>BROE01000006.1:12999468-13024468 GCA_036571765.1 Plecoglossus altivelis | reverse complement strand
TTTATGTAAGTAAATATTTTGGAGAAAAGTACTGTTCATTGTTTGTCATTTACCACTACATTGGTATGGTTCATTATTAGATCATGTATATAAAACAAAACTTTAAGCTTTATTTTCACGTTTTTCCTTGTTTTCCTCGCCATTTCTGTTTTCATTTCTCCTCGCCACACACACATACACACACGTAGACACAGACATGTGCACACAGACAAACACACACACACACACACATACATTCTGAGTTCTTGTTTTTCCCATCACTCACTGTTTCTGATTTGTACTCGTCTCGAGACAGTAACTTTTGAATAAAAGTAAACCAATTTGATTCGTTTCTTGTGTATTATCTTCAGTGTTCGCTATGTCTACGTGTGTGTATATTTTTGTGTACACGTGTGTGTGTGTGTTTGTGTGTATATAAACACATTAGATTGGTGAAAGTCATCTAGACAGCTGTTGCGAAACTGATCTCAGTAGAAGTCGAACGTAGTTTCTCAGCCGTCCACCAGGAGGCAGCCTTTAGCTGCTGAGTCCCGGCCAAGCAGAAACAGACGTCCTAGCGAGTCCTTCACCATTCCCATGTTTACCAGTAACAAAGCTCTGTGTGTGTACGCTTCCAGAGTCCAATTTCCGTCCACAGGATGTCATATTTCAGTTCCAGGAGCAACAAACACACCTTGTGTTTTTCATCTAAATAAAGAGTCTGTCTCCGTGGTCTTTTCTCTGTCTCTCTAACACAGTGTGAGAGGAAACGAGGGACAGGAGTGGGAGGGAGGATAGAGAGCGGGTGTAGCGTAGCTGTTATCATGAAAGAGTGGAGGGGGCCTGGCAGATGATGAAAGCGGAGCTGGCCTGTGTATTAAACGCAGCATTAAAGAGAGGCTCAGATCAATGCAGCTTCATTAGAAAAGAACCAGCAGCGAGAAATCCATTCACTCCCTCCTCCTGCCTGCGAAGGATGGAGAGGTCAAAGCCACGTCAGACCCCCAGAGCCAAATACTATTTGAAATCTTTTCAAATACTTTTCTGGGCTTCAGCTTCACTAGTCTTTCCTGGGACGCATGAGCCTTTGGGACAACCCCTGACCCCTGACCCCCCCAAACACATTGTTTTGGGCTAATTTGTTTCATCTAACAGCTGGCTGGCTAGAAAGATTTCCAAAACTGTGTACCCCTTCCAGGACTGTCACAGTTACAGCTGTCTGTCATCTCTCCTGTCTGATTGGCTGTGGCCCAGGTAGAGTAGTGTTAACAACATCTGAGGGTGGGAATACATCAAAGAAAAAGAAGTTGGGTGAGAGGTGAGAGGTCAGCGTTCTATGTGGAAGTCCACGTGACAATTTTCACAATCTGGGGTTCCGCAGTGAAAAGGGGTGTACGGTCCTAAGTGTGTGTGTGTGTGAGAGAGCAATGGATATTTGTATGTGTTTATGTGTGTGAGTGTGTGTGTGTTTGTGTGCAATGTGTGTGTGGGCAGTGGATGTGTGCATGTGTGTGTGTGTGCATGTGTGTGTGTGTGCAGTGGATGCATGCATGTGTGTGTATGTGTGTGAGCAGTGTGTGTGTGTGCAGTGGATGCGTGCATGTGTGTGTGTGTGTGCAGTGTTGGCCAGGTCAGGGCTGCTGAGTAAGGTTGGGTCTGTGTTGCGGAGGCCCCAGATAGGCCCGTGTTTACATGTGATAACCCTGGGCTCTGGCCTGCCTCTATGAACTTAGCTGTTGTTTGTAGGCAGGGTCAAGGAGGGCTAGCAGCCAGGAGGTGCGGGGGAGGTGTGTGTGTGTGTATGTGTGTGTGTATGTGTGTGTGTGTGTGTAAATACAGGTACAGCCAAACTCAGCCCGGATCGTCAGAAAACTCCACAGCCTTAAGAAACAACTTCTGGCAGCCTGTGCTCTGTTGAGAACAGACTCATTGATCTGTCTTCTCGTGCCAGTGACTTTCCATCAGTTTGAATGTTGAGGCAGAGAAAAGAGGAGCTGTGTTCCGTCTCGGTTACGGCGTGGGCTCAGTCTGCAGCGCTCTGATTCCACGGTTGAATCATTAATGATCATATCAGTATATCTCCTCAGGCCTGCGGGGGACAGGACAAAGACGAGAATCATTCACTAGGGAAGCTCTGTCCTCCAGGTTCAGCAGGCAGGCAGGCAGGCAGGCAGACAGACAGACAAACAGGCAGGCAGAGAGACAGGCAGGCCAGTAGGCAGACAGGCAGACAGACAGAGATAGACAGGCCAACATGCAGGCAGGCAGGCAGAGAGATAGACATGCCAGTAGGCAGGCAGGCTGGCAGGTGGGCAGACAGACAGACAGGCCAGTAGGCAGGCAAATAGACAGAAGCAGGCAGAGAGGCAGGCAGATAGACAGAGGCAGAGAGCGGCAGACAGAGAGACTGGCAGAGAGGCAGGAAAGCAAACAGACAGACAGACAGACAGACAGAGAGACAGAGAGACAGAGAGACAGAGAGACAGAGAGACAGAGAGACAGACAGACAGACAGACAGAGAAACAGAGAGACAGAGAGTTGGGTTGGAAACCAAACCCTTCTGTGACATGCACTCTCTTAATTACTTTCCTCCACAAACTCTTCCACGGAGGCAGCAGAAGATCTCTCTGGGTTTAACAAGCGAAATCTTCGCAGAACAAAGAGGTGAACGAGACAGCGGCAGTAGGATCGATGCCATCACCGCAACAGAGAACTGCTTTATGAATATGTCTGCAACAACAGGTCGGAACAGGACCCAGATTCCTGCTGCTATGAATAGCCCACCGTGGGAAACCACTCTGTCAGCACCCTGTCAGTGCACCAGCCATCCACAAAGGGTAAAGGTGTGGCGAACAAGGAAACGAGTGATAGGCCAGTTGTTGGGGTTAAAAGAATGAAATGGAGGGATTAGTCTGTTGTCACAGGAGCGGGCCAGACTGAGTCCTCTGTATGGAGACATTCTGTCGACGGCAGGGTCAGGTCAGGCTGGACGGGGTCGAGGGTGGCTGACCACTGAACGGGAACCACTGGATAACAGCGGGGGCCTCTGCCTGTGTGTGTGCATGTGTCTGTGCGTGCGAAGTGAAAGAAGCTTGACCCAAAGGTAGGTGGAGGAACAGATAGAGAGAGCAGGCGATGACAGAGAGAGATTGGCCCAGTCAGGACCTGGTTTCAGCAGGTGTGTCTAAGATCCGCCTGCTCTGCCCCCTTGGTAAGAGAACTGGTTTATTTGAGGAGTTTTTGCAACATCAGCAGAGACTAAATCTGGGCCCTTTATCCATCACAGTCTGGCCACAGTGAACAGTGAAATATTCACGTTGCAAACTCCTCCGATGTGGGACAACATCTTCCCTTCTCGTCTCTCCATTTCCTCCCCTGTCCTCCCTCCATCCTCTTCTCTCTCTCTTTCTCTCCTCTTCCAGCTCCTCCTCCTCGTCTTCCAGCTCCTCCTCGTCCTCCATCTCCTTCTCCTCCTCCATCTCCTCCAGAGGTGACCCAGGCTGGCAGGTTCCAGGATAAAGCCCCTCCAGCCTAATCACGAGAGCGTCAGTAAAAGTTTGGACAAGTGTATTAAGGGCGTGATCAGACAGGACTCATAAAGATGACAGAGCTTCCCGAAGTCCCTAACCCCCACCTCCCCTCCCTGCCCAGCCCCCACCAGCCCCCTGCCAGCCCCCGCTAGCCCCCACCAGCCCCCTGCCAGCCCCTGCCAGCCCCCCGCCAGCCCAGCCCACTGATTAACGAGAGGTCCCATCACCCCACCTAATAAGACTCATCTCTTTAATTGGCTGTGTGATACCAGTGTATGTGTATATGTGTGTGCGTGTGTGTGTGTGTGTGGATGTATATGTGTGTGTGTGTTGGCGTTTTACTTCACTTAACCTGCGCCCCCACCCCAGGCATGGATGAGGTAAGGAGCTGTGCAGAGAAGAAGTCTAATCTGCCGGTCGAGATGTAAAACTTTGGGACGCAACCATTTTTCAATCTGTTAAGGGAGACATGGCAGGGTCAGGGGATGTAAGGGTAGACGAGAGCAGATTTGAGTGTGATAGGATGATAATATTAGTGTGGCGGTGCTGACAGATGACAAGGCTATGGAGGGTCAGCAGGTAGAGCTTCTCTGGCACCAGTGCAAACTCACTGTCCACAGATGGGAGGAGGGGAGGGCAGTCTCACACACACTCACGCACACACACACACGCATACACACACACACACACACACGTGCACATACACATGCATACAGGTGCACATACACACACGCACACACACACACGTGCGTATACACACGTGCACATACACATGCATACACGTGCACTTACACATGCATAGACGTGCACATACACACACGCACACACACGTGCTCATACACACGTGCACATACACACGCATACACGTGCACATACACACATGCACACACTCTCGTGCACATACACATGCACACACACACATGTGCACATACACACACGCATACACGTGCACATACACACGCATGCTCACATAGACTGAGTGCGGACCTGATGGTTGAGAGGCTGGTCCTTATTAACACTTCATTCATCAACTCCTAGAGGTCAGAGTTCAGAGAGGCTTGAGGGGAGGAGTCTGACCCTTGACCTCCCTCCCCCCACCAGCCCAACCCTCCAGTCAGCACCTGGAGTGGAAGCATTTCCTTGTATCATCTTCTTGTGAAACTGAGATGTAACATGAAGACGGAGGGGTGAACAAAGAAGAACACTCCTCTGGAGCAGAGCAGCTGACAGTCATGGATAATCGAGTGTTAGGATATTTACAAACAGCACCCCTAAATCACTCACACGCACACACACACAATGCCAAAAAGATCAGAAGAGGGAGAATGGTTGACCCAGGGCGTGGGGGAGTGGTAGATGAGGCGAGAGGAGAGAAGGGAGGAGCATGAAAAGGGAGGAGAGGGGATGAAAAGAGGAGGAGAGAGCAAGAGGGAGGGCGGGTCAGGGGCACAGCTGCGATAAAGAGGGCAGTCTGAGAGATGCTGGTGGGTACACCGGGCAAGCCAAATACCTCCCCCCCCTAAAAATAGAGTGTGTAGAGGTGAGCTCATCTGTCAGAGCTGGGCCCACAGGCCCCGGCAGGTGTGGGCCAACCTCCACACAGCTCTCTGCCATACCGGGATCCGCTTCAGGGCTGCTGATCCCTCAGGTAAACACACAGGGAGCGTTACACCTTGACCTTCTCAGTAAACAAAACAACCGCAATGCACAGGCTCACAACCGGCCTCCAAGCTCTGACCTCCTAATCCTGAACTCTGAACTTTGACCCCTCCTGGGCTCCTCTGCCTCCTGTAGACCTCTGGTGTCTGGTTCGGGCTTCCTTGTTCGTCTTTCGTTGCTCTTGCTGGCCTCCGTCACCTCAGGTGGTGCCCTGGGAGGCCAGGGAGCCCAGAGGTGGACCAGCGTGGTGAAAGGGCTCTCTGACAGACAGGAACCCCTGACACACGCTCGGGCCCCAGGGCCTGCAGAACAACAGTGGAGGGAATGCTTTCTCCATCTCTCTGTTTCCAGGTCTCTGTATCTTCCTCTTTCTCTCTCTCTTTTTCTCTCGTTCTACACTAGTTCTCCCCCTTTCTCGTCCTCTCCCACTCTTTTTCTCTCTCCCGCTTCTCTTTCCTCCTCTCCCTCTTCCCCTCTTTCACTCCGCCCCCCCACCCTCTCTCACTTTCTCTCTTTACCTCCCCCGCCCTCTCCATCTTCCACTCCACTCCTCCTTTTTATTTATGCCCACAGAGCCACTTTGTTGTGCTTTTAGTGGCTGGGAGAGTAGATGGGGGTGATACTCCCAGATCCTGCAGAGAGGGGAGATAAGAGCAGATTTATGCTGGAGTGAAGGAGCATGGGAGTAATTGTGCCGTCTTTGATGATGTGCCTGAGAGCCGCCTGTACCCACGGCTGCTTACTAACAAGGACACCCTCACACTCAGTTCCCTCCTGCGTTTTAAGTATCCTTGTGCGCACGCGTTTGCGTTTGCGCGGGCATGTGCAGGGAGAGCGTGTGTACGTGTGCGTGTGCGTGTGTGTGTGTGTGTGTGCAAGCTAAACAATGAGACATAAATCCAGGGTCATGACAAACAGCAGACTTGTGCTGTTCTGTTTATAACCCCATTATTCCTGACGCCATAGAAACATGGTCTGATAAACACCACCCTCTCTCAGAATGACAGACATCTTTGAGTCCTTGATAAGGTTATCTGCCTCAGTAATGCACTGGACCTCTTTGTTATTGTTTTGGGTCTGGCTTCCTGGTCACAGATTGTGCTGAGACTGGACCGGTCATTCACCCGACATCTCCCTAAGGACAAGGCTTCACTTCACTACCTGACTAGTTTAGCGTTGGAGGGAACGATCAGGGGCGTCTAGACCTGGCCAACGTAACCCAACAATGGAACCAATTTGTATTGGTCACATGGCGGACCTATACTGGTCGACCAGAGCAACCGGTGGTCATCACCTTCTGTTTTAAACAGGATGTTACTACTGTATGATTACTAGGAGAAAACCACATTTGCTCTGGAATTAGAACGGACCACATCCGTTCTGAAATTAGAATGGACCAATTGCTATAAATGATGTTGGAAACGCTTTCTAAAAGGGGTGGTAACAACAGAGACCGTGTGACAAACGCGAGTGCGAGAGAGTGACTTGTCCGCCCCTGAGTGATGATGTCACTGAGGGTTGTCACAGACAATGGGAAGTGATTCTGACACGTTGATCTGGGGAGCCTGGGACCTCGACCTGATGCTGGATGGGAGCAAGTGGGCTTCGACAGACCCGATATGATAGTGCGCACACACACATACACACACACACGTATACACACATTTATTATCTCAAGGACCACGCTGACCTTCACTCCAACTTTTCCAGCTATCTGTTCTCTTTCAGAGCCCCTTAAACTCACAGAACAGGCCCAGAGACAGGAGGGAGAGCAGAGAGAGAGAGAGAGAGCAGAGAGAGAGCGAAGGGAGAGCAGAGCGAGAGAGCAGAGAGAGAGAGCAGAGAGAGCAGAGAGAGAGCAGAGAGAGAGCAGAGAGAGAGCAGAGAAAGCAGAGAGCAGAGGGAGAGAGCTGAGAGAGCAGAGAAAGAGAGCAGAGAGAGCAGAGAGAGAGAGCAGAGAAGGAGAGCAGAGAGAGCAGAGACAGCAGAGAGAGCAGAGAAAGAGAACAGAGAGAGAGCAGAGAGAGAGAGCAGAGAGAGCAGAGAGTAGAGGGAGCGGAGAAAGGAGATGTAATCCAAGCAAAGTCTCTGAAAGACTCACCACTCTTGTCTCCTCATCCACACACTCCTCTCCTCACCCCATTCCTCTCCTCATCCACACTCCTCTCCTCATCCTCGCTCTTTTGCTCATCCACACATCACCACACTGTGCAGGGCCTCTATGTCTCCTCCTCTAACCCTGCTTTCCAGAGCCAATGTTCTCTCTCCTCAAACACTTCACTGGGAAGGAGCCGTGAGTCAGATCCCCTGGCCCAATTATAGCATGTGCATTCTGCAGCCTCTTTTTTAACACATAAACAACACCCTCAGAGTGAGGAAGGGAGGGAAGGAGGGAGAGAGGGAGAGACGAGGAGGGAAGGAGGGGGAGAACACTGATTAGCAGACAAACAGATGCCCAAATAAAGAATCCAACCCACATATACACACACAAATGTGCACGTCTATGCAACATGCACAACAAATTCCCCAAAGAACATGTTCACACACACACACACACACACACACACACACACACACACACACTCACACACAGCAGCAGGAGCTTGCTGACCAGCCCACAGGGTTGGGAGACTGTGGGAGAGAGAGCGCACTGAAGAGGCTTTGAAGTCTCCATTCAGGCCTTTGTCTCATTCAAGCCTCTGGCAGTAGACATCTCTACCAGAGCTGGGTCCCTCCCATGGTCACACCCTCACACACACACACACACACACACACACACACACACACACACACACCAAATAGAGACACGTCCACAGGTCCTGTCCATCACGCAAGGCTTAATTAGAGTGGATTAGGATGCACGCTTTTGTCCCTGTCTCATTCTCCCCTCTCTGGTTCTCCAACACCCACCCATTCTCTCTCGCGCTCCCCTCTCTTTCACTGAAACCCCTCTCCTCCGTCTCTCCCTCTCTTTTTCTGTGCCCTCTCTTTCTTGGCAGGCGGTGGGGTCCCTCTGCCCCTGTCTCAAAGCACTGAGCCCTCTCAGCACCCCCCCCCCCTTCTCTCTTTCCCCACGTCTCAAAGCGGAGTGTGACCTAATGTTTGACAGACAAGTAGCCTGGGAGAATGGCCTCAGCTATCAGAGGCTTGTAATTCTATTAGAATGGACAGAAATCCCTCAGGCAAGTGTTGAACGCATTCTGTCTGTCCATTGAGCGAGCTGCTTTATACTGAGGGCCTCGTTGCATCGACCAAACCGCGGCACATAATCGAGAAAATGTTTGTGCCTTCTGCATGTGTGTGCATGTATGAGTGTGTGTGTGTGCGCGCGTGTGTTTGTGTGGGTGGGAGAGTGTGGACATGTTCACAGCAGAACCAGACTCCCTCAGTAGCATTCCTTGGCCCAGTGGGATCTGTGAGATTTTGTCCCCTCAGCAACCTCTTCTCTCCGTGTTAAAGGCCCAGAAGCATTCCTGCTGATCTGCCCAGCCCCTTGTCATGGAAAGGGACAACTCTAACATTGAAAGCACAGCACACTTATCATTACAGACAGGAGTCAGCAGTGACTGTTATCAAAGTGAAGGGTTTAGCTCTGTGGTTACAGTCTATGACTGCGGATCAAGGACTTGCAGGGTAGAATCTCGGCTGTACCGTACACCGCTTCGGATCAAAGCATCGACCGAACACATTAGATGATAAAGCATGTTTACGTTGAAGGCGGAGAGAAGAGACGATGATGAAAAGGGAAGAGGAAGGAGGGAAAAGAGGACCAAATCAAAGAGATAGGAAGGGCAGACAAGGAAGGCAGCTGGGACAGCTTCTCCTGCAAAGGTTAATCAGGAAGTGTGAGAGTTGATTGTGATGCTTCTGTGATGCTTCTGTAATCAGTATTTCCTGTGTGAGGCATGGGTGTGGTTAGGAGCAGAGGAAACAGTCTGGACGGCAATCAACACTCCCACAAACAGGAAATGTTTCCTGCACAATGCACAGCTGTTGCATGTTGCATACTTGTTATTGCGGTGGCATCAAAGCCGTATGATTCATGCATCCGAAAACACTTGAACCGTCAGCCTAGAAAGGAGACAGTATGTAGGATGACTGTTCTCCCGGGAGACCAAAGTGTGTGTGCGTGGGAGTGTGTGTGTCTACTGGTTAATGGGTGTGTTATTGATTGTGTGTCGCTAGTCCTCTCCTTTAGATAATGACGGCTAAACACTTGACCCTGTGCATGCCTACATTCCTTAGTCATACCCACACGCAGACATCCATGGACACATGGACACACACCACACACTGCTCAGCTCTCAGACAGAAGACGTTGGACTATGGCTCAGCTGTCTAGGGGTAGGGGATCAGGACTAGACAAGGGGTGTTACAGCACATCAATATGTTGAGTCCATTAGGGGGGGGTAGATGGGAAACATGGCAACCTCATTCAGTATCCTGTCTTGTAATTGTGACTGTTCCAGAAGCTCTCACTTGCAGGTTTCAGACGTGAGCTAACACAGACCCTGTCTCAGAGTAATGATGTCATAGTTTCAGTGTTTGCCCAGTGTAAATACTGTATGTGAGCAGGCCTCTGTATGTAACTTCAGTGTCTGTAAATGCTCATGTCTGGACGCAGGATCTAGGCCGATGGCATCACCGCTTAATGATTATCAAAGCAAAATTGATCATGCAGTAATCTTTGTTTCACTGAATGCATTACAGCCTTGGTACAGTATGTCCTTCATCATGCCAATTTGTGCTTCACCTTCCTTGTATGGGCTCTTCCTACTATCATTGGTCAGATTATTTGGACACAGCTGGGGAAGTTATCACCATCCAGCACTGGGATTTATCATTGGCTCACAGCAAATCAGGTGTCTCTATGGAGCTCTATGATTGGCTGTTGGGGGATCAGGTATCCCCGCAGTCCATTTGAGGGGACGCGTCAATTCTTTGGCAGGCGACCTGTGTTTGCGGTCGCTATGACAACACTCCAGTCTTCCCACTGTGGGGGGGCTCCTGTTGATGTAGAGTCTTGGCACCCGCCTTTCTTGGCCCAGAGTCACTATTCAGCACACACACACACACACCGTAACCCACACTCAGATGCACATATACCAGCATGTACACACACAGGCACATACACAGGCACATACACATGCAGCAATACAAGTACACACACACACACACACACAGACACAAACCTCATTATAAACATTTAAATCTGCAATTGAAGCATATTGTTTCCAATTTTGCATCAGCACCTCTGGAACACAATTCAAATCTATGGACTGTCAAACATGAGGGAGGGAAGACTAATGTCGTAAACATGGAGATGAAACTGCAAATGTCTGCTATCTTTCTTCTGCAATTATATTATTGGATTTACCCCCTTGGGCGCCATCAATTGATCCTCTCATGACCAACAGGGGGCAGTGTTGGTTGAACAAAATATCATTGAACGTACGTGAAATGTCTCTCAATCTCTCTCTTTCTCTTTCACACACACGCACGTGCACAAACACACGCGCGCACTCACACAAAGGGGGCAAAGATACGGGTATGATCGATTATCCCCCTGAACATCAGCACCCACCGTCTATTGTATATTGACTAAGGCCCCAGAGTTCCCATGAAGTTCATTGTTCTACATTGTGTTGATTAGAAAGGGATCCAAGGTAGCCATCCATCACTCCTCCAAATGCACCGTCTTCCCCGAGTTGTTTTACAAACCACAAAAACCTGGCATCACCACTGGAACGACTTCAGGTTCTACCAGTCTATTTGAATGTTATTTTAAAAAAAAGATGACAAAATGGTTCGCTGTAAAACCTCGTGTCGTGGGATAGGTATGTGGAGAGGTTACATGAGAAGGCTGAAACTGTTTCTGGCCGTCTCAAATCGGCCGTGACACAACTCCAGTTTGGGCCGATGGTGCGGAAGGTCAATCCAATAATGCCCCCCCCAAAATGCCCCCCGTTGACCAGTTCGGACAGAGCTCAGTGATTGGTCGTCGCAATTCAGTGGGCTGTTCCTCTCGCGCCTGCCGGGGCTTCAGGTTACAGTAGCATGATAGCGCGAGGAGTGGCGCAACCCGGGAGCCGTCAATTTCCATAGCCAAGCGACCGGGAGTATTTGACGAGTTGGTACGAGGTGCGTTCAGAGCAGGACCAACCCTCTGTACTTTGAACTGTGTCCCAACAACATTTAGCTGTTGCAGAGGACGCGAGCGCAGGCTGCAGACGTACGCGCACTGACCAGGACTGTGCGTGTTGAGATACAGCCCTATAGGACCACGCGCACATGCCAGAGGACGGAGGCAAGAGGAGAAGAGGAGAAGACTATATTTACATGAATAAGTCATCGCAGTTTCGCTACACGAGAAAAAGACAGATAGAGATGCGGTCCTGTGATCACGGCGGAGTTCGGACTGATGAACGCGTGTCATCTGTCTGAAACGCGCTACAGCGACAGGTAGAGAGCATCGGTGGGCGATTCATCTGACAAAGGGACGGACCGGTATCCACGTCTCTGTGTCTGTAACACCATCATTGTATTACTTGTAATATTCTCGTATTGGCCATATTTGTCCAAAAAGAAGATCTGACTGCCCTCGGATCAGAGCGAAGGGCAAAAGAGCTCACCCGCATTCACCAGCCACAGGTCAACCAGGACACCTCGGGGCTTTCCTCTACCTCCAACGGGTAGAAACGCTATTGTTCGACCGTTGGATAAACGAGCATTTGGGGTCAGTTCAATCAAGGACACGGGTGGGGTGCAGCATTCAAGAAGCTGGACAGAAGGACATGTATCTGATATCGACTTCACATGCTCCCGACTAACCAAATCACACGACCTACCGGGCAATTCGTAGATTTAGACTGCCACGCGCACTGTCCAGTGTTCTGAGTTGTCCTCTCGCTTTCGGGTAAAGAGAATGGCGGGGGTCGAATATTGGAAGTATTACCTATGGATCTTTATTATTATATGCAGAATGGCCTTACCTTCGGCCAAATCGCTGGAGACTATCATTTGGAGCACACAGAATTCCAAGTAAGTGTCTTATTCCATATATGTACATCAAAGTTACAAACAAGTTCATCGGAAACATAAAACACGAAAACGTTCGTTTTCGATTTGGTTCTACTTTTGAAAATTCTCCATATGATGTACGTTAAAGGGAGACACAACTTTCCTTTCATATGCAACAATGCAATCCAATCTCCCCGTGTGTGGGCAGCAGCCTACTTAACGCTGCTATATCCCTTCTTATAGTAGAATAAGCAGGGAACACGATGGAATCCGAGCAAATAAAACACACAAAAGGGCCAAGTGCGTCAAGGTGTTGCAGCTTACGCAGACTCCCTCACAGGCAAAGTTATCTGGGTCTAGTTCTCTGGCTTGAAAGGGGGGATACACTTTTCTTTACACGAACTGGGTTCCCGAGAGCCAAACTCTTGTCTGTCCTTTCCACAGCGGGCAGTTTCAGACTCAAACTAAATTGTGTCGAGTTTCTAATATTCTAAACAAAAGATTCGCTGTCATCATCTGAAGTTGCTTAGGTTGTGCGTCTTGTTTTCGATTTAAAAACCTGTCAATGTTCTTTTAAATTGTTTAAATATCGTTTGAGTTAGACAGCCCGTTAATCTATGTTCAGAAGCAGCTGGCCTGTTAATTTCCCTCTTTATTGCTCATTCAAGATAGCAATTTAATCTAATCAAATAATCAGTCATAAAATGATAAGTGGCTTTAAGTGCTTGTCATATGTAGCGGGCGAACAGAAGAAACAGGTGACAGAAGCAGATACAATGAAATACCTAAAGTACGTGGTTGAAATCTTTGTTTGGATTTCTATCTTTTTAACAAGACTTGGATATCAGGTCACAAATAGCGCATGCAAAAAATAGACGAGAAAATCAAGGATCAAAAGTAGAAAGTTAAGTAACTCTTTAACTTTGACCTCTCTCTTCCTCCTTTCACTCACATATTTACTTTTCACTGTACTCTCTTTCATAAATGCACACTCACGCACACACACACGCACACACAAGCACACACACACTCATGCTGTTTCAATTGTGGACAAAAAAACAAAATTATTGATAGATGAAGTCACCTCAATGGAATGTCCTAGAAGGCCAGGATGATGGCGGTGGTCTTAGTAGTGGTGGGGTGGGGGTGCGGGCAGTGGCGCCCAACTTCCTTCATTCGATCCAGTCATCAATTCCTATGAACCCAACTTCAAATGACTTAGTCAAATGCGTAAATGACAGTCCAAAGCATTCATCACACACACATATTAAAAGTACCTCAGAGTTAAGCTATTGTTTCCACAGCAGAGGGTAGAGAGGACTGGCTGGGCTGAGAATTTAATAAAGGATTCAGCATGTCTGAATCAGCATGTATGGCGTCTTTTCGCCAGCGTTTTACGAGTGAGCCATCTGCGCGGGGGTTGTTGTGGTCGAGACCGCTTCGAACACGACCCATGCGATGGCCTTGTGGTCGAGCGTCGCACGGTTTGGGGTTGAAGCGAACGGTGGGGCAAGGGTAGGGTCCTGAGATGGGCTGGCATCCAGTCCACCGGGGGGCTGTGCAGCGGGGAGCTGTCTCCTGGAAACAGGTCACAGGCTGCTGCCTTGTTAGGCCACTTTACCTCAGAAGAAGACAGACTGAGGGACTTCGAGCCACTCAGAGAGATGGAGCTGAGGGGTTTGTCTGTGAACATGTGAGTCAGAAAAGAACAGTGAATTCTGGGATGAGGGAGACGTTGAATCATTGTGTGATTTGAAGATGGCCCACATCCCCTGATGGCGAACACATAGAGTGTGTGTGTGTGTGTGTTGGAGAGAGTCGTACTGTATCTGGTGTCTCATCAAGATTTACGATGTCTTACTTCCTGTTCCCACTTTGGAGACCACTGCTGCGTCAGCTAATAAATTAATCTTGCCCTCAGACGCACACAAACACACGCACACACACACGCACACACACACACACACACACACGCACACACACACACACACAGTACCACTTTCCATAGCACACAGCATCTCTCCCCATAGGCCATGAGCTATGAGAGAAAGAATTAGTGTGTGTGCATGCGTGTGTGTGTGTGCGTGTGCACGTGTGCGTGTGTGGTTGTTATGTCCGAGCTCTCCGAACACGCGCAATATGGATCTGGATCCCTGGGACGTCATCACGCCCCTCTCCTCATTATCAATAGTTTGGAGTTAGTTTAATTGATTTCCCCCCTGCACACTTGAACAAGCCGCATACATCATCACCGAGGTCTGACGGTGGGAATAATGAGGAAGTGTTTTGTGGAAAGCCTCATATTCAATTTGCTCAGATAGATGAAAACTGAAATGTTTGCGTCCTCTGGAGCGGAGCTAGGAGGCTGGATGTGTCATATTCTCCGGACGCTTTAGAGCGTCTAACATTTGATCACAGCAAATCGGATTAGTCCTCATTTGGTTGAGTAGGATTATGCCAGAAATGTTACTTTGTTATGACAGGCAGCATTGCGTGGGTTTGGAAGTGTGCACACACATGCTATCTATTTGTCTTTACAGCATACATACGCATGCATGCATACACCGACTTGCTCTCTCTCTCTCGCTATCTGTCTCTTTTTCAATCCCCCCCCCTTCCCCCTCCCTTGCCACACATACGCACGCACAAAGCATGGCCTGTTTAGGAATGCGATGCCAATGCAGTTTTAATCTGACAAGGTAGCTGTGAGCCTTTACTGTACGTCCAGCCCTGCTCAGCTAATATTTACCTCATGACCCGCGGCACAGTGGTTTGCTTGCTGCTGAGAGAAAAAACAAGGACGCGAAAGCAGAAAACACTCAAACTCTAATACACACACACACACCAATACACACACACCACTACACACACATTCACAGATACACACACACATTTACACACGCACACACACACACCAATACACACACACGTTCGCACACAAGCGCTCTCTGAAAACATCTCGGAGCTGATTCTTTGGTGGCTGCCCCCCGTCCTGTGAAGTTGCAAGCGAGTGCCGTTTGGATGTGAAGGCAGACAGGCAGAGTCCGACCTGGGGATGAGGTTACACTTGAGTTTAAACAAACGCAGTCTCCAAATCCCCTGCCCAGCGACCGACGAGCCTCGGGTTTTATTAGGACCATTTGAGCTCTCGTCTCTCTGGTCTGCTCGCTATTGCGGCGGACACTGCTGAGAGGGTCACAAGGGCGGTGTGTTTGTCTCTTCCCCTGCCCCTGTGCCTGCTGCCCTCTCCCCCTTCCCTCCCCCTGCCTTCCCCTCTCCCCCTCTCCCCCTCTACGACTGTGATCAAGTTTCTCTCCGATAGAGATCTCATTACACAGAGAGAGGACTTAAAGCCTTAGCTTTGACACAGAGAGAGAAAGAGGGAGAGGGAAAGAGAGAAAGGCAAATAGAGGGAAAGAGAGAGGCAGACCTATAACAGCCCCTCCACAGAGCAACTGGCCTGTGGTGCTGTAAAGGAAGCCTGTGTCTGGCTTACAGAGACAGCTGGACTTGCTTTACTGGTGCGCGTGTGTGCGCGCGCGCGTGTGTAGGTTTCGTGGCAGGGTCATCTATCTGCGCCACCTGGAGGGGTCAAAGTGCGACGAGGAACTTTTTGGAAGAAGATAATGTTTCCATAAGTGTCCTCTACCCAGGTGGACGACAGAGTTTCCATCCACTGCCCACAACACTGAAAACGTTTCTTCCCTCAAATGTGTGCATGTGTGAGACAGTTTTCAGATTGTATACTGCCTGTGTGTGTGTCCTTTGTGTGGCCCCAGTGGGTGTTGAGGAAGTGTTAGGAGTGGTGCCAGTCTGTCAGTGAGAGTGTGGACTCCTCGGGGTCTGTAGAACAGAGGCGGTCTCACAGGCACGTCAACCCTCCGCTTCATTAGAGAGGTCTGCCAGGCTGCTGCAGACCAGGAAGCAGGAAGCAGCCTGCCGTCAACACCCAGCCCTGCCAACCAGAGGCGGCTGGGACGCATCTCAAGCCGCTCTGCCTCCTGCCCTCCTCCTGCTTGGAGTCTCAGGCTGTAAGCTGTCGCTCTGAGGCAGACTTGACAGAGGATATGAAGGTTAAGGTGGAGTTTCTTCTTCTGCTGTTTTGTCGGTTATTAAGACCCTGGCAGGGTGGAAGGCAGAGGAGAGGGGATTAAGCGCAAAGAGGGTCGGGGAGGAAGCTCCCACGGAGTCGAGAAACGCAGCCCAGATCCAGCGCACGTCCTCCCGCCTCAGCGGCGAGTGCAGATTACTTCCATGTGTCAACGAGAGAGGGAGAGACGGACGGGGAGAGAGGGAGAAACAGAGGGAGAGAGAGAAGCTTAGTGTCTGAAGGGGAGGCGAGGGGAGCTGCAGAGTGGCGCTGTGCAGGACGGTGGAACAGATCAGTGTGACAGGCGTCCCTAAAACCATTACCCCTCCTGACTCGGCCTGAGAAGGGAGAGACCTCGGCACCCTTCCGCTCAGCCCCAACCTCACTGACCCCCCCGTCCCCCCCTCGCATCCAAACCATAAAACTCCCCGGAAACGCCACACTGGCCGTATTGTGCGGCTTTCTCCGTCGTCTGCCGTCAGCAAACATGTCCGACCTCCCGAAAATCACCCTTCCGGTCCGAGCCGATGACATCGCCGACGCGCTGAGGGGCTGAACCCGCGGAGTGGCGGTGGAGGCGTGAGAGAGGACAAGCTGGAGTCACGACATCCACGCCGTTTGTTCACAGTTGTTTTAAAAAAAAGAGCGACCCGAGTTGGTTTTTCCGTCGCCGAGCCGTTGATCACACAATGTCGTTCTATTCTACCTCATGAATAAAAGTGATGGAGGGATGGAGGGAGAGAATGGAGTGCTGGGTTGGAGTGGAAGACTAATGGAATGACAGACCAGAGTGATGGGAGGAGTGCTCACCCCCCTCCCCCCTCCCCCAGGGGAGCCCCCCCCCCTCCCTCACTGTAAGTGTGTCAGAGCAGCAGATGGGAGGGTCGTACCTACCCTCCATATTAATTATGAAGCATGATAATCCATGGGTGGATGGAGGGCAGGACATGGAGAACATTAGGGCCGACCTGCTGTTAAGACGGAAAGACTTAATCCCACTAGTCGTCTGTACTGAGGGTCTCTGGGAAGTGGACTCCTGTTTCTGTGCTAATCTGATTCCAAGAATTCATCTTGCGTGTTCGTGTGTGAGAAAGGGAGAGTCTGGTGCATGTGCAAGAAAGTCTGTATGTTTGCGTGTGTGTGTTTGCGTGCCAGAGATTGTGTGTGTGAGTGTGTGTGTCTGTATGTATGTGGTGTGTGTGTGTGTGTGTGTGTGTGTGTGTGTGTGTGTGTATGTGTGTGTGTCTGTCTGTCTGTATGTGTGTGTGTGTGTCTGTCTGTATGTGTGTGTGTATGTGTGTGTGTGTCAGAAGGGAGCTGAAACTTTGATTTATAACAACATTTTTGTCCAACTCTTTTTCCCACCACCGTCTATTGAAGGCAAATGGAAGTCCGAAAGCCTCATTTTTCTGTGTGTGTGTGTGTTTGGGGGTTTGTGTGTGTGTGTGCGCACCCCCGTTAACCCATTCTACCAAGTCTTGGCTGAGCCGTTTCTAAGCGAGCTCCCAGCATGACACGACCCCTCGTCCTGTGAGCTGGAGGGGACTAGAGAAAGGGTCTCCCTGGCCTCGCCCAGAGGCAGGCTGGGATCCGCTGGCCTCGCCCAGAGGCAGGCTGGGATCCGCTGGCCTCCTCCTGCCCTGTGTGGCAGCTGTGACTGACGCTTCAATCGCAGCACCGTGGGACTTCGCCCCCGCCGCTCGCACGCATTCCCTTTCACACCTCGGAAACGCGAAAAAGACAATTACACACGTATTCAAACCCTCCTCCCAGTTCTGGTCTTTCTCTGGTCTCGTCCGTACGCCTTTAACATTATGCAAACATTATGCAAATGGCATAAAAAGAAACGTTTTGTCTCTGTAACGCTGTCTGTGTTTTGCAAATAGGCCATTACTTTTCTAAATGGGTCTTGTGGTTTTGAGGGGTGCACAGGCAAGGGCTTGTCAGTTGGTCGAAAGCCTCTTCCTCTGAGAGAAAATATGCATTTAAGTCAGATATATATATATATATATATATATGTCCCTGGTTTCCTGTTCCAATGAGGGAACATATGTCATGGAAAAACTGATTTGGGTCTTAAAGTGGAGTTAATGCTATCATGTATGGATTGTCTGCTAAATCGAGTTTGTCTCGGGCGGTCGGCCGTGTGTGTGTGTTTGTGTGGAGGGGGGGCAAGGGGTGCTGGCAGTTGGGCATGGGGGGTTGGGGGTGGGGGGGGTAAGCCAGCAGGATTCGCTGTCTCTTAATTGAATTATTTTGATTGCCTGCTTGATTGATGGAGTCAGATGCTGAGCGATTTCCATGGCTTCTTTTTGTCCACCAGTAATGCCTCTGCCTAGCTAGTCATACCACACCAGTCTGATACAATAGGAACCTGCCATCAATCACCACTACACACAACGCTTGGCTGAAGAAGAGAAATATGCCTTCAGCCCATCACTTTGGAGTCACACAGCCCATCAGACAAGGAAAAGCCAACAATGACATCAGATATGAAAGCTCTCTGTAGTCTAATCTGTTCTAATGCCCAGTTACCCCCACTGAGAGCTCTGGGGCTGGCAGGGAGAGAGAGAGAGCGAGAGAGAGAGACAGAGAGAGAGAGAGAGAGAGGAAGGGAGGGAAGGGGGGAGGGAGGGAGAGGGAGGGATGGATGGATGGGTGGGTGTTGGATGGGTGGGTGGGTGTTGGATGGGTGGATGGATGGAGGGAGAGAGATGGGGAGGCAGGAGAGAGGGAGAGGAGGCACAGGTGGGAGGGAGGCAGTGAGGGGGGACACAGGGAGGCAGTGAGGGGGGACACAGGGAGGCAGTGAGGGGGGACACAGGGAGGCAGTGAGGGGGGACACAGGGAGACAATGAGGGAGGGAGAAAAGCTTGTATGCTGCTACTCCTCCTACAGTCCTGATGGTGTGTGTGTGTGTGTGGTGTGTGTGTGTGTGTGTGTGTGTGTGTGAAAGAGAGAGAGAGAGAAAGAAAGAGAATTCCAGAGTGAATGGAGATGTCACTGTCAGAGTCTGGCTAGCACATGGAGAGAGATTCGCTTCACAATGGCCGTCTTGGCAATGAGTGTGTGGTGTTTGTCTTTATGTGCATGTGCGCATCTGTGTGTGCGTCTGTGTCCGTGTGTGTTTATACGTGTGTGTTTACGTAAGCCTCCTGTCTGAGCCAGTCGGGGGTCCACGGTCTCCAGCCCTCCGCAGTAACATCTCAGTGGTGATTGGAGCTCCGCGGGTCGCAGCCTCCATAATTCACCCTGCTCATATGAGAAACTCGGCTTCATCTTTCACACATGTTCCATGTTACCGCGGCTGTTTGTTCTCCCCCCGAGAGCTGCTGGCCTGTGGAAGCCTCTCATCTCTCCAGAACCGCTGAGGTGCGCTAAAACAAACACAATAACCCCCAAACCTCTTGGCTCCACCACACCGCGCACGAAGCACGAGGATTTGACTGGTATTCTCCTGCTTTTATTCTCATACACACTCATATATGTGGGATTCAAGGGAGGTTACAACAACAGGTATCCATGGTTATCACAATCTGCGTCTTACCGTTGCCGGGTAGTTGCTATCTCAGCATGGGTTGTTCTTTATTGTTTTTCCCTCCACTGCAAAGTTTGGATGTTTTTCTTTCCTTTCAAACTTTATTCCGAGTTGTTATTTTAGATTGCGATGTGATTGGAGGTGGGGTATTCTCCAGGTTTCTGTCTTGGTCTCTGCTTCTGTTAAATGTGACAGACTCAAACCACAGCACAAATGTCTGCTTCTCCATCTCTGCTAGCTTAGATAAAAGCCTCTGTGTTGACACGCACATACGCACACACACAAGTCACGCACACACACCGCACATACACTCCGCTCGCCTTGCTAAGTCTTTTTGTTTTTCCAGTTTTTGTTTTATTTATACAGCTCTGATTGTAGCGTGTCTCATGCATTTCAGCCAAGCAGACATGTCAAACCGTAGCATGTTAAATATGCTGGAGTCAACCCCTGGTATTCGAAATAAACATGAATGCCGGAATGTGTTTAACGTCAAGCAGGAAGAGCTGCTGTCGTGGGATGGAATGTCTCATCTTCAGTTGTGGTCCTGGAGGTGGCTAGAGTGGCCTGATCATCAAAGCCACCTTAGATACAGCTACCATATCACCCCCCNAGGGGGCTGGGGAGGCAGGGGGCTTGGGAGGCAGGGGGATGGGAGGCAGGGGGCTGGGTAGGGTGACAGGGGACTTGGGGCTGAGGATGGGCGGGTACGTGTGTTGCTCGGCTGAATCGAGAGGCTGCCATGGTTTTGTGGAGGTTGTGTGTGTTCTGCAGGGAGGGCCGCACTCCCTCCATGTAGACTGGTCAAGTGGGCTGGAATAATAAGCCTCGACCCCGAAGCGCACGGCATGACAAGAGCACAGCTGCTCACACACACACACACACACACACACACACACACACACACACACACACACACACACACACACACACACACACACACATGCTCGTAGACACTCACACACATGCACAGACATACGCAAACACATACACTCTGGGGGGAAAGGTGGGGAGGGTTGTGGCTGAGGAGTCAGCTGTGGTGAGCTTGTGAAGATTAAGCCCGAGTGTGTGTTACAGATGGTCGTAATAATGATCAGATCGCTCTCCTAGCAGAGACACCCTGCATTCTGACAGCGTTCTCAGACGGCACGTGGGAACGTCTTTACGAGGCCACGGGCGAGAGGGCTTTTTTTGTGTTTTTTTTTACAGAACCCACGGGAAAAACGAGGTTATCTCCAACAAGCCCATTAACCATATCAAACGCTGTCTTCAGTCTCACGCCTCAACAATGTTTTATTGGTCGTCTCTTGCCAGCACTCTCCGCAGGCAGAGGATCCCAGGCTAAACAGCTTCCCTCTGGGCTCTTCCCTCCCGTGCCTCCCCCCCCCACTTTCTCTGTTAATAGTCCTAACGAGCCGCTGTCTACTAGATTAGGACAGTTCATTTGCTGTCCAATACACTACTATAGACATCCTGCCTCTTGTAACACTGCCCCTCTCTTACGAGGGTCGTGGCGAGCAGAAGGGATTCGTCTCTGTCACCGTGGAGACGAGCAGGGGACACTCTCTGTGAGCTCATTAGCGGGGCCAGGGAGGGGAGACGTTTGTCAAACAGAGATAGCGAACTCGGGTAGGATTCCCCTTGAAATGCCCACGCCGACGACGCAGAACCAAACGGGTTTCCTTCGAAGGAGAAATCGCCTCCACGCTTCGGCACAAGCACGTTCGAAACGGCAGCACGTTAAAAGGCACAGAAATGGGAGGATTATGACAGCATGGCCCAGCAGAGCGTGAATCCCTTCGTGCGTATATCTCTAGTCTCCTAACAGCCAGGGGTTTGCGGGCCGGGCTGGACTCACCACGCCAGAGTGACCAGGGGGGAGACGGTTGAAAGGCTGATAAAAACATCCCCTCCTTTATAAACCCCAGGCTTTGATTGATCTGTCTTCTGGTCTTCTGATCCCTGTGGCTTCCTGATTAAACCTATCCATCAGGCGGTCTTATCAGGCCCGGAGCAGCCAGACTACAGGACGCAAGGCTGAAAACCCCCCCTGTATTGTTGCTACACGGTCCTGAGTCAAAGGCTAAGGACAGGGGAAGGGGGTGACTGAGTTGTGAATCGCAGATTTCTTTGGTTCCCAGAAAACGGCTCACGTTGAAATGCTCAAGGATTTCCAGAGAGCTGCCTACCAGCACATGCTCTCACACACATGCGCACACATGCACACGCATGCACGCACGCGCACGCACACACACACACACACACACCACACACCACACACACATTCACCAGCTAGGGAATGGTTTTGCATCACATGCTATGCACAGTGAGCAGTCACGCACATTCTCTCCTATTAGTATGCTCTGTAAATAGAGCCCTGCACTAACATAGTAGGTTGTGGCACAAATCGGCATTGTCTTATCGTTGCAAAGAGTTACTTTTTCGAATGCATTTTCACTTTAGTCAGCAATGAATTTCCCTCTACAATAGCACAGCTCTAACCGTTACATGCTTATTCATTTGTTACCAGGGTTGAACATGAGGTCCTTCACCGTCGACACTTATTATATGACGCACAAAAGGTTTTCCCGTTCCACAAAGCAAGCATGTTCACAGCTTGTCTTCGTAGCACATGTCTATATGTTTCATGCTTATAGAGGCCCCTCCCCCTGCTAGCAAAGTCACCCCGCTGCCTTGCAACACACACGCCCGATAGAGACATCTCTTGTTCTGACAGGCCATCACACACACACACACACACACACACACACACACACACATACACGTACACGTACACACATCACTGACCTGGCCCCACATTACTGCCCCACTAGGTACCCTAGCGTGAGTATCATGTGGTTTTGCGTGTGTGTGGTTGTGTGTGCATGTGTGAGTGTGTGTGTGTGTGTGTGCATGTGTGAGTGTGTGTGTGTGCTCATACTAGAAAGAGACATGAACAAGCAGCCTAGCAGGTATAAATCATCTCAAGTCATTTGCAAGTCAAACGGACAGTTTCATAAGAGGCCTGTGCTATTTTCTCACACCAAATGAATTAGATTTGGTTTCTCATCTCTCCCATGATTTGTTTGAGCGAGTCTTTGGGAAGCCGGTGTCGCCTGGGTGACATCTCAGCTTGGCCCCATTTATTTCGTCGGATCTCATCAACATGCGATGATGTCATAATGAGAAGTACAGAAGTACAGGCAGATGGCCTTGTCTAATATTCCCTATGCGCTCCTGTACCCTCAACATACTCTAAGCTTTAGCGCCGGCTGCAGCTTAAAACGTCGGAGATGTTTTCTGTTATTTGCGACCGTGGATGATCCTGTTAGCGATGTGTAGAAATGAAAGGGTTTCATGGCGTCGTAGAGGCACGTGAGAACAGGCGGGTCACGTGTTTTCGATGGTGGCGAATGGGTTCGTACGAGTTTTACGCAACGCTCTCACCAACTGTTGATCGGGGGTTAAACGATGCCGTTCTTCTCTTTGACTCTGATATGGTAAAGATGTACTTAAGATAAGTTGATGTTCCCTGACAGTTGTAGTTATGAGGGTAAGGAAGTAGGGCAGGTATGGCTGTTGTGTTGAGACATGCCCTCTGTAGCAGGTGTGGACCTGAGAGTCAGCTAGCCTTGTGGCAGCCTTGTGGCGAGCTTTGCTTGGCCCATTTCACAATGGAGGACGTTTAGATTCAGCTTGGTAAAAATGAAAAATGGAAAATTGGAAAGAGGGAAATGCTGAATGGCAGAAGTGTCTGATTTAACACCTGTTAAAGGGACTCCTCTACATGAAAGCTACCTGGACTACACCCAATAATCAGCTTCCTGGTGGTTGTCGTAGATGGAGAGCCAGTTTTGGAGGGAATTCTCCTGAAGAAGCCTACACACTCATTAACCTGGTATCCAGCTAATCTCCTGGCTAATTCATTTAGTCCTCCGAGCGCTCACATGTATTAATATCCTCTCCAACCAGCCAGCTAGTCTCCCCCCCCTCCACTCCCTCCCCAACACACACACCCTCCCCCTCCTCACGGGACGCCACTGCAACGTATCCATGGCGATGATTGTGTGTCATTATTTTGCTGTCAGATGAGTGATATCCCCTTGGGCTGCAGCTAGGCCGTCCAGACTGGTTGAGAGGGGGCTGATTAGAATTGCAAATGGCGGCCCAGCGTTGTGTTTATTGTGTGTCTCAATATTGGAGACAATCAAGAGAATCAAAGGCTCTCAGCTGGAGGGACGAGACTGAAGCTCTGCAGGCCTCCCTGGCTGTGTGTCCTCAATGTTCCACACACATCGTCCTCTTTTTGCTCTCTCTCTGCCGTCTCTCTCTCTCTCGGTCTCGCTCCTCTCGTTGCGTCTCTCTCTTTCTTCTCTCTCTCTCCCTGCCTCTCGCGCGTGCATTCTCCTTCGCTCTTTTCTATCTCCGACTTCCTACCCATTTGTTTGTCTTGTCACTCCCCTTTTTTCCCCGCTCGCTTTTCTTCCCCCATCTCCTGCTTCCTATCCCTCTCCTCTTCTTACTCTTTTCTCTCTCTCTTTCTTCCCCCATCTCCTGCTTCCTATCCCTCTCCTCTTCTTACTCTTTTCTCTCTCTCTCTTTCTTCCCCCATCTCCTGCTTCCCATTCCTCCCAGAACCCCGCTCTGTCTTCCGCCTCTCGTACCCCACTTCAGCGTAGTGTGAGTGTCTATGTGTATGCATGTGTGTGGCTTCAATACAGTTGAAGTACATTGGAGGTTTTGCAGAGGGGCAGATGGAGAGAGAGAGAGACAGAGAGACAGAACAAGAAGGAGAGAGCGACACTAAATTTAGAGCGCTCTCAATCATGTGTAGTGGCACTGCCCTCTCCTACACCTGAGCAATATTAAACACGCTTTATGATAATGAATGCGCTCGAGACACACATAAATATCAGAGCGGGGGATGGAGTTACGTGGTAAGGATTAAAATGTCTTGTACGTTTGCTCACGATGGAAATCTGTCATTGATTTCATGGCACCTGCGACCATTTGAGGCTGAATTATCAGCTTTGCGATCAGTGAAGGTTGTTTTCCAGAGTCCTGAATCTGTTGACTTTGAAGTGTCGGATCAGATCAACAACAGACCAGCAACTGCTGAGCATGGAGGGGAATGCTTACTCACTGAACAACTGTGTTTATGGAGACGTTAACCTGTGAACCCATCGT
>BROE01000006.1:12913836-12993850 GCA_036571765.1 Plecoglossus altivelis | reverse complement strand
ATCTGAGACACGGAGAGAGAGATTGAGAGAGAGAGAGAGAGAGAGAGAGAGAGAGAGAGGTTGGAGGGAGGCAGTCAGTGAGAGAGAAGGTGTTTGTATTCACACGTACACCACAGGGTGGAACATTGTCTGTCTGTCTGTGTCCATCTGTTCAACTGTCCATCTGTCTGTCAGCTTTTGGCCTTTTCCTGTTGATGTTCTCCCTGTTTGACCTGCTTCATGTATGTATGTTTTCATTTCTGCTTCATTTACCATGGTTTGGCAGAACTATCTATGTGGATTGCTCTTTGCGTAGCCAGTTTATATGTTTAATGTGTGTTCGTTCCCCTCCTGGTGATGCCAACACGTAAGCTGCCTGACAGTTTGGTTAGTGTGCTTGACATCCATGTGTCCACTCAAGGTGTTCAGAGTTAGGTGGCCCTAACCACTGGGATGGGATCTGCTTTGGGCCACAGACCCAGGATCAGTCCTGAGCTGCCTGGACTAACTGAGTCGAAGCTGAAACTGTTTGAAACTGCACCCCCACACTGCAAGTGTGTGCGTGGACATTTTCTATTGGAATTCCATTAGAATGAGGACCGTTGGTTAATTTATTGATGGGTAATTGGGATTATTGACCTCGATGATTATTATAAGCAATGCGGTGGTGGGTGACACTGATATTGTGTAAACAGTAAACATTACTGTGAGGGCAGTGGCAGGCAGGCAGGCAGGCAGGCAGGCAGGCAGGCAGGCAGGCAGGCAGGCAGGCAGGCAGGCAGGCAGGCAGGCAGGCAGGCAGTTTTGTACACTGTAACTATGGATGTGGTCATGCCCAAGGCTACACTGCCTGTTTCTATTCAAAAGCCAAATATCTGTTTCTGCTCTGGGCTAAAGTGATTAAAGACAGGAGGCCTCTCCACGTGGGGTTAGGGTTAGTATTGATTGACACGAATCAGTGCAGGATGTTCTGCATTCTCTGTTCCCCATTCCAGTGTGACATACCAGTATGGCAGCGCAAACTCCCTCAGGGTAACATACACACGGGTTCCTCCGCAAAAGTGTGTGCGTGTGTCCGTGTCTGTGTGTGCGTTTGTCACTTTCCCCGTGTCTGAGCATTTACAAACAAGGGTGATGAGAAAAACAAAACAAAAAATAACAAGAGCGTCAATCGCACACGGAACTAGAACAATAGATTGGGGGAAAGAGTGTGTGCAGCCAGAGCTGTGTGTTTGTGTTTGCTTAGTGTTGTTAGGACGGCTGTCACGCAGGAGAAGCACACTGAGGCTGACACGTTGACATCATGACTAATATGAGAGAGCGAAATGATAATTGGTGAGAGCACTGTGGTAATTACTGGCCTGCCGAAGAGGAGAATAAAGTACCTGTTGTGTGTGTGTGTGTGTGCGTGTGCATTTGTGAGTGGGCGGTGGGGTATTTGAATACATGTAAGTCTGCATAAATGTGAGTGTTTGTGCATGAACATCTATGGATAGGGGTGTTTGTGTGTGTTTGTGTGCGTTTGTGTGTGTGTGTGCGCTGGTGTGTGCATGGGTGCAGGTGTCTGTATTTACCAGGGTGTCGGTGTGCGTACTGTTTACACCAAGTTTTCATTTGGTAGGTTTCCCCTACAGAGATTCATCAGCACAGGTAATAGTTGAATAATAATTCATAGTAATTGATTCTATTGGACATGCAGCTCCTTTTGAAGAATCTATTAAACATTGTTCCCTTGGTACCAGCTTGTTCTGGCTGGCCTCTGTGGGCTCCTTTCCTGAGAGGCCTGGAAAAGGCAGAGAGCCAGGGGCCTAGGCTGCCTGAACAGGCCTGGGGATTTCCTGGCCCTGGCAGCCCACAGAGAGGGTGGGAGAGTGGGGGGAGGGTGGTACAGAAAGATGGGTGAGTGGGGGAGAAAGTGGTTGGGTGAATGGGAGTGAGGGGTGAGAGGGTGGAGTGAATGGGGGATAGTGGGACTAGGAGAGGGCAAGAGAGTTTTTCTTTTAATAGGAGTCGGTTAGAGAGAGGGGCCAGGAGGGGGGGTGGCAGGAGGGGGGGGCAGGATGCACCCCACAGTGCTTTTGTGTCCCCCCTATTTTTCCAGTGTATATGTGGGTGTGCAAGAGGATTTGTATAAGATGTGTGGTGTTGGGGGCAGGGGAGGCGGGGAGGCGGGTTGAATACGAGATCATGTGCACATATTCTCCAATGGAATGCATGGTTTTCAGTACCTCTCTTCACCTCTCCATTCTCGTCCTCCCCTCCCCTTGTCTCCTTATTCTCCTTTCTTTTCCTCTCCTCTCCTCTCCACTTCTCTCCTCTCCTCTCCACTTCTCTCCTCTCCTCTCCACTTCTCTCCTCTCCTCTTATCTCCTCTCCTCTCCTTTCCTCTCCACTTATCTCCTCCCATCTCCACTTCTCTCCTCTCATCTCTTCTCCTCTCTCCTCTCCTCTCCTCTCCTCTCTCCTCTCTCCTCTCCTCTCTCCTCTCTCCTCTCCCTTCTCCTTTTTCAGCTCTCCTCTCCTGTTGTTTTCTGTGCTCGCTCTCTGTTGTTGTAGGCCTGTGCAGGAATGGACTCACCATTGTCTGGGCCAGATGAAACGAAATCCAAACTGTAATGGTTGTTTGGAGAGCCTTCTCTCTGTTTGGCTTGGTTCAGGCAGATAGGCAGCAGGACACGGAGGGGCTGCTGGGTGTCTACTGAGTGACTACAGGTCGAGGCAGCGTGGAACAGAGCTTTCCTGTTCCCCTCAGCGGGTGCATCGACATCGCTGTCCGCTCCCCGGTCTCCAGACGCCCAAACTGAAACCCTCCCAGAGTCTACATGTGCCTCATTAGAACACAACCCTTCTTATGCCTGGGACAGAGAGAGGGAGAGGGGGAGAAGAGAGGGGGAGGGAGAGAAATTGGAAGAGAGGAAGAGAAAGAATGAGAGAAGGAGAAGGATAAAGGGAGTGGAAGAAAGGGGAAGAGAGAGGCAGAAAGAAGGAGAGAGACGTGGAGGGAGGTCAGGGAAGAGAGAGAGAGAGGAACAGAGAGCCGGAGGAGAGAGACCCAGCAGTGTGTAACAATGCTCTTCAGTCGTGGCTCCCTGTGAGTGCATCCACAGATCTGGACACTGGATCCAGATCCGGGCTCCGTTTCAGGAATGGGAAAGCTTTCCGTTCAAGCCCCTGTCAATCCACTCTTCTCCCACTCTGCATGCAGAGAGCAAGAAGCAGCAAGGAGCCAACCGACAGAGAGGGAACCCGGATCAGCCAGAGACAGGATCCCAGCCTGCCCGTTTAGCTCCTTGTCCCAGACTCCAGCGAGGGCCAATGCTTGCCAAGTGGAGGGCTTTTAAACTGGGCTAAACACTAATTGCTGCCCTATTTCTTTTATGTTGCTTCTCTCCCATCTGTGATGGAGAGTCCAGACCATCCTCGCCAGCCAGAGGCTCATTATGGTGGGCCGCTAACAAAGGGAGCAGCCAACCTCGCCCACGACGGCTATCTAACCAGCAACATGGAGGCCTGCTAGGCAAATTGAATCAATGACAAGGCAAACGTCGACTCACGTCTTAAAGGAAAAGTGCTGACATTGAGCGGCCCTCTTCAGAAAAAGAAAAAAAAAAAACTAAGCATATTTCTAGAGTTTGGACAACTTCATGGTTCAGTACAAGGCTGAACCCTGTTGGTGTTACAAACAAAATGTGGAAAAGTGCAGAACGCTTATCAAGATTTTGGAATTCAGCCACTGGGGTATGAACTTTGGAAAAGTGGTAATGAGATCTTGAAAGAATTCGGCGTCTAAATATTCCAAAAAGCAGTTTAGAGATATTCCTTGAAGCGAGTTATTAGAACCTATGGTTTGCATGGAAATCAACTGATATTAGGCACCTTTTAGCTGAGCTAAACTATGTGTTGCTGTCAGCATTTTGTCTTTTTTTAAGTCTTTGGCTTTTTGGTGAGTTGTTACAGAGAGAGAGAGACAGAGAGGTAGAAATAGGGAGAGAGAGAGAGACCCAGAATGTGAAAAACTGAAAGAGTGCAAAGACGAGTAGAGAGAAGCAGAGAGAAGGGGGGAACTACAGGGGTGGGGCGGTCAGCCACAAAGCCTAATGTTGCCATGGAAACTTGTTTATGCCTCACTGATGCATCTTGTAGATCCAATTAGAGACTGATTGTGTCGTTTTCTACACATCCACACAAACACTCTTACTCGCACACACTTGCACACACACACACACACACACACTTTCTCCCTCATGCACACTCACACACAGTGGCTTCCCTCTGAAAACCAGCATAGAAACAAAGAACTCCCCACTCGCTCATCGCCCCCTGAATTTACACCCCCCTTCAGTACCCCACTCATGTATCAGACAATAGCATGGATCCAGCGTCTCACCCACTTCAGAACACTCTCCCTTCCCTTTCCTTCCTCTCTTGTCCTCTCCTTCCCTCTCCTTCCCTCTCCTTTTCCTCTCATTCTCTTTCTTGTCCTTGCCTCTCCTTTTTTCTGCATAGTCCTTACTTTAAGCATATTCTTGTGTGACATAATTTCCAGTTAAGGAGGGGATTTTGACCATTTGGCAATTTCATTGTGGTATTATCTCTTGCAAAATGAAGCCATTTTGTTATGCCTCTCTCCAGATAGAATGACCATGAATGCTAAGATGGTTTAATCCAATCATGTTCATTTCATGGGACATTTCTCCAGAAATGGGTCTTTTCAATGGCCGTGTCTTATTGAGTGGCTGGAAGTCTTCAGCCATGGGCACACAGATGAGGACAGTCAGCTCTCCCCCTTCCCCCCCCTCTCTCTCTCTTTCTCTCTCTCTCTCTCTCTCTCTCCCTCTCTCCGTCTCTCTGTCTCTCTCCCTCTGTCTCTCTCCCTCTGTCTCCCTCTCTTTCTATCTCTATTGCTCTATCTCTGTCTCCCTCCCTCTTGCTCAGCGTCTCTCTGGAATTTCACATACACACCCCACACACATACACACACACGCGCACACGCAAATACACACACACAAACAAAACGACGGACGACCGTCCCCTCCCTCAGCCTTATGTCTGAAGAGGGAGTTATTTAGCGGTGAAATGATCTGTGAGATGATGAAGTGGGAGCGCCTAGATAAGGTGAGATTGCTCTGAGAGGGAAAGATGGAGGGAGAGAAAGAGGGTTAGGGAGAGAGAGGGAGGGAGGTTGAAAGAGAGAGAGGGTGAGTGAGTGAGAGAGAGGGAGGGAAGGATGGAGGGAGGGAGAGACAGAGAGGATGAGAGAGGGAGGGAGAGAGAAAGACAGGGAGGGAGAGAGAGAGAGAGACAGAGAGAGAACGTGGGTCAGAGGGAGAGAGAGGGAGAAAGGCTGATAGAGAGGGTGGGTGAGAGGGAGAGAGAGGAAGGGTAAGAGAGAGAAAGAGAGAGGCCCGTCCCCTAATGTCTTGTTAAAACGTGAGGGATCAGAAAGAACAACAAATGTATCACGCTCCACTAAATCCCGCCTAAATCCGCTGGCATGGGCCGATCTGCTGATAGCCTCTCCGCTGTGCTCGCTGTCTGTGACCTACACACACACGCACACACGTACACACGCACACACGTACACACGCACACACACTGGGCCGTATAGTCCGGCTGTCTGGTTTAATGCCCACTAACTGGGACAACAGTCCGAAACTGGGTTGGCTGGAGACACAGATGTCCAGAGCAGGTCTATAGCCTGGAAGGTCGTCATCAAACCTGCTATCTCAGTGCTTTTTATGACACCGACTCCTTTTAATATTACTCACACACGCACACATACAATCTCTTTCTCTTTGGCCTTTCTCATACACAGACCTCTCACCCCTCTCTCTCTCTCTCTCTCTCTCTCTCTCTCTCTCTTTCTCTCTCACACATACAAAACAGTCACACAGGCGCACTCCTCTCCATCTACCTTCACTAACACACAGCGAGGCGGAGCTGAGTGGATGTTGTCCCAGTGAGGGTGGAGGGACAGTGAGGCCAGAGAGATTACCCTAATCCAGCTTGGCCAGCAGAGAGGATGATCAGGTCAGAACAAAAATGAACCAGGAAGTCTTATCCTCAACGCTGACCCGCGCTGCGTTTGCAACAGCTTGACAGAACAGCCCCAAAGCAGGAAACATGACAAAAGTCATCGTGGCAGTTTGTTTGGACTGGACCCGCTCAACCATGTGTGTGTTTGAGAGAGAGAGAGCTTTCTGCCTGGTATGAGTTTATTCTACCTGAGAACATTAGAGAAAAGTAATTCTGTCGGTCATGTCAGAGTTACTTTGATGTTACAATAACAATTCAAACAGCTTGACTCCTGTTCTAAATCTTCCGAGAGATTGAAGTTTATGCCAGTAAACACATCATGACATGACCCTGTTGACCGCTTTACACGACGTGTGTGTGAGTGTGTGTAGGTGCGCTTGTGTGTACCTTGTGTGTGTGGATGGTGTCTCTGGGTGAGCCTCAGTGTATACATGTCTGCACGTTTCTGTGTATGTGTGTGTGTGTGTACATCCAACATTGTAACCCTTTTGCCATTTGTCCTCCAGGTTCCAGTCAGGGAGGGGTCTGGTCATCTACCCAGATATTGGGGACAAGCTAGACATCATCTGTCCCAAGGCCGACCCAGGCCGGGACTACGAGTTCTACAAGCTGTACCTGGTGAGGAGAGAGCAGGCCGAGGCCTGCAGCACTGTCATGGACCCCAACGTGCTGGTCAACTGCAACAAACCAGAGAAGGACATCAAGTTTACCATCAAGTTCCAAGAGTTCAGTCCCAACTACATGGGCCTGGAATTCAAGAGGAACAGGGACTACTACATCACATGTGAGTGCTGCCGGGAAATGTAGTTCAGAGGTTGTAGTTTTAAGGGGAGGGGGTGGGGAGGGGGGCTGAGTTGGGACAGGGGTTTTCCCTTGACATTTGAGACGTTTCAATCCGATCAGCGTTTATGACAAGCTGGCATTTGCGCTTGGTTTATCATCGCTGCTCAAGGTTGTTACTCGTGCTCAAAGCTTTTATGCTTTTGTGTTTTCTAATTGCCAGTAATTCTTAGTGCCGTCATTAGTGTCTCCTTTAAAGAAAAGAATGTTCCTGGAATTTGCAGCTAATCTGTAATAGCTTTTGGTGGAGTATGCTGATGACTCGTCGTTATAAGACACACACTGGGATTTTACTTGTGTCTGCAGTAATGTGATACAGTGTTTGTCTGGGCTTTTATGGAAGCCTTGTTGCCCTCGAAAAGAGCATGCTTTATTTACTCTAACGCAGCCTCTACACACACACTCTGACATGCTTCATCCATCTTGGAAATAATGGCTGCGCGTGAGCTCTCGGAGCGCATTTACCGCTTACTATGTGTGTTTTTCTGTGTACGGGTGCCTGTGTTTGTTAACGCATGCATCATTTTCTATCTGGGTGAATGCATGCGTGTCAATGTGTGCGATTGTATAAGTGTGTGTGTGTTGTGTGTGTGTATGTGTGTGTTTGTTGTGGGCACGGGAAGAGCTGTTGTGAGTCCAGTTGGGCCTTACATCCAGGGCCATTTATCAGCGGCTTCCTGGCTAAAGTAGGACAGGCAGAGTGGTGTAAATCAGATGGTATATAAAGATCTTTATCTTCTCTGATGAATGTCTGCACGCACCATCACCGATGGACAGCCCTGTAGCTGGGAAATGGTCACGTCGAAAAAACAGCACCCTCTCTCTCTCTCTCTCTCTCTCTAGCTCTCTCTCTCTCTAGCTCTCTCTCTAGCTCTCTCACTTTCTAGCTCTCACACTAGCTCTCTCTTTCTAGCTCTCTCTCTCTAGCTCTCTCTCTCTCTTTCTAGCTCTCTCTCTCTAGCTCCATCTCTTTCTAGCTCTGTCTCTCTCTAGCTCTCTCTCTCTGTCTCTGTTCAACAGAGGACTTGGACTCTCTTCTCTGTTTCCCACCATCTTCCCTCTCAGTGGGAACTGTGTGTGTGTGTGTGGGGGGGGGGTGCAGGGTCGGGGTCAGGGGACGTGTGTTTGTGGGAGGCTTAGAACCAAATGGTGTGTGTCCCAGGTCTCCCCAGGGGGGGGTTGGGGGGGCACTGACACAGACAGGCCTGTCTAACACTCTCTGACCTCCTGACCACCAAAGTGATGGTCTGTTTGACCCTTCCCAGTATGTGAGGGAATCTCACTCCCCCATACTGAGACATGTTTCCCAACAACTAAAGGGAGTTAGGGGTCAGAGGTCAGACCATCCCAGTGGGGGTCAGCGGTGATAACCTCTAATGATCTAATGATCTAAACTCCAGACTGACCAGACTAGACCCCCAATCCACTGGCTCCTCCAATCAAGACCCCCACATCTCCCAGTGCAAGATGGGAACCACCAGTGACCAAGAATGTGTTCTAGCTAGTGAGTGAGTGAGTGTGTGTGTGTGTGTGTGTGTGTGTGTGTGGAAGGGGGGTGGTTAGGAACTGGGCAGAAGGTAGATAAAAGAGAGAGAAGAAGAGAGAGGAGGATGGAGAGGGGCAGAGAGAGAGGGAACAAGAGGAGAAGAGAGAGGAGAAGAGAGAGGAGAAGAGAGAGGAGGATGGAGAGGGGAAGAGAGAAGAGGACGGAGAGGGGAAGAGAGAAGAGGATGGAGAGGAGAAGGGAGAGGAGGATGGAGAGGAGGATGGAGAGGAGGATGGAGAGGAGGATGGAGAGGAGAAGAGGGAGGAGGATGGAGAGGAGGATGGAGAGGAGAAGAGGGAGGAGGATGGAGAGGGTCAGCAAACTCAGGATTGCTGTTGTCGGCTCTATATTGATTTCCTGTGCTGCCTGATGGGGTAAGCCTGATCCCTTCTGACAGCTGCCACTCTCTCTCTCTCTGCCACCACAGAAGACTGGAGACACACACACACACACACTAGCTAAAACACAGCACATTTCCTCCTGTCTCCATGGCCCATCCTCAGTAGAACCAAATAAAACCCCACAAGAAGTCTAATGAGTGCATCCAAAAATGTCTTGGATGCTTGGGTCCACACACACGCACGCACGCATGCGCATGCGCATGCAGACACACACACACACACACACACACACACACACACACACACACACAGCATACACACTCACAGGTACAAAACACACACACACACCTCGCCTCCAGATATTTCATTCTCGAAACGTTAGCAGAAGGTTATTGTGGCTGGTTATTGCCTGCCCTTTATTACTCCTCAGTTGGTTTAGATGAGGGAGCAAGGGAAGGGGGTGCGAGAGAGAGACACAGAGACAAAGAGGGAGAGAGAGAGACAGAGAGAGAGAGAGGAGGGAGGAAAACAGAGGGGGAGGAGATAGGGAGTTGAAATGAGATAAAGAGTAAAAGCAATGAGGATTGGGAAAAAGTGGGCGTAGAGATAGAGACGTAGAGACAGGGATATCTTTATCGATAAACACTGCTCCCATGCTCGTATTCATATTGACTGAATAGTAACCTCTCTCTTTCAGGGGAATGTTGTTCTCGCTTGTTCATCTCCTGAAGTCCTCTGTATCGCCTCACACATTCTCACACTCTCTATGCCATTCTTAAAGCTGATCTCATTAGAATGCACTATTCTCTCTTTCCTTCACCTACAGTATACCCCTGTCTTCCTCCCTCCCTCCCTCCCTCTCTCCCTCCCTCCCTCACCCCCTCCCTCCCTCCCTCCCTCCCTCTCTCTCTCTCTCTCCCTCTCCTCTCACACACAGTATCTGCACTCGCACCATGGTGCACTGGGGATTTTGTGTGCATGTGCTAAAGTGTGTGTGCGTATGTTTGATTACCAGGAAGCATCTCTGTCCAGAAGTCAACTCCGTTAACTGAGCGCTTAGATCTCTTCCCTGAGATTCAGCGCGATTTCATTCCAGTTTCCCTCTCTCTCTGTATCTGTCTCTCTTCTCCCTTACACCTCTCTCTCTCTCTCTCTCTCTCTCAGGAGGCAAGGAGTGGAGGCAAGGAGAGGAGACAAGGAGAATGGGTGACAACAGTGTTGGAATGGGTTGAAGTGAAGGTATTGGTGTTTGGAGCCGGACCAGACAATGGGAGAGTGGGTGACACTCACAGTGTGCCTTCCAGAAGCTTCCACAACACTGCTCTCTTTGGTCCTTGATCTTCAGCCAAAAGCTTAAACTCCCAATCAACACTCTCCGTCCCTGTGATTCATCGTCTAATCCAGAATACCAGTTCCTGTTGTCTTCTACCAAGCCTTTTTCTTCGTCTTCTGTTTCTCCTCCTCCTCCTCCTCCACCCAGTGCTTCACTAGTGTAGTCCTGCCAAGAAGCATGCCTTCCCCGCTCCGAGCACGGCGTGTTTACACAAACTCATCTGAGAAATATGGAAGTCTGTAATTACAGCTAAGTCGGTCGGTTAGCTTAATGTTGCATCAACGTTTGCCGTGTCCAAACCGCGGTGCGTTCGGTCAGCCCAGCGGGACGGGGGGAATGACGAAATATCATCGTCCGTGGCGTGAACATTTCTGTGGTGTTCCTAGGAGTGGGGGTGGGTAAGGGCTTGTTGATTACATTGCTGATGTATGAGGCAAAGCAAACAAACATGAATCATTCAGCGGTGATGGGTAAGATTGTGGCTGTCCAACGCATAAATAAAGAATATAAATACCGCGCTCTTCCCAGCCGGAGCCAACCACTGTTTCTGTGAATTCAGCTGAACTGCTAAATGGCCTCTCAAGTTCCATTCCAGCATGACCACAGTCACACACACACACACACACACACACACACACACACACACACACACACTTACAATGGTGGAAACACACACTTTTTGCGTTATGACCCTTTCTCTCCTCTCCCTGTGGCAGTGCTGTATTTTAGCAGGTTCTTCAAATAGGCTTGCTAGCTAGAAGCAAAAGAGAGAGCGAGGGGGAGACAGAATAGGCAAACGAGAGAGACTGCCACTCAGCAGTTTTGTGAAGGGGAATGTATTCACTGTCAGAATGGATGTTGCTGTGATCAGATTTGTGGACAAAGCATTGGCGGAGACGGTTGGCTAGCTAGCTGTTAGCGTTAGCAGGGATATGTCTCCGCATGATGAATACATCGGGCTGTTTCTGCCCACTTTGTCACTCCATTACAGTCAGAGCACTCAGACCATTCAGCTAACCACATGCTGTTCTTAATGCTCTGTTTAGCATTTTCAGACATGAACGTTGTCTCTCCCTTTCTCTTCCTTTCTCTTCCTTTCTCTCCCCGTCTCTCCCTTTCTCTCTCTCTCTCTCTCTCTCTCTCTCTCTCTCTCTCTCTCTCTCTCTCTCTCCATGTGTGTGTGTGTGTGTGTTTATGAGGAGACTGTAGCAACTTGGATAAAGCTTCTCAGACTTGTTCATCATTGTGCACTCTGTGACCTGGTCCAGGGGAGAGCTCAGGGCATTTGAGGGACGTTTTCAGTAGTGTGTATGTGTACGTGTGTGTGCGTGTGTGTGACGGTGTGTGTTTGTTGCGTGTTGGATAATGACAGTCATATTCTTTCTGAGGCATGCTGTGATCTGTGATTGTGGTTTTGGCAGGTGACAGAAAGGGAGAGGGAGAAAGAGAGAGCGAGAGAGAGAGAATGCACTTGTGTTGCAGTTCCTAGTTTACTGGTCATGATAGTGTGTGGTTTGGACTGCCTTTCAGCCTCTGTTCTCTTAAAATCCGATCGTACTATGTCACAGGGGTGTGTGCGTGTGTTTGTCGTGACTGGACTCCCCTGGTAGCTGTAGTCATTTCTGCTCATGCCCTCACCCCCACGCACCCCCCCTCCCCCCATGTTAGCAGGGTGGAGTGACTCCCTGGAGGCTGTGGCATGCGTGATGGGGGTATGACACACACACACACACACAGTTTTACCCCTCACAGATCCGTGAGTTTCTCTTTGGGACAGATGGTCTGACATAGACTCTGTACTGAAACACGCTCACTCTCTACTACTACAACTACAACTACTCTATCTCTCTCTCTCACTCTCACTCTCTCCCTCTCTCCTCGTTCCTCTCTCCCTCTCTCTCTCTCTCTCTCTCTCTCTCTTTCTCCCCATGTCTCCATTCCTCCCACATGTACATACTGTCTCTTGTCTCCCTTCCTCTCATCTCGCTACTCTGATCTTTTCCTACCCCTCCATTGCTTATTCACCATCTCCATCTCCATCCCTCTCCGTCTCCCTCTCCGTCTCCCTCATCCCCTTTTGGCAAATTAAAGATAAAACCACAATCACATCTGCATTCAGATACAATCAGATAATGTTTATCTGATCTCTGCCCAAAAAGCACGGGTGGAGTTTCTTTCTTTCTCTCCAGTCAGCTTCTTTAGATGTGGTCTCCTCACACACAGGCAGCCAAGCCTCCTTACAGAGTTCGGGGTTGTTTGTTTACGCTTGTGTTTGTGTGTTGTGGCCGTGGGTTGTGTCCGCATGTTGCCTCCTGCCGGCCGTTCCACTCGTCACTCTGGAAGTCTGGCGGCCATTTTGAAAAGGTCACCGGCGATAGCTCGAGGAGGTACACTCACACACACACACACGTGCTCACGCTGGAAGACAACAAAACAGAACCAAACAGAAAGCAAAAGAAGTTGCTTGTGGCTTACAACGCTGCGAGTTCTTCTGGGGTTTGTAGTTCTGCTGATTCCCAGTAAACCTTACGTAAGAGATGGCGAGCAGATCAGATTTCCTGAGGTTATGGTACTAAGACAAAACTTACTGATAACCAGCGCACATTAGTCAAGACCACAAAAACAACACGATCCCTGCTGTGAGCCAGTCTCACTCCATGGAGCTCTCTTTGTGTGTGTGTGTGTGTACGTGTGCGTATAGCTATGCGTGTGGAGACGTGTATCTGTGTGTGTGTGTCTGCCAGGCTTCTTGTCCACAGAGGTGATTATTGCCTAAATGAAAGACTAATATTGAGCTCCCTGTAGTAGCTAATAGATCCCACATGCCTTGAGCTCACTGCTGCAGTCAGACTGCTGTCTATGTGAAGGCAGACCTAACAGCCCCTGCCACAAGCAACTCTAACCTTTAGCTTTCATCATTACTGCACATTTGTGTGGGCGAGCGCTTGTGCGTGTGTGTAGGTGAATGTGCATACGTGTGTGTGTGTGTGCTTGCTTGTCTTGGGTGACCTTTACCTCTGTCTGTGGGGAAGGTGAAACCTTTTTTTTCCTTATTTCTGTGACCTCATTTCTCTAGCCGGCTTGTCTCTCCTTGCTTCCATAACATTTCAACAGATATTAGTCCAATCCAGATCCAGTGTTGGTGTGGAGTGCTCAGACCTGGCCATGACGACTGGGAGAGATGGGGAGATACAGAGAGAAGGGAAAGGGGGTGGGGGTGAGAGAGGGCGGGGATGGGAGACACAGAACGAAGAGAGAGAAGAGGACAGAGACTGAAAGGGAGAGAGAGAGAGGCAGAAAGCCAAGGAGAGACCTATGAACACAGAGATGCAGATAAAGTGTGCGCGTGTGTGTGTGTGAGAGAGAGGTGAGCCAGAGACATATAAAGAGAAGGAAAGAAAGGTAAGAGAGTGCGAGAGAGAGAGGGTCAGCCTGTGATGTGATATGAAATGAGTCTGTCTCCATCTGTCACGTTGGAGGAAGCCCAGTCTCTTCCTGTTTGAGACAGATGACTAGCTTCGCTCCCCAAGGTCCTCCGGTTATTCTGCATCCTTTATCTCTCGCAGATCCTGCAGCACGGGGCTTACACCGCTATATGCCTGCGTGTTACAGAGAGAGTGATTGAAACAGAAACAGAGAGAGATGGAGAGATACAGAGGCAGAGAAAGCAAGGGGCAGGTAAAGACAGAGACAAAGAGAGTCACAGAGAGAGAGAGAGAGAGAGAGAGAGAGAGAGAGAGAGATAGTGTGAGAGAGACCCTGTCCGTTGGTCTGTCCGTCCGCTAGATGTAAGGCGGCTGTGTGTTGCGTGTGTGTGAGTGTGAGAGGCTACCGAGGGCCGTATCCGGCCGGCAGGGGAACAAGGAGGAAGAGGATGAATGCAGCCAGCAAAAACACTTACTGGAGAGGTGACACATGCTAACCTGCAGCTAAACCATACCTCTGGAAGTCTGGGAGATGGAGGTTTCTGGCATGCAAACACACCTACTCTACCTTCCCCCCTCTCTCTCTCTCTCTCTCTCTCTCTCTCTCGCTCGCTCTCTCTCTCTCTCTCTCTCTCTCTCTCACACACACACACACACACACACACACACACACACACACCACAGAGGTCAAGAGCCACCTCAGAAAAGCTCTTTTCCCATAGTGCAGAGGCCATGGAAGGATGCAACACTACAGCTCCTCCAAAGTAGTCCAGGGGGACTGCTTGCCTCTTGCTAGCGGGACCACACACAGACACACACACACACACATACACACACACTCACTCCCACTTTAAACAGATCACCCCACACTTCTCTCCACCACTCCGCTCCCCTTCCATTCCACCTTACTCTCTCTTCCCTCGGAACAGTCTCAGATAGTTTCCATCCTTCCTCTGTTCATCTGGCCCTCCACACCCCCCCCCTCCACTTCTCTCTTACCCTCCCTGTAGACTCAACCCTTCTCCCCAACCCCTCTCTTTAGCCCAGTCTTTCCCTCCCCCCCCACCTTCCATCCCGCCCTCCCTCCCCCCTTTCACACCCCTACCCCTCCCTCTCTTCCCCATTCCTCCCTCCCTCCCACTCGCTCCTCCACCTCCATCCTTCTTTTCACCCCTCCCTTCCAGGGCCTCGTATCCCAGAGTGCTCTCTGCTGGAAGGATTTAGATGGATCCTGTAATTTGGGGTTCTGGAGCAGCCCATCGTGTGTTTGTGTCATCTTTCCCTCCTAGTATGTGGGTGCAGCATGTGTGTGTGTACTGGCGCAAGTGTTTGCAGGCAAGTGTGTACGTGTGTGTGTGTGTGTGTGTGTCATCCTGGGGGCTACACAGGAATCCCCCCTCTGGCTGCTTGCTGAAGCATAGAGCAGAGGAACGGCGTGCGGAGGAGCAGCGCTCAGAGCTACCAACCTAACACCATGCTGCCTGAAACAAACAGGTTGTCAGCATGCCTGGTCTAACACACACACACACATGCACACACACTCTCCATCACACACACACACACCAACACATGAATCATACAGAACATTCCGCTCTAGAACACAGCAAGAAAAAGGCAGAGAAACACATCATCGAACACACTTCAACACACACACGAACGCAGGCAGAAAGGCACACGAGGTCAAAATGAACATGTCAGCTAAACACAAACCCCATGGAGGGTAAGAAGGTCATGGTCTGTTTCTGCCACTGGAATCATAGATGTGTCATGTAAAAGATCTCATATGAGGAGATGGCTTCTTGTGCTGTCTAGATCCGTGGGGGGGGGTTGACTGGTTTCAGGGTCAGTGCTTGATGAAGGGGTCCTTGGCTTGGTCGGCTTAGGCTCATTCCAACCATAGATGTCCCAGTTTGCGACCGTCTATTTAGATCCATTTCATTTGGTCATAATCAGGATTTAGCTCTTGCTTTAACACACGGCATTAGGAAAAAAAAGTTCAAAGTGCACAGATCTAGGCTAGAGCTTGCACATTAATTCCAGTCTGGCAGTCCTTTTGTGGGGGTGTGTATTTGTATGTGTGCATGTGTGTGTGTGTGCGCATACGTGAGTGCCCGCAAATGTGTGTGTGTGCCCACGCTCGTACAACTGCATCAAGTATATCCATAGAATCAACCCCATAAACCTAATAAAATCCTCGGAGCGCTCATTCATGGGTGAAATATTCCGAGCCAGCGGAATGTGCTTTGTTCAGTCTCATAAGTGCTACTGTGACTGTGTGGACACAAACAGGACGTTAATGATGTGCTTGTACATGTCTGTTTCATGCCCAGCTAACTCCCCCTCAGACTAGATGAGGACCCTCTGGACGGTCTGGTTTGTCTTCATGTCGGTGTCTCTTGCTGCTCTGTACTGGAGAGGTTCACTGTGGAAGCCCTGTGCTCGGAACTCATGCTCGTGTTTACTGGACTGTACTGTTATAATAACATTACTGTACTGCTAATGTGTTACTGTACTGTATTGGCACTGTACTGTACTGTACCGTACTGTATTGGTACTATACTGTACTGTACTACACTACTCTGTACTGTACTGATCTGTACTATACTTCTCTGTACTGTACTGTACTGTATTGGTACTGTACTATACTGTACTATACTGCTCTGTACTGTACTGTACTGATCTGTACTATACTGCTCTGTACTGTACTGTATAGTACTGTATTGGTACTGTACTGTATTGTAGGTGGACCTGACTGAGAGGCTGCAGGATCATATGGCATTATGCTGTGAGCGTCTGGTATTTCTGTGTGTGTGTGTGTGTACAAAGCTGGTGTGGAACAGGATCTTAAAGAGGTAGGTGGGTGGGTGGTTTGGGGTTCTGGGACGGAGGTAGGTGGATGTGGGAGGAGGGAGGAGGAGGGAGGGAGGGGTGGCGGGCGGTGTTAGAGGTAGCCAATGACTGTCAGCTCTCATCCCATCTCTCATTAAACAGCCTAGTCCCCCCGTTTCACACGGAGTCTGCTTTACCCACACACACACTCACACACACGCACATAATCTCTCACACACGCGCATACACTCACACACAAACTCTCACACACACACATACACACACACACTTATACACACTCACTCACTCACACGCACACACATACACTCACACACACACACATTTGCAACATTTGCCACACACACACATTCGCCACACTTGCCACACACACACACACTCACCACACACATACTCACCACACACCCACACCCCACACACACTCGCCACACATACTCGCCACACACACCACACGCACTCGCCACACCCATACGCCACACACACATATGCCACACACACACCACACACACACCCGCCACACACACATGAGCCAGACCCACACACCACACACACGCCACACACGCACGCATCTACGCACGTTATGTGAAAGCCCCTGGGTTGGTCAGGAATAATAAGCGATAGGTGATTCATGATGGGGATCTGAATGCATTCAGCTGAACCACCTGAGTGACCTCATTTACCAGACCTGCGGATAAATATAGAGGCTCACTCCGCCTTCCTCCGCCACTCAGCGCCTGGCCACACACACACACACACACATCACACACACCTCGCACACGCTCCCCAGGCCCACAGGGGAGAGTCCCCTCTCCCCCAAACACATCGTTCTCTACTTGCTGTGTGGGTGGTTGTATGTGTGCTTTTGTCTGTGTGTGTGCTTGTGTTATTGGAGCTCATTTCTCTGGCCAGCTCCTCCTGTCTTCATAGGCTTTTGTCTTGGCTTCGACAGTTCCCTGCTAGTTCCTGACATCAACATCAACATCCAGCTCCTGGAGATCACTTCTGTTCTCCTGCCCTATTCGCTCAGGGGCCACACACACACACACACACGTACACACACTGGGGGCTTCACTCGCAGAATTACATTTCACAGAACAGACATTCACAGTTGAGGCAGCATTCCAAATGTGTTTCCAGAATTCCTGCCTATGTCTGATCGGTGCAGACTCTATGTTATAGCTGTTGATAGGTTTGGTCCAGTCTCCAGCGCCTCTTTCTGCCCGGCCTTCATCCCCCTGTGTTCTAATCCTTAGTCTGAACACAGGAAGACCCAATTCCCCTGTCTCCTCTTTCCAAATCATGAGCCTGCCGTCTGCCTTTTAATATCTGAAAATCCAGATTTGGATTAAACATACGATGCGGAAATGAATGGAGAAATAGAGAGAAAGAGAAAACGGGCCGTGCTGGGGGAAGGGGGGGAGCTGGGTGGAGAGAGGGAGAGGGGGAGAGCGGGGCAGAGAGAGGGAAAGGGGGAGAGCGGGACAGAGAGAGGGAGAGGGGGAGAGACCGTAAGAAGCTTTTAGATAAACTGGCACAGCATCTTTGGCATCCGTGTTTGAAGACACGGAGTAGATCGGTCTGTAGAGAGCTCTCCCGCCCAGCAGACTGAAGACAATAGACCTGGCTGCTACCTCTGTACTGCTACCGCTCGTCCTGACAGGCAACACAGGGGAGGCACGCTACATTACCCTGATCTCCTGCACAGCACTCAGGAGTTGATAGGCCTGCGATGTTTGAAGAATCCTATTACACCTTGTAGAATACTTAACGTTCGGAGTGCACCAGTGGAATGTGTCTCCAAAGAAATTGGAACACGATAACCACTGATTTGAATGATGGGTTTTTTTTCTTTCCAAAAGAAAGGTCTTCCTACACTTTGGGGCGGGGGGGAAGTGTGTGTGTGGGGGGGTGGGGTGGAGGGCGTGGGGGGTCTGGGGTAAAGTTGTTGAAGGTGCTCAGCTTTGAAAACTTTTCCACTCCCCCCCTGTAATTTGAAGTGCTAACTTTGAAGGCTATCTTATCATCCCGCTACATCAGCAATGGTGGTTCCTCAGCCTGCAGCCTGAAGGAGTTGTTCATTTAGGCGACAGAAGTGTACTAACAGTGGGAAGATTTACTATCCCTGAGTGGATATAAAATTCATAGCATGACGTTCTCTCTTAGTCAGATTATTCAAGCGCCTGTGAGCTTGATCTTCAAAGAGCTCCTTTTTTGTGTAACCTTGCCCTGGAAGGTTGAAAACATAAAAAAAGCAAAATTGAGTAAAAAAAAATGTTTGAAAAAAGCGAAGGTTATCGGTGGTGTTGGGCTGATGTGCAGAGCTGTGTAGGACCAGCCAGCTGAGGTGGAGAGCTGTGTAGGACCAGCCAGCTGAGGTGCAGAGCTGTGTAGGACCAGCCAGCTGAGGTGCAGAGCTGTGTAGGACCAGCCAGCTGATGTGCAGAGCTGTGTAGGACCAGCCAGCTGATGTGCAGAGCTGTGTAGGACCAGCCAGCTGAGGTGCAGAGCTGTGTAGGACCAGCCATCTGAGGTGCAGAGCTGTGTAGGACCAGCCGGATGAGGAACAGCTTCTCTCTCCTCCCTGTCCTCCTCAGCAGGACTCCATCACACTGTAGTGTCTGACCTGTCTGTACTGTCTGGACTGCCTGGACTGTCTGTATTGTCTGTATTTTCTGAACTGTCTGTATTGTCAGCAGTGCCTGACCTGTCTGTACTGTGTGCACATCCTCCCCGTGTCATCAACATAGGGCCGCAACTGAAATGTTGTGGACCCTTTCTGGGTGCCAGTGAAGGCAGTGTTGAGGTACTGACCCTCAGGGTTGAGTCTCATGCAGAAAGGCTAGTGTTTAGTCTGGGGAAGAAGTGCAAATGGGGGGGATGTGTTGAACCTGATGCCTTCCTAGTGTTGAGACTATAGACCAGGTTAGTATTGAGTCTATAGAACAGGTTAGTATTGAGTCTATAGAACAGGCTAGTGTTGATTTAACAGACAGGGCTAGTCCTGAGACTACAAAGAAAGGCTAGTGTTGAGACTATGGACCAGGCTAGTGTTGAGACTGTAGACCAGGCTGGTGTTGAGACTATAGACCGGGCTAGTGTTGAGACAATAGACCGGGCTAGTGTTGAGACTATAGACAAGGCTAGTGTTGAGACTATAGACAAGGCTAGTGTTGAGACTGTAGACCAGGCTGGTGTTGAGACTATAGACCAGGCTAGTGTTGAAACTATAGACCAGGCTAGAGTTGAGTCTATAGACCAGGCTAGTGTTGAGACTATAGACCAGGCTAGTATTGAGTCTATAGACCAGGCTGGTATTGAGTCTATAGACCAGGCTGGTATTGAATCCTCCAGACCTGTGTTTAGTTGTCCTGCTCCTCAGAGCCCTCTGCTGAATCGCTGTGAGTGTAACATCATTAGATTGCCACCTCCTTCTAACTAGCACTCAGCACTTTAATGAGGATGCCATCTACATCAATCACCAAGGGAGACGCTCATTCAGTGAAGAGGAAGAGAGAGCGAGGGAGGAGGGGGAGAGATACTATATACAAAGACCAGGGGAGATAAAGGAAGCGAGGCGTAGTTGAAACGGACAGAAGAAAGAGGGAGAAGAAGGAGTGGAGGAAAAGGATTTCAAGGGAGAAGGTTGAAGAGATGTACTGAGCTGAAATGGAGGTGTTGTTTGATAAACTCCCAGCTGAAGCTCTGGCACAAGCTGTGCTCTGTGTGTGTGTGTGTGTGTGTGTGTGTGTGTGCGTGTGTGATTCGCCTACGCCGCCGCAAGCCGTCCGAATGTGACCCGCTGTTAGAAAGCACACACAACATGCACGGAAAACGAGGTAGCGTGAGACTGTCAACGAACGAAGAAGAGGAGAATGGAGGTAAACGGTCTACAAAGGGAGAAGGTTGAGAGCGATGTACGACAGTTGAACAGGAAACGTGTGGGTTAATCAAGCGAATATGTGAACTAGATGGGAGTCTGTAAAATGGAGGTGTTGTTTCATGCCTAAATGACCTCCCGTAGCTGAGCAAGCTCTGGCACACAGCAGCGTGCTGCTGGTGTGTGTGGGTGGTGTTGGAGTGTCGTGTGATGGAGCCACTGTACACTCCGGACGGCGTTGTCGCGCGTCCGGAACTGTTCACTGTGCGTGAGTATAAGATGAAGGAAGTGTTTCGCCCCGGTGTGGCGTGCGGTTCTATGCAGTTCTGTGTCATGGATATTGTGTTATGGTGGTAGCGGATGAAAGTGAAGTGTTGTATAGCAGGAAGCGTACAATAGTGTAACGCGGTAACTCGTCACGGGCGCAATGGCGTCCGATCTCGTCAAACTGCAAGCACCTCTGAGGTTCAACCTTAATTTTAGCCCGCCCGTGTTGTGTGAGCAATTGAGTCATTCGTTCTACGCCAGAGCACCCCCCGTCAGTCTGTATATTGGTGTCTAATAGAGACAGAGCGATACAGACACACACACACATTCATCTATGTAACACACACAGACACACAACACACACAGACACACACACCAGGACACACAGCAGACCCACACACACAGCCCAGACACACTATATATCTATAACACACATACATATCAAACTTATGGTCAGAAAACAATCGCGAAACGTAATGTAGCCACCCACAGACGGGAACTAACACATAGACTGAAACACTATACCCTACAAGCAACCAGCACACACAACACAGACACACATAACGAGAGCCAATACAATACAGGACACAGAACACCAGACACACATACACACTCACACACAGTCACAGAGTTACACACACAGACACACACATACAGACACACACGCAGACACACATACACAGACAAACACACACACACACTGACAAGCTCACACATATACACACAGACACACACACAGACACACATACACAGACAAACACACACGCTGACAAGCTCACACATATACACACAGACAGACATCAACCTGGGACCCATGCACACATAAACACATCAAACAACTTGAGATACACTGGGACACACACACAGCACTGACTCACACACTTACCCATGACACAATCACAAGCACATTGACCTGAGACGCGTACGCACACCCACACGCGCGCGCGCTCACGCAGAGACACACACGCATTAGAGGGGCATTAGCCCTCAGCACTGCCAGTCAGTAATGGTGCTCAGGGAGAGAGCTGCTCCAGGACTTGGCAGACAGCTGGAACTTTCTCTCTGGCACGTCTCCCTGCTAAAGTATGCACAGACAAAGCTGACACACACACACACACACACACACACACACACACACACACTGTTGGCCAAGTTAGACTGACTGCCTGTTCTCACAGCAGCTCAAATGAGAGACAATATTGAGAGAAGGTTGAAGGAGAGTGTGAATAACCCATCACTTTAACAGCTAATCATTGGCGCTCGTAAATATTGATTCTTGCTGTATGTTATCAACATTAACAGTGTCCCTTATCTTGTTTTCTTTCCCCTCTCCTCCTCAATCTCATCTCCCCTCCCCTCCCTTCTCCCTCCTCTCTTTCTCTCTCTCTCAGCCACGTCCAACGGCACAATGGAAGGCTTGCAGAACAGAGAAGGGGGAGTCTGCAGGAGCAAAGCCATGAAAGTCACCATGAAAGTAGGACAAGGTAAAAACGCTGACTCTCTACCTGGAGAACTCGGCCCAAACACGTCCTTCCCCCTCTGCCACTGTTTCCACACAGAATGACGAATGGATCTGATCCCGCGTTATTCAGGTTGTAGTCATGGGGTAGTGAACCTGTGGTATTGAGGCTAGAGTCCCAGCCCCCTGCCAAACACACCTGCCTCAAACCCATGATGGATACCTTCTTTGTCAGTCCAGGAACTTGCAGGGTTTTCTTTCTTTGAAGGGAAAGCTTTTCAAACCCCCCACCCCCCCGTCCCCCATCCCCAGAAACGCCCCCCCTCCCCTCCCCCGCCCCCCCTCCCCCGCCCCAGCCCAAACAACTTGTTTAGCAGCGACCCTTAACACGGACATATGGTTTGTGTAATGTGGCCTGCGTGGCGGCATTGTGATGCTCAGTGCCAGCAGCCGTACATTCCCTGCTTGACAATGTGTACTGTACACAGATGTGTGAGGATGGCAGCGTTCTCCCTGTCATGGCCGAGCCGAGTTCTACACACAACAGCCATCTGACAGAAACATCTGCTGTTCATGATGCTCTTATCCCAATTCGGTTGGAATCTCACGAGAAACGGACAAATATATGTGTGTGTGATAATGATACTCCTGTGGTGTTATAGTCCATTCTGTAACCATGGGAACAGTAGAGACTAACAAGATGCTGATGCTGCAGTCTGGAACTATACCGCCTCAAGGCTTTCACTGTTAGCGACAGAGACAGGGACTCTCTCTCTTACACACACACACACACACACACACACACACATACACACTCACACACATACACACTCATACACACTCACACACACACATATACACACTCACACACACACATACACACTCACACACACAGTGGCTCATGATCTTGTCATGCTCTCTTTCATATTTACATAGACTTGCACATACATACAAGCAGGCAACCACCCACACACACACACACACACACCCACACACACCCACACACACACCCACACCCTCATGCTCTTGTGTGGTATAATAGCAGATGTAAACAGTGGAATGATTCACCACACGGTGAGAGCAAATGGCTTCAATGGTTTTGGAACAAATTGCACTTACCATCATCCCTTGGGCTACATTGTAATGTTAATGTATTTACATCGCCACAGAATTTAGACCTATCGGCATGTACATATCGTCGTGCGTGTATGTGTGTGGTCCTCTTATGTGAGAAAAAAAGAAAAAAGAAAAACTTTATCTCCATTTGTTTTATAATCCACTGTGAACATCAAAACCATCCAACACACGGACACAGACGTACACCCACATACTGACACACATCACTCACTCACTCTCCCCCCTCCCTCCCTCCCTCCCCCCCTCCTACCCTCCCTCCCTCCTTCCCCTCCTCCGCCCTTCCCCTGCCTGACAGCCCATAGTCGGCTCTGTCTGTGCAGCAGAGGGAAATGTCAGCCAAATGGGTCAAAACACGAGAACACACTCCACTCCGCACATGCTCAGTCTGCCCGAAAGGCACTTTATATCGACACAGAGCCAATCAGATCGTCAGTGCGTGCCTCATCTCCTAACACCATGTGCGAATGTTCATCACTTCGTACCCTTTCCTCACTCATCTATTATTGATGGACACACAACAATACACTGCAGGCCAGCATCATCACTGCACCCAATCTACCGTACTCACTTTACTGTTGCATGCCTCTGGACATGGGCAGGAGCGAGGGAGGAGGAGAAGGGGCGGAGAGGATAGAGGGCTGAGAGAGAGAGATAGACGGATACAGAGATAGTCAGAGAGAGACAACGTCAGAGAGACAGACAGAGAGACAGAGAGAGACCGGAGGAGAGACAGACAGACCAAGAGCTACAGAGAGAGACAGACAGAGAGAGAGACAGAGATAGAAAGAGAGAGAGGCAGATGGGCAGAGGCACGAGGAGAGGGTGACAGACAGGCAGACAGATGTACCTTGACCAGATACTGGTACTGCTGAGGGTTAGACAGACAGGCAGACAGGAGAAGCTGATGTACACAAGCTGCAGGTACAGACAGGAGAGAGACAGACAGAGAGACAGACAGACACAGAGAGAGAGACAGTCAGAGAGACAGTACAGAGAGAAAGAGTCAGAGAGACAGACAGAGAGACAGAAAAAGACACAGAGAGAGAAGAGTAGGATGCAGGAATGGAAGGAAATTTATTTAGAATGGATTTGCTGTGGGAGCAGGCTTGATTGTGTTTGTCTAATGATAACGAACAGAAACACCCACCTTTCTCTTTATGCGGCTCCCTCACCTTCTCCCTCCCTCCCTCCCTCCCTCCCCCTCCCTCCCCTCCCATCCCTCCCTCTCCCTCCTCCCCCTCCTCCCCTCCTCCTCCTCCCTCCCTCCCTCACCTCCCTGCCCCTCCCTTCCCTCTCCCTGTCTCCCTCTCCCTGTGTCTTAGCCCAAGGCCTAGACTCATCACTTACACAATAGAGACTTTGTGAGCTTTGTTTTGCTCTCTCGGAAATCCTGCTGAAACAGATACAGACATCGTCTAATGCACATAACTTCACAGGCGCACACACACATTTCGCAAGGGAAACAAATCACATTGTAAATAGACAAGACACACCAGCCAGGGGGCAGATGCAGATAAGGGCTGATAAACTAGCTGGATCTGATATGTGTACATAGAGTCAACCCCATGGGTTTGTAATGGTTCATAATAGTCCCTGTTTGCCCGCACTGCCCTCGTAAAGGCTGACGGCGGACACAGCTATGTTTACTTCACAAAGACTTCAAAGTGTTTGGTGAAACTGCAACAGACAGCCTGATAAACTGGCTGCTTCCTCTCGGAATGTGATTTCCCTTTAAAACTGACAGAGCTCCTCCTTTTCCATCTCTCCTCCTCCTCCTCCTCCTCCTCCTCCTCCTCTCCTCTCCTGCTGTCTTCGGGTCTGTTCTCCACTCACTGCTCCTTAACAATCCTCTCCTCTTCTCTCTTCTCCTCTCCTCTTCTCTCCTCTTCTATTCTTCTCTTGTCTCTCCTCTCCTCTCTTCTCCTTAAGTAATTCCTCTCTCAGGCAGAGTTCAACCCAGAGCAATAAATAAAGCATATTATGGCCTTTTAACATTATGAATAATGAATAACAATAAAAAGTTAATATATAACTACTACTCACCCCATTCTGCCATGTCTGAGTGAATGTTCTGTGTGTGTTTGTGGGTGTGGTTGTTTGTGGGTGTGGGTGTGTGTTTGCGCGTGTGCTTGTTTGTGTTTGTTCTGTGCCTACACACTCTCTTAGCTCCTGTTAATGTGTCAGTGTGTTAGAAATATATCTGTGTGCTGGTGCAGGATGTGTGTGTGTGTGTGTGTGTAACTGCAAGACCATTGTGAAGGATAGTATTTCTTTATGATGTGTTTGGGGTGGCTGAGCGTGAGCTGGGCCTGAGCCATCTCCCCAGCCTCTCCCAAACACCCCCCTCTCTCTCCCCCACCCCACCCCCCCATCCCCCTCCACATCCCTCCACCCTCCCCTTACGTGTCCAGCTCAGTACATTACACAAGATCAAACCTCTGTTATTCAGTATGTAAACTGACACAACAGAAGAATACTACCTGTATAAATGATGCATGAATTGAAGGTTTGTTTTGACGCTGCACAAGAAGAAAATCCTTTTTGCGTGTGCATGTGCTTGTGTAGCCTTTGGTGGGTTCTTAGAGAAAAAAAAGATCAAATGTTTGTTTCTCTTGCAGACCCAAATGCAGTGGTGCCAGAGCCTGTGGAACCGGAAGAACTGGACAATGCCATACCAGAGTCCAGCCCTGGTCCAAATGACTTGGACCAGCCTGAACCTGTAGTACCTGGGAACACTGGTGAGTACAACCGCCCATACTCAGCTGGACTTCCTGTCTTGGTGGGCTAAGCCCCATCTCCTGTCCTCCCAGTTAGAGGGGAGGGGAGCAGAGGGGAGCAGAGGAGAGGAGAGGAGATGAGAGGGAAGGGGAGCAGAGGGGAGGGGTGGAGAGGAAAGGAGAGTAGAGGAGCGGAGGAAAGGAGAGGAGAGGAGAGGAAGAGAGGAGGGGAGGAGAGAAGAGGGGAGGAGAGGTGAGGAGAGGAGAAGGGAGGAGAGGAGAAAGGAGAAGAGGGGAGGGGAGGGGAGGAGAGATGAGAAGAGAAGAGGGGAGAAGAGGAGAGAAGAGGAGAGGAGAGGTGCGGAGGCACTAGAGAGAAGTGAGGGAAGGAGAGGAGAGATAAAAAGGAGAGGTCTTTGGCAGCAGCTGCAGGCATACATGGAAAACAGATTTGATTCTGCTCAGATTTCAGTCACTCGAGGAGCCAGTCACTCTCACATCCAGTAAACCTCCCCACCACCCCCACACCCTCCCATCCCAAACCCCCCACAGCCCCCACAGACAGAAGGATTAAACAAAATCAGATGTCCAAATATCTCCATGGCCTCGCCCTCCCTCCATATCTCTCCTGGCCTCTGCACATAGGAGCTGTGGTCTGTTGCAGGAGGCTCCGCTCCTAGCCCAGGCCCAACCCATATCACAGTCACAATCTGACAATGTGATGAAGGGCAACTCTAGATTTCATTAGGAGCCTGTTCTGATTAGCCTTATTCAATTAGGTGACATCAATGGGGCTTGTCAGTCAGGCTAAGCAAACACAAATGTTATTGTGGTCGTTCCAGGCATTAAACAGTAAGATAGATAATTACTGCAAAGTACACATGGGGCTGTGACAATTCACGTCATGAAAACTCTTTTAAAACATTCTTCCCTCCTCTCTTATACTATGCCTCACCTCTCCTCTCTTTCATTGCTTTCTTCTCCTCCTTCCTTCCCTCTTCCGTCGTAGATTCGAGTAACCATGGTAACCGGGCGGGCTCCAATGGTAGCTCCTCCTCCTCCTCCTCAGACGGCATCCTGGGATCCAAGGCGGCCGTCTTCTCCGCCATCGGCGCCGGCTGCATCATCTTCCTCCTGCTCATCCTCTTCCTCATCATCCTCCTCATCAAGATGCGCAAGCGTTCCCGCAAGCACGCCGCCCACTCTCAGCCCCGCCCCTCGGCGCTGTCGCTCAGCACACTGACCAATCACAACAAGCTCCCCGGCAGCGGCGGTGGCAGTGGAGGCGGTGGGGCGGGAACAGAGCCCAGTGACATCATCATCCCGCTGCGGACAGAGAATAACTACTGCCCGCACTACGAGAAGGTGAGCGGAGACTATGGCCATCCGGTGTACATCGTCCAGGAGATGCCTCCTCAGAGCCCGGCCAATATCTACTACAAGGTCTGAGGGAGGAGAGGAGGAAGAGAGGAGGAGGAGAGGAGGAGGAGAGGAGGAGGAGAGGAGAGATGAAGCGTCACCCACCACACATCTGAGTTGTCAGGAGAGGAGAGAGTGTGTTCATCTACTAAGGAACACTTTCGCTTAGGGTTGTTATTTGGGGGGGGACTGGATGATGATAATAATGATGAGGATGATGAGAAGGAGGGTGCCGGCCTGTGTTTTCCTGACGACCTGCTGCCCAGCGCCTGGAGAGAGAGAGAGAGAGAGAGAGAGAGAGAGAGAGAGAGAGAGAGAGAGATGCCCTTCGGAGGACGAGGAGCTGCGGAATGTGGATGTTTAGTGGTTGTTCAAGGGTGGGTGACCCTCTCACCCCACCTATCCTGCCCCACTGTCCTGCCCCATCCCTGGGGTTGGGCTGCTGTCAGGACCCTTAGAAGTGGTGCTCTCTGGTACAAGACGGGTTGTGCTTCACCCTGTAGAAGGACACAGTGTAGTAAGATAACTCCCCAGAGAACAGCAGTTCAGTATGACCACAGTCATGGCACACACATCCACACACACACACTGCCCAGGAACACACTGACATCAGACCCTAATACCAACCAGCTACCGTGTGCGTATGTGTGTGTGTAAGTGTGTTTGTGTGTGAAGGTGTGTGCTTGTGTGTGTGTCAGTCAGGGCTCTGTAGTGGGGGAAGGGAACTCTCCAGGTAGCTCAGGTATCGAACACCGTGTGTGAGCGTGTGTTTCTTCCCCAGGTGTGCGTGTGTGTTCCTCTCCTTCCACCTCTGATGTTTGCCTTACTATTTTTGATGGAAGATTCCTTCCACCCTATTTCAGTTCACAAAGCAGTTGTATTTTATTAGATTTTCCTACAAGTGCACAATGTATAGAAATGCATTATTCATGATGATTATCCATGAGAATCCCACCCACTCACCACCATTCACAACCATTCCAATCCCTGAGATCCCTCATCTGGATTGATTGACGTGGAGGTGTGTGTGTGTGTGTGTGTTTATGTGTTCTCCTAGCATTCTGATACGATCTTTAGCCATGCTTCTGGTATTTATGACTTCCTCCCACAACTTGGGACGCCTGCTTGAGGGTGTGTCCATCTCCCTGGATCTGAGCATGTGTGTGTGAGCGTGTGTGTGTGTGTGTTTGGGCAAGCCCAGACTGGTCTGTTACGCAGACATGCTTTCATGTCTGTCTGTCCATCTGCGTGTCCACCAGTATCTCCATCTCTCCGCCTGCCTGTGTATGTCGAGGACTCAGTCGGCTGTGGCAGTGCCAGGGAGTGACTCATCCACATGGCATCTTGGTGCATGCTGACCCCTGCCAGCCAGGAGAGAGCGACCGAGATAGACAGAGCAAGAGGTAGAGAGGGAAGCACAGACCCTACACCTGAGAAGCCATAAGCAGAGTAGAAGACGAGAGAGCGTCAGGAGGTGGAATGATTATGGTCAAACATTTGTTCACCTTTCCCTTTTCCAGCAGTGCTGGGAATAAGAATGTTGGTATGAATATTCCACAGCCGAACTGTTCGGTTACGGAGTTGAATACAAGCAACTATCACACACACACACACACACAATCCATCTTTATCCACGTTTGTGCAAATGGGTGTACTTTTGGGATTGGGTCGATCCACAAGCGCTTGTGTTTTGTCTTTTCTGATAAAGAGGTCTGAGCCTTCAGCCTGAGAACAGCATGAGTGAGGCGTTGGCAAAACTGCTACCGGTGCTGCAGTTAACGGGGTGTGTTTAAAGACCTTAGCAGGAGGAGACAGCTAGTCAGCTAGCTGGACAGATGGTTAGACCGGAGAGACGCATCCACCTTCATCTCCAAGGGTCCAGTGTTTTCTAGAGCTGGTTTTTACCGACAGCTGCTCTCTCTACTGCCTCGCATGGCTCAAGTCAGCCAGGAAGCGAGAGAGAGAGAGAGAGGCCGACAGGGAGAGAGAGAAAGACAGACAGGGAGAGAGAGAGAAGCTCCAGAGATCCAGACTGGCTGGGTTCTGAGAAGACTGATGTTGGGTGTGATCGCACTCTCAGTGGGGTGTTCCACTCCACTGTGCCCCTGGCTGCAGACTTCAGTGGCCTTGAGAGACAGGTAGATGATACTTCTCACCCACAACCCCAAACCACCACCCCCCCTTACACACACACACACACACACACACACACACATATGTACCCAAGCTTGGAAGTTGGGGTCAGGGCACTTTCAAAACACCTCATACAAGAATCAAAACATCACCTGTGTCATTCATCCCTCGCTGTCATTCATAATAGTGACCTGTTAGTATTATTGTTACTGTTACTGTTATTATTATACGCAATTTGGCAACAAAAAAAAAAGAATTAAAGTGAAATAAAAATGTACATATATTGAGAGTCTGATTTAAAATGTAATTTCACCTGAACACTGCTCTTATGAGAAATATAAGACTAGATTTTTGTAATGGAGGTTTGTTTGTAAATAGCTGTCTTTTTAAAAGAAAAAGTGTGTTTTGTATGAATTCTTGCTTTTTTTTGTCTGTTTTATTTTATGTTACATATTTTTCGGTAATAGGACACAAGTCCGTTTTAGCGTGTCCAGCATTGAACAACATCTGTGTTCATCCATTCAATTTGGCTCGTTCGCATTTACTGAGACTTAAGTTGCACTCAAAAAAAAAACTCACACGAAAAAACAACAACCTCAGTCTGCATCACTGACTCAGCAGTTAATCTCCTGGAACGCAAACCATCACGGAGCACATGGCTTGAATAGGAAAAGTTCTTCTACTTAGATCACATGATAAGATGCTGTTACTGAATCCTTCCAAGCAAGACAAGAACAAGAGCGGAATATATCCTGCTCCTTTTAGACACAGACACAGACCTACATCCACAGCCATGAACATATTCCCGCTGATATGCTCTGGACCGTAATTGCTGACATATGAGCGCCTTGTCGTGATCCTTTGACAGCTGGGAAGTCAACTTGTCTGATATAGCATGTACTAAAGACCAGAGGGGGCGATTAGCCTGCCACTGTTACAGACAGCATGTTGTTAAAGTCTGGTCTGATTCCACTGTGTGTGTGTGGGTCAGCTAACCTGGCTCATCACTGTAGGCGTGTCCGAGACAAACACAGACCACCTAGAGGAATCTCCCCAACCGTTTTAATAACTGCATTCAGTCTAGACAGAGAGACAGAGAGAGAGACAGGTAGAGAGACAGAGAGAGAGAGACATGCAGAAGGAAGAGAGAAACGTTTTTTTAACTGCTAATTATCTCTTGGGTCTTTTTTTGAGGATTGAGAATGTCTTCTTTCTCTCTGCGTAGAATGTGTTCTCTTCTGTCCTTCAGGAAGGTCGCAGGAAGCCCTTTTTCCCCCCACGCCGCTCTGAGACACACGATTCTTGTTTCCTTCCTGCTCTTGTTCATGTCACAGTATTATGTTCAACGTGCATGTAAGCTAACCTGTTGAATTTGTTCCCCCGGTGTTTGATTCATAACCGTTTTGTTTTTTGATTGCCATTCACTTCGTCGCTTCTCAGTGTAAACTGTCGGCACCAGCTACAAACGGAAGTAACGTTCCAGAAGTTTGGAAACCGCATAATGATAAATAAAATTTTTCCCATGGAAATGTTGTTTGCCGGAATGTTTTTGTCCAAATGCATTACACAGATGCGAGTTATCGTCTACGCTTCAGAACCGGTCCAAACGCTTCGACTTTAACCCGCTCCTCCCCAGGAGCTTGTCTCAGCAGGGGCCCTTCCTTCCTCACCCCCTCCAGCCTCTCGCCCTCTCCCCATCTCTCCCACCCCAACCTTGGGGTCGGAGCAGCACAGATGGGCCTGTTCTGATCCATTAGTCAGATTGGAGTCACACACACACACGCACTTCATATATTCATATTTTGGAGGACGGACACGCCTTTTTGCATAGTAACTAATATCCGTATCAACCTTCTCTGCCCTCATGTCCTCCGAAATTACATTTCTTCATACATGATTAAATCTGATTGGTTGCACCCCGCGTTTCCATTGCGTTTGTCTGAAATTACAGTCTCCAGTTTACTCGACAGAGGGATCTATTCCAAGAGGCGGGTGAAAGCAGAGATGGCATGAAATGTTATTAGAGTGATTGGGCATTTTCACTGACAAACACGTCAGTGTTTATGACCGGTCTTTCGTGCTGTTGGTGATGTGAGGGGAGACGAGAGAGACAGTGGCAGAGAGCTGGAGTGGGAGGGAGAGATGGAGGGAGGGAGGGAAGGAGGGAGGTAGAGAGATGGAAAAAAGAGAGAGAATGCCCATGGCTCCACTTTCATTCTCTCACTAAAACTTCTCTGCTCACGCTCCCCCTCTCTCTCTCCCTCTCTCCTTTCTCTCCCCTCTCTCTTTCCTTTCTTCTCTCCTCTCTACCCCCCTCTCTCTCTCTCTCTCTCTCTCTCTCTTTCCTCTCCCCCCCTCTTCTCTCTCCCCCCTCTCTCTCCTCTCTCTCCCCTTTCTTCCTTCTCTCCTCTCCCTCTCTCTCCCTGCCTCAGGGCAGGTACGTGCATCTGTTTCCTGGCAGGGTCCCGAGACACCTCTGTAGAACTACGCTACTGTGGGTTTATTAAAACCTTCCCCCCGCCAAACTCCACACTGTATCTATGCGTTCCCGCGTGTGTTTACGTGTCACGCAGGCCTCATAGCTTATTGTTCTACAGCCAAGTGGCAGAAAAAGCCCCTTGCAGTGAACACTGCAGTCCAAATGCAGAGGGAGATCTTTTCAATCTCCCTTCTCCTGATGATCAGGAGCTCAACGCCAGGTAACACTCTCAGTTCAATTTTTCATCCACTCGGGGACGAGGCAATTCAGCATGAAACCTCCCTCTGTTAGTGGGTATTTCATGCTATTGTCGCGTTGGCTACGTCTGCGTATGTGAGTAGCGCTGGCAGTGTGCGCGCGTGTGTTCCTTTCTCCTTCTACTACCTCCAACCTTGAGTTGTTGAAGTAGCAGGAACAACTGAAAGCCAGGCTCTCCTGCAGGCCCATGCGTAGTTGAGTGGGCGTCGTCGTCGATAGCTCTTAAGCGATTAAGTGTGGTTCCTCTTCCGTATGGATCCGAGGGATAGAAAGGCTCGTAATTCAGCCTCGGATCAATAGGACGCGTCAGGGGACGTGTTCTCTGTCATGTAATGCAGATATCCATTTTTAATGAGTTAATGCATCACTCAGCCCTCATTAATAATGCAGGCACTCTAATGTCTTTCATCAAATATCAAACGGTATTTGGTCAACGTTGGCTTTTGAGTGGAACTTTTTAAAAGGCTGAGAAGTCGGGGGAAAAGGGGAGTAAAGGAAGCAAGATAAATGATATGGAACAAGCTGCGATTGGCAGAACAGCACAAACATTATTTTTTAATGCGAAGACTAATTCATCTTGATCAGTTACAATCAGTGTTGAAACCACATCTGAATGTCTGTGTCTTTGATCCCAGAGAATAGACATGAAATAGAGATTCTGCTTGTGGCTTTTCACTTTTTACAGCCTTTCATTTCACACTCACACGCACACACACACATACCCTCTCACACACTCTCTCTCTCACACATCCGCGCGTCAGCCACATATTGATGGCATTATTATGACCAGAACATGCCCGATCAGGCCTGTGTAGTGGCTAGGATCCAGGTCTGACTGAGCATCATCAATCATATACAGAGTGTGAGCCCATGACACACACACACACACACACATATACACACACACACACATATACACACATACCAGCTTTTACATCCTCTCTCAACCCAGCACAAGGCACACACTAAAGGCTTGAGGGTCTTTCACACACAACACACACACACAACCACACACACACATACAAACAACACAGACGACACACACACATGACACAACACACACACACAAGGTACACACAAGCGCACCTACACACACTCACACAAACAAAAACATACACAAACATGTGCATACACACACACACACACACACAGAGGTTGCAGAGGAGGGGTCTGGGGAAAGGGGGGCACTGGGCCCCCTGGCTGCTGGGTCGCAGGTGTGGCGATTGGGGAAGAAAGTGGGAATTATTCCCTCTCTTCCTTTCGTCCTTCTTTTTAAAAAGAGAAATCGCTCCCTCCCTGCCCTTCCCTCCTTCCCCCCTCCCTCCTCCTGTTTCGTTCTCTGTCCCTCCCCCACGCTCCCACCCTCCCAACCTCCTTTCCTCGCCTTTGAAAACGCTCCATTTCCATCCCCATTTCCTTCAACCAATTTAAAACCCACAGTTCCCCCTCCTCTTGCCATCGCCATGCACACGGCTCTGCTCTGCTCCTCCGTCTCCCCGCTCTCAATTAGGATTCGGAGGCTAAGGGTGCTTAGGCCCCGCGAGGTTGGGCGCCATGCCTGGGAATCTCTGGGTGCATTATCCTCTTCGTGATTCATATAAGGCGTTCTGTCTCTATATATAAACACTTCCAGAAACGCAATTTTGCACAAAACAAGTTATTTCCCCAATTACAGCGTGGAGAGCTTGTGCCTTGAACAGCCTATGCTCACCTCTCAGTCTTCGCCTATCCCATCTCTATCCTCCCGGGCGCTTCCGTTCAGCTTCCTCTCCATCCGTTCTTGAACGAACATGCAATGGCCGGCTCTGGCCTGCGGAGGGAGAAACACCCCGCCACTCCAATGCAACAGGGAAGTTGTTGGGTCTAAATCACACATGTGTATATTTTCACTGGTTAATATCCAGATCTTGAGCACTCCTGCAATGCTATGCGCAGAAGGTTAATTTACAGATAGGTTTGAGAGCGCTGAGCTATTTAGACTGCGCAGGAGAATGTGATTCATATTTATCGTAGCATTTGTGTTAGCGGACTGCGTTATGCGGGGGGGCGGATATTAGCGTCTTCATTTTGGGGTCCCCCCAAGGTTTGATTTTTGGTTATCTCACCGTAAACATGATCTTACACTTTGACTTGTATTTTGACTGTGATTCAGAAGGAGGATTTGAGCTTGACGATGTAGACTTGAGCGGAGGTTTGCAAACAGGAAACACTATAAATACAAAGCAAGACTCAATGCGTTGGTCACCTGCTGCAGTTTATTTATGTCTCAGGACAGTCAAAGTAAAACGAGAAACCCACCAAAGGATGCAGGATAAACACATACTGGGTGGTTGGCAGGCTGGGTTGGAAAGCCGAGATTGCTTCTTCAAACGCAGAGCCAGACAACAACAACTTTGTTCAGCTGTGATAACTCCTGTTGGATGTGTGGCAGGGAGCTCCCTTCAAGATCTCCTGTGTTCTACTCACAGGCCAGGCTGCAGCAGAAACATCTATCCTCACACGCGCCCACTGACGCTCACCTCTGCTCCTCTGAACGTTCACCTGCCAGATGTGTGTGTGTGTGAGCATGTGGTGGTTTGTGTGCACGTGTGCCAACAGTAAAGAGGTTGGCAGGATGCATTAGGACAGAGGTCAGGGATCGTACCATGTGACCTGAGCGCTGCCTCTTCCTGTTCAAGAGAGACACGCAGGGCAGGAAGATCTCTCTGCTGTTCACGTTCAGGATTTAGGTTTGGGTCTGTGGATCTGTGTGAACTGCACACAGAATGCTACAGCTCTGTGCTTTGCAGCACGGGACACTTGCTTTGGGGTAAAAACGTTGCCGCGGTAACTCATTTTCTCACATGCAGGCAGGCTGATATCACTCAGACAGCAGAGGAACACGAGGGGGGTATCTAAATATTCATGAAGGGCAGGGACTCTTTACAGCCTTGTACACGCACACACATGCACACACATGCACGCACATGCAGACACACACACACACAACACACACACTCACACAAACACACACACACCACGCACACACAAACACACACAAGCATACACGCACACACGCACGCATGAAGAGTAAGGACTTCCTCAATACAGGCACATCCTCATCTCATGCCTCACTGATCTCATTCACAGCCCACGGCGCATGCTCGCCACAACTCACATTGACACACTCAACTCACAACCACACACACCCGCACAGCTCAAAACCGCACAAACCCACACAACTCTCAACCGCACACACACCTGCACAACTCACAACTGCAAGGGCACACACACGCACAACTCCCAACCGCACGCACACACACTCGCACAACTCACAACCGCACACACACTCGCACGCCAGCACAACTCATAAACCGCACACGTGCACCTATACATCTGCATGTACATCCTGCAATGGATGCGCAAAGCATCGACAACGACAGCATGCATGCCAGACACAGCCTGTTTTGTCATGGAGACAGAACATGCTAGTCCGCCGCCTCCCCTCTCCTCGTGGCTTTGCTGACGAGCCCAAGTGGCTCAAAGCGAAACCCAACCGCCTCACAAACACAATTAGCAGCGAAAACCTCCACTTTAACCAGCTGTTTCTTTCTACGCCAGCTGGCTCGTTGCAAGGGAGTCACGCGCGGGCCTTCCTGACACGATGACGGTGCAGAGACAGCCCCTCCCCCCCACGCCTGCTCCTCCCTGGTTGGTATTCAGAGTGGGGAGGGGCGCTGCTCAAGCTGATATGGCAGGATTGGATGTGATGAGGACTGATCGCTGAGGGCCGGGCAGCAGTCTGAATGTTTGGCACGGAGACAGCGGATTCCGTTTCCATGCCAATCTGGCTTGTCTGGCGTAGGATCGGGCTTGACCTTCACAGCCTGCTGACTCCCAGGGCGAGCAGACCTGGAGACACTGCACACACACACACTCGCACACACTCTCGCTTTTCCACGCACACACGTCCACACATTTCCATACACTCATTCATTCTTTCAGACACACACACACACTTCCACACACACTCACTCACACTTCCAGACATGCACTCACACTCTCTCAGACAGACATACACACACAGCAGGACCATACCCAGAGAAACTGCACACAAACACACGCATAAACACACTCCCAGACACACACACACACACACTTCAAGACACAGCACACAGTTCCAGACATGGGCATACATTTCCACCCACTTGCACACATACCTCCACAGATGTAGGGAAGCAGATTGACTCCAAGGCTGCCGTGGAGGCTGGAGCAGCCTGAGGCTCAGCAGAATGCAGATGACTTCTGCTTTTCATCTTTCCTCGTGTCTGATCACACGTTCACTGCTCTTTTCTCCCATTCCGACAGATCTGGGATATTCTGGAGAGGAACGGAAGGGACTGGAACATTTGCGCCTGCACCAGTCGGGGGTTGGGGTCACACACCGAAACACTTCCAGTCTACATTAAATGGACTCGCAGACAGGCCCCTAGTCCAGCTCTGTGTGAGATTGGTGTGTGCAGGTGTGTGCGTGTGCGTGTGTGTCTGCCGCCAGACTGAAGCAGGGCCTCACAGCTCGTCCTAATGAGAGGGACTGCAGAGCCTGTGGTTAATTGACCACCTTTAATGAGTGTCAAACTGGGGAGGCCATTAGACTGGGGGGCTGCCACGGGTCACCGCTGCAAGGGGGAGGGGGTGTTGGGAGCAGGGAGGGACACACGCGCACACACACACACACAGAGAAAAGACAGGCTCAGAGCAAAGAGGACATTGAGAGGGTGTCTGCATGTGTGTACTGTATGTGTGCCGGAGCGTGTCCACATGCTCTTTAGAGTGTGCTGATGTGTGTACTGTCAATGTCTCGGGGTACGTATGTCGACGCATGTGACCGTGTGCATATTTGTGCATGTGCTTGTATTAGCGTGTGTGTGTGTTTGTGAATTTGCGCGCCTGTCTAGTTCCATGCAGGGAGAAGCAGGGAGTGTTCGCCTCAGCTCGGATTCTAATATCGCCCCCGACAGAGGTTCTGCCCCTGTGAGCTAAACAAACAAAAGAGAAAGAGAATAGATTTCTCTCCTCTTCTCCCTCCTCGTCTGTCTCCCTGTCCCTGTCAGCCCCCTGTGATTTAGATGCGGGGAGCAGCTTAATGACCGCCATCATGTGGTCTGCGGAGCTGGGAGAGAAGAGCGCCGTGCCTTCCTGATCCTGCGATTATGGCCAACAACCCTGTTCAGAAGCTGCTGATGAGCTCATTTCGAAAAGAATATTGCAAAACAAACAGAACGTCCTTGCTCCTTATCTGACGCACCGTGCAAATGCTCTTCAAGGGTAGACGCACGCGCACGCGCGGGCGCAGTGGCGCACACACCCCGCGCGACGTCTCTCTGCGCTATTGGATTGAAATGGAGCCCTCCGCACATTTCCTCCCGAGTATTGATCTAATCAGCTGCGTATCATGTTCGAGGCCCGCCGCATCATCTGATGCAACGCACACCGCAAACGGCGAAAGACACCATCCATCACCATTTAGCAGGACAGGCCTTTGTAGTCGGAACATGGAGTCATTAGAGCTTCAGCTGGATGGACACGCTGACCTCCCCGGGGCTGCAAGGTCAATGCCACCAGTAATGCGGAGCTGGGGGCAACTCTGGAGGGAGGGAGGCTAATTGTTGACAGACCTCCACTTCATAACCGATACCTTAATTGAAGTGTCACAAAGTAGAATCAGTAACAGACAAGGTATTAGTTGTGTTATGATATTACGGCGGCGTCTCTTGCGGGCACTAGCCTGACAGATGTGTTGAGAAGGTAACACCGACCCGCGGTTCAGACACCGGAGGATAACCAGGGGCGTGCTTGTTTTCTCTGATTCGCCATCAGACTCGTTCAAGTCAGACACATGCGAATACCGTAGTCAGAGAACAGCATTGATGTAGATGTCATGAAGTCTTATGGTAAATGAATTCAGCTTCTACAAAGGCTCTTGACTGCTGATGCTGTTGAACTAAGAACTGGGAGAAACGCAGCGTCGCTCAGGTTTAAAGGTCAAATCGTGTCTATGGTGACCAGCTGTGAGTTCATTTACTTTGTTTTAGTCTGTATTTATGATATTGTGTTTCATAACTTGTAAGGGGATTAGTGGTGCATCTTTTCTTTTGCATTTAGTGTTTAGCTAATAAATATAAAATCCCCCAGTTACCTATAAACCTTTCAGTCATTTGACATGTAGATACTAGTAACGAGTTACAAGGTTTTACAAGAGTTACTAAGGTTTGGAAAGTATTTCCAACGGTTACCAGGTGTTACCAAGTGCTACTGCAGGTAACAACAAATCCTTAGCAACAAACAGCATTACTGCAGGCATGGTCGTACTTCCAGGTGGCTGACCTCAGAGACTGAGACCTTGTTCAATAGATCTCTAATCTTTGCCTTGAGGAGTATGTTCCCTCACTTCCATCTAACACACCCCACACACACAACCACACACACGCTTAAAACACCATATGTCTCCATTGATCAGCTCAGTGCTAGCTGCAGTGGTCTCCATTGATCAGCTCAATACAAGCTGCAGTGGTCTCCCGTGATCAGGTCAGTACTAGCTGCAGTGGTCTCCAGTGATCAGCTCAGTGCTAGCTGCAGTGGTCTCCCGTGATCAGGTCAGTACTAGCTGCAGTGGTCTCCCGTGATCAGGTCAGTACTAGCTGCAGTGGTCTCCAGTGATCAGGTCAGTACTAGCTGCAGTGGTCTCCAGTGATCAGCTCAGTACTAGCTGCAGTGGTCTCCATTGATCAGGTCAGTGCTAGCTGCAGTGGTCTCCCGTGATCAGGTCAGTAGTAGCTGCAGGGGTCTCCAGTGATCAGGTCAGTGCTAGCTGCAGTGGTCTACAGTGATCAGGTCAGTACTAGCTGCAGTGGTCTCCACAGTGATCAGGTCAGTGCTAGCTGCAGTGGTATCCAGTGATCAGGTCAGCAGTAGCTGCAGTGGTATCCAGTGATCAGGTCAGTGCTAGCTGCAGTGGTCTCCACAGTGATCAGGTCAGTGCTAGCTGCAGTGATCAGGTCAGTGCTAGCTGCAGTGGTCTCCACAGTGATCAGGTCAGTGTCTGGCCGAGCAGGGAAGGCGCCGTCTCCAGCCCAGCTCTGTCAGCAACCTCACTGGACCATGAACACACAGAGACAGAACACTCTGGAATGCTGGCGGGGTCACTATCGACCTACCCACCCACACCCACGAGCATACACACACACACACACACACAGATATTGTCACACACACCCAATTTAATGGTTCTTTCTTTCTCACACACACACATATAACCCTCCCCCCATGGACACACACACACAGCAGAAGTAACCTGATACAAAGACACAGGAGCTAGCTCAGTGTGCGGCTAACTGCCTTATCTCCCTCTGGCTGCGCTCTTCTTTCCTCTTAACATTCTTTCAGGTATTTAGCTGGGACCTTTTCTCTTTGTCTGCCCTTTTCAAAGACATGCTTTATGTTGTGAGCCCTCCTCCCTCCTCTCCACAGTCCCTCAATTCTACCCCCCAAACACCCCTACCCTCTCTCTCCCTCTCTCTCTCCCTCTCTCTCTCTCTCTTTCTCTGCTCTCTCTCACTCTCTGTTTCTTACTTTCTTTCCCTCTCTTTCTATCTATCTCTCTCTCCCTCTCTCCCTCTCTCTCTTTATTTCTTTCTGTCTCTCTCCCTCTCTCTCTCTCTCTCTCTCTCACACTCACTCACTCTCTTTTTCTTTCTTTCTTTCTCTCCCTCTTTCTCCCTCTCTCTCTATCTCTCCCTCTCTCTCTCCCTTTCTTTTTTGCCATCTTCTCTTTCCCCAGTGTTATCCTATTGTTTCAGCTATGCAAGACAAATTAGAATGACCCAGACAGGTCACACAGGGACACAGTGCCTTGCACCAGCTGAAACTTTCGTAACTCAGATGCTCAGAACGTAAACAAACTGGGTAGCCATTAAGATTAGAGCAGGAAAGACCTGAATCACAGACAAAGTATTTCCCCCTCACCCTCTCTCACCCTCTCTCACCCGCTCTCACCCTCTCTAGTATGACTGGAGAACACAGAGTCTTGTACGAACTCGCAGGCAGAGAAGATGTGGTGTTGTGTTTGCATGTGTCTGAGTGAATCCCCACATGTACCAGTCATCTTTACACACTAAACAGCTCTATACTTTGAGCAGCATGGGATGTACATGGACACACACACCAGGACGGGAAAACAACAGTTGCCCAACGTCCTGCACTCAGCATCTATTCAGGAGAAGCTGTTTCTGCTTGGATGCCAAACACACAATACCTTCTCAGGTTAGGATAGCTTATTGACTAATCAGTTCTGACAGGTGGAACAAAACAATTTAATACAGGGCTGATTTCACATCAGAGCCGAACGCCATTTACATAAGCTTCTCTCCTCGCCTGCTCACTGGGGTGAGACAAGCATGTGGAGAGACCCAGAGAGACCAGTCGGATGCTGTGAATACTCTGCCCTTCTCTCTCTGACCTCAATGAGAAAATCTGCACATATACACACACTCACACGCCCACACATAGACACACAGACATGTTCACACACACAGGCATGAGCATTTAAACATGGTATAACATTCCCACACCCACGCAGACACATGCAGTCACATACAGATCCATACTTAAGCACAGACGTACATGCAGACACATGCACACCAAAGGACAATCAAAGAGATAAAGGGTGATGAAGAAAGAGAGGAGAGGGGGCGAGGGAAAGTGAGAGAAAGAGAGAGGAAGATAGAGGGGGGGACACCCCTGTGGCTGAGAGTGTGAGAGGAGGCACTGGTGTGTCTCTCTACTGAGTTAATGTCTTTTAACAGTTTGGCTCCAGGTTCAGAACTCGACCAGAACTGAGCATCTGCCAGAACCGGGTCTGATCATCTGTGACAGCAAAGAAACCCTCAGGCGTGTATGTGAGTGTGTGTGTGTGTGTGAGTGTGTGTGTGTATGTGAGTGTGTGTGTGTGTGTGTGTGTGCATGTGAGTGTGTGTGAATGTGATTATGTGTGTGCGTATGTGTGTGTGTGAGTGTGTGTGTGTGAGTGTGTGTGCAAGTCCGTTTGTGTGTGAGTGTGTGTGTGTGTGTGTGTGTGGGCGCGCGCGTGCATGTCTGTCAGTACATGTGTGTGTATGTATGCATTGAAGTGTGTGTGTGAGCGAGTGAGCATGTGTGTGTGTGTGTGATGCAGTGCTACAAATACAAAAGGACAGAAACACCAGCAGAGCTGAGTTCCCCTGGACAGAGCCATTGACTGAGGCATTAAGGTGACAATAAGCATATTTACAGCACATAGCTCTCATTCATCCTCCTGCCTAATGTGCTGCACATCAATATCCAGGAGAACGCTCGCAGCACATCACACAGAACTACCATGGAAATTAGCCTGACTAACTGTCTCCCTCTCACCCACACACACAACAGCTCACACACACAGCCGAAATGACTAACCGGTGGTGACTGGGAGGCAAGCGGGAGAGGGATTGCGAGCGGAGCGGGGGAAATGAGTGCTGTGCTTGAGTGACTCCCCCTCAGCGCTGAGGAGAATAGATTGCTGTGTTTCCCTGCAGAGCCCAACCTCTCAGGTGTCCTGTAGGACATCAAGTCACCTTGTCATTTAATATCAGCCACAGTGGAACAGCTGTAGGCTTACACTGTGTGTATGGGGGGGAGGTGAGTGGGTGTGTGGTGAGGGAGGTATGTGTGTGTGTTGGGGAGAGGGGGGGGTGAGTGGATGTGTGTGTGGGTGAGGGAGGTATGTGTGTGTGTGTTGGGGAGGGGGCATGTGAATCTGTGGGTGCCTGTGTGTGTGAGCGAGAGAATGAGAGAAGGTGTGTGTGTGTGTGTGTGTGTGTGAGAGAGAGAGAGAGGGGGGGATAAAAAGAGGAGGAAAGTAGGTAAAGGGACACAAAGAGAGGAAGTGTGTGAGTTTTCGTGTGTGTAGAAACCATGTTTTGTCTATTGGTGTGAGGTGTGTGCACCTCCGTGTGTCCATGTGTCTTTGCATGTGCACTGTATGTAACCAATCACAGTGGCAACCTGAGACCCAGGTCCAAATGTGCCAGTGTATCACACACAGCGGTTCCACAGAACTAAGGTGATCCGTCAGAACTCAAGCAAGAACTCTCTTGTCTTAGTTTCACTGAAAGGAGCTGCTGAAACAGAGAACACATGTTGGGAGATGGATGTTCTGAGGTGGAACCAGCCTAGAACGTTCCTCTCAGCGGTGCCTGACTGAAACAGACCACCTTCCAGTCCTCCGCTTCATTAAAGACCTCTGCCTGCCTTCTCTCCGTGTCAAATCTTTTAAATCATTTATCATCCAAGAACCAGTCTGTGGGCAGATTAACATATCCAATGTTTGTAAAATTGGAGAGTGGTCGACAGGTCATTTTGAATCAAGACGGACTCTCAAGGACTTTATCAAGGCATTGAACTTTTGGAGGACTACGAACATGCAGCGGAGATGGATGGCTGATGCCAGAGGTGTTGAGGAGCAGATTGAGAAGACCAGCTCTCATGTCCTTCATTAGAACTCCTGGATGCAGCTGGCTACACTTACCTTTAATAGCACGGACATTAGCTGTGTCATTCTGCTAACATAAACACTCTGCCACTCACTCTCTCTTCAACACACACACACACATACACACACACACACTATCACAGGCGGAATCCAGCTCACACCCGCACATATTGAAAGAAGCAAACACACACAATCTAGTTCATTACCAAAAGGGAATCATTATTAGGTATAATTTGAAAGTAATTTGGGGGCTCACCTATTACCTCTGTTTTGGTTCCTCCCGGTCATTAGTAGAGCTGTCAGGAAGATTGAATATTACACATTTAGAGGGGGGTCCCTGACTCCAGGTGTCAGGAGAGGTTAGCTAGAGCAAAGGCATCAACAGACCATCACACACAAAGACTTGGCTTGTCCCTTCAGGTCCGTTGAGGTTTGTGTTGCGCGCTGAAAAATGAGTTTTGTTAACAATTTAGCGAGTTTGTGTATTTATGGTCAGGGGATAATTCTGGGCCGGAATAATGACTCGGCGTCTCTGTCTTAGCTCACCTAGACGGGGGTGTCAGAGGTAACTGCGAGTCAAGTAGATCTCACCACGGTTTCTCTCTGTGAAAGATTAATCACTGTTTCAATACCGGGGATGAAGAGGCTTTGGAATCTCAATAAAAAGCCCAATTACGGCTGTAAGGTGCAGCTTTTGTCTGCGGAGGCTCGGCTCTTTACAGGATTAATTAGAGAGCATCACGTTCCTACCTGCTGCCTTTATTCAACCTTTCATGTCGCAGCTTCAATCTATCCTGCGTGCATTAATATGCAGATCAAAAAGAGACCAATTTTCCCTGGCAAACAGCAAGGCCGCGCGTCCAATTAGCATATTGCTAATCTACATAAAATTGTTCCGAAGACTTCCCCTTGTTAGAGAGTCGTTGGCGTACTGCTCAGTCTTCAGCTCTCCTGTCATAGGCTACACAACCCCAACAGGGCCGCTGGTGTTGAGGTTTTAAATCAAACCTGATTTACCGCGGTACCCTATTACATAATTGCTATTTGTATTGCCTTCCTGCAATCGCTCCGCATGCTGGAATTATATTCCACATATAATACAAGCCGACATTTGGTGTATCTATACATTTTACGGGGACAAATCATATACCATTTCAAAAACGCAGTAGAGGCGTTAACCACCATGATTACTTTATCATATATACTGTGCTGGTGAATTACTGTCACCTGTTGGGGTTAAAAAAGCTATCTGAATCGTGACTGTGGGCTGAGAGAGAGAGAGATGGTTGCTTTGGCCCGAAGTCAGTCAGAGCCATGCTTCCACAGCAGAAAAAGGACTTCAGGCACATAAATAATCTGCCTGCGATGAATGTTGATGTTTACTAGCGGAATGCGAATGCTACAACGTCGTACATCATTCTTTTCCCATTATGTCTTCGCTTTGTAGCCTGTTCGGTATTCTCCCCGCACTCGAGGTAAAGCCACTGGAAATTTTAATCCTGAAATCATTACTGAAAAAGGTCAGAACATAAATATTTCATAATCTGGTATTTTCGACGTCTGATTGAGGAGGGATTTTTAGGCACAGGAGCAGTGGGGATGTGATGTGACAGGCAGAAGAGGTCAAGAGGCCCGGGGTAGGTGGACTATGACAGCTACTTGTTCAGTGATGAATCAAGAACATTGAGTGCCCCTTGGCCAACAAATGTTAACATGTTGCCTCAGGTGTAGTAGCACACACATCATCATCGAACCACAGGTTTTTTACCTGAAAGCCATCCAGACATTTTGCCTTTCTAAGGTAGCAATAACATCCTTCCGTGTAGAGTCTCCCAGGGTGTCATAACACAACAGAGATCTCATGCTATTGTGTTCCTTCCCAGTCCACTGTTCCTTAATAACCAGGATTAGCAGCCATCCTGGTTCACGCCAGGCAGCAGGAAGCAGCTGCCTCTACACTCATTACCACCTCCCAACACCCCCCCCCCCCCCAGGCTGTTAACAGCTGGATCACACCTCCAGTCTGAGAGTAAGGGAGACGGGTAGCCAGCTTTGGAGGCAGGGTGACCTGTATTGCCGCGCAGAGAGCCAGATTTCAAGGTTCAGGGGGCCCGTGGGCTCCAGGTTCATCGGTGCTTCGGGGCTTCCACTCCTCCAGTAAGTTGAATAACTTTGGTTGCCCGTAACTCAAGTAGCCAGTTTCTGAAGTACGGTGATGCCAGGTTGAACCTGCGTGTCCTGTAGTGCTAATTAGCTAGAATCCCTCACAGAACGGGCTGCTGCATGTAGGCGTCTTGAGGGGGTGAGCGGAGATGCGAAATTGCACAAAGGTAGGCTTGGATTTGGGGTCATCTATCCTGAGAATATAACTATAAATACACGGTTGAAAACATGCTCACAAATGAATTTCATGCACACAAACAAGAACCAAACAGGTCGTTGGAAAAACTACGTAGCCCATGTTTGGAACCATAGACGCTCTCACAGAGCAGGTTTGCAGATTGACACGTCTTATCTCCCTCAGTGAGGTAGAGAGTCCTCAGGCCATGATAATGACAGGAGAAGGGGAACAACAGAGGCCTTGTTAGACACCGACAGCCATCATCGCTGACAGACACGAGTCAAATATGACTTTAATGACTTGATCAGCCGATGTCATTTGCATACATTGTCTCCTTCAGGGGCTGTCTGGGGTGACGGGATAAAACGCTGTGTGGTTGTTCTAACGACAAAAAGACAACTGAGGCCTTGTACCTGACACCCAGAAATCACGCTCGGTTACGGTGACGAGACCAGGTGTGTGTGGGCCCGTGCGTGGAGACAAACACACGCGTCAGCTTGGTTTACCGCTACGTGGGCTATAAGGCCCGCAGCTCTTTGATCCAGACGTGACGGCTGCTCTGCGTCTGGCTGCAATGGGAATGGAGATCGCTCTCAGAGTCTCCTCGCCCCGGGCACACAACCACCTACTGGGAGGATGTGTAATGTCTCCCAAGGTTGGCTGTCTGATGGTGGAGGAGGGAGGGAGGGGGGAGAGGGGGAGGGGGAGGGAGGGAGGTGAAGACAGAAGGAGAGAGGGGGAGGTGGAAGAAAGTAGAAGGAAGTAGGAAGGAAGGAAGGAAGGAAGGAAGGAAGGAAAAGGGCAGAGAAATCTAGAGGAGGAACCAGTTAGAGGGTTAAGAAAAGAGAGATAGTACCGTGTGGAAATGGACCAAACTACCCAGAGCCAAAGCCTCTATAATACTGCACTAATTGTCTGGAAGGCTCAGTGTTATTCAGGTGTGGAATAATTCCTGACTCGTTGAAATTCCATCCACGCTTCCCTGGGGTCACACCCACCCCCCACCCCTATATCCTGCCCGGCGGAGCCGTGAATCTGGATTTCAGCCCGTCCGCACACCATAATGAAGACCGCTACACAACCAGGAAGGGCGGGTTACCGGCACAGTGATGGCACCTCAGGGGCCATTATGTCACGTCATGTGACAGGACCAGAGCAGAGCTGGTGGAGGAAGCTACTGTGTGGACCTTCATTACGACACCTTTGAGGAACGGCTGGCCCCTAACAAGGACGACGCTTGTAAAGATGTTTTTTATGAGTGCCAGTTTAGCCGTCTTACTGTTCCTACCTGGGAGAGGCTGTGGACATTAGACATTAAAATAGAACTCAGTTGGATTGAGTTGCAGCTTGAGTACAATATACTAGACGCCCACGTAACTGAAAGCGACGGATCCAAGAGCGCGGAAGTTCCATCTGCGCACACCCACAACGCAGATCAGATGCAGGGGAGAGGTCTTTGTTGTGCGGCAACGGTGCATTTCTGCATTCTCTAACATGTGGCTGCGCATACACACCCTGCAAAGCAGACCTGATGACTAATGAAGTTGACACAGGGGTTTCAACTATTCATGACCATAGGCTTGAATTATTTGTTGTGTTGGGTAGAGGGGAGGGGGTCGCCCCGCCGAACCGTCCTCCAGTCATACAGGCCTACGTGGGAGCCGTGCCAGAGTGTGCTAGACAGCCACAGCTTTCGTTTCAGCAGGACTGTCAAGTCTCCGTAGTTTACACCAGTCCCATAGGGGAGCGAGCCTGCCTAGTCAGCCACACAGCTGGTGAGGGGAGAGGAGAGGAGAGGGGAGGAGAGGAGGGGAGGGGAGGGGAAGGAGGGAGGAGAGGAGAGGAGGAGAAGTGTGAGGGGAGGAAATGAGAGTAGAGGAGTGGAGGAAAGGAGAGGATGGGAGGGGAGGAGAGAAGAGGAGGAAAGGAAAGGAGAGGAGAGGAAGAGAGGAGGGGAGGAAAGGAGAGTAGAGGAGTGGAGTGGAGGAAAGGAGAGGATGGGAGGTAAGGAGAGAAGAGGAGGAAAGGAGAGGAGAGGATGGGAGGTAAGGAGAGAAGAGGAGGAAAGGAGAGCAAGAGAGCAAGATAGGGCGGTAGGAGAGAAGAGAAGAGGAGGAACGGAGAGGAGAGGAAGAGAGGAGGGGGGGAGGGGAGAGAAGTAGAGAATTAAGAGAGAAGGAAAAGAAGAGGAAAGGTGAGAGGAAAAAGAGTGGATGAAATAAAATGATAGGATAGGAATGGGAAGGGTGGAAGAGGAGACGAGAGGAGGCAGGATATCTCCATCCTTACTTAAAGCCATGTACACAGGACATCTATTTCTGTACGTGGTTTTTTGTGTGTCTGCGTGCATGTGTGGATATTCTATTAGCCATTTCTAAAGTGTAATTGTACCGTTGAGGTGGGGGTGGTCGGGGGGGTGGGCAGTGTTGTCGGGGCGCCAGGTCTTTCTCTCAGCGCCTGGTGGAGTGTTGTAATCTACACACCATCTCATTACAATTTAAACCCCCAACAGCTGCTCACATTAGACTTTTATTACACGGTGCCGCTCACAGCTGCGCTGGCCAGGCCCCTGGACAGGATGCTGCGAGGGAGGAAAAGAACGCTAGGCAGACGGACGGACGGACGGACAGACAGATTCCGTCACAGTTTTTGGCTCCCGCCGAAACCGGGGCGGGGGGGCGGGGGGGGGAGGAGGGAGAGGTTCGGAAAGGGCTCTCGCTAATGACCCGAGCAGGCTCGTGGGGTGAGGTGTTTTCCCCTCGCAGCCAGGCCCTGTGGACTCTGGGCCGGGCCAGATGAACAGATGAACTGAGTGGAACCAGCTTGGAGAGCGAGGGACCCGCTGGGCGCTCCAGCGCCGCGCGTCCTCTCTGACCGCGCGGTCGCTGCGTTCAGCAGGGCAGCGCTGTCTGACGCTGCTCTACACCAGCTAGATGAGCGATTGGTTTCGAAGGAAAGTGCGTGTGTTGGTGTGCACTGGTGTCTGTGCCCATGGGTTTGTGAGGCGGGGGTGGTGTTTCTCTATGTGTGCTGGTGTGTGCTGGTGTGTATGCCAGTGTGGGTGTGTGGGTGTGTGTGTGCAGTCCTTTCTGTGCAAGTGCAGCTAGGTCTGTAGAGGACACAGGGACACATCGCCCAGCTGGGAAGAGAGATGAAGCACAGCTGGGGATAATTAAACCCACGGCTTTCTCCGTGGAGGGGCCAAGCAGGGACGTTGTCCCTCATCCCCCAGACAGAGCTGCCCCTAGCAGGGACACACACCCAGGAGCCTCCCTCAGCAGACTATTTCTGGTTCTCTACCCCTAGCTAAGACACAAAGCATGCCACCAGCATGCCACCAGCCAGGCTTGGGAATAGATGTGAAAAGAAATCAGCATCTTTGCAGGTGTGTGGGTAGTTTTTTTTTCCCTGTCGTGCATTAGGGAAGTATGAAGGTTAACCATGTCTAGCAGTGAGCCTGCCTGATGTTCTCACTGTCAGATGCACGATGGAGGTGACAGTACACCCACCAGTTAGACGTTAAAGCAACTGGAGAATGAAGACTAAAGAGACTGTGGCCCTGCTTGCAGTGTTTTTATACAAAACACAGCTCTGGGCTAGATTGCTTGCCCAAAATGGCTTTGTTGACAGGTTTTAAGGAGGTCCTCGGTAAGCCGTAGGCTATTGAAGGTAGGATTATCCCAGTGGAGGCTAATGTCACAGCCAGGGCAAACCCACATCCAACTGAAAGTGGGCTTCATCTCATTTTCAAAATGCTTTTCTCTCGAGTCACTCTCAGATGGCTGATTAATTTACCACGGCTCTGCGCTCTGTCTCGACAGCACTGCGGTTCTGTATCATTGGAAATGAAAAGGTTTACTTTGGATGTTGTGATAGGAAAGTGAAACCCTCTACAGATCACCTCAATGCCTTTTTAAAAGCTGGGTGTCGGTGCCAACTTAAACAGCTTTCGTTGGGATAAATTGACCTGTCCTGAATGTAAAACCCCTATACTTGGTACCATGATAAAACACCACTTTCCGAGAACCATCAAACCACTTTGCCAAATCTGCAGCATGGAATGACCTTGTGCGCAAATCTGCGCGGCGATTAATCAGGGGTGAGCTTTGGAGCAACAAGCCGCCGGCTCTAACCTCAACGACAACATCCTGGCGTTTTCACATCGCGCCGTTCGCTCGGGTCGCGCTGGGGCGTTCGGCGCTTCCTTGGTGATGTTTTTAATGGCTTCTTCGATCACGCTCTGAATGGTTGTGTTGTTTCACAGCGCGATCGATACGCCAGGACCCCTTACGACGCCTTTATTAAGTTACACTTTACTGGTCGGTGAAATTTGACTGCAGTCGTTTCATTTGCCACTGTGTGGAGAGATGGCCCCGGCTGATATATGGCGAGCCTGAAGCACGGGGAAGAATCTGTGCTTATCTTCCAGACGCTCAGCACTTCATAAATACTCGCGCTGCGTCTCTCATCTTTCACTGTCGTCTCTGTATCTCTCCCTCGCTCTTTCTCTCAGCATTCACCTTACTTCACCCAGTGGAGTTTTGACTAATCATTATTATGGCTGCTGCAAATAGTTTATTTGTGGAAGAATGTGCGGGAAATCCCACTGTTGTCAGACGTAGCCAGTCTCTCTGATAAACAATCTGTCTCTAACACACACCCAGCCCATAGCAGGCTGTCTCTAGCTGTGTACGACCGTCTCTAACAATCACAAACAAACACACACAAACACACACACACTCTTGATTCCCTTCCTCCACACGCAAACACGCACACGTACGTCACAATCGCTCGTACAAAACGGTACTAGAACAAGGATGATCTCCGACCGTCCGTGACCGAATGACGCAGCGGCGCCCTGTAGCTTGGACCACACAGTGACATGACCTCGTTAAGACGGACGCTCCCTGTTCTCTGCGCAGGGAGGAGGTGGTGGGGTGGTGCTGGTGGTGCTGGTGGTGCTGCCCAGTGCTGCTCCCTCACCGGCTGTGTTATCTAGCGGGTGGAGGAGTCTGGTGTCACCTCGTCCTGCTCCTACGGGGAAAGGCTGGCCCACACTTCCTGTTTCGTATTAGTGCTACTCTCGCTATTGGGGACGTGTACATGTATGACCGCGTTGAGTGGATGCTTTAATGAGCAGTACTAGCAGGAAAGACTGTGTCTCTCTGACAGAGGATATAAATCTCCTGCCCCTCTCCTCACCCCATGGGAGGATGGGATTGTACGCGTGCACGAGTCCATGCGTTCTTGCGGAGACCAAGCGCACGTGCGGGGCTGTGTGTTGGTGCGAGCTGTGTGTTGGTGTGGGCTGTGTGTTGGTGTGGGCTGTGTGTTGGTGCGGGGCTGTGTGTTGGTGTGGGCTGTGTGTTGGTGCGGGCTGTGAGTTGGTGCAGGCTGTGTGTTGGTGTGGGCTGTGTGTTGGTGCAGCCCGCGCGCTCGCACGCATGTGTCTGTTGCGTGTGTGTGCGCGCCCTTGCAGGTGTGTGCGCGTGTGTGCTTGTGTGTCGTTACATGAAGGAGACTCTAGCTGTGTCCTCATGAGACCATCACCTCCTCCCCCCCACCTCCTCCCCCCGCCTCCCTCCTCATCCCCCCCACCTCCCTCCTCATCCCCAGTGACAGGAACAGGCTGGATGAATTATGATCCAGGAATACAATTCACATCCTGTTCGTTAAACGAGCACAACATGCTCCTTCCCTCTGGTCTGCATGCAGACTACATACAGCCACAGTCCCATGATCTCGGAGCAGTGTGACCCCTGCGATCACTGTCAGGAGCCTCAGCTCACAGATACAGCCTGCCTCCAGGCTGTATCCCCCCCTCCCCCCAGGCCCCCACTCCCTCCCTCCCCCCAGGCCCCCACTCCCTCCAAAAGCATGGCCGCCTCAGCACTCCTGAGCAGCAACCTCTATCATTCTCCCTCGCCCTTCCTGAAATGACCGGATTGGTTATCCGGATGCCCCTCCGCCCAATGAGATCAGGGGACGAGGCAGGATGGGAGGGGCCAAGAGAGGAGGAAGCGATTTGAGGGTGTTACTGAGTAATGTAAGACAAGCTGTTTTGGTGGCTGTGGTCTGTCTCACCTCCTGAACACACTCTCTGCAGTGGGAGGGGTGTAAGGGTGTAAGGACAGACACCTCACTCTATTACAGCATTGATTTTAGAGGCTAAGGTTTCCCCATCCTTGCTAGGTGTGACACTTAGTGCTATATGAGCACCGGAGGAAGAGTATTTATGCCCTTTTGAGTGGGCAGGTGTGTGTGTGTATCTTAGAGCGCTCAAGGGATCTGGTCTTGGTCACGTTTTAATAACCTCTCTGTGTGTAGGATTATGTACTGCCAGAGTGTAATAGCACACCGTCAGGAAAATCCTTAACAGCTTTTCTGTTAGGCGACCACTAGCACACACACACACACAGATGCACTCACACAAACACACACACACATAAAACAACATGTCTGGGGACTGGCCAGAACATTGTTTTCAGTTCTGCAGCACTTGTGAAAATGTGAGCTCCCACGTGAGTTCAGTTCAAAGGTGCGTCTGTGTCGCGCTCTCTGCCTCGGTAGCATCACTCTATCTCACTTTCCATCGTTTTCTTTCTCTCTCTCTCTATCTGAATCTTTCTTTCTCTCTCTTTGTCTCTATCCGTCTCTCTCCCTCTCTCTCTCTCCCTCTCTCTTTCACTTTCTCTGTTTCTCTCTTACTCACCCTCTCCCTTACCCCTCGTTCACTCTCCCTCTCTCTGCAAACCCAGCCCCAGGTTTAATAGGCCTTAAGTAGCTCACCCCCTCTGCTGCCTTTGAAGACCAAACACACACACACGCACCCACACAGCATTTCTTCCTTCTACTCGTACAAACTCACACTGCATTTTTCTTCATTCTCCTTCGCCCCCCCCTCCCCCCCCACACACACACTCACACACACCTACAGTGCTAAAGCGAGCAATAAAACCTCCCGGAGGAGCAGTGGGCGGCTTCTCTCCCTGACACATCAAAAGAGAAGTCATGTGAGGAACGGCGCCCGTATGGAGTGAGGTCGAGATGCAGTCCATGTCTGCTGTGTTTTACTGGCTGAGCAGCAGAGCAGTCTGGATGGGTGACAGGGCCCGAGTCTCTCTCTCTCTCTCTCTCTCTCTGCCTCTCTCTCTTTGCTTCTCTCTCTGCCTCTTTCTCTCTATGCTTCTCTTTCTGCCTCTCTCTCTTTGCCTCTCTCTCTCTCTTTCTGCCTCTCTCTCTCTCTCTCTCTCTCTTTTTGGTAGCTTTGCTGCTTGGCCTTGGAGTCCTTAACCCTGCGTCACTGTCCCAGAGCTGCCCCAGCCGCATGGCTGCTCCAGCTGAACTGGAATCAGATCAGAGCCCCTCTAAACTGCCATCATTCATTCATGAATGTGGCAATATTCACTATGGAGGCATTACGTAGAGTTGTTAGGCAATAAAAATGTAATGACTATAAACAATATGAGAGCACCACAATATGTGGCCTGTGTTTATGTGTGTGGCAGAGATGAAAGGAGCATTTGTGTGCGGCAGGGATAAAGAGGGAGACAGATTTGGAGCGTTTGTTTGTGTTTTGGGGAGTGTGTTTGTGCTCTGGCGTACGGGTGTACGTACCTGCATGTGTTCGCGTCTGTGTGTGTATCTGAGGTTGGACCGACTGGGTGTGTGAGAGAGTGTCTGTGCGTGCGTACGTGTGTGCGCGCGCGTATGTAGCTTTTAGCTATCGCATAACCCGCCTAGTCAAGGGGAAGGAGAAAATCCCAATTAGCTTGATGCTGAGAGCAATGCCTGGTCCTATAAAAGACATGTTTGTGCTGCAGTCACGCTGTAATTACATTTGTCAGCGCTTGTTGTTTCGGAATACCAATAAAGTGGAACAGATAATGAGTAAGAAAACACATTAAACTACAACATGGAAGGATGTTCCCTTGTTTTCCTCCATAGTTGTTTACCCTTGAGAACTGGAGAGATGGAAGACGAGAGGACGAGGAGGAGGGACCAATGTAAACAGAGCATTCATCTCTGGAGATGGAAAACTTCTGGAACCCACAGCAAGTCCATAAACGATCCGAGATCATCTCGAAATTCAAGTGTAGGCGCGTTGCGCGTCCAGTCCTGGGCGAACATTGCTGGTAAAACGCAACAAAACAACCACAAAGTGGCCCTCTGTGCTCTTACGCAACGTCTCACACATTTCCCAAAACGCACAGTTACAGTTGAACATATCTTCATTAATTGTTACCACGTACCAGTTCTCCTTCCCTTTCAACTTCCTGTTCTGTCCCTGTGGGCAACGTGATGAAAAGGCAAGAACAAATGATAGAACAACAAAAGAAGAGTGAGCATCCCGTACGGGCCCATTTTCAACAGCTGCGTTAACAACCGCGGTGGAGTCGCCAGCGAGTGTGAGTGTGTGTGTGTGTGTGAGTGTGTGTGTGTGTGTCGGCTGCGGTATGTTTGTGCTGTGGTAAAAGCTGTGTGTTCTGGCGCGGGCTGTCGGTGACGACCCGGAGCTGGTGACCTCCCGTCTCTCCCAAGTCTGTTGTTCCTCCGTCATTTTCAAAACAGTCCCAGAATTCAACCTGTGTCCGGGTCAAGGATCTGTCAGAGGGTCTTTTATAACAGCGAGTATTTATGTAGGAGGGTCTGTGAGAAAAGGGGTGAAGGGAATGGAGGCAAGCATGGCCTGACATAGGCATTGAGGGATGGAGGGAGGAAATGAGGTAGAAAGGGAAAGAGGATGGGCGGAGGGAGGAATGGTGGAATGGAGGTCCGGGGAAAAGACGGAGGGAGAGATGGAGGGATCAAGAGATGGAGGGAGACGAGGAGGGATGGAGAGATAAAGGGAGGGAGGGAGGATGGAAGGAGTGAGATTCCATCTGGTCCTGTTGCAATAAGAGACTTTCTGCTCACGTCATTTCTCAAGAAAGCCTGGGCTGTGTGGGCTGGGAGTGCGTGTGCGCTGGGACTTGTGTGATATCAGTAATAGCCTGTCTGCTCTGATTGTCTGGCTCCCAGCTCAGTGCTTGGCAGTTAGCATGGTATGCTAATGTCTAAACATTCATATGTGGAATTGAAAATCAAGGCGAGGATCGCGGCTTCAATTACCAAAGAATGCAGATGTGCGCTCGTACACTAACACACAGACATGCTCACACAGAGGCATCCACTTCCACAAACCACAAATCAATGCCAACGAGTCTTGATTAGGCATTTTAAAAGCATACATCTCACAACCGCTGCGATCAAAAGCCATTGTCCTCGGCTGGTGGTTTGCGACATAGCCGTCAATATCATTTCATACTCAGTGTAACTCTCCCCGCCGTGCTGGCAATGAAGTGCAGATGCTCTGAAGCTGACAGAACAATAGAGCAGCGTACTTGTGCAGACTCCACATTATTGGATTTGGAAGAGTCAGACGGGCCTATCATGTTAGGTTGAGAGGGAGCAGTCCGTATCATGTTGGCATTCATATGAACGACAAAAACGATTGTTATTGCAGGCACATAAATAATTCAATCATTTGACCTTTGACATAATTTCCAGTAAAACCGTTGATCCAGGGAGAGACGAATGAAGGAGATTCACGTCCAATTAAATACTCTGTGGTTGCGTGTGAGTGTTAGTCTATGTGGCTCTGTGTGAACACGTGTGTGCATGTGTGTGCCTTGACCATCTCAGGCCGCAGGCAAACAGAAATGCTGAACCAATGTTCAGCAACCAGATGTTGTTGTTTAGGATCCAGCAGCAGAGAAGAATATAGGACAGAAGACAACAGAGAAGGAGGGATGTGAAGAGAAAAGGAAATTAGAAAAAAAGAGGAAAACCAGTTAAAGAGGAGTGCGTGTTCTGCTGTGTGAACAGAGCGTCTCTCATGACAGTACTGTGTTCTCTCAGGGTACTGCAGCCAAGCCCCACAGCCAGGGAGGAGGCCTCTCAAGACCCTGGCTGTCTTATACCTGAGCTCGTCTCTGTAGGACTGAGGGCCAACACCCTTCACGTCCACTGTCGGCACCTGCATGGGGAAAGATGTTATTGGTAATCACACTCTCACTCCCCCCACAGACACACACCCCTCCGCAACCACACACAGGCGCCATCTATCAGCCTGCAGAGTCTGCGCTGGGGAAATCTGTCTTGTGATGGCTGTAAATGAGAGCTGTGGCTGGCCTGTCACATTGGGTTTGGGTGGGATAGAGAGGACCTGTGTGTCTTTGTGTGTGCTTTAGTGTACGTGTGTGCGTGCGTAATTAACTGGAGGCCAGCAGAGTTGGGCTGGGATAGCTTGTACATAAAACCAATTCTCATGGGAGACGGCTAAATCAGAGCGAGGGAGGGAATGAGAGAGAGAGAAGAGAAAGAAAGATCGAAAGAAAAAGAAAGAAAGAGCGGGAGATAAAGAGCAGTGTAAAAGGTAGGTTGAGATAAGAGCCTGTCTCCTGACAGAGTAAGGACTAAGGAGATGTACTCTAAAGCTGAGACAGATACAAATAGCTTAATGGACCAGGCATGTAAATCCATAGACTCAGTCTCATTTGTCTTTGCGGTAATTGAAACCGCAACTTATCCCCTTTCCACATCGCCTCTCTCTCCTTCTCTCCTTTTCTCTCCACGCTGGCCTCGGACTAATTCCTCTCATTGCCCTCCTCCCTGCCACCTTCTCTCCCCTCCTCTCTCCCTTCCTCACTCCCACACTCCATACTTCTTTCCTTTCCTCCTCCTTCCATCCTCCTCTCACCCCCCCCCCTTTCCCTCCTCCCTCCACCCTCCCCTCTCCCCTCTCCCTCTGGAAGACGAAAGCTCCAGAGACTCTTCCTCCCCAGCCTGATGATAAACATGATTTCATGCTGCGTTCCGATCAGTAGACTTCATAAAATGCAAGGACCTTTTCAAAGAGATTCATCTTCACTTGGAGGGAGAGAAAGAGCTGCATCTATAGGTTTACTGTTCAACACAAGCACATCCTGCCCCGTTTTAATGCGTCATAAACACTTTTTTTTTTTTGGTTTCCAATAAAAACAGAGGGAACGGGGGTGTAATATCTGGCGCTGGGGGAAATTAAATCTGAAGTTCCTCTCCTCAGCGGGTGCCACGCACACACACACACTCTTACACACACGTGGTTAATCAGCAACCCGGAGAGAAATCTAAGACCACATCTACACCCAGTGGAAAGAACATGATACAACTGCCTCCCTCCCTCTCTGCTCTCCCTTTCCCTCCCTCTCTGCTCTCTCTTTCCCTCCCTCTTCGGCTCTCGTCAAGCGCTTTGGTGATAAAGCAGTTATGGCTTGGAAATGATATAAAGATGCAAACGCAAAGACATTAAATTGATATCAAACAAGAGAGGCAGAAAGGGAAGTCTAGAGGCAAACATGTAATGTGCATTAGGAAACGCAGGGACACGCTTTTTCCATTTCTTCTCCTTTTTTCCGCCTCTACTCTGCCAGTCCTTTCAGCACAGTGACAAACAACAGCCTGTACTGTAGTAACTCACTGGTGGAAAAACAAATCATACTTTCGAGTGAAGACAAATGCCGGGTCCTTGGAGACAGGCCTCAGGTCATAATGTCTCTCTCTCCTCTCCATCTTTATTACTCCTCTTTCTCCCTGCCCCCTCTCTTACTCTTTCCCCCCTTTTCTCCTCTCAATCCCTTTTCCCACATTCGGTCGTCTTTCTCTCTCCGCTCCTTGCTGTCTCTGTTTTAAAGCAGGGAGTTTCCCCAGCCTGGATTCTGACTATGTCAGGCCCCAGTCTGTCCCAGCCCGGCACGGCCCAGTTTAGTTCCTGAAATCGTAGAATGGGTAAAAAAGCAAAGCAGACATTCCAGTTCTGAGCCATGTTCCATGATGTGTTAGAGCTATGAATGGGGCCCCACAGACAACAACCCAGTCCGCCACAGCGGAGCAAGAGCCGGCCATCAACAACACAGTGTTTCATCATTATGTCGGTTCGGTCCATTGTATTTATTGTTTCGATGTTGAAATTAATTTAACTGTGACATTCTTTTCCAGCCTGATGAAGGAGGGTGGCAGTCGCTCTGTTCTCTGTGTCCCAGCTGGACCCAGCTGTTGATCACTTCTCTCCTCCCTCTCCCCTCTCTCCCCTCTGTGTCTCTCTCCCCGCCCTCCCCCCTCTGTCTCTTTCCCCTCTGTCTCTCTCCCCCCTCCGTCTACCCCCCTCTTCAATTCTCTCCCCCCTTGTGTTCGCTCCGTTCCCCCCCGACCCCCTCCTGTTCATTCTTTGACTTCTTCCCCCTCTCTCACCCCCTCCCCTCTCAGTGCTATCAGGTTGGCCCTCCTCGTCCTCTTCCTGCCTAGCACACAGCCCTCTTTATGCTAAAAGCTGTTCATGTTTGCAACCCTCCTGGGGCCACCTCCCCTTTAAAAACATGCTGGGATGAGAGGCCCTGTCTGGTTAAATATTAATAGCCAGTTAATTGGTTGTTAATGGACTGCTGCTTGGCTAATAGCAGCCGTCCATTCGAAGTACCACAGCGACAGGCCGCTGTGGCGTGTCGGGTTGCAGTCGTCCAGAGCTAATTGTTTTCCAGGAGCAGCAGGCCTGTGATCGGTGGTTCTGGGGTGGGGATGTTAAAGTCATTACTGTTGCTCTCGGGGATTTTATGGAAGGTGCTGCTGGCCTTTATTGGGCAATGTGCCGGTGTGCCAACCAATACCCTGTAAGAGTGGTTTTTTGGTTGCAATTAGCGGAGTTGGAATGTGCTTTGTGCTTAAGGGTTAATTTGTTTTGTTTAAGACCCTGCGTAGCGACTGTGTCCCTCCAAGGGCCTCAAAATGCTTTACTCTCTATGAGATTCAAACCAAACACAGTATGACTGTAACAATAAAAATATATACAGAACAAACCCAAAAACAACCTCTCGTCGCTAGTAAAACCTGCAACCGACCAATCCCAACACTCCCTCAGAAAGATGGAACTTGAAACAAGGACTGTTGTTAGTGGCCACCGGAGTTTGCCCACTTAAACATAGTTGCTATCCTGGCAAGAAAGAGGATTCTGTGCAGACGGAATGTAATATTGATGTTCAAATGGTTCACTCGGAGAAACGCAGCAAATCAAATGGAATCGTAACCCGAAATGTCCAAATGTCGACGTCAACACACATGCATTTTTAATTGTCGCAAAGCTACGAGAAGGCACTTATTTGAACAGTTACCCACAAGGGCAGGGAATATATTTAGAGATAAGTGATATTTCAGCGTTTCTCTCCCTCCTGTCCCCGCCTTTGCTGTGTCAAGCTTGGATTGGTAAGTGGACAACAGAGCTGCTGAAAGAGTTGGTTCAGAGAAATGTCCTTGCAATCACCATGCATGTGCTGGGACTGACTGCTTTTCAAAGAGGCCTATTGGAAAAATGGACTGAACAGGACTTGAAATAGACTAGCTTTCAAAGTAATGATGCGTGCTATGAATAGCTGTACTAAAACATAGTTGGGGGGTTTTCGATCCACAACTAACAAGAGAAACTGACCCAGTACAGAAAACAGAGAGACTATAAAGGATTTGATGGAACACTGGCCTACTAGTTTAACTCAGTTTTCAAAACGTCAAGATCAAGTATTGGAGAAACTTGTTCTGGATTCAAATTCTGTTCCAAGCGTGACAATACACGTCGTTAATCAATTACGAATCAATTGTCATGACTCTCTCCAGAAAATAATATTTAATGGAGTTATATATTTGCTACATAGAACGACACACATACGGTGGATCTTAATATGGCAGCTGTTGGGTTTGCAAATTCACATGCAAAGCCAACGTAAAATAGGCTGCATTATAATTGAAATCCCAAAGTGTAGTAGCCAACTTTAACCACTAGATGGTAACCCAACACAAAAAAGGTTCTCTTCAACAAAGACTACCTTCGTGTTTCGTGTTCGTGTTCAATAGTATCTTGGGCATTTGAGGAAAACCAAACCTCCAAAGGGTTTAGAGGAAGTACCTCTGGGAGAAGTTGCATCAGATACAAAACACACACCTTGCCGATAAATCTCTCCCTCTCCATTTATCTTCCTGTGTATTACTTTGCCATTCTAACACCATGAAATAAAACACAGGTTGTCCTTACAAACATGATCCAAAATGTATAATTAAAGGAAAAACTTTTACTATTCTTTCAGATCTCTCAAACATAACAAATTATGACGTAATCAAATTTACCAATTAACAGGAGAAAGAGACGAGAAGCACCATATAGACAGCGTATTTCAGTAGTCACACGCCCTGCGCTCTATAGGCTCCACATGTCTATTTAATTTGAGATCGTCTGCATGCGTTTCACGATCATGATTACTGGACGTTGTGCTTCTGAAAACATAGAAATGATTGACACAGCCCATCCACAATGAAACTTGAGCGAGGTCTGGCCTTAGGTATCCAAACCGAAACCTAACCATCCTAACCCGAACCCTGGAGTCTCACTAGTGTTAGATATGCAGACATAAAAAACGACAATGTAAAAAAGCAACCAGTCGTGTCAGCACTTTTAAAACAAGACTGGAAGTTGGTATCTGTGTGTGTCTGTCTGTGTGTGTATGTCTGTCTGTGTGTGTATGTCTGTCTGTGTGTGTATGTGGGAGGGAGGGGGGTGGTGGAAGCCAGGGGATGTTCCATCTCCAGACATAGAAAAAGCATTGCTCTGGCTCCATCTCCATTCAACACTGCAGTCTATGAGCAGACAGGATTCACAAGTATTAAGAACCTCAAACTCTCCTTTTATTGAATCCCCGCATGGTGAACAGCAATGTTGTTTTGTCTGACATTTGAGTTTAAATCACTTATCTAATCAATTGTCGTCAAGTGACATTTCTTTCCCAATACTTGGTGCCGGGCCACCTTTTGCTGCAATGGTTTAAGCTTGATTCCAAAAAGATTACAGCAACTGCAGTGGCATCAAGATGCGTAGATATTGACTTGCCCGTTCCTTGTGATGAAAATTAATTTGATTAGAGCGGTTGTGTACAGGGAAAACACGGTGCCATGACGCAGTTACAGCTGCATAGCACAAGAACACACACAAACAAGCCAGAAAGCATGGGAAAGAAGTCCCTTGGTGGGCAGGATATCAAATCAAACTCAGTGTGAAGATCTCTGACTTAGAGTCAGAGAACAGCCTCCCAAATCCAACCTAAACCCTGAGAGAAGACAAGGAGAAACGGCCTGAGAGTGGGAGAAAACTCACAGAAACCCTCAGGAGGAGCCGTTCAAAGAGGGATGCCCTCTTCTAGAGACGCGCGGTCATGCAGAAAGCCTGACTTACTGGAGCCTTTTGGTGCCGTAAATTCAAGCGCATTCGCAGGTAACAAGTCATGTGCATAGTTTGCATGGCAGAACATGAACCGTGACGGTTGCTCGTTCTCTTGGGCGTGTGCGCGTGTTTCTTTCCTGTCGTCTGGGATGTTGTTGCCCTCGGTGAGGGAGGGAGGACGCTGCAGTATAGTGCCTGAAGAACTTGGCTCTTATCTCAGACATCTCTGTGACGTCAGCATCAGAGAACAGGGGACCAAAGAACCCTGACTTGATTGTCTCATAGAATTAGCCCACACCTCCATGCACGTTGGCTTGAGTTAGAATGACGACTTCCTCTCTCTCTCCATGCTCTGTGCACAAAGCTTCGACTGAACATGAGGGTGTTCTAGGCCAGGGGCCAGTGACATGTGAGCTGTTTGCAGCTGTGGTTGCTTTGTACTGGGCATCTGCTTTATTATATTTTGTTTGGTGGCTGCTTGAAGGGCAGCATCTGAACCAGTCTTCTGTAGCTAATCCTATCTAACCCTGTCTCACCCTATCTAACTATCTAACCCTACCTAACCCCGTCTAACCCTACCTAACCCCGTCTAACCCTACCTAACCCCGTCTAACCCTACCTAACCCCATCTAACCCTACCTAACCCCATCTAACCCTACCTAACCCTGCCTAACCCCGTCTAACCCCGTCTAACCCTACCTAACCCCGTCTAACCCTACCTAACCCCGTCTAACCCTACCTAACACCGTCTAACCCTACCTAACCCCGTCTAACCCTACCTAACCCCGTCTAACCCTACCTAACCCCGTCTAACCCTACCTAACCCCATCTAACCCTACCTAACCCCGTCTAACCCTACCTAACCCCGTCTAACCCTACCTAACCCCATCTAACCCTACCTAACCCCATCTAACCCTACCTAACCCTGTCTTCTTTGAGAAGCTGCAGAAATATATGAGACTGTTGGAACAATATAGTGCTTGTAAATTTGTGAATTGGAAAAAAACGAATAAAAAGAGAGAAAAAACGTATTTGAGACTTCCATCTTTCCGAGTTTCTAAGCTCTGCGGCCTTCACACCAGCTAGACAGCTAGAACGCTAACTGTCCACTTCCTGCCTGGGGATGATGGCTCTCCGCAGGCTTCACTGAGGCAACAGGGGGAGACATTTGTGCTGTTAAAGCCTTTGGCCAACGTGCAAATGCAAATGCGTGCAAAAGATAGTACGGTAGAAGATAAAAGAATGGAAAGTCATAGTTCGACAGTGGTTGAGTGGTCAGAGTGAAGGAACAGTGTAAACAATTTAGATAGGTAGCCGTGTAATTACATAGGTAGGTATTATCGTGAAAATTATCAGTTTTTGTTAAAATGGTGTAAGTACAAGTTCAGGTTCTGCAAGTATTACATAACCAGACTATTTGAGCTACTTGATAGACACTTTGACAAGAACAAATGACCAGTTCAGACACAGAGGTAGTAGCAAAGTCTCTCTGCTGCATGAAGGACAGAGGACAGGATTTATGGTTAACACAGAAAAACAAAGATGACATAACAGATGTTTGTTATGCAATATGGCAGATACTACGTCAAAGACTACTGTGATACTATTTATTTAATACGCAATTGTAATATGTAACATATTACTTACAAGCAATGATTCTCCAGGACTCAATTCGAGCAGGTGGAGTGAGATGAACTGGTAAAAGTGCTCGCTAACTTTGTTTATATTGTATGCTATTTGGCTACTCAACGAGATGTACAGAAGAAATATGCAAACATTGTAAATATACCAGCTAATAATGGCAGTAATAATGTAAGGGAAAACTTTTTTGCGATGGACCGCGAGTCTGTTGCATGTTGTTCCGAGGTTACGGTTGTCGGTAACGAGGAGTGACTATCATTCTCTCATTCTTTACACTTCCAACAACACACGCAGACAACGTTCAGTTCCAAAGAACATAAAAAACATGTTTATAATACATTGTGTTTATATAAGAACAATGATGGTATTATTTAATGTGTTACTCACAAGCAAAGCTTCAACACAACCAGATGAAGATAAACAGGAGAACAACTAATGTAGCCCTCTCTAAATGTGTGTTGATAGCATAAAGGTAAGGTAGGTAAGATTGATCGGTACAAAAAAAGTGCAGTCCCTTACAAACATGTTGTGTAAGCTAACGAGGCCCTCTGGGAGTTAGCCGAGCGTTCCTCCATGGCTTATTTCATGAAAACACACTTGATCTAACTCTAAATTGGAGGACAGCATGGAAGCTCAAATGACGGGGGGCGCTGTTTCTCAATTTCGGAACGTATTTTCTATTATTTACCTTAACCCTCGTGCTCTCTTCACATTCGGCAACTCCCCCTGTCCTAAGGGTCAAAAAGGCCCCACATTCAACCCTGAAATAAAGCAGGTTAAATAACTTTTTACCCTGTACGCTTTTGGGCACAGAAATGTGCAGCCATGCTGCACATGAATCGGGACTACTTAGTTTTGTCTGAGTTCAATCAAGCACATACAAGCTAAAAGTCTCATCGTGGGTGTGCGTGTATGCGCGTGGGCATTGAACATAGTTTTGGGTCATTCTGGCCCCTGAAGAGAACAGAAGGGTTAATAAAGTGCAGCTTTCAAAATATAGATCGATACTCTGTGACTTTGTCACGAGAGCCGGACATCCACACAGGGTCCAGCTAGTGCATTCATGTGACGTTGAACTTTAAAATGGAGTTTGATAACTTTACGTTCTCTAACCCGGTTGCAAGAATTGCTACCTTTCGCAGCATTTCCAATGTATTTTTGATCTGCTATGGTCGACTGCCTTCTGCGCTGTCATGGAGGTGCGGCCGTGTTTTGGAAGGGGACGGTGTTGGACTTTAGAGGCAACTTTACTCCCTTCACCGCTAGCAGCCAATGAGAACGGCCATAGTGAGGATGTATTTGAAACGAGTCATGCTCTGGTGTTGGAGTAAGTTGCAGCTACATGCAGTTGCTAGTAAATACGGTAAACTATATTTGGTGTATCTGGTGCAAACTGTAAACAATCGTTACAATGAAGGATACAAGTCAACTCTATATGGGATTTATAGATTACTTTTTACATATAAAGTAGAAAAAAAAGGATCGTAAAAAAGATTGGTTGGATCTGCTAACAAGTGTTTGCAGAAAAAAGAGGGTGTACTGTTATACAATAAAACCTCCTGTCGTCAAGGCGACACTTAGAACTGACCGACTGAATGAACCTGGTCAAAGTCTGGGGAATTGGGATAGCTCTTCCATGACTGGAGGACTGCTTAGCATGATGCAGGGGGGGAGGCGGGCAAGCGTTTGTTACATCTCCAACTCTGAAAACGTGCATATACCATTATTCTAGAATACTAAACAGTCAATGCCATATCTTAGACATAATTGAGAAGAATTTCTTTGCTTGATCAGCAGAAAATATCAATGCAAGCACTGAACAGCTGTTCCGTCGATAAGGCGATATGGAGTCAACCATATTAAAAAGTGAACAAAGCTGACCCCAGAGGCAACGCTGCCCTGCCCTGGAGCATGTCAATCTCCACTGAAAGTCACTCAGTCTTGTCCTAGTGCAAACGCAACTACCAGATCAATCCAACAAAGTCAGTGTCATCTTACCTGGACAGACACCGACAAGGAAAACCAGTCGTTTTAAACGCACACTGATACATTTATATCTAAATAGTCCAATAACCCACTGTAATAATAATAAAACAAAACCAATACAATATGCAACACTACACCTTTGGTGTAGCCCATTTGAAAGGCAGTAGCCTAGAATGAAACCTAAACACGCGTGGGGTGCATGGGAGCTTGTCAAATAAACCAAACTCTAAAGGTTCGTTATTTCGCTTTTTGTTATTCACTCCAACATGGACCATCTCAGGTCTGAATTCTGTGGTTGGGAGAGACCAAACGTAATGTCTTTGGAAGACAGGAGTATGCTAACACATCTGGTCTCCTGCATGCACGTCTGTGTGAAAGCTGCAGAACAGACATCACACTCCCAATGTGTGGCCTTTCAAATTAGAAACAGAAGCATATCAAACAGGACATTAAAAGCGTTTCAAAACCATATTTACAGGAAGATAGAATTCAATTCCAGAGTCTTGGTCAAATCTTCCTCTCCAAATATTGGGACCTAACCCCCCTTACAGGGCGCGGGTCTGATGGACGGAAGGCGATGATCCAAGTTCAACGATTCCAACTGGGGGGAAGGCATCCTCTATGTCAGTCACAGGTGTTGCTGCTCATCACCACCGCTTCCTTCCATGTATACATTCTACCGTTCAAACTCGGATCCTCTGACCAACGGGACGACCACCCTTATAAACACTGCTCTAGCCATCTACAACATCCACAAGCAAGCTTTTCAATAACACTGGATTTCTGCTGAGGAGGGGGGGGGGGGTTTAACCAAGTCGACTTGGTCACCTCAGCATGAGGATTCAGATGTCACGTCAGGGAATCCAGCTGCCAGGGCAACAGGTACCCCCTAACTCTAGCCCTAGACCTGCCTCAGGTACCTGTCTGAAATCGGATGTTAGTAACCTACTCGCAAAGCCTTCACATGTATTGTGGGACCAAGAGGACTCTCTCAGGGTCCGAAATCTCGGAGCGCCTCCGGCCCCGAGTTATAGAGCTTTGTGGAAGAGGATGGGTTTGACCAGGCCTGTGAGGACCTTTGGCACATGCACGCTGACCAGCTCAGAGATCATCTCAGGGAAGCTGACCCGTGTGGGCTGGGACTGCACCTGGATGTACAGGTCATAGGTGAACTGGTGCAGCTTCCTCACAATCTGAGAGAGGAGGGGAGGGAAAGAAGGAGAGGGGGAGAGCAAGAGGGGCAGAGAGAAGTAGAACAAGAGGGGGAGAGAGAGGTAGAAGAAGACGGGGAGAGAGGAAGAGCAAGAGGGGGTGAGAGAGGCAAAGAGGGGGAGAGAGAGGTAGAGAGAGGTAAAGAGAGGTAGAGAGAAGGAAGGAGAGGGAGAGAAAAAGAGGGAGAGAAAGAAGGAGAGAGGGAAAGCAAAAGGAGAAAAAGGATGCTGTTAGGCTGGTCAGACAGGTAGGGCTGTTGCTAATGCTGTGCATGAGTACACAGCATTTACTGAACAAACAGCCATCTGTAATGGTTCTCTAAGAACATCTTGTCTGTTTCAAACAGGAAAGAGAGTTTCCTGGCAATGGGTTTAAGTCAGTATAATGCCAGCGTTTAATATGGGGACAGGTACACAGGTGTTACAGTGCTTAATATAGATTTAGGTGAGTAGTGTTATAAAGGAAGGATTTGCATGGTGTTGTGTAGCAGTAGTAGTGTGTGATTTACTGTTATAATGTACAGTATGGTGTTGTCCTGTGTAGTACAGAGTACGATGGTTTTAATAGTTGGTAGTGTGCGATGTGCAAATGGCCTACCGGCTGCAGGTAGTCCAGCAACTGAGTGAGATGGAAGAGTCTCTTGGTGCGTGTGGTCTCTCCTCTCTGGCTGGTCAGACGCTCCAGTTCCTGGATGTAGGAGGTCCGGAGCTGGTCAAAACCATGCTGGTTCTTCAAGCCCTCGACTGGGACTGACACACACCGGGAGGGATGAGGAGGACCACAAGAAAACCAACAAAGCATTTAACAAACTATAGAGGAGCAGGATGTTGTCTTTGTTTTTCAAAAGCAAGTACAGCGTGTTTGTGTTGGATAAACATAGTGGCTGCAGCCAAGCAACCTTGTCATAACACAACCCTTTCCTGTTTACCCTGGGAGCTCATGCAAATATTTTGACACTTAAAAAGACAGCAGCAACGGAAAAAGGTGTCAAATAGGTCCACAACTTTGCAGAAGTTCACTCTGCTTCGAGTGGGAGAGCGTGAAGCAGGCTGCAGACGTCCACGGAGGGACCAGGGGGACTTACTGACGCTGAAGAGGAGCAGGGCCTTCATGCACAGAAACTCCTCCTTAGTCACCCTCAACACGCCCAGCATCTGGGACAGCAGGCACATCTGCACACAGTGGTCGTACATGCTGGACGCACGCATCCTCTGACTGAGGGGGGACGGAGCAGATGGGAGGATGGAGAGAGCGGGGTGGGGGAAGAGATGGAAGGGAAGAGTGGGGTGAGAAGGGGAGAGTGGGGTGAGAAGGGGAGAGTGGGGTGAGAAGGGGAGAGTGGGGTGAGAAGGGGAGAGTGGGGTGAGGGAGATATGGGGGTGCAAAGGAGAGCAAGGGAAGATCAAGAGAGAGATTGAATGAGAGTCAAAGGAGAAATGAGAGAAAGAGGTTTGAAAGAGAGATAGTGGGTAAGAGAGAGAAGGGGGGAGAGAGAAGGTTAGTAAACAAGGACAAGTACCCATTACTAATGCAGGACTGAGCACTACCTGAGCTAGTGATATGCAGAGGTCTTGAGACAGTGAATAACCAGTATGTACAGTCTTCTGTGAGTTACAACTTCCTCATCTATTCGTCTTCCAAGTTGCTGACCATGAAAGGAAGCGTTCTGTGCACACTATATTTGACTCAGTCTATGCCGTATATAAGAGAGCATAGAAAGCAATGTGTTTCATTGATGCGAACCATTCCAACAAGGGAGGCCAAATGACCCGAGCGTGTGCTAATAAATGAAGTAAACCCTTTTCAATTGTCGTGGCATCCTTCCGCCCCCACCTTCTGCCAGACGTCATGTTCTCAGCCAGCAGGAAGGAGACAAGTGATGGAGGTCTCACAGCCTGAACTCCTAACTGCAGCTGCACCCATCGTGGCCAGCACGCTTCAGCATTCCCAACACGCCAGCCCTCTGCCACAGCAGCCAGCAACTTGGGCTCTTCTCCCTCTGCTGAAGAACGTTTCAACACCACAAGACTTCCGCTTCCACGCGCTTTGGCTTTGTGCTTTGGCTCTTTGTCTTTCAGCCATTTGTATTTTTCCCTTTTTCATATGTCATTTTCTTTTCGTGAGCGTTTTTTTCTTCCTTTCAAGAAACGAAAGCATCCGTCTGATGAAAGACCGGCAACGTGAAAAACGGGAGATGAAGGGAACGTTTGAACAAAGTGCGAGATGAAGGAGGAGAGGATGAAAATGTGCGGAGTTGGTGTTGGTTGTGCTTCCACAGTGGCCATGAAACGGAATACATCAGGCCCGTGGCATGGGGTTCCCTAAGCTCTGTGTGCGCGGCAACTGAGGACTATCTGGTAAACAAACTAACAGGTTTGTTTACACTGCGGCCAGGAAAGTAGGAACTTCAGGGAGCCATTGTGAGTTTGTGCATTCGTCTCTGTTCTCTACTGGGGACCCAGCCCTTGGCTGAAGCTGACGATTTTAGTCTAACCAGATCAGAAGAAGGCTAAAGAAAAGAAAAACGACTTTGGGAGACGAGATTCTGAAAAACTCGAAGGACTCGACTCAGAACTCTTTGGAGCTCTGTCACCCACGAACAATCAAACTAGGATCTGTATTAACCGAGACAGCTGCAAATGAAGAAATGGCACATCCCAAGACGTAATGACAGGTGACAGCTTTGTTACATGACTGGTTTAGGGACGCCTGCTTACTCGTTGAAGACCAGATCGGGCGCAAAGTAGAGCATGGAGGCGTCGGTCTGTGTGTAGGAACGCCAGCCCAGGCCCAACACCATCACGCCCATCCAGGATGACTGGATCACACTCATCTGGTCCTCCACATGCAGGTCACGGAAACCTGGACTCAAACAGACACACAGTTAGCTCCGAGTGGCTTTGGTGAGGATCAAAAGCTAAACACGCTGAAGGGGCAGGCTTGGGCAAAAGGAAGAGGGAAAGGGAGGTAGAGAGAGAGAGAGAGAGGAAGTAAAGATGAAGAGAAAGACATAAATTATTGATCTTAAGAAAGGAGATTTAGTCTTTTCCTTCAATAATCTCATGAATTGAAATGACTTTATCTCCCTCTAGTGTTCACAATTTTATAGAAATTATTAAGCCACTTATATTATATTAAATATTATATTTATAGCCATTTAACTGGTCCAGCCAGACTAGTTACCTGGTAAACCTCTGGTTCAGACTAGATACCTGGAATATTTCTGATCCAGACTAGTTACCTGGTATGGCTTTGGCCCAGCGTACCACTGTGACCAACTGTCTTTCTCCCAACTCGTTCAGGCTGCTCAGGAGAGAGGAGGGGCAGTCTGGCTGGGCGGGGTCATGACCTGCGTGGACCATGTCAGGCTCGATGTTCAGGAGCACGCTTAGCAGAGGCAGGTGGAACTGAATGTTGGGCAAAGGGCCAGGGAGGGACATGGATGCTGGAACACACACACACACACACACAGTCAGTCAGTCAGTTTGTCCCAGAGCACTCATTTAAAACCATTCAATAAATATACATGGTATTTACATAATTACATCGACACATACCAACCTGAGCCCTCATGCAGACTGGTAGACAACTGGTTTTGCTACTTTTGAAGTTGAATTAAGGGCATGAATCTGCATCATACATCTAAACTACAGCATAAAAGCCATGACTTCAGTTCAGTACAATGAAGCCCAAGTCTTGGGCCCACCTTAGTGCGCTTACAGTCACACAGCGTTTAAATAACTAATAACTGCTTCCATCAATGGTTATTAAGAATAAATAACATGAACGCACATTGAGGCTGGGTAGCTGTAGCGTTAGAGTCAGAGACTCCATCCTGCTCTCCAGCTTTTTTTCGTTTCCTCCTCTCCTCTCCAGCACTCCTCTCCCCCTCCAGTTTAGTCTTCGGTTGGCTAAGGCCTTTTAGCCTCTGGCCTGAAACCAACCACAAAGATGCAGGATGGAGAGACAACAGTGAGTATCAGACAAGGAGGGGAAGGAGAGGTCTTAGTCAGCCGAGAAATGAAGGGAAATAGATCCATTTGACTGTGTTGGCCCACAGAATGCCTCCAGTCTTGCCTGTTGCCTTCTCGCCTGCATTGCATTTTCCACTTCACCCTTTTGACTCCGCCATGTCTCTCTCCTTCACTCCACTTCACTTAGCATCTCCCTCCTTTTCTCCCACTGTTTTCTCTCTATCACACATCCTGTCTGCTCTCTCAAACACTCTCTTTGCCTTCCCACCAACGCCCTTCTCTGTCCCTCTCTCTCACTCTCTCCCCGTGTCTCTCTTTCTACCTGCCTCCCTCTCCCCCTCTCCCTCTCCCCCCCTCCCTCTCCCTCCCTCCCTCCCCCACTCCCCATCAATCTTTGAGATGACAAGGAAAGGCTGTGACCTTTGAGACTCATCCCAGACAGGAAGCACCTTCTCAGCCGACAGGAAGCGCAGTTCTTTCGCCTCAGCTTGTCGATGGTGCAGTCGTTGCGGCTGGCACACAGGTGATTCTGCTTGCCTAGGACCCCAACACACAAAAAACTTCAGAGATTCAACCAAACATCCAAGCAACGACCAGGTCTGCCTTGAGTGGAAAGCGGGCAGTGGCTTGTGGGAGTGGTGTAAGGGCATGCGTGTGGAATCCCACTTGAAGCTCACCCTCCGCGGCTCTTTTGAAGAACACCTTGCAGCTGCCACAGGTGACGGCGCCATAGTGACAGCCCGAGGCAACATCACCACACACCTGGCACACCCTCTTCTCTGAGAGAAACACCCTCATACCAGGAAACACCCCCTCAAACCTGGGAATACGCACGCATGCACACAGATACATTATGTAAAGGCACGCAAGCAAATCTTGGATTTGCACTGGATGTATTTATAATCCTCTATGTGAATCGGATTACATCATGTTTGTGTTTTCAGCTCTCCTATGTGGACCGGTAGCTTTCATGCAACAATACTGGCGTCTCTACTGTTAGACATTGGAATAATAAAGTTAAGACAGAAATCTGGTGACAGAGATAGACAACTCTAACTCCAGCATAAGTACATATTCTGATCCCAACAGAAGTGCATATTGCCCTGCATTACAGAAGGGGCCCCATTCAGATGATATACAATGCATTTGTTTCTTTGTTTTTGCACGCTTGCAAAAGATCGTCTAGTACAGTGATTTCATGTGTCTGATGTCTATATTTGCAGACGCTAAGTCAAGATGAGCAGGATTTCCGTTTAGAGAAAAGTCCTGGCTGAGAAAAGGGGAGATCATTTTTTGGACAACTTCCAAATCTCGATTTGACGGTCAACTACACTAAGAGGTTTCAAGTACGTGTTGGTGTCTGTCATCTTGCCGTCTGCAGTTTGCAGATTATCATAACAACTAAGACATCAACACATCGACGAAGCGAACACCTCGTTGGGTTTATCGTTTCCGATTAATCCAGTTTTGTCTCATCGAATCTCCTAAGAAAAATATTGATGTGCTTGGGAAAAAAAACACTCTGCATGCATTTTTATTTGGAGAATACGTTCAATCGACTTTCATTTCATCGATATGAGAAAAGGTTTAACTGTTGTAGCAGTCGCTCGTTTCATTTCACATGAATACTGATAAGTTGCCAACCGAGCAAGCTTGCTCAGGCATGTTTGATAATTGAGTTCTGGCGGAGTGATGGGTTAGTTTAGAATACTTGCTTTCATTGGCTCTTGTCACTTTGTTAAAGGGTGTTTGCCTGACCGAAACTTTGACGCATGTTTGTTTACTGTAAGGTTACCATTATGGTGGTTGTTTATTATACGAAAATAATTATTAATTGCCACCGCTATTAAAAATGTATCGCAATACATAATGGAAATCTATTATCTGTGAATACATGCATGATTGCGGGATAAAAGATTTAACAATGTAGTCTGAATGATTCACAATGCCGCCGTCTGCCATGAAACGTTGGGATTTGGGGAAGATTGACATTCATCCAGCCTTGTAGACACGGGAAAATACATGTGATGTTAATATCTCTTAAATGCACACTTCTCTCTGAATTCGGTCTGGGCTCATACAGTTTAAAGTTGTGCTTTGTTTGAATCAGTTGAATAAGTCGGCCAAAGTCAACAAGTTACACCAGTTTCTCTGGGTCATGATTTGTTTGTGTCCAACCCTTATTTATTTATGTATGGACTTCCATATTCAAAGCTTTTTCATGTATTTGTGATTAACAGCTTGGGCCTAATATCCTAATTACTATTTGGCTTGTTCCATTGGCCTTATTCTGCTTCGAGTGAATGGTGATCAAGTCCCCTCCATTAAATAAGCTCTGCATTGTAAGGCCAATTCACAAATGCATACAAGTCTGGAATCTTTTAGTTTACTTGCAGTTTCCAAGAGGTTCTATCAACAGGCACGGAATAAAAGGCCTCAGGACGCAACTGGCTACAATTAGACACCACCACAGAGCAACACCACCAAACAGAGCAACACTACCACAGAGCAACACTACTGAACACAGCAACGCTACCACAGAGCAACACCACTAAACAGTGCAACACTATCAAACAGAGCAACACTACCAAACAGAGCAACACCACTGAACACAGCAACGCTACCACAGAGCAACACCACTAAACAGCGCAACACTACCAAACATAGCAACACTATCAAACAGAGCAACACTACCAAACAGCACAACACCAAACACAGCAACGCTACCACAGAGCAACACCACCAAACACAGCAACAACACCAAACAGAGCAACACCACCAAACAGAGCAACACCACCAAACAGAGCAACACCACCAAACAGAGCAACACCACCAAAGAGCAACACTATAAAACACAGCAACAAAACAACCTTGGTTGTTTACAATTTTGCCTCAGCAGCACTCCTCTATGCAGTCATCAAGTTAATCATGTACCATATCAGATAAAAAGTTGTTATTGACCCAACTAGATCTAGAAATGACAGGTATGCATTTTAGTGAGAGTGAGACAGACCCATCTGTCAGACCATATAAACATGAGCTGACAGATAACATGGGAAAGAACCTTTTCATTCAAAGGGTTTGATGGATCTTGATTCTCACTTATTTACTATCTATCTCATCTTTAATCTTTGGCCGCGTTCTTTAGATAATAGAGTTGGCCTTATGCGTACTCCGGAGGTTCATACTACGAGGAAAGTTCAGCATACCCAAGGTACATTTTCGTTAGTTAGTACAAGCCAACAACAACAATCACGGGTAGGTGTCACGCCGTTGGCTAAACTCCTTTAGTCAACCCGCAAACGTTACTAAGTAGACCAATGTTAGAGACATCCAGTTGTTTAGAGATACTGTCCCGTTAATTTCACAAGATTAGGACAGTATATGGCTTTAATAGATTGAAACAAGTCCATGAGATCACTAGAATGTGAGGGGGGGGGGAACTGGAATGAGAAATGACCATGGCCAGTGTCATATTCAACTACGTGCTTGTAAGATTTTAGCTTATCAAAGTGGTTCGCTGTGCTCGTAGCTTGATTATGGGTCTACGGTTTGACTTGACGTTGAAGTAGCAAGTCAGTGGGACGAAACTGAAATGCAAAACCACCAAGGAGCCTTTGCTTCGAGCTGAGGAGCTAGGGAGGGGTGGGGGCCTGGGTTGACAGAGCGTCCAAATGCTCAAATGAACGGTGTTGATGAAGGGTTGGTGTTGATATCCGTCTCATCGAGCCATGAAAGCAGTAAAACTGTGGCCTTATTCTTTTGACTTCACAGCAATGTAAAATGGTCCCAGGAACAAATTAGTGTGATTATAACTGGTCAACAGTCTTACTTGTGAGTACAAAGCTTCAGTGTTTTCGGGACTATATTTTAGGATCGAATCCAATTTGATTTGTATCACTCTTTTTACAACCAATGTCACAGGGCTTGACAAATACCCAAAGAACACCACCATGGATATTGGATGTACGCTTCACGAGTCCACACTGTTGCCCTCCTCGGAGACCCTCTCACTATTTGTGCACCAAGATCATGTGATGTAGAATTCTAGTTGATGACGTTTTCAAGAGGATTGATTGGTTAGAAGGCTGTGCTGTCATACTTGTTTATCTGTTATTTACCAAAACCTCTGAAGCAGGCTGTATGGGCAGAGTGCCATGGCAATGTACCCCTGAAAATGTGAACCAGTCTTGACACTAGAAACCCTGGGTTAAACAAGGCCCCTTAAAAACCTCCAAATCGTCTTTAGTGGTATTGGCATCTGGTTTACAAACAAGTTTTCAGATATCTAAAATGGAAGATAGCAGGTAGCTAAAATGGTGACACAGGTCAGGGATGGTTGCACCGAATTGTGCAAAAATGTGACAATGACATTTAAATGGGAATACTTGAAGGGAGTCTTCATAGTCTTTCACGATATCTTAGTGCATGAACAAATCCACGAGCTAGAAGAAAACGTTTCCTGAATCCTCACTTTTAGTAAATACTTTAAGGATACAAACTAAGACAAAGCACAAGGATCAACAGCAAAAAAAAACTGTCCATCCTAATAAAGACGCCAATGCTGAATGTGTTTGGCACCTTTGCCGTCTTTGCTGGCAGATATTATGGCATGATTTTGCACATTTGTTACGTTACACCTGAACTACAGTTTATCTAGGCCTATTTATAAACAGTTACCTTAGATTGGAATTTGTTACGTCCACCCATGCTTGCTGCTCGGTCTTGATGGTGCACGGTTTTGTGTACATGCTCCGGTTATGCATCATTGCACTGGAACTTTCCGTAAAATCATAATTAGCGTCCGCTGTCCCATGCACCTCCGTAATTCCGCTGCCGTCAGCGTCTGAAAGAGGCTGGCAATGTCTATAAGACCCTAGAGATGAATTCTGGATGTAATCACAGAATGCTGAGTACCAGGGTCCATTGCCTCCTTCTGGCCCAGGTTCGGTGCTCTGGTTACTTTTCCGTAGATCGTTAAAGCACAATGTATTGTCGCAAAGTAGAGGCTTTGTGGAGTTTCTGTAGTTTGGAGGTTTGTACGCCACCTGTCCGTCCGGCTGAAAAGGGGCGGTTGATTTATCAACCACGGTGTTCATAAACACATACGACTCCTCGCAGACATTTCGCGACTGCTCTCGGCCATGCGTCATTTTACGGTTATTATCCTTAGCATTGAATTTGAGGCGATCCACGAAACTTAAGTGCTCCAACTCCTGGCATTCCTCAATCGATGTCCCAAAATAGTCTAATGACGGTTGGCTCGGTAATTCTAATGTCATTTTTGCTTTGCCACCGAACTCTGACCGTGACGTCCCAAAGAAAGTGTTTCCGTCACTGAGTGAGCTTACTTCCGAGGGCGGAGTGGATCCGTACCGTCGATGATTTATATCTTGTTCCGAACCCAAGCCTAAAGACAGGGACACCGCGTCACACAGCTCCGAAGCTGTCTGGGCCACACGACTAGCGTCAGCAAGACCTGAAATTACCGCCGAGCTGTTCAAAGTTGCGTCAAGTCCAAGGGCGCTCTGTGGACATGAAAACATATTTCACTGCCAGTCACGTGGATCACCGGAGGAAACTTGAACTCGAATGTCCTACAATTAACTTCGTCTTTCGTTGAAACTAGATAGGTTGTCTACAATCCGTTGCCTCGCGTTCATAGATTTGAACAGGGAGGAGCTCAGCTGCCTTCTCTTTTTTGCACCTCATGTGGGATCAGCCTATAGGTTAGAACACCATGGGGATAGTCGGAATTTATTTATGTAATAAAGGAAGTGCTGACACGGTTTAATTGCATAGCAAATTGCAGCCTTGCACACAGAAACGCTCAATATTGTAAAATAGATTTATTGTCAAAACCAATTTCTTCTGGCAGCCTTAAAGTACTCATTTAAGTTATTACGTGTGACCACTAGATGGGGTTATGTCCTTACCAAAATATTGAAACTCCTTCTGAGCGACATTTTAGGAGCCGTGGAGCTTGGTCACAAACAGAGGGCAGTGTTTTACAACTAACGGGCATTATAACGACGCAAAGCGTAAACACGCTCTGTCCCTGCAAATCTCGTGATGTATCTGAGAGACCAGAATGGACCATTCGCTTGTTGTCTGCCCTTTGTTTTACAGTAGTGACAGCGCTCGGTCACCTGTGTTGCTTTTAACCCATGATTCTAAGATTTTAACACACACAAACCTTTCATAGATTATGCTTCCGGTATATTTGTCATTGATATATAGATATATCGAGATATATCGAGATATATCGAGATATGTACATACATATCTCGATATATATACAGTATATGCCATGACTGTTATCAACAGGCTGTTCAGTGTCCAAACTAATGTGAATAATTGAGTGTGAGATGGACTGAAGACCAGCAGGACTGATTAGGGGATTGGAGGGGAGGAGAGAGGGAAGAACGGAAGCGACAGAGAAAGGACGCTAAAGGGAGAGATGTTAAAGGATAAAGCCAGGCTGGTGAGCACATTCTAATACAAATGATTAAAAAAAGGTTAACGTTCCAGTAACATCTGGAAGAGAGACAATAAAGAGATTGTAGATGAAGAATTAAAGAAATTAAGAAAGATTCATTGATCCACCCTTCCCTTTACTATTGAACTGACTTTTAGCTTCATCTGTATAAAGAAGGCCTTGATTTAGAGGTGTGTTGGGGTAAACCCACTTTCCTGGTAACCCATGTCCCTGAGCCAACTTTCTAATTGTAGGTAGTTAACAACCAATTAACAGTGATGAACAAAATGAGCAGGGTAATATCTGCCTGTGACCATGGGTCTGAAATCACCACTGTTTTAGAACCAAGCTATAATCTGAACAATCCTCAATGGTCCCCTGTTTTTGCACGCAGGCAAATGATGGATTAATTACTATTAAAACAGCCATGTCTTAATGAGCTGGAGAACGATTAGAGAGAGAAACAACTGAGAACACACACAGACACACATGGTCACATGGACATTGAGACAAAAACCATTTGATCTAACAAGATTTATTGAATTTACAAAGATGTGTCATTGTTGGTTTTCCTTCAACATATGTGTTCTGTTCCTCTTTTTCTTTCCCTCTTCTTCTTAGTATCTTCCTACCTATCTCTTTTCCCAGTCCTAACCTCACCAATTCCATGCGCCTCCATAACTTTCCTTCTTCCATACCAACCCTTTTTGCTCATCTTGCCACTGCTATCCCTCCTCTCTTTCCCTCTCTCTCACAAACATGCTTGCAGGGCACAAGTTCTGTGAAGGAATTTAATATGCAACTTTTATATGAGAAACCAATCAAGTGTCTGGGTCCATTCTGACTCCAATCCGTCGGTTAGGCCTGCTAATGCAATAGAGGCAGTCTGGACTATCTATCACACTCCAGCCAGGCCTCGTTCCCTCTCTTTCTGTCACCATATCTTCCTCTTTCTCTCCACCCCACACCGCTTTCTCTCTCCCTCCCTCTCTCTCTCCCTCAGTGATGCTTCTACTCTCCTCTCTCTCTCTCTTTCTCACTCTCTCCCTCTCTCTCTCTCTCCCTCCCTCCCTCTCTCTCTCCCTCTCTCCCTCTATCTCCCTCTTTCCCTCCCTCTCCCTCCCTTTCTCTCTCTCTCTTCTTTCTGCACTCCCCCCCATCCAATGCAGTCCTCCGAGCCTCTAAATCAGCTGAAATATGAGGCCTCGCTGCCCTGGGGGAGGTCTGTGTCTCTCCAGGGGAGGGCTTCTGTTTGGAGAGGCACCTTCTCCACTACGTTAAAGACACGGGTGCTAACTAGCAAAGCCGTATACATCAGGTTAAAGGACTGCTGTCTGAAGAGCATGCTTCCATTCAGTACAAAATCCTTGTTCTCTCTCTCCTGTTTGTCCAATATATTTCACAATTGGACACAGTCACGCAAGTACATTCCAGTACGCATGCTGAATGTGATTATGTTGACCCTCGCAAGTATACACATATACAGTTCACACGCTCTACAGTACACATCACACACACACACCATCCCATCAAACTGCAACATCTGCATAAAGACTGATGAGCAAATGGTGGGTCCCCACTCGCAGCGAGAGAGAGACCATCACAGCTAAATTTGTTTAAACAAATCAGCTGCATCAATACCATTGTGTTATAGCTGATGGCAATTAATAACAAATTAGTCATAATCAGCCCTGTGTTAATGTCTTCACCCTGAAGCCACTGCTGGAAATTAATAACCAGAGATTTATCCTCACGCGCGCGTGCACACACACACACACACACAATTTATCACACTGACACACCTCCTGTAGTTTTGTAAGTTTTTAATGAAATCTCTCACACACAAACTCGGTCTCTCTCTACCATCTTTTGCTTTGTCTCTCTTTCTTGTCTCTGTCTCTCTCACTCACACACACGCACACAGACAGTTTACAGTCTGCTGATGTTGGTCAGCCCACTTCCTTTTTGATGAGGGTGTGAAGACAGCAGAAGAGACACAGTGTGTGTGGTGTCTGAATGTGTGCGTGTGTTGTGCGGAGTGTGTGGTAGGTTAGGGGGATGGGAGAGGGCCAGGTGTAGACTGCCCCCGCCCCTAGGGGTCCTCACACCAATCAGCAGAGCGTACTGAGAATCAATTAACACCAGTGGGATGGGGCATAGGGTAGGGACACACTCAAACACTCAGCACACATACATGTACACACACAAGCACACGCAAGCATGCTGCCCACACACATGGTCCTGTCTAAAGAGATATCCATCAGGATTTCCATCAGGTTCTCACACACAAAGTGGTATGCCCACATACGCTGCGTATAGATGTGTGTGTGTGTGTGTGTGTCTCCAGGAGTGCCCCGGTCTCTGGCGGTGATAGGTTTGGGAACAGATTGGGGGTCAGCAGGGGGGTCAGGCCTGGGTCAACCCCATCCGAGGTATGTGTGTGTATATACGTGTGTGTGTGTGTCCCACCATGGGAAACCTAACATAATGATGACAATGTATCCAGTGATCCTACACTCCATCCATAATAATGACTAGGTCATGGGAGTCCACGCAGTGTTTATGGAATACTCTGTCTCCCTCCCTAAATCCCTACTAAGGCGCGTATCAAAGAATAAAGGGCTGGATCCAAATCATATTAGTTGTTTCCGACACCACTGCTCCCTTTGACCCAGTCCCATCTGTTAACCCCTTCCACACCTCCACTCTGCCTGCTGCCCTGGTGAAAAGGAAGCTGACAGCTCTGCGCTGGTTGTTTGAGCATATGTGTGTCATTGCGTGTGTGTTTTGCGTGTGTGTGTCCCTAGTGAATCCCTGAGCTGGTGTAATTGACACTAGTATTAGTCTCTCTCCCTGTCTGATCCTCTCTAATCACCCTATTGGGAGATCCTCAAATAATGGAGAATCAATAGAGTAATGGAGCTTTGGAGTGAACTCACTTATGTCCTGCTCCGTCATGCCTCATCACAAAGCACATGTGTGTGTGTGTGTGTGTGTGTGCGTGTGTGTGTGTGTGTGTGTGTGTGTGAGTGTGACAGGGCCGAGCCTGGGGCAGGACAGGTGGGGCTGGTGGCAGGGCAGTCAGCCTCCACCCTGAGGGGCCAGAAGGCCCAGCGAAGCAGGGGGCTAGAGTAGCTCCTCTGCCAGGGGAGGGAGCTCTATGGCTGGTGGCAGCTGGTCCTCTCTTCCCCAACCCCTCCTCCAGCACCCTGCAGGCAGGCAACAGGAGGGGTGAGGAGGTCAAAAGGCAGGAGAATGGGCGGAACGGCGACACGCAGGATAATCGGCTTTTATTAACTGCAGAGAACGGAGGTGGCTGGGTAACGCAGCTTTGACAGAATAATACTGATACACTAATGAATTAACACATTAGCGCTGACAATCAGGGGTGTGCAGGGAAGCTCAGCTGCGCCACACACACACATAAATTATACAGCAATATTCCCCTAAATATGCAAAGCAAAAAACAAATGCTATAATTATTAACAAATAAATACTTAAAAGGTAAAACAACAAGCAGGCCGCAGGTACACAGACAGACAGAATGGCAGGCAGTCAGGAAGACAGACAGACAGACAGACAGACAGACAGACAGACAGACAGACAGACAGGCAGACTGTAATTTCCTCACACTAACCACATCCATATTCCCTAACATTGCTGTGAACGCTTAACACTGCCTCTTCCATACCATTCAGCCTGTCTTTGTCTATCTCTAGAATTGTGTGGTCTCTTACAAACTCTGTCAACTCCTCTCTCTCTTTCTCTCTCTTTGTCTCTCTCTTTGTCTCTCTCTCTCTCTTTGTCTCTCTCTCTCTTTCCCGTTTTAACCAGCAGGAAGAGGCAACCATGCATTAAACCATCACACTGACTAATACAGTGTGTGTGTGTACATGTGTGCATATACACAAACAAACCCACATGTATGAGATCCATCCGTTCATGTCTTCCCCCAACCAAATATTCACCATCTGTCAAAAGTTTTAAAAGAGAGTCCTGCCCTCTCTGACAATAGAAGAATCCCTCTCACCAAGGCTTCAGATATGACCACAACAGTTTCTAGTGGAACCTCACGTTGCTGAAACCTATTTTCAGTATACATAGTTATATTTATAGGATACAATGGTCTCTGGGAATTAAGTATATGTATGCACAGTATTATACATACCAGTCTTGTAAACACACTGCAGTGCTGTTTAAACCACACCACCACAGTTGACTGCAGCCGGTGATGCAGCAGATACAGCAGTGTCCCTGAAGGAAGATCTCTTTCATCTCATCTCCTCCAAACGACCCAGCGGGCATGTCTGGATGAAACACAACACCCACTTAAGAGAGCGTCGAACGTTTTTGCTTCTATAAAGGAGCTGCTTTGCTCGACACTCCTCCGACTCTGTCGTATAGCATCCTAAACAGCTCACGATTAGCACAACACAGTAAATAAATTATAATAGAACCACGCTAAAAAA
>BROE01000006.1:12858272-12913165 GCA_036571765.1 Plecoglossus altivelis | reverse complement strand
TCTCTCTCTCTCTCTCTCTCTCTCTCTCTATCTATCTATCTATCTATCTACCTATCTATCTATCTATCTATCCCTCTTTTCCAGCAAATAAAACAGTGCACATTACTCTTTAAATGAACGATTACTTACTTATCATTTTATAAGAGCACCGACACTTTGAAGACCATATACAACCGTGTATTTCATTCTTCAAAAGCAGCGAAGGCCACTATTCTAACAAGCCATACAGGCTCAGTCGGGAAATTGATAACTGTGGAGACACGCGCAATAAAAACGGAGCCCGCGGGTGCCACGAGCCTGGACCCCGATTATGCAGATCAAGTGGTAATTTCTCAAACAAATCGCGAGCTTTAGTCTTTTGTTGCTGCTTCTTTGTAAGCACGGCAGCCTTTCGAAGAGCTGGTGCCGTTTTAATATAGCCTCGGACAAGAAACGGATTGGCTCGCTCTAGTTGTTATTACCCGAGCAGCTGATCCGAATGCCACTGGTAGAAATACCATATTGAATGGTGTAGGCCTATCTTAGTTTGATTTTTACAAAATCAATAGAAAAGGTGTGTAGGCCTGGTATTATCAACAACTCATCATTGTTTTTAAACAGTATTTTTCATTATTAGCCTTTTTCTCTATTCTCATGATTATTTTGCATGTACATGCTAATTGAATAACATATAATAATTCTGGCGTTTCTGGCTAGTTTCTGCATTATCGTCTTCGATAAACTGACCTCGGGTAGGTCTAAACGCAGTGAATGTATTTGACAGTGCCCTCGGTCGATGCAACCTACACAAGGTTAATGTGCCATAATCACTCACAATCCCGGGATTAGGAGATCAGTTACAACTGCGACCCGGGGCTCCCAGCGTCAGTCCGATCATTCAATACTTGGACGGAGTGATGACGATTCCATAAACAAAATGTCATAATGATCAAATATATCACAATAAAACCTAATATCGACCTGACATAACATGGAAATAACTGGACTCTCAAAGGCCGATGTACTCGATATATTCCCTAAATGTAACCTCTAATCTAAAAAAATAAAATAATAATAGCCTACTGTTTCATGTCAGATACATAGTAATGATGATGGTTAATAGTAACACCGTCAAACGTCATACAGAGAGCTGACAGCTTTAACAGCCCAATTCCCAGTCATGATAGTCACCGGTGCGCTCGCATATGGTGCGGAACCTTATGCCAACCATTCGCCTCTTCACGTCGCCAAATAACCAATGTCAATGTCCTCATATTAACTCGCCAAATAGCTTCCGTGACACGGTAATGTTGGGAGAACAATAAATAAAATGTCAACAGAAATATAAGTGTGACTGTGATTTATAGTAACAACGAAGTATCAGACAACAGTCCATATTTAAACCCATAACTGTTTACGTTGTCTTTTAAAGCTTGTGGTCTTTTATTGGAGGTGATTCGATCAAAGTAATGTGTATTTTTTGGGGAAAAGTTGTTTCTCGTGTCATGAAAAGCAATAATGTATTCCTATTTCAAAAAGTAAATTCAAAGACAGTCTTCGTCTAAGAACGGTTATAGCGATCCTATTTGTACGTTATTAAAAGTTGAAAGAATTGATCATCTGTTGCATCTGCTTTTATTAAGTTGATCGTGTGAATATTATACCTGATGACCTAAGCGCGAGAACCTGGGTGTTGGCCATGCTCTGCGTGCGGTATGGCGCACTGTGGAACGGGTTTGTTACCAAATGAAAACGGTGACAACATGATTGTGTTACACGAGAAACTTGTTTGTATTGTTTAGGCCTATGAGTCACGTGTCCTGTAGGTCTAAACAGTTTTACAAAACAAAGTGGAGTGAAACCAGAATAAGGCATCTCGCACGAGGCAAACTTTTCCTAAACCTCAAATCAATGGCGCAGATTAGGAATAAACAAATAACGTGTATCTTTCTTTTAGGTAATCAATAAATTAACACACCAATTCAATCAAGCTACTTAATACTATAATTGAAGAGATAAAAGATTAGCTGAAACTATGTAGTAGCCTAGACTAGCCGTTGAATGTGCTTCCTTAAACTAGGCTATATTTACTTTAATTGCGTAATAGTTGGCACAACAATTGTGCGTCTATATGTCGTTGTCGCGGAAGGCTGGTGATATCCTATTTATTAGACGTAGGCTCATTAACTTGAATGCGATCAAAATATTATCCATTTAAACTGATGGACACACATTTGGAAAAGTGGCTGGGTTACGCAGGAAATGTCAATTTCAATGCGTGTTCAATCAGTCATGAAAATGCTAGCCAATGAAATACAGGATGAAGACAGTAGAAACCAATAGAAGCTGTACCATGCGACTTTTGGGGAGAAGCCGTGAGACTGAATGTTTGGATGCATAAAGGGGAAGAACGTCACACATCTCCAAACGTAGGACAAACTTCGAGTAGGGTAGATGAGGGACATTTGATTGCGGTATATTCTAAACTTCTTGATTGTTTCTGATTGGAGGGGAACGATGGAACCAGTGATTACAGTTGTTTTATGTTAAACATTTGATTGGTTCGGTTGACAGTGTGAACGGTGAGGATGGAGCAGGCATCTAGTGCACCCAGCCCTCCTCTTCCTAAAGCGTGTCCGCAAGAGCCCATCAGTTTTGGCATCGATCAAATTCTTGCCAGCGGTACTGACTCACAGAAAGATCGATCTGGTGGACGTTACGGTTCGGATACAAGCAGCAGAGACGGTTACCATTTGGGGATCCCTACCGGAGAGACATCCGCGTCATACACCGCGCTATCAATTTCCCTTTCTGGTATTGTGCCACCCTTTGAGGATTTAGGCTCATACGGAATGACTAGAACTCGTGGACGAGGAGTGATCCGAGTCCCTGCGCACAGACCGGTGACAACGGCGGTTAATCCACCGGTGCAGGGCACCGCGCCGGGGTTCGGGGGACTGTGTTTTCCGTGGGTCGGTAATAGATTCACTAAGGACAGCATATCAGGTAGGCTATTGTAGGTAAACAACTTGAGTAGGTCTGTCTTAGCTACAACTTTTACTTGTCGGATAGATGTAAAACACAGTGGTACGATCATCATTGAAGGTTTTCTTGAGAATTATTGCCTAATTGAAAATATACTTGGACAAACAGTATTTTATAAATACAACGCTGTATATGTACCATAGGTTTAGCATAACATATCTTAAATAATTACTAGCAGGGTATATTAAAGAAAAAATAAGAAAACGAAATAATTTTAGAAATAGGTTTTATGAAAAAGAAATTACAAAAAAATTGTATATAAGTTAATTGCAAAATGATAACACAATGACAGTTGGTATTGCACATTGATACCTGCACTGGTAAACATATGAACATATTTATAAATAGATAAGTAATACCACTTGCAAATTAAATTTGTAAAATAATTAGTGTAATCAGTCGTAAAAATTATTTACTTAAATTGCAATGTATACATTGATTCTAGTTTGTTTTGAATTGTATACTGTAAATGTATATTTAAAGGGCAACAACATTTTTGTTAAAGGTATATGGCTTGGATAAATGATATGCAAGAACAGTAACATGGACCACATTGGCCTATATTATTAAAAACCTTAGGTTGCATTAACCTGAATCCAATTTGATAGCCTAACTTTCCGACTTCAAAAATACCAACATAAAAGACTCCTTAGGATTATTTTATATAAATCCTTATGATATTCTCGAATCTCCTATTATACGAATCATATTATTATTTATAAAAATGTATAAATTAGAGTCCATCGTCTAAGAGGCATACCTTTCAACTTTCTGAAATAGGTCTTACAGATGTGGTCATTTTGAATGATTCAACATCCAGGAGGAATTTGGTATGAAAATAGAAGGAAAATAATAGTCATGCAATTATGTAGTGTGTTAGAAACACTGATGCTCTTTCTGCAGATCTCCTGCCCTTCACTGTGACCCGGAGGATAGGGCATCCGTACCAGAACCGCACGCCACCCAAACGGAAAAAGCCTCGAACGTCCTTCTCCCGTGTACAGATCTGTGAGCTGGAGAAACGCTTCCACAGGCAGAAGTACCTGGCGAGCGCCGAGCGGGCGTCCATGGCCAAGCATCTAAAGATGACAGACGCCCAGGTCAAAACCTGGTTCCAGAACCGCAGAACCAAATGGAGGTGTGTGACTGAGGCCTTTAGTCTGGCTGCTATCATGCTCCCAACATTAACATTGTAGGTGCACGTGCCAGTTGGAATTACATGAACGTGCACATTAAAACTTATTAAGACATCTTGGGTTCTATACCCGATTTACTATTCCTGTCTGCCAAAGAATTATGAATCCATTGAAAACAAGGGTTAATATTAGTTACTGTATGGTAGTTCAAGGCTGAAGTTTATTTGTTGGCTGTTTTCAAGCAAATTTAGTAAAATGTTCTAATTGTCATTGACAAAATATTAGGAAGATCTTTAGGGAGACCATAGGTGTAAAATTCCATGGCTCAAACACTGAACTCTATCTTTTTCTCTATTTCTGTCCACCATCCCACACCATAAATACAGAGATATTGGGCTCCTCTTTCTGTGACAGATAATTATGAGCTTCTGGTCGTCTCAATGGAAAATGGTCTCAAATGTGTTTATATTCACCCCAGCCCTCTCTTCCTGTGTTGCTCCCACCAGGAGACAGACGGCGGAGGAGAGGGAAGCAGAGCGGCAGCAGGCCAATCGGCTCATCCTGCAGCTTCAGCACAACGCCCTCCACAAGTCCCTTGGCGAATCAGCCGCCTCCGACCCGTTGTGCGCCCATAACTCCTCCCTCTACGCCCTGCAGAACTTGCAGCCCTGGGCGGAAGACAGGGAATAGAGGATGGAGAGGAGGAGGAGAGGAATAGGATGGAGGGGAGGAGGAGAGAAAAAGGATGGAGAGAAGGACAGAGAGAATCCTTTTAGACGTTGGACTGAGCGGTTGTGTTTTGGACTTGTTTTCCCCGATAGTGGCTACCAAGCAACCCCTCCAGTCTGGAATCTAATGCTCACACAACACTTCTACTAATGGATCCAGTCAGAACCCTTAGAGGAAGAATGGAAACAGGTGGAGGTGAGGGGGATGGATGGATGGGTGGGCGGGAGAAAAAGTAGAAAGGGGAGGATGCATGCATGCAGAGCAGGTCACTGTAACATACACAGCTGCACACCTTTATGTTTCTGAGCCGAGTCCTTGTGGAAATAGTACGAGTGCCAATGTATCACGGTTTGTACTTGGAGTATATGTGTATAATTGTAAATAATCTGTATCTGCTGACTGTACCTGTGGAGATCGATGTAGAAAAAGATGTCGGTGGAGAAATGCAATGTTACAAACGGCCGAGATGCAGTGGAAGAGTCACTGAAGGCTTCAACACTGAGGGCAACATTCTTTGAAAAGTTTATTGTTAAATATAATTGTATACAACATTTCAATACACATGTATATGCTTGATTTCTTTGTCTGTCTATCTGTCTGTCCATCTGCAGTCGCCGCAGTCACAGTGAGGTTGAAAGTATAGTTGAAGTATATTGAAAACACAAGGGTCCGAAGGTTATGGCAATAAGACTAAAAATTCTAGATTTTCTTTGTCATTCCAGTCAGTTAGTGTTCACAGCAGGTATTATTGTTTAGACTCATGGCTTCCGTTCCTTTGAACTCAGTGAAGAGGTCTCTCTGTGTCTAGCTCAGTTTGGACTGTTTTCAGTATTTCTCTCCCTCAATGCCCACGTCTCTCTCTCTCTATCATATCTCTATCTCGCTTTATCAAAAAAATGTACTCTCGAGTTCTGTTCCTTCCACTTGGTCCAGTGATAGTCTAACCAGTATTTTACCGTTGTGACTGGTTAACGCTCTCCCACCTACAAAGACAATGTTACGCAAGCAACACAGACGCCACCTACATGGCTACTGGAACAGAATAGTGGCTTAAGTCGTTTTGCAGACGGTAAATGGAAAATTGTTTGGTAGGCACCATGCAGAACCTTTAGTAGGTGGACGACCCCCCAATGAGTTCGAGCAGGCGTAGTACCGTAAAGCAGACAGACAGATCGGACAGCAAAGGAACCCATGTCACCAACATTAGAAAGGGTCTCAAAACACTGGAAACCATAAGTAGAGTACGTCGTATCGTACAACAGGAACTCAACAGGGATGACATGGTTAGGCGAAAATAGGGACAGAGAAGGAAGTGGTGTGTGTGTGTGGGGGGATAGAGAGGGTTGCTCAGGGAGGGGGCATGCTGGGTTAGAAGCTGAGCGCAGCATGAGTAGCCTTTTTCAATTAGTGTATTCAATGTTGTAGGCTATGTAATGGCTACTACTATCTACTGCTCTAAATAGCTAAGTGTATGCATTTCACAATAATACCTGGTCATGGATGAAATGAGTGGCCTAGAGTCATACAAAACGCTGTGGCACAGGACCAGTATGCACACCAACATCTACCAGACACGTTACCATGACAGCATCAGCCCGACAGAGAGGTGGGGCCAGGCGTCAGATTGTACAGGGTCAGAAAGGTCAAAGCCAGGTGAGAAGTCAAGGGGTGCTATTCTGAGGGGCGAAGATTGCAACCCAAACCAACCCCCAGAAGGGTCACTGCCATGACACCGTCATGGTTACACACTGTTGACGACAGTTCTAGTGACCGGAGTCCCAAGAGCCTCTCGTAACCATGGGAATGAGTCCTTTTCTGCACTGGGACGGATCGCTCATCCCTCTCTTTCAGGACCATGCCGTCTGCCTCCTGTTCTCTCTCCTTTCTTCTTCACTCTTCCTCGCTTTCCCTCGCTCCGCTTGTCTGTTTTTCTCTTCCTCCCCGTTGGTCTAGATGACGTTCTCAAAGAGCTGAAGAGACCTCATGATATTCTCATCCTGGGTGACAGACAGAACTGTGAGACAACTAGGAAGAGGATTGAAACATTAAATTATTAAACCATTGCGCACATCAAGTCTGTCGTGCGTTATGTACGACCACGAGCATTTCTCAAACCAACCACTAGAGAGCAGTGAAAAGTCAATGCTGAAAACTTGGCTAATGGTAGGCAGCAGAGAGGAGCAGAGAAAAACAGCAAACCTCCTGGCAGGACAGAATAAACTCATCAAGCGTGACCACTCCGTCTCTGTTTTTGTCCATTTTCTGTGAGAGAGAGAGAGAGAGAGACAAGGACATCAGGCATGCCCTGATCCCGCCTGAAATGGGAGGAATGCGTGTGTAAGAGTGTGCGCGTGTGTTAGAGTGTGTGAGTGTGTAAGAGTGTGTGCGTGTGTTAGAGTGTGTGAGTGTGTAAGAGTGTGTGCGTGTGCAAGAGTGTGCGTACGAACCTGGAAGAATGCTTCCACATGAAGTTTTGGAGCGTCTGTTTTCAGGGCAGGGTAGGTGTATTTCCCCATCATGTCGTAGATCGCTCTGACAATGTCTGTCATTTCCTGGACACACGTACACACATACACACACAAGTATGATGAAACACATGTTTTTTTTTACCTACAAGCATTGAAAAGCATAGATTAGCGCATATATTTCACACAGCTACGAACTTGGCATAGACACCATTGCGCCCGCACACAGACACACACACACACACACACCCACACACACACACACGCACACACACACACCCACACACACACCCACACACACATACACACCCACCTCCTTATTGATGTAGCCATCCTTGTTGATGTCGTACAGATTAAAGGTCCATTGCAGCTTCTCCCTCACAGAGCCTCTTAGCAGGATGGAGAGAGCAGTGACAAAGTCCTGACAGAGAGAGAGAGACCAACCACCGATTTAAAGACACAGGAAATGGGGAGACAAAGAGAGAGAGGAGCTTCTGGGAGAGAAGGAAAAGCGAGCAAGAGAGGGGAAGGGAAGCCAAATGGAGTTTGAGTTTACCTCGAATTTGATTGATCCGCTGTGAGCAGAGTCAAAGGCGTTGAAAAGATAGTGAGCATAGGTACTAGCATCTGGAGAGGAGACGGAGGGGATTACACTGGTGGCACTACGCAGCTCACAGGAACACACACACACACATATACACACATACACACACACACACACACACACACACTGACACACACACACTCATTCGCCACAACTTACCTCCATGTGGAAAGAACTGTGAGTATATTTGTTTGAAAGTATCTTCATTTACCACACCGCTAGGACACTCCTACCAGAGAGAGATAGAGAGAGAGATAGAGATAGAGAGAGAAAGACACACATACACACACACAGAGACAGAGACACAGAGAGAAAGACACAGAGAGAGAGAGAGAGAGAGAGAGAGAGACAGAGAGAGAGAGAGAGAGAGAGAGATGAGGGAACAGGGAACAGGGATGGAAGGTTAGTCAAGGGTGAGGCCTGCAGAGCAAGACAGAGGGGGTGGAGAGGTGGAGAGGGGGTGGAGAGGTGGAGAGGGGGTGTTTGGAGAGGGGGTGTTTGGAGAGTGTGTATGTAGAGAGGTGAAGAGGGGGTGTGTGGAGACGGTGTATGTAAAGAGCTGTGTGTGGAGAGTTGGAGAGGTATAGAGGGCGTGTGTGGAGAGGTTGTGTATGTGCATACTTACATTTTTGAAGCCTCGATAGAGAACCTGCAGTTCCCTCTTGCTGAAGTTAGTCTGAGCTTCCAGCTTGTCCAGCCCCTCTGGACGATGACACACCATGGTCATCTCCAGGTCATCATCTACCTTGTCTATACACATACACACACACACACATACATACACACACCAAGTTATTACCATCATGAGAATACAATTCAATACTTGTGAGCGAGTCCAAAAGAAGGAGAGAAAGAGAGCTGAGGGAGAAAGGCAGAGAGAGAGAGACAGAGAGACAGAGACAGAAATATATGTACAGATGCGCAGAGACAGAGAGAGGGGGACAGAGATATGTACATAAAGAGAGACAGAGAGAAAGACAGAGACAGAGATAAAGGGAGAGGGACAGAGAGTGAAATAGATAGATAGAGAGGGACAGAGGGACAAAGAAACAGAGACAGAGAAAGAGAGAGGGACAGAGAGAGACAGAGACAGAGAAAGAAAGAGGGACAGAGAGAGACAGAGACAGAGAAAGAGAGAGGGACAGAGAGACAGAGAAAGAGAGAGGGACAGAGAGAGACAGAGAAAGGGAGAGGGACAGAGAGAGACAGAGACAGAGAAAGAGAGAGGGACAGAGAGAGACAGAGACAGAGAAAGAGAGAGGGACAGAGAGACACAGAGAAAGAGAGAGGGACAGAGAGAGACAGAGAAAGGGAGAGGGACAGAGAGAGACAGAGAAAGAGAGAGATAGAGAGACAGAGACACATAGACAGAGAAAGAGAGAGGGATAGAGAGGTCAGAGCAGACTCCCTGGGTATCTCCACCTCCCAGACCTGATCATTAACAACTCATTGCTTTTTCTGCCAGAGGGGAGGTAAAGAGAGGACACACACACACACACCCGCATGCACACACACACACATATTCAAACACACAAAACACAGCGGCAGGCCATTCGCTTTATCACTTTGGCAGTTGTGTGTCTGTCAGTGTCGCATTAGAGGCAGGAGGGGAGAACAGTCTGTAGCCCAAGGTGAGGTAATTCAGCCTAAACTCCCTTGGGTCCTTCAGGGTATGCAACCTCACACACACACACACACACAAACACACACTCACATACACGGTAACACATACACTCATACACACTCACACACGCACACACAAACACACACACTCACGCAGACACTCACACATACGCGCACACACACACACACACACACTCACATACACACATTCACGTACACCCACATTTTACATTGACCACTCAATTATGTGTGACACGCCTATAATAACCCACTATGAACAGGCTTCCAACCACACACACACATACTCACGCACACATACATGCATAGAAGCACACTTACTCCTCTCGCACACTATATGCAGCTTTAGTCAGCTGTGCCCACAGGCACAATATCACCTCTACACACATTAATACACACAGAGGACATGCCATACCCCCTATACACTACACACACACACACACACACACACATACACAGACACACACACACACTACTGCAGCAACACTTAAAGCTGTGAAACCTAACTACTTCTACTGCTTGTCATTTGTTTCCCTCCACTGCAGCCTTTATGGTACTCACAAACAATAACACTGATCAAAGTTCATTTTCAAGTTTCTACTGTCGATTTCCAGTGGTGTTAAAGTGTGTTGCAGAAGTGTTTGTAAAGTGTGGTGTGTAGAAATGTTTGTTGGAGTTTTGTATATCTGGGGACGTGTGTATAAAAGTAACCGAGTGTGTGTACTAATGTGTGTAGCAATGTGTGTCTATTAGTGTGTGGTGTAGTAACAGTGTGTGCAGTAAAGTGTGGAAATGTGCACGTAGCAGTGTGTGTTTAGCAGTAAGTTTCTTTAGCAGTATTGTAGTAACTCCCCCTCCACAGTGTTCAGTATAGTAACTCCCCCTCCACAGTGATCAGTATAGTAACTCCCCCTCCACAGTGTTCAGTATAGTAACTCACCCTCCACAGTGATCAGTATAGTCACTCCCCTTCCACAGTGTTCAGTATAGTAACTCACCCTCCACAGTGATCAGTATAGTAACTCCCCCTCCACAGTGTTCAGTATAGTAACTCACCCTCCACAGTGCACAGTGATCAGTATAGTAACTCCCCCTCCACAGTGATCAGTATAGTAACTCACCCTTCACAGTGATCAGTATAGTAACTCACCCTCCACAGTATTCAGTATAGTAACTCACCCTCCACAGTGTTCAGTATAGTAACTCACCCTCCACAGTATTCAGTATAGTAACTCCCCCTCCACAGTGTTCAGTATAGTAACTCACCCTACACAGTGTTCAGTATAGTAACTCACCCTCCACAGTGATCAATATAGTAACTCACCCTCCACAGTGTTCAGTATAGTAACTCACCCTCCACAGTGATCAGTATAGTAACTCACCCTCCACAGTATTCAGTATAGTAACTCCCCCTCCACAGTGTTCAGTATAGTAACTCACCCTCCACAGTGATCAGTCCCAGTAGGTGCAGCAGCTTGACGGCTCCACAGCACAGCAGCACTATGATGATGGTCTGCAGCCCATCTCCCTCCTCCTCCTTCTCCATATGTCCTCTCCTCCCCTCTCTTCTAGAACCTGTCTCTGTTGTCTCTACTACTTTCTACTCTCTGCCTGTCTGCTCAGCCTTGTTTTCGAGTCTCGCTACTGTAGACTTGAAATCTATTAGGGTACAGGGTAAATCTATGGATGAATATGACTTCTTTTGTTTAACTGTAATTAAATCAAACAGTCTCCTCACAGTCACTTCTCTCTTCATTTTCTCTGTCTCCCCCAACTCTCTCTCTCTCTTGCTCTCCTTTTATACCCTTGTCTTTGCGGCTCACACTGTTTCCCCTCCCTCCTCTCTCTCTCTCCCCCTCACCCCTTCTATTCTGCCCCCCCCCTTGCTCCCTCGCTCCTTTGTCTCCTCGCTCCCTTGTTCCCTCAGCACCTCTCCCCAGTGCTCTGTTTCACCCTCCCTACCTCTTCTGGTGTCCTTCACTCCAAGGATGGTGATGTCCTCACCTCCCCACCACACATACACACACATACACACTCACACACACACTTACACACACATACACATACACACATACACTCACCCCAGGGTTCAAACTGGCCTTGGAACAATGTTACACTCACCTTCTCTTTTGTAGATGCGTGTGCGTGTGTATTAGTGTGTGTGTGTTGTTTGAATGATTAATTAGGATCATTAGGGTGACCAGTGTTCATCTCAGTACAAGGTATATTCTCTCTCACAGTAATGGTGTTACAGTAAAAAGATGCAATATCCAACTTTCCTCCCCCCACAAGACATGAATGCTCAAGGTGTAATCAGGGACTTAACATGATAACTGAAGCCAACTGTTCCTCATCAGTTTACTGCGAAGCCTAAATTAAAATGAAAACAAAATGAAGAGCAGACTGTTAATTCCGACATTGCTTGTGCAGCAATCATACATGTACTGAACAGTGAGCACCAATAGAGGGCAGCAGATAGATGTGCCTATCATAAATCTGTAGTTCACTTCATCCCACCTCATCCGTTTAGGTCTAAAATCAGCTCTTTGAGGTGAAAGCATCAGTTCAACAATAAGCAGCGTGGTGCAGGCTGCTACAGAACTGAGTTCACTCTCAGACCTAAATCCTTTGCATGCTTGCACAGAGCCAATAATTGATGTCTCGGTTAACTTCAAATGGTTAGCAACTTCTATGGTGTTTATTTTCTCTATAATATTCCTTCTTACTCTGACTCCACCAATCTCTCTCTCTCCTGCTCTATTTTCCCCTTTCTCTCTCCCTCTCTCTTCCCCCCTCTCTCTCCCTCTCTCCCTCTCTCTTCCCCCCTCTCTCTCCTTCCTTCCCTCCCTCTCTCTTCCCCCCCTTTCTCTTTCTCTCTCTTCCCCCCTCTCTCCTTCCCTCCCTCTGAATCATTCTGCTTGTCCTGAGCTGTCATACTCACAGTGAGGGATATGCTCATTTTCATCATCTGTAACGGCCTGATCCCTGCATTCCTTATCTCGTCTTATAGGTGGAGGATACCCTACAATAAGTTAACGAATCACGTGTCAGACATACACACACGCGCACGCGCACACGCATGCACGTGGGCTCACACACGCACACAAGTATGCGCACGGACACATGGCGGATACTCATTTGATGGCAAGATGACTTAATAAGTACTTTCACACCCATTATAGGAACCCAAACTCCTGATTGGAGTGGGTGAAAGAGAGGGAAGGAGGGAGAGAAGCCCCAGGGGAGAAACAGAGGGGGAGAAAGAGGTTGTGAAAAGATAGGAGGAGTGTCCTGATAAGGCAGCCAGAGTGTGTGGGAGAGGGAGAAGAACGAGAGATGAAAAGGAGAGTGTGAAAAGGAGTAGGAGGGATGGAAGAGAGGAACGATGATGAGGATGGGCATGGGGGAACAAACGAGGGCAGGACAGACGGGAATGGAGAAAGGGAAGAGATGCTGAGAAGAGAGGGATGAACGAGGGGATGATGGTGTTGATGAAAAGAACGGGTGAGAGAACAAGGGATGTAGAGCAGGGGAGAGTGAGAGAGGGGGGGTAGAATGAGAGANAGACAACATAGCTCTTGGGGAAGAGAGAATGAAAGAAATGAAAGGCAGACAGACAAGAAGTGAAATGAAAAAATCTGAAAGCTTTATATTTTTTTGTACCCACCTACCCCTATAGTACACAAACACACACACATACACACGTACACTGCTTGTCTGAATGATCATATGATTAAGTCCATCAATGTTGTCACATGGGCTTCACATGTTACTTAGATGTAATATATGACTTAACTGTAATGTGGCATGCAAGAATAACAGTCAACATTTGTAGTTGCAGGAGGACAAGCAACAGGTCTCTCCATGTGTCTCTTCCTCTCTCTCCGTCTCTGTCTTTCCCATTCGCTCTTGTTTTCTTGTTTTCTTTGCTGCGTGGCCTTGGTTAACTTTGGAAGCCGACGCTTTAAACATCACTGACCCCCTCCCTCCCAAAACTGACATCTTTTGTTGCCATAACAACCATGCTTCCAAGGTAACAGCAAGACGGAGAAGAGAGTGTGAGCAGCGTGACAAATACCTTGTGCAAGTGTGTGTGTGTGTGTGTCTTTTCCTGGCAGCACTGCAGGCACATATTTAAAAACACAACATTTGCCCGTCACAAACGCACACACATATTGTGTTAATAAACAAATCTGTCTCCGACAGAACAAAGCCTTCCAGGCAAAAAGCACACAAGACGTACGAGAGAACGACTCCCGAACAAGCGAAAAAGTACGTGTGCGGGACACACTCGCGCGCTCACACACACCCACACACGATAATTAAAACCGTCAAGCCAGTGTTAAACGTGTGACCTGCTCCTTCACTCTCTCTGTGAACACCTGTTGGGTGACGCGTGATGCTTCCTGTTACATCGCACCTTCACAGATCACTGAGGACGTCCATGTGTTTCATCTCATCCTAATGAATGACACAGACTGTAGACGAGTGTGTGTGTGCGTGTGTGTGTGTGTGTACATGCGCGAGAAAGAGAGTTCTCACCTCTGGACGGCCTCCTCTCCTTAGTCTGCATGGTTAATGTCCCCACCACAGCACCCATGTTGTTGCCGCGGGAACAAGCGTGTCGACTCTTGATCTACAGTGGTCTGTCACGTGATGGATGCTCAGGGCTGTCTGTCTTCCTCTTGGTCGTTGCCTGTCTCTCTTTTTCTCTCATGCTCAACGCCCCTCTCTCCTCTCCCTCTTCCTTTTTCCTTGTCGCTCTCTCCCTCCCTCATCCCTGTTTCTCCTCTCTTTACTCTTCGTCAGTGATACTTCTGCTCTCCTCTCTCTCTCTCTCTCTCTCTCTCTCTCTCTCACACACACTCTCTCTCTCACTCTCTCTCTCTCTCTTTCTCTCTCTCTCTCTCTTCCTCTCTCCCTCTCTCTCTCTCACTCTCGTTCTCTCTCTTTCTCTCTTCCCCTCCCTCCCTCCCTCTCCCACTCAGCATTAGTGCTCGTTACTAAGCACCCCCCACAACAGTCTGCATTCAGACTCATGAATCACTGAACTAGCATGTTGATCTAGTGACGTATGTATGATTCGAGATGACTTGTAGATAAATATCCCATGCAAAACGGTGTACTTGATGGTAAACTACAGTGTCACACAAAAAATGCCCCCCCCCCCACACACACATCCCCTTTCAAACATATACACACTTGACCCCCTGACCCTCCCCCCACACACACATACACATCCTCTCTTGGTCCTTGAGGCACGTTTATAAAAGTCAAGAACAATCCAATATATCAAGACACACACGCTTCACATCCCTCAGCCGTGATTTACCACGTGCACGAGGTAGAGAGACGGTGGAGGGAGAGACGAGAGGGAGGATGGAGGAGGGAAAGGAAGAGAATTAGGGAGGAGAGAGGAGGAGAATGGGAAGGAGAGAGGAGGAAGAGAGGAGGATGGAGAGGGGAAAGGGGGAGAGAGGAGGAGAGGGGAAAGGGGGAGAGAGGAGGAGAGGGGAAAGGGGGAGAGAGGAGGAGAGGGGAAAGGGGGATTCTGCCTCCCTCTCTCCTTCTCTGTTTTCCTCTTCTCACTCTGTCTCTCTCTCTCTTTTCTTCTCGTCTCTACTCTCTCTCTCGTTTCTTTTTTCTCTTCCGCCTCTCCTCCTCTTCCACTCAGCTTATGTGCTCGTTATGGAAGCACCCACAAAGTTGCTTCAGATCCTAGAATCTGAACTGCATGTTGATCTAGTGGTATGTGATTGGAAATGACTTGTAGATTAATAGTTCATGAAAACGGTGTAATTGATGTGTAAACTACAGTGTACACAAAATGCCCCCGCACAACCATCTTTCAAACATGATGAACATGACCCTGACCTCCCCGAACCCACACATCCATCTCTTTGGGTCTTGAGGCAACGTTTATTAAAGTCAGACATCATATATAAGACTCAAACGCTTCAATCCTAGCCGTGCATTTACAGAACGTGCAGAGGTAGAGAGGAAGGTAGTGAGAGGAGAGACGAGAGGGAGGATGGAGGGGAAGGACAGAGAATTAGGTGGAGTGAGGGAGGTGTGTAGAATGGGGAAGAGAGGGAGAGATATCAGGGAGGATGGGAGGGGAGGGGGGACGAGAGGAGGAGAGGGGAAAGGGGGAGAGAGGAGGAGAGGGGAAAGGGGGAATGACAGCAGGGAATAGAGATGGGGTAGACAGAAAGAACATCAGGTGGGGGGAGAGTGGCTGGAGGAATTGTCAGACTGAGAGCGACATAGAAGAGGACTATGATTTGTGGCACTAACAAACACACACACACACACACGAGTATGTTGGACAGAGAGAATGCCTGATGACAACCATGGCTCTCTGAGGGCGTCGCTTGTTTGCTTTTTGTAAACACATAGTGTGACTAGCGACACGCATTTACCACACTTTGGTAACACGTTTCATGACCACAACGCAGATACACCAATGTGTGGTGTCATGACAATTATAGATCCTCATCACCATCCCACCACACAACTGTGACAACTCTATTATTTGAATTCCCTCAGGACAGTGCGCATTGCGAGTTGCAATCTTCAAATATGCACTGCTTTCTGTACAAAGATAGACTACATCTCCCACAGGAGATCCCACCAGCCACCGTCTGCTCTACACAGTACTAACAGCATATCAAGGACTGCACTCCTCCTCTCCACCCTCCTCGATGTTTCAAGTCCCTTCCTAAGTCCCTTCCTAATCCTCAAGTTAGGATCTTCCCAGACACCCTGCAGCGTCTCAAGAGGCTTCTCCTTCTCTGCAGCTCTCTTCATCCACCTTCCTTCCCTCCCTCCCTCTCTCCCTCTCTCCCTCCCTCCCTCCCTCCCTCTCTTCCTCCCTTCTCTTGTGTGTGGTGGACACAGGGACCCCTGTGTCTCATCACTCCAGCCTTGCCCCCCTACTGTGTCTCCTCTCTGGTTCCGGGGCCAGTTCCCTGGCCGCTTGTGAATTTCTTTCTTTCTCGCAATCATCAACAAGTCGAAGAAAGCCTCGGATGGAATATGTTAGTGTGCGAGTATTTGGCTTGTTTGTTTGTTTGTTTGTTTGCGCGTGTGTGTATGCGTGTGTATGTGTGTGTCATTGAGCAACACCGTGTTTCCCTGCAGGCGTCCTGAGGAATTGCTACCGACTGTTCTACAAGGTTTCTGTCAAGATAACAATGAAAGAGGCTGGGAGAGAAGGAGGTGGGGGAGGGGAGGAGGATGGGGGAGGGGAGGAGGATGGGGAAGGGGAAGGGAGGAGGACAGGGCACGGTGCCGAGGAGGAGTGCTGGGGAATGAAGGGAACGCAGACGGGAAGAGATTATGGAGATGGAGAAGTGAGAGATAAAGAGAGATCAAACGTGTTCTGCAAGAGGAAGAAAGAGCGAGAGCGTACCAGAGATTGGGACGGAAAATGTGTGTGTCTGTGCGAGAGAGTGTGAAAGAGAGAGAGAGAGAGAGAGACACAGAGGGAGGGCACATATCTTCATTAAGATTAACTGGGCACTTGAGCCATGGAGTTTAGGCCTTGTAATATCCCTGTGGGATTGAAATTCCACATCCATATTCATCACTGTCCCTGAACCTTTGGAAAGCCCATCATCTCCAGTAGACATATGGATTTTCAGTAGCAGAATTCATACGCTTTCAGACGCACACATCCTCTCTTCACAGGGCTCCTGTCACTTCTACATTTCTCCTTCGTCTCGGTAGATAGCAGACGTCAGACATGCTTCTCGATTAGTGGCATGAGATTTCTGACTCACTGCTCATTCAGGAAAACCAAATTATGAAACAGTCTGGGTGCTATTGATCTGTCATACGCAGCCCCAAGAGCACAGGGGAGGGAGGGAAGGTAGAGAGACAAACAGCGGGAGGAGGAGACGCCATCCATGCTTTCTCTTCTATCTTTCTCCTGCGCTCCTGCTGAAACTGGGCTTGCTCCTGCTTGCTCCTTCTTCCAGGGATTCTGGGGACAGCAGGCGGGGAAAGCACCTGGGATTGACAGGCAATCATTCTCCATCCGAGAAAGACTTGATTACCTCTGCACACACGTGTGCGAACACACGAGCACGCTCACATGAGCACGGGGACGAAGCGACCATGAGTGGCGGGAGACTGTCAGGCTCAGACGCTCACTCGCGGCCTCTCACTGACGCCCACCCACAAGCACACACAAACACGCACGCACGCACGCACTAACGCACACACTAACACAAATGCACTGACACGCACACACTAACACGCACGCACGTGCTAACACACACACTATCAGGCACACAATAACATGCACAATCAAACACACACACACAAACGTACTGTACACTCAAACACAAACACACACAGTTACCATGGACCCAACATTGATGTTTCTGTTTCTGGCTTCCTGAGATACCCTCAGCCCACACATGAACATCATGTGGCCCTTCTGGTCATGTGACTCCAGACCCTCATCAACTCTGACCTGACCTGTGAGGCCTGCTCTGAGGGGGAGGGGGGGGGAGGAGATGAGCGGGGGTGACCACTTTGCTGTGAAGAATGTGTAATGTGACCACAGAACCCTAACGAGCAGCAGGCCTGTGAGTCACAGCCCACTGATGATGAACTGAGTCCATCCACTGACGCACTAGGATACATAGCCTGGGTGCATGTGTGTGTGTGTGTGTATGCGTGTGTGTGTGTGTGTCTTAGAGAGAAAGAAAGGCAGCGAGACAAAAACAGGAAAGAATGATAGACAATGGTACAATGAGAGACACAAAAAAGACAGAACGAGCCAGAGACAAAGGTAATGGCACTGTATCAAGACTTCATCATGCTCACATTCAGGAAATGGAGAGGCGAGAGAAACCAGCTCCAAGCACTCACAAACACATTGACATCGTTTGCTCTGGGCTGCAGATTAGACCTTTGTCACCCCTTTATAGAGTAACATGATTAATAAAGCTTGTTGCCTGTGCTAATTGGGGTGTATGTGTGTGTGTGTGTAAGAGAGAGAGAGAGAGAGAGAGAGAGGGAGGGAGGGCAAGAGACAGAGAGAGAAATAGCGCAAGAGACAGAGAGGGAAAGAGAGCAAGAGGCAGAGAGAGAGAGGGGGTCAGAGAGAGGAGCTCGTGAAGCTGTAAAAAGATAGGTTCCTCTTTAGCTTTATGCCAGACCTAAATACTATCCCAGAACCTAGTCATTATCAGCCTGCACACACACACACATACTGGCACACACGCTCACACTAGTTCTGACATCCCATATCCTCGTTCTCAACTCAGTCATTTACTCAACATGATTAGGCCACTTCAAACGCTTCAAAGTGGAGATCAGCTTAGACTGGCGCACAGCACGGCAGACCACCCCCGTCAGCCCTGATCATGAGGCAGAGAGGGAAGAGGGGAGGGATGAGGGAAAGAGAGAGATGAGGGGAAGGATGATAGCTGGGGGAGAGAGGGGTGAGGGGAGAGATGAGAGCTGAGGAGGGGAGCGGGGTGAGAGGTGCTGGATGGAAGGAAAGGAAAGGAGAAGGGGGGAGGGATTCATGCTAGGGGGGAAAGAGAGAGAATAGAAGAAAAGGGAAGGAGAAGATAGGAAGAACATATGTTACACACAGAGAAAAACCAAGAGAGAGCGAGACCCAGTGGATGGAGGGCTGTGTGTGTCCAGCGTAGGAGTGGAAACAGGATAGAACAGGGCTTTGATGGAGGGAGAGAGAGAAGAAGAAGCGGGAAAGCAGAAGAGGGAAACATGAGAGAAGACAGAGAGATGGATGGAGCAGGTCGTGGGGGACTTGGAGTTTATGGTTTTCCCAGGGCTGGTGTTTCACAAGTGCTGCGTGGTTTCTGTAAGGTGTCAGGAGATAAATGTGTCATCACCCCCCAGGGCGTGTGTGTGCGTGCGCGTGTGTGCGTGCGTGTGTCCATGCTGCTTGATGGTGAAAACATAACCCATCTGTTATCATGAACAGTGCAGTGACCTGTTGGTCCACCTGTTGTTAATATATCTGTTCCATCTTTAGCTCTTTTTCTACCGTCTTCTTCTCTTCCACCACCCAATCACCAAGCCCCTGCTCCACCACCCAATCACCATGCCCCTCTTCCTCCACCCAATCACCAAGCCCCTCTTACACCACCCAATCACCAAGCCCCTCTTCCGTCATCAACCACCAACAGCCTCCCCTGCAAACATCCAAGTATGAATATTTGAATTCATCTAAACAAGTGTTTAGTTGTCTAGATTTGTGTGCGCGTGTGTGTGTGTGTGTGCGTGTTCTCTGAGCTGGTTCTGTGTCTAACGGTGTGCGTCAGTCTGGAGGTCAGCAGACAGTCAAGGCTGATGGGCTGATGAATTGCTGTGATTTACACACACACAAACACGCAGACATGCACACACGCAGACATGCACACATATGCACGCACGCACACACTCACACAAACACACACTAAACTGCACTCCGACAGTCATGCATATGGATCAATACATTCATGGATGTGCCAGGAATACCCTAGCAACCGTATCAATATCAATCTTTGTACCTTTGGAGTCGCCTTAGGTCTGGAACAGCGACCCAAACAGTACACTCACGCACACACACACTTGTGGACGCCTGCAAACGAATGTACGCACACAAACGCTCGTTTGCATGTTGACAACACACGTTTAAATACAGATGAACACACACCCATATGTTGGCAAAAGCCCCCACAGGAACACACAGGCACGGTTTCCTCTTGTCAAGCAGCTGAGCGTCAGACAGTAGGCAGGTGCTAGTTTACCGAGGACACATGGACAGTGAACCATCGAATAACATCCCCTTTTATAGACATCCTTCCTCTTTATTTACCTTACACACACACACCACATAAGAAACACTATACACAGAGGCAAGCACACACATACTTGAGTGAATCCCGCGCGCGCACACACACACACCCTTCCCAATTCCACAATGAGAAATGACCGTATTAAAAATGTAATTAACCGATGGGGTATTATTGGTTGGATAATTGTCGCATACTACAACCATCCAACTTTTCTCCGTAGAGATGTAGGTGACATCAATATATGCCTGAGACTTATGCATGAGACGCACAAGGGTTTGGAGCAAGACATCCATACATTCATCAGTCTCCTCTACCACTCTCACACTCTGAGTTTACAGCCCTACCTACCTACCTACCTCTCTCTCTCTCTCTCTCTCTCAGACACACACTCTCCAGACAAGAAGTGGAGCTCCTACCTTTCCGATAGTTCACCTGCTTGGTTTGCATCGAAAACGTTCCCACCACGATCCCCATGTTTTCGGACCAAGTGTGTTGTGTGCCTGCTCTTGTGTGTGCGCGTGCGTTTCAGCCTGCTCCGTGTGTCTGCTTCCTGTGCGCGTTAACTTACTCCATCAGCATTCTGTCTGTGCGAGCCTGGAGATCGTTACTCTCTCTAACTGGGGAAGCTACGCAGTTCTATTGGCTGGCTGTGTTTGGGAGTGTGTGGTGCGTATGTGTCAGAGAGAGAGAGACAGAGAGAGAGAGAGAGACAGCGAGAGAGAGAGAGAGCGTGTGTGGGTAAGTGAGAGAGAGCACATGCCCTGTGAAGCATCCCTTGTCTGTGACACTGCTTAGAATCCTAATTTCACACCCCTGTCTTCCCCTCCCTCCCTCTTCTCCCCCTCCGTCCATCCCTCTCTTTTCCAGACGCTCTCAATCTCTGGTTACAGCCATCCTGAACGCCATCAACTGCTTTCAAATTCTCTCTCTCCTCTCACTCTCTCTCCATCTTTCTCTCTCGCTCTCCATCCCTCTCTCTCTTTCTCTCGCTCTCTCTATCGTGCACGCTTGTGTTTCATCCTCCTCTTTATTCCCCTGCTCCTCTTCCTTCGCGCCATCTCATTGTCCCCAGGGAGGAGAGGGATCGCACACTGTTGCTTTCAGGGAAGGTAGTCTCTCCCTGCAGCCAACAGAAAGCCTCAGGGAGGGAAAGAAGAGGGGGAGGAAGAAAATTATGAAAAGAGGAGTGAAGAGATGGATGTAGGGCGTCAGGGAGAAAATGGGACCAAGCACTGGGAGGAAGGTCGAATGGAGAGAGAGATAGGGAGAGAGAGAGGGAGAGAGAGAGAGAGAGGGAGAGAGGGAGGGAGAGAAGGAGAGAGAGATGGAGAGAGCGAGCGAGAGAGAGAGAGAAAGAACGAGAACGAGAGAGGGGCAGAGAGAGGAACAAGTGGGGGAAAAGAGAGGGTGCTTCAGTCGCGTTCCAGACACGTTATATGACAATGGTGAGTGGTTTTGAGTGCCTGCTGTTGTGTGTGTGTGTGTGTATCTGTATATGTGTGTGTGAGCGCGTGTGCGTACGTGACCAGACATCCACCCAGGTCTGCTGCGACGGCTGTTCGTCTCAACATGTGGAAGCATCTCCCAGCTAGCACGCCTCGTCACAGACATCAACACAGATGTTTCAACGGCTGCTCTTGACACACACGGGGGCACGCATGACCACATCCACCAGAAACCGCAAACACACAACAGCATCATGGGACAGGGACTGCTGAGGCCCGTTAAGTCTGACTCTGCTCCCCAAGCCCCCTGTCCAGCCCCCCCCAGCCCCCCAGGCCCCCTGGAGGTAGGAGAGTGGCAGGGTCAGGCTACCCGTATCGATGGGAGCTCCATTAGGATTCCCAACATGGCGTCTCCCTAGAAAAACAATTTAAGCTGAGGCGTAAAGGCCAATATACCAGTCATTAGGCCAACACATTCATTACATTCCAGCTGTCCACTCTGGGAGGGTGATCCACTCTGGGGAGGGGGCTGGAGAGGGCATGGAGAGAGGGATGGGAAGGGAGGTGTGAGGGAGCAGAGAGAAGAGGAGGTGCAGGTGGAGGGACATGAGGAATAGAATTAGAAGGGTAGGCGGGGGTGAATACAGATGTGGGTGTAAGTGTGAAAGCATCATTCCGGTTCTGCAGTCAGCCACCAGCCGTCTCCCTTTCTTCCTGTGTTGAACCTCTCTCGCTCCCTCCATCTCTCCTCCTCTCTCTGTTTCTCTGTCTCACCCTCTCTCCCTAGCACATTGAATTGGTATGACAGCAATTTACTGGTGAGCTAACCTTTGAGGAATGACACATTCATGCTTGTACACCCCCCCAACCACACACAAACACCCTCACACCCACACCCACACCCAACATACACACACAGACACCCCCTCACACCCTCACACACGCACACACATGCACATCCTGGCACATATACACGACTCCCCTCTCTCGGTGTAGAATGCACAGGAGGGGAAGGCGGTTGGGAAAACATTGTCTGATGAAACACACCAGGGGACAAACTGAGTTCAAACAAGGTCTGGAAAAGCTTCTTACAAAACAGCCAGAGAGACTGGAACCGCTCGTAAAAAAACACGACAGTGAGCCAGAAGCAAAAAATGAAATATGTTCCAAAGACATTTAGTTGGCCAGCTAGAAGGATGATGTGATATTAGGCTGTCAATGTGTCCCTTTGTCTTCCTGTGAAGGCAGAGACAGAACGGTTATTCCACACTCTGACATCTCCCGTGTCCAGTCTGAGAAGAGATGAAGTCCTCCTCCATTCACACGCTTCAGCTTTTATTAAGAGTTACACAGCAGTTGTTTAAATATGGTGGACGGGAGGAAGGGCAGTGATTTAGTCAGAAAGGAAAGTGGAGGAAGAGTAAACAAAGTGAGCCGGGTGAAGGAGAGAGAGAGAGAGAGAGAGAGAGAGAGAGAGAGAGACTGAGAGAAGAGAGAGGAGAGAGGGAGAGAGGGAGAGAGAGAGAGAAGAGGAGGGAGAGGGAGAGAGAGAGAGAGAGTGAGGAGAGGGAGAAGAGACAGAGAGGGGAGGGAGAAGAGAGAGTGAGAAGAGACTGAGTGAATAATGCAGATGTTGTGCATGCTGTCCAAAGTGTCTAGCCCTTGTCACACCGATGACCACTGGAACCCAGACTGGGCAGAGCAGGGAAAAAGGGAGGGAGGGAAGAGAGAGGGTTTTTGGGGAATAGGAGAGAAGGAAGCGGGAAGGGGTTAAGGAAAAGACAGAAGGACAGAATGAGTCTACTCTGAACCTCAATTAGGCTGTTATGGCGTGTTTGTGACGGGGCTGTTTTTCACTGAAATAGCCCAAAACAGTCTCAGCCTGGATCCTTCATCCTGGCTGTGTTCACAGAACACACGCAGCAACACATGTCCACACTGTTATCCATATTTCAGCTGAAATAAAATATTCACCGTTCCCATATAAATGTTTCACACATACCCCTCACATCCCTTTAGAAGTTCTGCACACGCACACACACACTGACACTTTGCTTCTCCAGAGGGCCCAGTGTGTGTGTGTGTGTGTGTGTTTAATGTTCTTGATAAAGCTCTGATTACACCCATATCTTCTGAATAGCTCGTTTTGCTGCGTTAGCTTGTCGACCTGAAATCTGGGTACAGTTCCTGCTGCAGACCTCTCCAGGATTTGAACCACCGCTACGTCCTTAAAACATCTCCATCCGATCCCAGCCCTCCTAAATCCACATGGTAAGACCCTGGTTGCCTGGTCTCATTCAGGGAGATGAAAACTTCGAATCAAGAGGCCGCGAGCTAATAGATGCTAATGGCATGCAGGCTACGGATTGATTGCTGTGTTACAGTGAGTGACCTCTCTGCTGAGGAAGGGTTTCCGTATGAGTCATTATGCATTCGCTTTCATATCCAACTTTCGGAAGCTCCCCTCTGGCACAGTGAGAGGGATATGGCAGTGTTTGGGAGCCAGGCTGCCCAGCCAATTTGGCAACACAAACACACATCACACAAACACACACCTGTAACGACAAACAACACACCCTGTAATCAAACACACCCATCTGTAAACAACACATAACACATCCGTACGCACAAACAGCATACCTGTACACACACAACACACCTGTACACACGCAACACCAAACACACCACACACACACCTGTACACACAAACACACAAACAAAAACACAAAAACAAACCTCCAGTAGGATGGGCTGACTGAAGAATGGTCTGTCTGTGTGTGTGATGTCTGTGTATATATATATACACACACTCTCTGTCTCTCTCTCCTCTCTTCTCTCTCTCTATCTCTTCTTCATGTCTCTTCGTCTCTCTCTTCGCTCTCTCTCCGCTTTCGTCGCTCTCTCATTCTCATAGACAGCCTAAATACTAAACATTGACTCCAAGGAAGCCAGAAGGCAAAGGCACGACGGAACAACTAGCTCAATATTCCATCTGGCATTCATGAAGCCCACCCATATTGACCAGATAAAGAGGACTGACTTCCTAGTCAGGGCCCGTGAATCACTATAAGGATTCAAACCCAGCATTGACCTTTATCTTTCCCAGTTGGCATTTAAAAGACACCCAAACAAACCATGGTGGAGAGAAAGCCTGGATTTCATACAGATCCCATCCAGGTATGAGTTAAGTGATGAGTTTGGGCATTACAGCTGGCTATGTAGTGTTAGTACTGGGGAGCAGTACTAGTAGCGTTCTCAGAGAGAGCGAGACAAGAGAGACCTCTAGTGCGAGAACGGGAGAATCATGTGCAGATACGGATGAGGTTACGATTATGATATTAGCATTTTGTCATGTATAGTTTGGATTGTTCGAGAGTTGGTTGATTGGATTTTCTTTGTATTGTGTTGTTGATGTTACAAAGACAACATGTTGGACACCATTTCCAGAGGAGGTAAGGTTTCCATCGTGCCACTAGAGGTCAGTGTAGTTCCATTAGCAGAAATGTTCACCGAAAACAAGAGTACGCGTCCTCAATATGGGATTAATAAACTCTTTGCTCGCTGCTCAAGTGAATAACACGAAAATAAACGCTTACCACAGGAGTCACGAAGAAAAACATTTGGAGGAAACTAGCTGTTTTTGAACGTTGTAATCGGTATTGAATGAAGATTCTGACTTTGCGATCAATAAACAAGCAGGAGGCAGGAACATGTAGCTAATCGATGAAGCAGATCAGTTTAGTTGCCGTACAGAAATATGTGGCTTGAAAGTAGATTTTCTTTTCTATTTTGCTTTAACATTGTGCAATGTGATGGATCCAAACACAGCTATAGCTCTACTGGGTACTAGGAGTGGACACACAAGCTGACCTGTGGGCGTGTATGTGGGTGTGTGTATGTGTGTGTGTGTGTGTGTGTGTGTGTGTAGGTGTGTGTGTATGTGTGTGTGTGTGTGTGTGTGAGAGAGAGAGAGAGATTTGGGTTTGTGTATGCATGTGCGCATGTGTTTATGTCTAACTGACTTCACGTTATCAATCCTTTCCTTTTTATTCTGTTTGTGTTTATGTGTTTCATAGTTCTTTGTGTCTGAGTGGATGTATTTGTTAAAATGCAGAGGCTTTTTTCTATTGCGCTACAGTGTGTATTAGGTCTGCATGTATGTGTGTGTGTTCAGCTTTTAGGAGCCATTTAGGCCAACATAACCTCTGCAGCAGCCCCATAATGACATCATCTTAATGTGACCTGGAGGGCAGCTTTCTGAGTACCGAGACGGCTCTGTGTGTGTGTGTGTGTGTGTGTGTGCACGTGTGTGTGCACACTCCCTTTTATGCATGCTAAATGCTCCAGCCACAAAGGCAATTGCTGTGTACATGCATGTGCACTCTCTCTACATACTGAATGTGTATGTGTGCAGCCGTTCCGTAGTGTGTGTGTGTGTTTGTGTGTGAGTGTGTTTGTGTGTGTGTGTGTGTGTGTGTGTACAGTAGCCTCCTCCAGGCTCTTACTGTACAGGATGGGAGAGTCTTTGTGCTCTCTTTCTGCATCCACTCTCCCAACTACAGAGGTGCTGGAATGACATCATGAATCACAATACCATAAACCCATCAGCACGTACACAACCCCCACTCGCACAACACACACACTCAACACATGCACACATGCACACAACTTATTCATGCACTCACTCATTCATAAAGCTGTATACTAAATGAATCAGACCAATAAATGCCTCCTTGTTGGGAATGGACACCTCTGCATTTCTCCTCCTCCTCCGCAGCATTGCCGTGGCGACACCTTATATTGCACACATTCATCACATGACTCTGTTCTTTATCAACTTTATCGTTCCTCTCTGTTAGGGAGTGCTCCCTCTGTCTCTGTCTCCTTCCTCCCTCATGACAACTGGAGAGATTCACACGGGAAGAGAGAACCAGAGGATATAGAGCAGAGAAAATAGAGCAAAGAACATATAGCAGAGAACATAGAGCAAAACACAGAGATCATAGAACAGAGAACATAGAGCAGAGAACATAGAGCAGAGAACCAGAGAGCAGAGAACATATAGCAGAGAACATAGAGCAAAGCACAGAGAACATAGAGCAGAGAACATAGAGCAGAGAACATATAGCAAAACACAGAGATCATAGAACATAGAGCAAAGCACAGAGAACATAGAGCAAAACACAGAGATCATAGAACATAGAGCAAAGCACAGAGAACATAGAGCAGATAACCAGAGAGCAGAGAACATAGAGCAGAGAACATAGAGCAGAGAACAGAGAACCATAGAGCAGAGAACATAGAGCAAAACACAGGGATCATAGAACAGAGAACATAGAGCAGAGAATATAAAGCAGAGCACAGATAACATAGATCATAGAGCATAGAGCAGAGAACATAGAGCAGAGAACAGAGAACCAGAGAGCAGAGAACATAGAGCAGAGAATATAGAGCGGAGAACAGAGAACCAGAGAGCAGAGAACATAGAAAGTCTGGGAGCGAGACAGCACAGGAGACAGAGGGTGAATGTAATGGCGAGATTTGCTGTAAGACTCCATGCTGGAACTAACAACACAAGTTAGCCGTGTGTGAACTGTTCCATTTGACCAAATAAGCCAGACGGGATAATGCAGACCTAACTGGTGTCTCATCACACACCCTGTAGCCACTATGCCTGGATGTTAACAAAACATACTGCATCGCAATGATACTCGCATGTTGAGAACAACGCAGGCATGCACACACACACACACACACACCCCCACACCACACACACACAACACACACCACATCACAGCACACACACAACACACGCACGGCACACACACAACACACACACATATAACACACACAACCAGGCATCAACACACACACGACATCTAACCTGGTCAGTGACCAGAATTGAACATGATGCGTAGCCTGCACACACACAAACACCAAGCGGTCAGTGACTCACCTTTGTTAAGGGTCCCGGTGACAAGTTTGTGCAGGGACCAAGCAAACTTCACCAGGCCCCGTTTGCATCGACGAGCGCAGCCCGACATGCTGACTGCAGACCCTGGCCGAAGGGGGGCCGAACAGGCTGGGAAAGTACGCTGAAGAGTTCTGCAACTGGAGCAAAGACAGGAACTGAACGTGGAGTCAGGAGAGGCACAACCCGCAGGGAGACAAGCTTGTCCTAAATCTCTCGCCCCTCTCTCTTCAGAGATGAAAAAAAAAAACCTATGATCTCATTCTGCGCTTCACCACCTCCTCCTCTCTTCTTTTCTCATCTGAATCAAGGTCTTGTCCTCGGTTGTTAGTAGAAGTAGTGAAGGAGGGAGAGGTAAAGAGAGAGAGACAGTTAATCTAATCTTTGCTAAAATATACTATTGTAAAAGGTATCCACTTAAAAAAAAAAGTAAGTAAATGACTCAAGTGAAAAGGACCCTGCGTCTCAGATTACTTCTCCTTATCTTTTCCCTCCATCCCGTCTTGTCATTTTCATCCTCTTCTTTAAATACCAAAGAAGTCCTCTTTCAGCACCACAATCGGTGGACAGTTCCCAACGCTGCAGACCTCACAGCATTCACTTCTCACACTGCTTGTTGTCCTCCACTCCTTTTCCCTCTTGCCTCCCCTCTCCTCCATCCCTCCACCCTCCTCCCCCTCTCCCTCCTCTCTCTCTCTTCTCTCTTTCTTCATCCTCTCTCTCTCTCTCTCTCTGCCTGCCTCCCTATCTCCATCTTGCCCCCTCCCTCTTTTTCCCCATCGCTGCCTACCTCTCCCTTTCTTTCTCACCTCCCTCTATCTAACTCTACACAAATTTAAACGCAATCGATGTTTGCTTGTGGAACTAACTGCCTACGTATTTCAATAAACTATCAAGAAACAGATATCTCTCATTCAACTGCACCGCAAAATATCTAATCCCAACTGTCAGTCAGAGAAGAGATCGATTCTTTTATAACAGTTTGTGAAACCAAGATAACTTAGATCTCTAGCACTTCCTCAGATGACACACAGTCACACAGTGCTCCATATCATCTAACCCCACTGGTGGACCGGCAGGGAGGGAGAAAAGACAACACAGCCATGATGATGAAACTGGATTCTTATACATTTCCACCAGCTATATTTAGTCCTAAATCAAATAGAGGCATTTGACCAAAGGCAAGAATGAAAAGTGGAGAGGCTGGATAATAGCGAGGGAATGGAGAGAGGGAAGGAAGGAGTGATGGGGAGGGAAGAAAAGGCTGCTCAGAGAAAGACTAGGAAGATCAAAAACAGGAAGGAACAAAAGTAAGGATGAGGAGAAATAAAGCGACAGAAACACAAATGGGACGGCCAAGAAAGATAGAGGAATTAGGGTGGGAGGGGGTAGGGGCGCGCGCACTCGTAAACACAATGGTTTATACGCACGCAGATTTGGCAAGAGTTGGCAATGTTGCTGGATCAATAAAGGATCTACTGAGCATCATATCTGAGACAAATCATGGCTTATCCTCCAACTACCTAGGGAGAGGAGAGGAGAGGGGAGGAGAAGAAAATAAAAGAGATGAGGAGATGAGAGGAGAGGAGAGGAGAGGAGAGGAGGAGAGGCGAAGAGATGAGGAGAGGAGGAGAGGTACAGAGATGAGGAGAGGTGAGGAAATGAGAGGAGAGGAGAGGAGGAGAGGCGAAGAGGCGAGCGGAGAGGAGAGGAGGAGAGGTGAAGAGATGAGGAGAGGAGATGAGGAGAGGTGAGGAGACGAGGAGAGGTGAAGAGGCGAGAGGAGAGAAGAGGAGGAGAGGTAAAGAGATGAGGAGAGGAGAGGAGAGGAGGAGAGGTGAAGAGATGAGGAGAGGAGGAGAGGTGAAGAGATGAGGCGAGGAGAGGATAGGAGGAGAGGTGAAGAGATGAGGAGAGGTGAGGAGATGAGAGGAGAGGTGAGGAGATGGGGAAAGGAGAGGTGAAGTGAGGAGATGAGAGGAGAGCAGCCAACTAAGTTTGTTTAGGAAGTCATAAAAGAGGAAATGAAATGGGGTGCCTTAAGGAGTAGGATGTATCTGGTGAAAAGGATAAGTGCAGAGCTGTTTCCACAGGACCTCTCTGTTTGGTTATTAACCACAGAGAGATTGCCGACTGAGAATTTGCATAAACACGGTTCTCCATCACCTCCTCTATTGTAGTTCATTAATGAGATTAGGGCTTCGTTTACAGACTGATCTAAGGGTGTAATACTGACTAATTGCTTGTCTCTTCCAAAATTAGAAGTCTGCTTGTTTGATGTTTGTTTATGCATGGATTAACTGCAGGAATTCTCTCTGGGGCCTTGAAGGAAGGGGGAGGTTTACCTGATAGGCTCCACGGATTATTAAAATGGAGAGAACCATAGGGGAGGGGGGGAACATAGGAGCGGAGTGGAGAGGAAGAGATAGAGTTTCGTCAGTTCGCCTCGCCAATAAAGCTTTTGAAATTGAATTGAATGAGGAAAGAGAGACGCGATAGAGAGAAAGAGAGGCACAATTTACAAAGAGGGGTGGAGAGGAAGGGAAATTGTAATCTGGGGAGATGAGAGAGATATCAAAGACAGAAAAAGGAGGGGGGGAAGGGAGGGCGGGGAGAGAGAGGGGGGGAGGGGGAGGAACGCGGTGTATGCTGAGAGAGAGGAGTAGCAGAAGAAGCCCAGAGTGCGTGTGGAAGAAGGTTAGAGTGCGTGTGGAAGAAGGTTAGAGTGCGTGTGGAAGAAGGTTAGAGTGCGTGTGGAAGAAGGTTAGAGAGATATGTGGACTGGAGGGGTTGAGGAAAAGACGTGGAAGGAGAGAAGAAGAGGAGCAACAAAAGACGGAGGAGTTCTCTGAACATGCAGATAGCATGTGTGAGTTTATATACCAAATATACCAGCTTTGAGATGGACCGACACATGGAACACAGAGAGAGAGACAGAGACAGAGAGAGAGAGAGAGAGAGAGAGAGAGAGAGAGAGAGAGAGTGAGAGAGAGAAACAGAGCGGATGGAGGCAGCAGGAGGAGGAGGGAGGGGGAGATAGAGAGACAAAGAATGGCAAATCTCCGTGAAGGCACAAACAGGCAAAAGATCCCCTTTTCCTCGTTGTTCACACACACCACAGTAATATCCCCCCTCCCTCGAACACACCAAAAAATGCATCCATAAATGATCAAGAAAGTCATCATCCTAATATTTACAGTTGTTTGATGACAACGCAGGAAAAACCAGTGTCATGCTAGTAATCGCCCTGCAAGGCTGCAGGGGGCAGCCCAGTTTGTAAGATCTATTCTGGGGGCGAGCATTCAGCGGGGCCCCTTGGGGCAGGAGGAGGTGTGGAAGTCACATCCAGACTCAAACACTGGCTCCCTCAGAAGCACAGGACTGTCAAGACGATCAAGGGATGATGTCTCCAAAAGAAGTCCTTTATTCACTCCTCTACTCTCATGTCTCCTTCCTCTTCCTCCCCTCTCTTTCCTCTACTCACTTCCTCCCCCATCTCCTACAGGCACCTGACGGCTATGTCTGCAAAAAAAAAAAAGACATTGGACAGACACACAGACACACAACGTAACCCACTGAGTGGTATGATATCAGCACGAACATCTGCACGTTTGCAAGAAACACAGACTTGGAGGAAAGTTCCTAAGGTGTCAGTTGGCAACAAACCAAATGTCCCAGAACTCCACATGGGGGCTGGGCCCAGCTGTTGCTGTCACAGACATTGTACTGTGTTTGACGAGCGCGCACGCACGCACGCACACACGCACACGCACACCCTAACACACAAACAAACACACACGCAGGAAGTGTTTTGAAAGACTAGTGAAGCGGCGCAGAGCGAGCGATTCATCAATAGTCATTTGCTTCTCCCTTGCATCTCAAAACAGCCTGTTTCTCCCTCTCTCTCTCTCTCTCCCTCCCTCCCCCCCCCCTCTCTCTCCATGTAACCTGAGCAATCAGCTGACCTACACGATGACTGGGTGTCGTTACATCATCCTGATGTTCATTAGTCGGAGGTCATTAGCTTCAGCAATCAAGACCCTTGGCGGCGCACATCCACACACACCAGAGCAGAGAGAGAGCGAGCGAGCGAGCGAGCGTGTGTGTGGGCGAGCAGGTTGGGAGAGATCTAGATCAGGTGGTAGCTATGCAGGCAGCTGCAGCCTTATGGTTTACGATCACTTCACGACCTGATTCATCTTTCGGTGGTACGGTGTGTGCTGCGCTCGTTTGCACAGCTCAGCAGTGTGTGTGTGTGTGTGTGTGTGTGCGTGTGTGCGTGTGTTGGTGTGATATGTGAGCAAAGGTGTTTGAGAGTAAGTTTGGGCCATGCAGCACTTATCTCGTCAGGTAATGCTCCATCTCTCTCTGCATCTCTCTGCTTTGCAACCCCCCCATACACATACACAGCATTTCTGCTGAGCAAGAGAGTTTATAGTCTCTCAGGGGTTGACACAGAAGCAGAGCACAGCAGGAGATTATTAAGATACTCTGGCATCCGATGCTGCGTCTGTGTGTGGGGGGGAGAGAAAGAGAGAGAGAGATGGGAGAGAGAGAGGGGGGGGGTAGGGCAGAGGGAGCAAATGAGGTTGGCACATATTGCGCTGTAGGAACATGAAACCTGCGTAATACCTGGACTAATGCAAAGCAGTCGTGAACACAAGCAAGCCTACGTCTCAGTGCAGTGTGGACTGCCCTCTAGTGGGGAGGAAAGTAACATGAGGAGACAGGGAAAGATTAACCAGACCAGGGAGTCATATAAACATTTATTCTCTTCTGTACAGTCTGATGGATATCATTTCAGAATGTAATCCATCGTTCTTATCGAACAATATAAAAATACATTTGCTAGCAACCACATCACAGTTTACCACAGTGGACCACACACCAGCCGTGTCAACCTCATCGCTTCATGTGAAAGGTTAGCCATCAGACTCAGCATAATTCAGAGGGGACAAGGTTAATAGTACCAGAAGCAGTGAGAAAGACACAGGGAGATGGGCCTCAGACACACACCATTGGCATTGCTCTTTAATAATCTCTACAAATACATTGTGACAACATACAGCAGCTTTCTAGTGGAGGACAGGAAAGCATGTGCAATCTTCTACATGACATCTCAACTCGGTAACACTTTGCATGACTTGGATTGGCTTTCGTTGGGTGCGGAATGTGAAAAAGTGGACTGACAAAGTCTTTGGACTTCTGCCACACTGCCCCCCCCCCCTCCCCCCAATCCTCACTCACTCCGTTTCCAATTTGGCTGCATATCTCTCAATTAAGTCAAATTGTCCACCCCGGGAAAAATGTGGTTTTCTGTTACCGTGGAAACCTCTTTCTCTGGGCAGCTTCCTCCCACGACAGTGTCTCAGGGATCTGTGGCTGGCTTGTTGGAGCACATCTTGGAGGAGTCAAAGCCCACCCAAGAGGGACATTGCTTGGGCCGTGCGTTGCTTTGACACTTTCCCCGCTCTGCAGGGATGGATGTTAGGATGCTGGAAGAGCCATTAGCAGCGTTGCATCTAATAGCACGGCATGTTAAACACCATCTTTATCAACCCCCTACCTCCGGGGTTTGGGACTATTTGGAGGCAGAGTATAATGATGTCATTCATCTTGGCAGTCACTCTGGCCCGTTTGCTGCTTGCCTCTCTGATTGGCCGTCACAGTGATCAGCTGATCCTCTTCCGGGAGTGGAGGGTGGAGAGGCGGGGCTTCCAGGTCTCACTGCAACTGAAACTTCCTCCAGGAAGGCAACAGGTGCCAGCCCTCTTCTGCCGTTAAGCTGGTACACACACACACACACACATGTCTAAATACCATTCCCGTAGAACACACACACACACACACTTGGAGGCTGGTCCTGATTGGGTTACCTCTGCTTCACAGAAGCCGTCCTGGCGTGGGTTGCCTAGCAGCGTGACGGTGTCTCCTTCGTGCAGAGCCAGCTCTCTGCTAGGGTGGAGGTTGGGGCTGTCCCTTAGAGGGTAGTAGCTGTACACAGCGGTGTACTGAGGGACATACACACACACACACCGGATTGCCAAGGACATAACGATAGAGAGGAATGAAACATTTGCAGTAACCATGACCACCAAGACATGCAGTCAAGATGTATTTCAACTTTTCAGCGACTGACTGTTGTAAAATCATCAAATGATCAAAAACACACTAACATTACCGTTTTAGCCTCCTGGCATGGCGAGGGACTTTTCAACTGCAGAGAGTTTCTAAGAACCTGTAGATGAGACTGCCAGGTGGCAGTGAGTCAGCTTGAAAGCCAGATAAAAGCCTTGTTGATGGGATTAGGGGTAGGATGTGGATGGGATTTGGTGATAACAGCTGGGTCTCCCTAAAGCTCACCGGTTGGTTCAATCCACTTTCCTCAAGTTTGATAGGAGGTCTCTGGCCAGAGGAGGCGGGGTCTGTGCAGAGCAGGGTGCGGTCAGCTCCTGTGTAGGTGGGGTCTATTTGGAAGGGGGTGTGGTTTCCTCTGTAGACGGTGGAGACCTCGGCAGCGCAAAAACCGTTCGAACCGAGTGTCTGGATGGAGATGAGGACCGGACCACACAGGTCCACGTTCTCCAGAATACACTGGCAGGAGGAACCCGCACAGCCTTATATCAGTTACACACACATAATCACACATGATGTTTTGAATATCATGACATCAATGAATATCGGTATTCAAATGTCTTTCTTTCTTAAGGCTTGTAGAAATATGCATACTGTGTATCTTTCTTCATTGATGATTTACCTTGGTGCATGCAGAGCTCATGACAGACTTGTGGAACTCCCTGTTGACATGAATCTGCGGGGAGAGAACACACACACACTTACACACATGCATCATACTCTCTACCATACAGAGAGTGTACGGTGACTTAGTGAACATGCGTGCAGGTATTTCTGGGTCCAGCGTGGTGCCTACCCTGTATCCATACACAAAGGTGCCGTTGCTGCAGCCAAGCTCATCGAGTGGCGGCCTCTCCCAGCCAATCATAAGGCTGCTCTGTCCCACTGTCTTGATGACGTCAATGGATCCCACCTCAGCAGGAGCTGCTGGGGAGAGGGCGGGACAAAGATTGCAGGTGCAGTTATTGGTTACTAACAGGACACTCTTGAAATTGCATTCATAGTTTCCTAGACAGTCTTTAATACAACCAGTAAGAGCGTACATTGTCAATGCATAAACACAACCAACAGTGTATGAACACTACCAGTCAAACGTTTGGACACATTGTCCCATTCAATTGAGTGGGAGGGTGTGTCCAAACGTTTGACTTGTAGTGTATCTAAGTATGGTGCTTCACCTTCTTCTGATGCTTTGCCAACCTACCTTGTTCTGTTGTGTTTGATCTGGCAGAGGAGGGGTGACTGTCACCTCTCTGTCTCTCAGGATGTGCTGCTCCCAGGGAGGGAAGAGCAGCAGGGGTGGAGTGGAGCCCTCTAGAGGAGGGGGCAGCAGTGAGGCTGTCAGCCAAGGTGAAATAAGGGGCCAGTGTGTCAGGGGCAGACTGGCAGCGTGCGACAGGCTTGGGTACTTGGGTGCTTGGAGTGAGGTTGGTTGTCGGGGCAGTTTTTCTTGGGGCAGTTTTGAATGAAGCTGTGGCAGTCAGTTTCCTAACAGTCTGAGCCATGAGCGTGGGGGCCGAAACCCCAAGAGGGGTGAAACTCAAAGGGGCAGATGAATTGGCTGGGGCAGATCTGAGGGGGGTATCTGAGGTAGTGCTGGCAGTAGCTGCCTGTTCATTGCTGGGTGCTGATCTGCTCAAGGACCCGGGGCTAGAGGGGGTTATCGTCGTGGTGACCGCGGAGGGGAGATTTCTGGTGGGGTAGCTTTCTGCACTGCTGGTGGCAGTTGGAGTACTAGAGAAGGAGGGGGTATTAGTGGCAGTTTGAGTAGTGGAAAGTGCCTCAGTGATGGGGGCCGTTGTTGAGGTATGTTTGGGTCCGCTAGTGACAGGAGCCTTGTTAAGAGGAGGAACCTGGGAGATGTATTTGGGTTGGCTGGGTGCTACAGTGCTGAATGGGACGTTCACTGTGGTCCTGGGGGCCACTGTCAGCTCTCTTGTAGCTGGCACAGAGAGGCCTATCCTGGGCAGCGGCCCGGAGGCTCTGCCTCTGCTGTGGTTGCCCACCTCCCCTGCTTCCTCTCTCCTCACTGGGGCCTTAGGGGAGAGAGTAGGAGCAAAGCAGAGTTATGTCCTGTGTTTGCTGTTCTCTGGCTCATTATAGGATAACATTATGGTTTTGCTATACTGAATGTTCTGCTGTTCAGCTGCAGGGAAGAATAGACTGGAATCTGTTGTTTTTTTACCTGGTAACTCTGAAGCAGGGTTGTCTGCAGCTGCAGCTGGAGGTTCAGGATCTTCTCAGGGCTGCTGAGCCTCATACTCGCACCTGGCCATTTCCCAGGGCTATTCCCATTCTCCCTCTCTTGGTACAGTCCATGTCTTTCTGCGGATGCTGTGACCCGGACTGGACCAACTTTGGACGTTTGCATCAGAGGGGTGTTGTGTGGACTTTGAATGGACACCGTTGGGGTCAGATACAGGCCCGTGTCCCCATCGCTGTCACTAACACACGCAGGTGAAGTCCAGCTTTGTCCCCTCCCCCCTAGAGTTTCAGATGGTACAGGCGATATATGTGATACCTGTGCCTGTGTTGAGCTGAACACACGTGAAGTGTTGGGTCTCTCAGACACAGCTGGGATGGCAGCTGACTGATTCTGGGGGAGTTGATCTTGCAGCGCTGTACTGGAGACTGTAGGTTTCTCTTCGATTGGGTCTTTACCAGTTGAAGGCCTGTGTGCTGTGGTGTAAATAGGTAGGGTCTTGTGTTGTGGTGAGAAGGCGGAGCTGTGGTCTGGTAGGGTTGTCTTGTGTTGTGGTGAGAAGGTGGAGCTATAGTCTGGTAGGGTTGTCTTGTGTTGTGGTGAGAAGGTGGAGCTGGAGTCTGGTAGGGTTGTCTTGTGTTGTGGTGAGAAGTTGGAGCTGGAGTCTGGTAGGGTTGTTTTGTGTTGTGGTGAGAAGGCTGAGCTGTAGTCCTGCAGTGCTGTGTCATTAAGAAGGTCCTCAGCTTCAAGGATGAGGGGGAGGTCCAGACAGCCATACCGGCGCAGCACCCGCATCATCTGAGCCAGCACACGGTTCCTCTGCTGGCACTTCATCACCAGGCATGACAGCTTGGCCTGCCATTGGACAGAACAGGTGTCAGTCAAGGCAAAAACATTACTAAAGTGACAGGCCATTGGACAAAGCAAATGTTAGTCATGACTGAGAGGAATCCCATTAGTTCACTCAAAATTATAACCAGGCATCTCGGCCTGCCATTGAACAGAACAGATGTCACTCAAGGTAGAAACAAGACAGTTTTGCTTGCCAGCCATTGGACAGATAAGGCCTGTGCTTCTGCCATTCTGACCTTGAGAGGAGCCATATCCAGGTCAGTCTGGCTCTTCTTCTTCAGGAGAGCATCGTACTGGAAACACACACAAACACATATTAAGCTTTCAGATGATAAAAAGAAATACCAGTGTATGCAATGTAGGGTGCAATACTGGTGGCGCTCACAAGCAGCCAGTTACCTTCGCTCTGATGTCATCATACCTCGCCCGGAGCGAGACGAATGTGTCTTTCTGTTCCTCCCTGCTCTCTTTCTCTCTCCTCAGGGCCGTGTACTCCAAGTTCAACTCCTGCAGAGCCACCGTCTGTGAGAGTAAACGCACAGACTCTTACGTTTCACAGAGGCTCTCAGGGAACACACATTAGGGTAGACTTTAGGGAGGTCTGCATCTTCATCACGAGATCCCAGGTAACGTCCATACCTTGGCGTTGAGTTGAGCCTGTAGCGAGCTGAGACGTTCCTCTGCCTGCGCCTTCAGGGACAGAGCATCGCTCTTCTCCCTCTGCAGTCTAACCACCCTGTTGTGCAGCTCTGTCACCTACACCCAACACACATGTTCAGTTCACGGTTATCCAATGATTAGCATGAATGAAGACTTCTTATGGTCTGATTTAGTTTAGGTTATGGTAGATTACACTTGGTTTATAGTAGCCCAGCCTTTTACTGTAACTTCACTTCCATGATCAGTTTCTTGGGTAACATAGAGCAGATACCATCGGCTTGATAGAGGGTTTTTTGCTCTCCATTCATACTTCTGTTGTTAACTTGTCGTGTTCCCGCCTTGTCTCCTCTTCCTCCTCCTTCGCTCCCTCTCTTATCATCTTCATGTCTTTGACTGCCTGCGTTGCTCTTTTCTCTGCCTCTATGCGTTTGGCCTCAGACACGCCCAGCTCCTGGTAACACCTCTGGACCTGTACGCGCGCACACACACACACACACACACACACACTGTTACCAAAACCCAGATTCTGATCTGATAAGTAAGGCTGACCTATGGGGTTGGTCAAACCAACAGGAAACATTTCCGTACCTCTGCTTGGCTCCTCTGCAGCTCCTCTTGCGACCTCCTGAGTTCAGCGCCCGTCGCTTCCACCTCCCTCATCAGCTGACTCTGTCCCTCCGCCCTCCTCCCTGACTCCCCCTCTTCCTCCCTCACCCTCCGCTCCCCTGAGAGCTCCTCTCTTCCTTCACTCCACCCATCCTAGACACAAGAACAAATAACAGCTTAATGCAATGTCCTACAGATATATAGCAGACGTTTATATGAAAACATGAATATTGCATCAGCAAATGACAGACACAGACCTAGATGGAAACAGAATGGGTGAAGAGAGGAGTGTCATCTTATACCTGGCCAGACTTGCTGAGTCGGACAGACTGGAGGGACGACACACTGACATGACATCTCTGAGTGGCATCGCCATGTATCCTCCTTGGCATGTCAACCTGGCTCTGATTGGCCACCTGGCTCTGACTCCACCCCTCTGAGTGAAGCAGCTTCTGAAGGTTGGTGACTTCGGTCTGCAGCTTGTCTCTCTCTTCATTGAGCTCATGTATTGAGTTTGTTAGTAGGTCTTTCTTTTCTTTTTCACGGCAGAAAGACACTTCCAGCTGGTCTCTCTTCCCCTCTAGGTCGCTGAGTGACTGAACCAAAGCATCTCGCTCTTCACTCAAAGTGCACATGGATTGAGTTAGCTGGTCTCTCTCCTCTTTCAGACCGCAGAGAGACAGTTCTACTTGGTATCGCTCCTTCTCCAACCCATGGAGGGACTGGGTCACACGCTCTCTCTCTTTCTCAGAAGCTAAGTGGTCTTGCTCCTCCATAAGCGAGCACACAGACTGACTTAATTGTTCTCTCTCCTCCTTCAGACTGGTCAGGGAGCGCATCATCTTGTCTCTCTCCTCTCTCACACCACAGAAAGACTTGGTCAGCTGGTCTCTCTCCTGTTTAAGAGCCTGAAGAGACAGGGTGACCTGGTCTCTCTCCTCCTTCAGGACCCAGAGGGAGCGTGTCAGCTGGTGTTTGTCTTCTGTCTGAGCGTGAACAGAGCGGCCCAGCTCCCTCTGCTCCTCCCTCAGAGCGCTGATGGTTCGGAGCAGCTCCTCCTGCTCCGCCTTGAGACCGCACACCGCCTCCGCCGTCAAGCGGTCGTCCCGGGAACTGTCGGCTGGGCTGCTCCCATCGTCATTTTGCGGATGGTTTCCTGCCGTGACCCCACGGTCATCAAAGTTTGGACCCCTCTGCTGCTCTGTCATCGGATGTTTGTTTTGTTGACCGTTTGCTAACTCTGCAACAGGTTCACTCTGTTGAATATGAACTGACACGCCCGCACGGTTTACCTGAGAGAGAACACTAACTGACTTGACCGTACCTTCACTCCGAGGTCGACCGTTCCCTGACCCGACATCACAGTCACTCTGACCACTCTCTAACCCTGTTGCATGGCGAAGCTCCATCTGACCGCACCCTGACTCGACCGTGTTGTCAACCTGCGGTCCCCTTATCTGACTGCTCTTGTTGAGCCTCTGCTGCAGGTCCATGATGGTATTGAGGTCGTCCTCGGTCTTCCTAGTCAGCTCGGTGATGAGACAGACCTGCTCCTGGTTGTCCTGCTCCAGCCTGGCCCCTTCTCTTTCCAGCCCCAACACCTGCAGCCTCAGCTGGGCAAGCTCACGCTCTGCCTCCCCCTCTTGGAGCTCCAGGTGTGCCAGTAACTCCTGGATTCGCCCAGCCAGGGCACGGTTCTCTTGGTTCAGGGCCAGAGCCAGGTTGTCCTGGGCCAGAGCAAGGAGGCCGTCACCATTGGGGGGTGAGGAAGGGGAGGAAGGTGGGAGAACTTCCTGGGTTGAGGAGTGTGATGGAGAATGTCTGTGTATTTGGCTGTTTCCTGACACACAAACTTCCCCCGCTGAAATCCCCAGCTCTGCCTCAGAGGCTCCCTCTCCCGCCTGCTCCCTGAGCTGAAGTTTCAGTCGGGCATTCTCCAGGGAAAGCCTCTGCAGCTGCTGCTGGGTGTTCTCCAGCTGGTCCCGCTGGCCATCCAGGTCTCCCCCCAGGCTCCTGTAGGCTTCCCTCAGGGCCTCTGTCTCCTCACTGCCTTCAGCCTCACCCAGGTCCAGAGTGGGGAAACCAGGGCTCCAGTCTCCAAGACCGTCCCCTTGACTGAGGCTGAACGCCCCCACTTCCACAGTGGAGGTTGCTAGGGAGAGCAGGCTGGGTTTGGGGCCTGGTTTGGGTTTGGGACTATGGTAGTCTGAGAGGTTCAGAAGGTCTGGTTTGGGAAGAGGTAAGGAGGAACTGTCAGCTTTGTCTGTGGTTTGATGTTTGACTGTGTCATCCTCTTGTGAGCCCTTGACTGACCCCTGGTGGTTAGGAGAGGGAGGTGCACTGAGCAATGACAAGCCCTCCTCCTGGTTCAGGGACAAGAAAACAACATGGAATTACTTGTAAACATTTATCCAATTTCTCTCCAACCTAATTTGCTCCCTCTGCCCCCCCCTCTCTCTCTCTCGCTTACACACACACACACACACACACACACACACACACACCGACACACACAGACACAAACATGCACCTAACACACACACCCACACACACACACACACCACACGACACACACTACATTGCACATGGCTTCCCTTTGGCATTAAGATAAGAATTCCTCTGTGTACAGAATCGGAATTTTACTAACAGGATAATCTAATAAATCTCATCCACCCCATAATCCGGATTAATAAAATTTAGACATGATCCAAAATTTATATCATTCTTATTCATAACCCATAACACCTTCCCATTCCCATTCAACCGTTTTAAGAATGGTGTGGAGAACCAATGTACGCACGCATTGCTGGAAGTAGGAAACAACCATCAAAACCAGCATGCGACCACCGGTGCATGATTGATTTGAAACAAGTTCAGTCAAACAACCCAGGAATGATGATTTCACGACGCCGATCCTCACGTCCATTGCGCTGATTACGCTGGTCTGAGAGGTCAGTGGGGTATGGGCGATCCTTTCCACATGGTCGCAGGGTGAGCTGAGGCCATACGGATGGGCCCAACAGGGGCAGAAGATATAAGATAAGAATTCCTCTGTGTACAGAATCGGAATTTTACTAACAGGATAATCTAATAAATCTCATCCACCCCATAATCCGGATTAATAAAATTTAGACATGATCCAAAATTTATATCATTCTTATTCATAACCCATAACACCTTCCCATTCCCATTCAACCGTTTTAAATGGTGGGAACCATGTACGAAGCATTGCTGAATAAACAAATAAACACGGGACACCTGCATGATTGATTTGAAACAAAGTTGTCAACAACACAGGAATGGATTCCAGCGTTATCTTGCTTTACCTGGTCTGAGAAGGTCAGTGGGTTTGGTTGTCCCATGTGAGGGGAGCTGGACGGTGGGCCAACAGGGGCAGAAGAATAGCTGGAGTTTTGTTTGGGTCTGGGGCTGTGGTTGGGTCTGGGGCAGGGGTTGGGTCTGGGGCTGAGGCTGGGGTTGGTGCTGGGGTTGGGTCTGGGGCTGAGGCTGGGGTTGGTGCTGGGGTTGGGTCTGGGGCTGAGGCTGGGGTTGGGGCCCTCAGGGACAGGAGACTGTGTGGCCTTCCTGGAGGTCTGGCCAAGGCTCCTGTGGAGGCGCATGTTCTCCTCCTGCAGCTCCTCCACTTCCTCCATCAGGGAGCTCTCTGCCAGCTTCAGTCTGTCGACCAGCGCTCGCATCTCCTCCATCTTACAGGACAGGAAGTGGCTATTCTCCTGCGCTTCCTGCAGCTGTTCCGCCAACCCCTTCCGCTCGGCCTCCCCCTGCTCCTCTCTCTCCAGCAGCGCCCTAAGGTCCTCTTGGAGGCTGAGGACAAACCCTCGCAGTCGGACCTCGCTGCCGATCTCCTCCTTGTCATCCCTTCTTCTGGCCTCCTCTCCTCCCCTCAGTCCCTTCATCATCCCAATGTCCTCCGTATCCTCTCCGTCTTGTACGATGGCCGCCCTCCCTCCCTCTCTCTCTCCCGCCTGTGGGGGCGAGGGCTTCGGCGGCGACCGCCGTCCGACATCCCTCCACCTCGCCTCCACCTCCTCCTGTCCTTCTCCGCCCTCCTCTCCCTCTCCCTCTCCCCTCTGGTGCACGAGTCTCTCCGGGGCTGTCCTCCCCCTGGTGGTGGGGGCAGGTACAGCGGCAGAGACTGCAGACACAGTGAGCTCCAGCAGCCGTCTCTCCAGGAGGTGGATGCGGGCCTGCAGACCCTGCTCCCGGTCCCTGGACAGGCTGAGCTTGTGCTGCAGCTGGCTCTTGAAGTGCTCAAAGTACTGCGACTGGCGAGCCATCTCCTCCTCTTTGGCCTTAAGCTGGGCCTGGCAGCGCTGCAGGCGGACTCTCCACACACGCTCCCCTCGCTCCTTTTCTTGAGACTGATGGAGGGGAGAAGAAAGAGAGAGATACAGAAAGGCAGAACAAAGAGAGAGAAAGAGGAGAAACAGGGGTTGAGGGGGAGAGAGACACAAAACAAGAAAGGGAGTTTAGGGGGGGATACACATTCCACAGAAACACAAATGAGACCAAAAGAAAAGTTTATCAGACCAATATGGAAGCTTTGGCCCAGACCGTGTTTCATATTTTATAACCTCAACTTATGTAACTGCTAATAAAGTTTGCTCTTTGAGTTGTCGCTCACCATGGTCCTGACTTCATCTTTGAGCGCATATAGCCGCTCGTCCAGCCTCTGGCGTTGCATTCTGGGACAGTGGAGGGCTGACCTGGCGGTGAGGTCATCCACCTTGTGCTGCAGACTCCTCTCTGACACCTCCAGCTCTCTGATCCTGGATGACGAACACAGCACGCAGACTCACATTACAGTAGCGATTAGCATCCTAGCGGTAGCATCTTAGCATTGGCATCCCACAGTAGCATTAGCATCCTAACTTTAGCATCTTAAAATGTTGACATTGTCAAATGAGTACTTTACATTGATATTACCTTGAGAATTAGCTTATCTACTTTTCTTTCTTTAGAAAAAATGAATAAATAATGTAATACTGTTTTCACCTTTCAGGAAACTCAGCCATGTAACGAACTCCAACTCATTGAGAGAACACAGCTAGCAGTGTGCCGGTGAAATAGCATGCGTTGGGTTTGAGCGTGTGTGCGTGCTACATGATCCGCTGCTGGCCATATGTGAGTGTTGTTGCGGTACCTAAGTGTATGTCATGACACACGACACCACACACCCCTTCCCCCCTCCTCCACCCCCCTATCTCTTACCTGTTCCTCAGAGCATCTTCGGACTCAGTGATAGTGTTGACCTTGTCTCTCAGGCTGTGTTCTAGAACCTTCACTCTCTCGGACAGGACACCGAGTGCCCGGCCAGAAGGACCCGTCGCCACGGTTAATGACCCGTTTCCACTTTCAGGGTCGGACATGGTCACCTGACCCTCTATATGTGTACTCACTAGTGTTTTCTGAAATCTGCAGAACATTTGCTATAGTTTGATCTCATTGGTGTCACAAAAAATTACACACTTTGTATTAGTTTACCACCCATCCATCACACACACATATAAATGCCTCTCCTGGCCTCATACATTATCTGTTTTTTCCAAATTTTCTCCTCATTTTAAAAATGTAATTTAAAAGTTCACACACACCACACACTGTATTATTCAGGACAACAGCAGCTTGGTGGCAGAAAGACTGTCCAAAGGTATTTCTCAGGTTACCTCCTCCCCTCCTCTCTCCTCTCCTCTATTCCTTCTTTCCCTCACATCTATAGTCCTCTCTCCTGTCCTCCCCTCTCTTCTCTGTTCACTCCTTTCCTCTCCTCCCCCTATCCTCCAGTCTACTCCCTCCTCTCCTCCCCTTATTCTCCAGTCTACTCCCTCCTCTCCTCCCCTTATTCTCCAGTCTACTCCCTCCTCTCCTCCCCTTATCTTCCAGTATACTCTGTCTTCTCCTCCAATTCTCCTCTCCTACTCTCTTTCCTCCTCTCTTCCTTTTTCCTATCCTCCACTCTCTTCTGTCCTCTGCCTGGAACCTTTCCCCACCCCTCCTCTCCTCAAACAAAATAAGCCCCGCCCTATGACAGGACTGGCCCCTCCCACACCGTTTTCTACTGGTTACAGCATGGTTACATCTTAACTGAGATTAGACCAGGAATGTTCTGCCTCTAATGATTAACACATCAACATGGCAGGTCAGCTCTGAAGGGTTGATGGTGGTTAATATAGTATGATCTTCAGATCAAACACTTTAGATTGCATTACTGTGAGGTGTATTGGGATAATGTAAATCAGATTCTTTAGAGCGTCTTACCTCCTGAAAACGCCAGCACTTTTTTCCCAAGTGTCCCTCTCCTGTTGTCTTCTTCCTTCTGACTCTCTCAGCTCAGCTCTGGCGACGCACGCCGGTTTCTATGGTAACGGTCCGGGGCACTGAACTTTTCGGAGGAACTTTCTGCGGTGGTTGGCTGACTGGGCCAAGAGAAGTGCCCCCTAGCTCACAGCCCCCCTCCTCCTCCCGCTCTCTCTCCCCTCCCCCTCACACTTTTTCTCTGCCCTCTCTCTTCTCGGTCCCTTAACCCGTTCCCTTCCTCCACGGGCCTCCCTCCCTCCTGCCCCCTCTCCCTCCACGATTGCACTGGTTCCTGGCCCCGGTTCTGTGTTCTCCTGAGTGTGAGGCCCCTCTCGTTGTGTTCCACTGGATTCTGCTCATCATGACACAACAATGTTCTAGGTTGTCTCAACGCGTTCCTCGTAATGAGGTTGTTAGCCTCAAGGCTGCATGAACAGATAACCTGCAAGGTAGATCTCCTCAATAAAATACACAATTTACTGCATCTGTCACTCACAACGTCTTTGAAATGCCTTCCCTTCTCACGAAAAGTCCTTTTTTATTTTGCATTCCAGGATGGCGGTTTGGTTTATCAAAGTGCATGTTTATCAAAAAGGCCATTGGGTTTAGTGAGCAGTCTATAAATGCATAAAAAATGAATACGTCGTGATTCATCCTCTCTTCTCCACCTGAGCACCTTGGCACCTAGAGGGTCAGGGAAGCACACCATCATCATCTCCATCATTGTCATCCCCATCATCATCTCCATCACTGTCATCCCCATGATCATCATCTCCATCACTGTCATTCCCATCATCATCTCCATCATCATCTCCATCATCACTGTCATCCCCATCATCATCATCATCATCATCATCATCATCACTGTCATTCCCATCATCATCTCCATCATCACTGTCATCCCCATCATCATCATCATCATCATCATCATCATCATCATCACTGTCATCCCTATCATCATCATCATCATTATCATTCCAATGTCTGTCACGCTTGTCTGGCTGCCCTGTACACACGAGGGCCGAGGTGAGCACACCTCTCTGTGCATTGTTACCTGACGTCGGTCCGTATACTCCTTCATTAAGGCCAGAGAATAAAAGCTAGAGAGAAAAACAGAAACAGGAACAGAAACTAAAAGAACAGAAGGATTCAAAACAACAACCACAAACAAAAACAAAAACAAGAGAAAGGAGGGAGAGTGTTATTATGAGAGCTGGAGTGGGAGGGGCCAGCGTGCGTTGATTCATCGAAGATCTGCAGAAGAGCCATGGCTACCTTCTCCTCTATTTCCTTGATCTGTTTCTTCTGCGTCTCTATCCTGTCTTCCAGCTCTCTGATCCTCTGGAAGACAAACAGGAACCACACAGACCCTGAGTGTCATCTGGCCAGGTCGAACACGAACAGTAACACTCCACATGGACCCAGGCTACCATCAGAGCCAGAGAACACCAGATGGCACACAGTGTAACGCCACACAGTGTAACGCCACACAGTGTAACGCCACACAGTGTAACGCCACACACTGTAACGCCACACACTGTAACGCCACACACCGTAACGTACCAGGAACAGCTACTTCTTTGACTTGCAGGGTTCCCACCATTAGATTACTTTTGATTCAAAGGAAGATTATAATACAAATGTTAGTTCATTGGCTTTTTCTAAAGATAAACCTGATCTGTCTGCCAAACCCAATGAAATACCATAGCAGAACTGGCTCTGGCCAGGACACAGTATAAGAATGATTTCTACATCAGATTCACTTCTCAGCCATTGTGTTCTGTAACTCCATCTCCATTGTTATTGAGAGCATCCACACAAGTATTTATAGTCTTATGTTATAATAGTTTCATATATTACGAAACGGAAATGTTTACTAAAAGGGTTTTAGTAATGTGTCCGAAAGATCGTTGGCCTGTCCCAAATCTTGTTTTCCACATCACTCCTGGTTACTGTAGACACCGTTATACAGCTTCACGCATGGTGTGTACTGCCATGACAACCAGCAAATAGCAACAATGGACAATGAGTGACTCCATCTTTGAGGTAAGAGACTGTAAGCTGATTTGGGGTATGTGAAAAAGAAGATTAGAGCCTAAACCCAAGCCCTTGGTAACCCTGGTCTTGGCTGAAAAGGGTCTTCATCCCTTCCTCAGTTCATTCAAGGATTCTAAAGTCTGTACAAATCCACAAAGGCTCAGTGAATCAGTTTAGTGATTGGGCAATCCGAAAAAAGTTGGGCAACACTCCTCATTGTCAACCACCGTGAACTTGGAGCTGCGTTCAAAATGAGTTCATCATCTCCGTCTGCTCGCAGCACATTCGTAACCACCTGAGGCTTGGGCTGCAACCGCGGGATCATAGTCCCAGCCAGGGGAGCGAGACACTGGTAGCCAGCCAGTTTGGGGAGTAGATATCAGTTTGAGCAGGAGATACTGGTCCATAGAGATGGAGGCAGAACAGAGACTACAGAGGAAAGATCACTTAAAAGACACTGGATCATTCTGAAGAACACTAGCGATTTACTCTCCATCACCACAACAGGTTAGTAGACCATGTTAGATCGTAGAATTATTTTCTACTTGTGTTGTCGTGAAGATAGGTGATTTAGTTTATAAAACAGTTATGGTTAAAGTTGTGGTTTCCATTTGTGGGGGTTAGGTGTGGAGGAATGCAGAGTTGAAATGAGTGGTGATTCAAGATCCTGGAGTGGTGTTAAGGTATACACTGGTGAACACAGTGAGGGTTGGAGGGGAATACAGGACAAAATGTACACTTCATTCATACACACACACACACACACACACTCCCACACACGCTCCCACACACACTGTACACTACATCCCTCTATCTTTCTCTCACTTTCACACTCTATCTAGATCTCTCTTTCTCTCTCTCCCTCTCCCTCTGTCTATTTCCATCACCCATGGGTTATCTAAACACACAGGCATGGGCAGAGGAGGGATACTGCATCTTCTCCATGGGGCAGACAACAGGGGCAGGGGCGGGGCTTACCTGGTAGGCCTGCTGTAGGAGCTCCATGCGCTCCTGCAGGATCTGACTGTCAAACTGTCGGCTCTGCCTGAGTATCTGCCTCCGCAGCTTGTCCACGGCTAGCCTCAGCTCCTCCCTCTGCCTGTCTGACAGGGACTCCGCCACGGCCGCCCCTGGCTCCTGCTGCAGAGCACTATACAGGGTGGCCTCCAGCTCCTCGATCCTCTGTCAGGCCCGTGCATATACACACACACACACAGACGGACGGACGGACACACACACAGACGGATACACACACACAGACAGACACACGCCGGCAGACGCACGCACGTGCGCCCGTGTGTACAAGCATGCCCGCACACAAGAACACACGCATGCACGTCCATACAAACACATACACATTCCACTGTGACCATGGCAGAAATGAAGAACACTGTTCCACTGTATATTGACTGTCCAAAAAAAACATGTGGTGCATTGTGTTGTAACCAGAACGTCAAGACTCTAGTATGACTTTGCAAGCGTGTGTTTGGCATTTGGAGAAAGCTTGACTGTGCCTGTGAGAGGTTTACTCTGGCAGAGCATTCGTCTGTCATGCAAACAAAACTCAACTTCAACATAGAGTGGAACTGTCAACAGAGATGCATCGACAGAGACGTCAAATCTAACACGATAAAGGGAGAGAGAGGCTGCGTTCCACACGGAGACGGACTCCTGCTTTCATCACAAGTGACAGTGAGGGGTAAACAAATCAAACGAACTTGTCGTGCTCTCATTCTTTACTAACCTGTCTATACTGCAGTGCATCTGTTACGAGTCATTTTCTGAATTCTAAAATACTTATGCGTGGAAATTCCATGATTACGTTGTTTAGATATGATTATCATCAGGTTATTACAGGTGTAGTATACCGAAAGATCTTCGTTAACTGGTTTATGTCAGATTAGGACTGCATTTGACAACTACTGTGCCCCAGTGTGAGAGAGTGCTCTCTCTGGTCTGCAGTGTTCAGCCCTTCTAGGGAGATCAAAGATGCAGTATCCCAACAGCAGGTACTCCAACACATCACATCAAAGCACTCCTCCCCTGCATTTGGGATGTGGGATGGGATGAGAGCTTGTATGGGTGCTCTGAACCTGGGTCTACAAGCAGCTAAAGATCATGCAATAGAAAGCAATGGCTCTAATAGTTTATAGAATGTCTGTGATTTTATGATATTAAATACATTCGTAACTGTTTTAAAGTAGGTGAGATATTCAGTGTGTTGGACTGAAGTTTTCTTGAGAGAAGGAGGGTACAGGGCAGAGCTATCCCATCATGCCCTGGGCTCGTACCATGTAAGCCTGATCCAGAGCCTGCTTCCTGTAGTCCAGCTCCTCCTCCAGGAAGCCCTTCTGCTTACTGAACAGGTCCTGGAAGTGACATCACACGTGACATGATATGGCATCGGAACAAAAATATGATGTTAACGGTTTCTTATCTGAAGTCAGCTGATTGAAAGGTGTGTTTTTCCTTGTCTTTATACAGGCCATGTGGGTGTCTGATCCCAGACCAGTTCCTGAGTCCCCATCACCTTGTCATTCTCCAGGTCAATCATCTTCTGGGTCAGGGCTGCTTCGGTGGTGTCTATCTGCTTCAGCCACTGAAAGGGAGGAAAGCGAAAATAGACAAATTAATGTGTATTCTGGATATCAAATGAAAAGCAGGAATTTGACTCTCTGTACTGTAGGAAGTGCGCAGTGGCAGAGCTAGTCCACAGAAACCACCATTTAATGTTGATCCCAATTCTACTTGCACTGGCTGGCTAACTAAAGACACACCAAAATGGTCTGAGCCAGATGACAGGTTTCAGAAGTGTGGCAGTTGCCTGGGGTCTTAGCTGTGGTCTAGACAGACGTGTGAGGAGGGAGGAGGGGAGGGGGGGCTGACCTTCTCACACAGGGACAGCACCGTGCCTGCCTGGATCACCACCACCTGCTCCTCGTTACGCAGATTCTGGACGGGGGGAGGAAGAGGAGAAGGCAGAGCCATATCAGACCACATGGAGGGTGTGGAGGGTGTGGAGAGTGTGGAGGGTGTGGAGGGTGTGGAGTGCGTGAAGGGCATGGAGGGCATGGAGGGCATGGAGGACTGGACAGCAGCCAGAGGGAGGACAGGTGAGGACAGTGAGGACAGGTGAGGACAGGTGAGGACAGGTGGGGACAGTGAGGACAGGTGAGGACAGGTGAGGTGTTCTCCTCTCACCCCGTTGTCTCCCAGGATGTCCAGCTTCTTCATCAGCTCTGGAATGATCACATCCTTCAAAAGAGAGGAGCCTTTGGTCAACCCACTGATGGAGAGTATGAGTGACTGTGTGAGTGACTGTGTGAGTGACTGTGTGAGTGACTGTGCGTGTGCCTGCGCTACCTTGACACCCTCCTGGTGACAGTAGACCTGCAGGGCACTGCTGCTGTTCTCTGGGAAGGCTGCTGACATATGGAGGTTCAGACCTGGAGACCTGCGCTCCCTCTCCTGGAGGGAGAACACACAGTTACTGCAGCTCTCTCTCTCCCTCTCTCTCTCTCTCACACACACACACACACAAACCGTGATCTCTCACCCACACATCACGCTTTCCGTTTTTCTCAGCTTCTCCCTCCTCTCTGTCACACACACAGACCTCAGCCCGACATTACAACTCTGAGCAGCTTTAGGTAGTGATGTGGTCATTTCTTGTAAGCAGTGAGTGTGACGTGGTGTGGTAACTGAGATATGATCAGGAGGATAATGAAGATGGTGTACTTACATCATAGGGAATGAGAGCGGGTCTCTATCAACATGAGGTGAGAAATAAGAGGAGTCGAAAAGAAAATGCCAGACAAACAAGTAGGGGGTCAATGAAATAGTGTTCATCACTGTGAGGCCCCTGCACCCCCCCCCCAACCTTCATCAGTGCTAGTGTGGGAACTTCCACCGACTCATCTTCAATGAGTTTATGATGTTTTTAAAAAGAGACCAAATTGCCAGTTCTGGTAAAAGCAGACCTTCAGCAAAGTGTATTGGGTAATGGTTGCACCTATTCATATGATGATGTCACCGCTTGAATTTCAGTTCATTGTGAATGACATGAATAGACAGGGCCATCACACTGTGCTGACATGACATGTACTGGAAATAATGTCATTGTTTTGTAGGACAACTGAAATCAAACTGGAAAACAACCACATGCAGGGAGGAGAGACAAATGAACAAAGATGAGGTGGATAGTAAACTTAAATACATTTTATTCCATTAAAAATTATGTTCATCTTCATGTCGCTTGAGACAACATTCTTGTACAACGTTAAACATAAAAAAGACAAGTGTTCCTGGTCTGGTTGGGAAGGCAAGGCAAGGCTGACACATGCAAAACAAACAAATATCCCACAGAGAGGCAGGTGTGTGTGAGTGCGTGCGTCTTCCTTCAGAGTGTGAATGAGTGTTTGGGGCTCGGGCTGGTCACTGTATGTAGGTTTTGCGTCGAGACTGGAGGCCGCTGTCCCCCCCTGGTGGTAGTTTGATGGTCGTGCACTCTCTTACTTCCAGCTCCAACACCCGGAACTCCAGCAGCTCGTTCTGGTCCCGGGCGTCCTGAACCTCAGCCTGCAGTTTGGACTCTACCTGCTGCAGCGCACACATCTACACACATGCACGCACACACACACACACACACACACACGCACGCACACAGAATCTATTTGACAATGAATACATAACCCCAAACAAGCCAATGTTTCTGTTGCATGTCAAGCACACAGGAACACTGCTTGAAACACAGACACTCGACAACTCAATCATAAGTCACTTTCATACTCGTGCACCACAGGAGGAGCAACAAGGGGAGGCAGGAAGTACCTTCTCATGGAGCTCCTGATTGGTCCTGATGAGATATTGCTTCTCCTCCACCCATTTGGAGTCCTGCACACCAATCACACAGAAGCACAAGATCACAAGAGGCCAAACCAGCCATACTAAGACAGTAACAGTCAATGACAGAAGTACTGGAAACATAACACAAGCACCTTATCCACCTGAAACACATGTCCTACCTAGTGTTTCCACCACTAGAACATTGCTCACAACCCTAAAGGTTTCCATTCCCGCCAACCCAACGCACAAGAAAATCAAAACACAATTCTCCATGTTGAGAACATGTGACACACAAACACACATACAAACATTCAGTAAGGCTGTAACACTGTTTTATTGCACCAAGGGGACAAAAATGAAACGAAATCTGTCCACCACCAGAAAGAAACAGTCTGAATACACGGAAACAACATGCTGGACATGCGAGAGGCAGAAACAGACAGCCAACGAGGTAGGAACAGAGTGTTGATGGAAAAACAGGCAGTGCAGAAACAGGCTGGTTCCAATAGTAAAATTGTGAACAAGTGAAACAGGCAACATGTGGTAAAACAGGCAGTAAGCATGCACTCGGATGTGAACCATGCAACAGGCAGAACAGAAAATGTTGAAAAGATCGAAGTGAAGGATGGCTGCTATAATAGCTGACACCAATCAGAAACTCTTCATTGGTTTAGTCTTAAGCGGTTAGAAAAACCTTTTTTTTTTTTTTTTTTCAATTCACCATCACTGGCTATCTTTTATAAATTAATAACTAAAATTTAAACTTTTACATTCTGTTCAGAGTCACGTTTGTCAACAATGATGTTTGTCATAAGATCATCTGCATGTAGCGTCTACGAATGAGCTGGTGATTATGAGCTGAAATACTGACGGTTCTCTCTTCTCCAGGGTGGATAGACCACAACAGAAACAGGGATGAAAGATCTGACAGAAAAACAGGGGGCGGGGCATGCCGGCGCAGAGCTGTGACATCATCGGTGTGACATCACAGGATTCTGCGGCAGATCCTGTCTGCGTAGCGCCAGGCCAGAAGCAAAGTCGTCAGACAGATAAGGAGCAGGGCCAATGAGAGAGGCGCCAGGGACCTTTTCTCCCCGCCCTTTTTCTCTTTTACCTGCCCCCTCTCGGCCAGGGCTTTCTCCAGGTCGGAGATCTTGGCCTGGCAGCCAATCAGATCCGCCTGCAGCTGCTCACGCGTCTGTGGGAGGGGATAGGAACAACCAATCATAGACCGTTTACATTCAGTCTGCAGGTATTGAACTATGTTCGCTGAGCTTTCTCTTTTTGTCCTTTATTTCTAAATATTACAAATTCATTTTGAGGGAAGATTTTTTGTTCTGTGACATCATTTAGCCTGGTATCTTGTGCCTAGAGTGTACAGTCAGCAGGTTTGGAATCAGTGAAGGGGTCGTGTGCAGGGTGGAGAGAGAGTTGGTAAGAGGTAACAGGAAGTGGGAGGAGTCAGCTCACCCTGGCCTCTCGCTCTGCATCGAGCGAGCCTCCGGTCTGTTCCTGCAGGAGGGCGTACGCCCGCTGCAGCGCCTGGTACTCCCTGGTCAGCTGACGGAAACGAAGCTCCGCTTCTTCGCGAGACACACCCTGCACACAGCACGGGGTTACACACGTACACGGAGTGGGGGGGGGAGGGGGGAGAGGAGGAGGAGGGAGGGAGTGAGGGTGGAGAGGTGAGGATAGAGGGGATTCAGAATCGTACGTCTTCCAGGTCCTCTTCGGGGGTAGCGGGGGTGCGGTCTGTCAGGTCAGTGTTGAAGGAGGTCAGCGAGGACGTCTCAGAATCCACCGACTCTTCGTCAAATCCAAAATATGTCTCCACAACATGCCTCTGTTCGACAGACGGGGGAGAGGAGAGGGAGAAGCGGTTATTCACCACGGTAATCGAGCACAACATCAGCAGGCAATTAAACGGCACAGCGTGACTCGCTTCACAACACAGACATTTACGAACGTAAACACCCACAGCACAAACACGCGCATCATTTCAATTCCAAGCGTAGACGACAGAGCCTTATCCCTCCATCTACCGCCCTGCCTGCTCCAGGGTGATTAAACTAACGTTTCCATCCCTGACGATCTGAGACCAGATCTCACTTGTCGCCGTTATTCTCAAACACGTTCCATCTTGCATCTCCACTTCTGCAGAGATGGTTCACGAGCGGGCCAGGCAGCAGATACGCTCCTGTTGGCCTGAGGTCCATATTCCCCTCGAGGAAGTTCTCACCATCGTGCTTGTAGGTCATTTCCTGGCACCCGGAGAAGTAGAGGCAGACGAGAGCGCAGAGGCAGACGAAGGAGGAGAGGTAGAGGACGAGGTAGAGATACTCAGTCATGTCTGAACGCCTGTACACCTCGGCCCACCTAGACACGCTAGACTCACTGTCACGCCTTCGCCAAGTGTGCAGGGGGGTCGCGCACTACACAGACAGAGAGAAGCCGTTTGGCAACATCCACTTCAGTTCCAGTTAAGCTGTCCTGCTCCCGGTGGCCCAGGATGTCTGTGAGCGAGCAGGTGCGTGTGTCTCCAGTCTCCAGTGAAGGATGGGCGAGCTGGCAGGGAGGGGTGTACGGTGCATCTTCCGACTCCTCCCTTCCTCTCCTAGCAACATCATTAACTCCACAAACTCCCCCAACAATCCAGCCAATTATCATAATTACAGCCACCTGTGTCCCAACACACGACTCAGCGCATTATCTCGCTCGCAACGTCGTTGTTACGGTCTTGTCTGTCTCTCCTTCCGTCTCCATCCAAGAAGACAGACTCTGAGGACGACCGGTGACTAAGCGTGTGTCGTGTTTAGCGGTTTAGGTCCACTGTTGCTCTGTCTCTGCGTGTGGACGAGAGTGGTGTGTGTGCACGTGTGTGTATGTGTCCGTACGAGTGAGTGCATGCCATTTAACGGTGGAACAAACAAGTACTGGTTTGTGAGTGAAGCTTTCTTTGTTCCCTCCTGAGGCCAATTAGAAACATAAACACACAGACACACACAGAACCAAGCATCCACCCATGTAGACAGTTAGCAGAAGTAGAACCAACACATCAGCCCAACAGGGAGGGCCAGTTGCTTAGTGACATCACCACTGGAGCAGCAAACTAGGACTGAGTCACGCACACGCGTTCGCGCACACGCGTTCGCGCACACGCGTTCGCGCACACGCGTTCGCGCACACGCGTTCGCGCACACGCGTTCACACACACGCTGTTCAACACACACTGCGTTCACACACACGCGTTCACACAACACTGCGTTCACAATGATTGAGGGATGATATATTAGTTGCAACCACACATCCGCTCAATACTTTAGGACAATCTTGCAGATATTTTCCTACCTGTTCTTTTTTGCGCTACTCCAAACCAGTCTGAGTCTACAGTTCCTG
>BROE01000006.1:12716467-12858262 GCA_036571765.1 Plecoglossus altivelis | reverse complement strand
CGTGTTTAGCGGTTTAGGTCCACTGTTGCTCTGTCTCTGCGTGTGGACGAGAGTGGTGTGTGTGCACGTGTGTGTATGTGTCCGTACGAGTGAGTGCATGCCATTTAACGGTGGAACAAACAAGTACTGGTTTGTGAGTGAAGCTTTCTTTGTTCCCTCCTGAGGCCAATTAGAAACATAAACACACAGACACACACAGAACCAAGCATCCACCCATGTAGACAGTTAGCAGAAGTAGAACCAACACATCAGCCCAACAGGGAGGGCCAGTTGCTTAGTGACATCACCACTGGAGCAGCAAACTAGGACTGAGTCACATACACGCGTTCACGCACGCGCGTTCACACACACGCGTTCACACAAAAAACACCCACAAAAGAAGAGGCACAGCGTTCACTTAGGCACACGGCGTTCAGAGCACAACGGGGCGTTCACCGGCACTACAGCGTGTCACGCACGACGGCGTTCCACGCACAACGCGTTCACTAAACGCACGACGCGTTCACGCCACACTGCGTTCACCCAGAAGCGTTCACACACACACACATCCCTTACTTTAGGCATCTTCAGATTTTTCCTCCTGTTCTTCTTGCCGATCACCAGTCTGTCTCGTTCCTGAGAGGGGCAACAGAGAAGAAACCAGCCCTGTCAGCCAGGTGAAGCTGACCTCAAACCTTCTCTGAGTCACCACATCAAAACCAAACCTCATCAAAACATCAGGCAGAGGGTTGTGGAACACCGGCAGTAACATCTGAGGATTTTTGTGTTAAGGTTTGTGGAAAAAAGTGGCCCAAGCCTTAGGATGGAAAGTTCAAGGAGTTCACCTGGACTCAGAACTAGTTCAACCACTTTAATCAGAAACAAGGAGCCTCAGACGCAGAACATCAAAACACTTAATGAGTGAATTAGCAGGAGCTGATTAGCTGATTACCACCATTGAGGAGTGGGAGAGGGTGTGAGGAGGGCAAGAGAGGTGTGACAGAGAGAGAGCGAGGTTGCAGGGTATGAGTGGGACCTCAAGAGTAGAGAAGCGGTCAAACCTGGCAACCCGGCACCTGTAGTGTACGTCCTCTGACAAGGACATCGTTAAAACACAGACTCTAGAACATCTGGCCGTGTCAAGCTGACCTGTGTGAGCTCGTCGATGAGGCCCCGTTGCTCGGCAACCTGCAGCTTGAGGAACTCCACCTCCTGCTCCTCGTGGGCGTGGCTCAAATCTGTCAGCGAGGTGGGCCTCTTCAGAGGGTTCTGCTGGGACTGAGGAGGCGGGGGGCCGCGCGACTGCACCTTCTCCTTCTGGGGGGGGGGGAGAGAAGAGAGAGAGAGCAGAAAAGGATGGAGGCGAGGTCGTTATCAGATCAGGGTTTTGTCAGTGCAAACAGTTTCCTCAGTCACCACTAGAGGACTCCATTACCCATCAATCTGTCAAAGTCTGGCAATGCTAACAGCCACATAAAAACCTACAACACTCTTTATTTTATTTCTTCCCACGGGCATGTTAAATTGTCTGCCTATGGCTCATCATCAGGTCAGAGCAGTGGACAGAAAGGCAACGAGGGAGCGAAAGGAGAGAGTGAAAGGAGAGAGTGAAAGGAGAGAGCGAGAGAGCGGTAGCCGTGGTTCCCCCACGCACCATCTCTGCGTTCTGCCGGCTCAGGTTCTTCAGCTTCTCCTCCATGCGCTGCAGCGTCTGGAGCAGGTCCTCGTTCTTCTTGGACATGCGCTTGTTCTTCTCAAACAGCGGCTTCATCTGACTCTCTGCCTCACGCACCCGCTTCACCTGAGAGGGGGAGAGAGAGAGAGAGGGACAAATGACAGAGGAAGAGGAAGCGTTTGAACGTGACAGAAACAACAGATCCCTGTGAGAGTTCAAACAGAGTTGGATCTTTTCCACCCGGAGGAACAGGAGGCTTTGCTGGTGTTCCTCACCAGCTCGTTCCTCTCATCTGCCAGCAGGGTGTTCCTGTCTTCCAGCTTTCTGATGACAGAGTGCAGCTCGGCTATCTTCAGCTGGAACCTCCTCATATCCCTCTCTTCCACCTCCTGAAGGGGAGAGGGACGGCCGAGAGAGTCACTGACAGTGGGCGAGCGGGTAAGAAACTGTGTGTGAGAGAGATAGAGAGAGGGAGAGAGAGAGAGAAAGAGAGACAGCAGGAGTGAGTGTACCTGGTTGTTGGGGTGCTCGGGGCTGTCCCCCAGGGGCGGGGCCACCTCTCTCTTGGGGCTGCCGTGGTGCTTCTCTGCCTCGCGGACGTGGCCCAGCTGCTCATCCAGAGCCTGGTTCTGGAGCTGCAGCTTCTGGGCGTAGCCAGCCTGCATGCCCAGCTCCCTCTCCAGGGCAGCCACCACACGGTCCTTCCCCTTCAGCTCGTCCATCTGGTGGAGGGAGAGGGGGAGGGAGGGGGAGGGAGGGGAGGGAAAGGGAGAAGGTCTCTATCTGTCTCTTTCTCTCACACCACTTCCTCTTAAATCATGAGCTGGTTGTCAGACATCGTAGTCAGACCTAAATTATTCATCAGTTCGTCTCGCCTCTTCATCCCCTCCTCCTGTCCTCACCTGCCCCTTTCTATCTTACCCCTGCTATTTTTCTCTCCCCCTCCACCTCTCTCTCTTACCACCTTTCATCCCCCATGTTGAATGAAATAAGGTCTCTCGTCTCGTGAACAGGTGACAGGTGACATGTGATTGGTTGGGGCTGTGGTCAGGTGACTCACCACACGACGGATGTCTCTCTCGCAGTCTCGCTTGATGCGGTTCACCTCATCCTGGTGCTGCTGGTAGGCTGTTCTGAGATCGGCTGCTTTGGCCTTGTCTGCCTGCAGCGTGTTGGCCAGAGCCTCCTCTGCCTGCTTCCTGGCAGTCTTCTGCTCCAACACCTGGACACACACACACACACACAAGTTAGCAGATATACAGTATAGTTACTGATACAAATGTCTAATTTTCTCCATGCTTCCCCCACACATACACCCCTCCCTCCCTTCACCTCCTGCTGCAGTTTGAGCCTCTCCCCATCAAAGGCTCTCCGGGCCTCCTCCCTGGCCTCCCCCAGCAGGGCGCTCTTCAGCTTGTCGGCCGCCCCGTCCCGCAGTGCGGTGACCAGGCCCTGCAGGCGCTGCAGCTCGCCGTCGCGGATCTTGATGCTGCGGGCCAGCTCCACCTCGTGCTGGCGGGCCAGGGCCTCGCGGGCGACCGCTAGCTCGCGCAGCTTCTCCTCGTGCAGCTTGGCGCGCAGGTCGGTCAACGCCACGGCGTGCTTGTGCTGCTCCAGCTCCCGCGCCTGCCGCTGCTCCTGCAGGCGCTCGCGCAGCTTCGACACCTGGAGAGGACGGGGGGAGGAGGGGGGTTGAGCTTATCACACCTTCCTCTGTCGTCAACCATTTACAGCATGATCCTAATCCTACCCACTCTTCCCCCCCTCCTCCTCTCTGTCACCTCCTCCTCCTGCTCCTTTGTACTCCTCCCCCCTCCTCCTCCTCCTCCTACCTTGCCCCTCTCCTGTTGCAGCTCTATCTGGATGTCCGTCAGCTTGATCCGCAGCTCCTCATTGGCTGTCTGGGCCGAGTCTGCCATCGCCTCCGGTTTCCTTCCCTTCTTAAGGGGCGGGGCCGAAGGGTTTGTGGTCGATGACATCGTCCTGGCGCAGAGCGAACGGAGGAGGTGGAGGAGAGTCAGACGATGCTCCTCCTCCTCACGGGGACGACCCAGCACACCTTCATCATCATCATCCTCTACATTCCTTCACTCTGGGGTCTTCCACGTCCTGTGGAGAAGGGAGAGAGACAGAGATACCATCATCCATCCCATCAGTTTAAAATATACACTAGCAGAGGCCTGTCATACACCTTCAAAGGCTTTTTATTTTCTTTAAAAGCATTCACACACATAAAGACTCACAGTTCATTTATCATAATTCCCCTCCCCTCTCCAGGATGTTTAGAGGCTCTACTGTGCGTGTCAGCAAGCCCCACCCACACGGCTACCCTCTACAGAGGGTACGCGTGTGTCTGCGCTAAGTTTGCCGTTTGTGGCTATCAAGAGGCCGTGCCGTGAAAGTAAGGTATATAAACGTAAGATAGAGTTGTCCCTTTGTCAGGCCAGTGTTAAGTCGTGGCTTTTTGGGGAACTCGTGGAAGGGCCCAAATGTGCAGAGATCTGCCTGTTGACCATTCGCACCGTGACCTTGGAGTGGTGCCAATAAAGAACCGATAAGCACTGCCTGTGTAAGGCCCAGTAGAGCCCTGCTGCTAGCATGTCTCTGCTGAGGAGTAATGAATTATAAGATAAAAAGGGCAGAAAATGAAGTCGGCGTGAGAATGCGAGTGAGCAGGCGAGCGCAAAGACCGCTTCATCATGCTCGCGTGCTTACATGGACAGCGGACATGCGCGCCTGCGCGCCCGAAAGAACCGGAGGGGAGACGGGGGAAAAACGAAAGATGGAAGAAACCAGAAGGGAGAGGGCGAGCGCACGCGCGAGCGAACTACTACGCGGGATGGGCGATCGAGTCGTGTGTGTGGACCCGAAAGGCAAAGCCCTGCCCTTACGAGTGCACGAGGGGTTGAGAACGGAGTGAGCAAAAAGGAGAAATCTTGGGAAGGGGAGGATGGAACGTGGGCGGCTCGAGATACAAACGCGACGCATCCTAAAAGGGAGGGTAGCAACTCAAGGTCATGGACTAAAACACACGGGGGCGGACGTGGCTGGAGCTGGAATCTAATTCAGTAACTAGCGTCTTAAGATCTCCCTGAGGCTGAAGGACTGAGCATAGCGGCGGCGGGGTGGAAGAGGAGCGAGAGGGGGTGGCTGTGTGAGGCCAAGAAGGGTGGGTAGAAAGGAGAGAGGATTGCCGTATTAATGACAAACTAGGAATGAAAAGGCGAGCTTGGAATATAGTGAGGAAGAAAGGGCGAAGAGGACAGAAGAGAGAGAGCTGGAAACGCGCAGTGAGGGTGGGGCGAGGGGAAAAGGACGCAAGCACGCCTGAGAGACCAGCGGGGGGGCGAGTAGCGGGGAAAAAGGTAAAATATGGCAGCGCATTCCGCGCCCCCCCCGCGAGGCGCGAACGCGTATATCGAGCCGGTGACGAGTATCCGGCGCCTGGGAAACACGCGCGTGGGCATGTACAGGTTGGCCACCGAATGAATGTGTCGACGGGAGAGCAGAGGGGGGGAAGATAAGGGGAAGGAGTGGGGGATGATCGTGCGGAGCCTCCGGGATCAAGGACACACAGAGGAAGAGAGAGAGAGAGTGGGTGAGTGAGTGAGTGAGTGAGGGAAGGAGAGAGGCAGAGAGAGAAAGTGGCCAGAATGAGGGAGATAAACATTCACACTGAGTGCAAATAGCACAGAACAGGAAAATGGAAAGGAGCAAGCGAGAGATGCACATCTCACAGAGAGAACAGAAGCATGTCCACAGTCAGCAGAACACAGAAGGATGCACAGTCCTGCACACAGACAAACACTCACACAGCCATTCATTCTCCTCATAGAAAGCTAATGTTCATAGCTGTAAACGTTTGGTAGATCAACCCCCTCCCACACACACACATACAGACAGACACACATAAACGCACACACAGATACAGACAGACACATACAGACGCACACATATACAGATGTACACACATACAGACACACACACATACAGACGTACACACATACACACACACACACACACACACACATACAGACGTACACACATACAGATACAGACACACACAGATACAGACACACACAGATACAGACACACACAGACACACACATATACAGACACACACACACAATTCCCCTTCCACTGAACATGTCCATGTATGCGTCTGCCAAATCTCAGTCAGGTGTTTCAAAACAGAGGCAGAATATTGTGTGTGAAGGGGACCGGGTAGGGAGCACGAAGCCGAATTTATACCCATAAATCTCTTGCAAATATAAACAGAACGGATCTATGAAACCCTTTTAAGTTCTAGACCGCGATCGTAGGGTAGCGTACCTCAAAAAAACGTAAAGCGCGAACCCCAAAACACAGCGACGGACAAGCACACCGCAAGCATGCGCAGCACAACAGCACACCACACACAACAGGCAAACACGCGACATTTAGCAGTGTGGCTGGTCTCCGGGGATGAGGAAAGAAGCGTGTACAAGCAGAAGAAACAGAGGGCAGCCAGTCATTAAGGTAGGGTTGTTCAGTTATGGGAAAGGGCTGGCTAACAACGGAAAGGGGTCAACATTATTACACGTATTGATAGTTGACGTTGTTTATGGTGATGCAGTGAACCTGGCTCCTTTATAACGTTGCTAGAGGACACATACATACAGCACACACCATCTGTACGACAATACATACATACACACCCACATACATACACAACATACATACACACACACACACATCCGTACACGAAAGCATACATACACATTACAGCGAAACAGCGATGCTGTTGTAGCACACCCTCACAATACAAACACGACGATCACATACACACACATACATGAACAACACACACATCCGTACACACACATGCATATACGCACACACACATCCGTACACCACACATGAGCATCCACACACATAATCCGGTTACACAGACCACACACTTGCGTGGGTGAAACGAGCACTCCAATAACACAAACAGTAATATCGTTAACATACACACATCCGATACACACACACATCCGTACAGACACACATACATACAGCACACACGATACCGTCAGTCAGCTAGGAGTCGTGGAAACATAGAATATACACGACACACACATCCGTAACACACATCCTACAAGTATATACACACATATAAGACGTTTTTGTATTAGCGAGTACACTCACACAGTCATACAAACACACACACACTGAAACACAATCACACTGATACACAACCACACCTCGATACACAATCACACTGATACACAACCACACCTCGATACACAATCACACTGATACACAACCACACCTCGATACACACCTAGATACACACTGGTACACACACCTAGATACACACATCCTCACACACCTAGACACTCACATCCTTACACACACATCCTTACACACACATACATACAACACACACATCCGTACACGTACTGACGTACATACTAGTCACGAGGAGTCAAGATAAAGCACAGGCATCGCAGTCACACTATATATTACCACACAATAGGGTAATGACATACACACACATTGCGCTGAGTATTGACATCAGGGATATTAATACCGCAGCAGACACAATACCAGATACCAGGCGACATATACATAACGCAGTACACGGAACTCCGTAACACAACCCAGGGTACAATGACGTTAGCACGAGCGAGCACAATTACCGATACACAATCCAATACACAACGGTATGAGACACATAGATAGCATACGAGCACACATCGAGTTACCGATCTATAGGGGCTATTAAAACAAGGTCACACGACAACGGATCCATACAACACTTAATAGTCATACCAATACACACACATCCATACTAAACAAGTATTAGCTAATACATACACAGCAATAATACATCTCAATATCACACACATTTCAAGTACAACAATCCTAAATTATACAACGTTGACGACACATCGCGCTACACACATACACGAGTACACACACATCCGTAGCTGAACAAGTGTGATAAACAGTACTAACAATCCACACAATACTGATAAAATACGCACAGGGGTATACATGAAGCAACACACATCTCTGAATGACTACACGACAGGGTCCGTACACCACGGAGGTAGCGACAGAGCACATCCGTACAAAACAGACTTAGTACATGGTAATAGCGGAGTGACACACAAGCAATACCGATAAAAAAGTACATACACACACACCACCCTCCATTCTACATCCCATTACCAGATGCTGCCATCCCACCAGTCACAGACAGGGCTGTCTACGGTCTGGGGAAAAGCAGGAATGTTTTGAACAGGAAGTGGGTGAGTTTATGAGGACTAAGAAGTTAACAAGCTCCTTTGATGTTCCTATGAGTTGTATTCCACCATCTCCCAGCCTCAACACAGCCTCGTCAGCCTCTGGGCTTGGTCTGACGCTAGTTAATACAGTTACACTGACAGAGAGCAAAGGGCAGGAAACGTTCATGCACTTCCTCTTTCTACAGATATAGTTCCAGCCTGTTGGGCAAAGTGGATGAGCGTTTAGAGGACATTTGACTAATATAGGAGCCTAATTGGTAGTGCAAGAGTGCTTTTGTTGGCTGTTAGCGAGGTTGTGTGTGTGTGTGAATAAAAATGATTCGAATTGCGTCCATATTTCATCTCAGTTTCATCTGGTATGCGAGTGCTCTTAGCTGTTAAGTCCTCCTCACATTTTCAGCACTGCTGTTGCTGTTTGATTAAGCTCCTTTGTCTGTTAAGCAGATTGTTACAGTGGCCTGTTGTGTGTTCGTGTCTGTGTGTGTGTGTGTGTGTGTCTGTCTTTCTGTGTGTGGCATGGAGGCTGGTTGGTCTCCTTCTACCAGTCCCGATACCTGAACTGAGGTTGTAGACAGAAACCCAGATGCAGAATCTAAGACTAGGAAACAAGACAAAGGAACATAGGACTGGGATATACAGTGTGACTCCATACCTGGGAAGTCCTGACAGATTTCATAACAAAGCTTTCTTCATCAACAACTCCTTCTTAATATCCCCCTGCAGGCCTGGCTCAGGCCTGTGGTGTTTACCATGTGACATGACCACAACAGGAAGTATGAGGTGCAGCAGAATGTTATGTCTAAGGGCAGTCCCAGGTATATTGCCATTCCAGATTAGACTGTCTACTAGCTAACTCGAGTACTTTCTCTTGTTTCTGAGGGTCAGGTCAGGTAGGCGACATTACACAAAGGCAAGTGTCTGTAACATACCTTTCAAGCTTTGCTCGTCGAATGTAATGATATAATGCACTTGGACTATGTTCTGCAGTGGCAGGTCTACACAGACAGGGCTGCTGTGTGGTGCTACAGTGAGGTCAGGGGAACGGACAGACACAAGCTTGTTAGCGAGACACAGATGGACCACCTCTGGACAACTTCAAAAATAAAGACCATAGACACACAAAGGCACTCACACATACACAGACACACCCTCAATCCATCATTATCATATCCAAGCACACACACACACACGTTGTGTCACGTGAAATATGAACAAAGTCATTGGAGAGGTAAGTGCACCCAGTAAACAAATAAAAAGGCACATCAGCAAACTATACTGTATGCGCAACTTTTAGTTTTTTATAACATCTGGATTGAACGTTAAACTGATAAGGTGATGTTCTCAAACATACAGTACAGGGCCCTATCTCTGTTTGTCCTCCACTCTCACACAGTCTCTTACTCTCTCTCTCTCACACTCTCACTCTCACTCTCTCACACACACACAGTGCAGGTTTGACTACTTAACCGCCTGTGATAAACGGCCGTCTGTGGCCTTTCCAGAGCGGGCCTGGCCCCCCTCCAATCAGAGTCTCTGAGGGGCCAGTCTGGGCCTATCACAGCTGAGCATGTGCAGCAGAGGGCTGCAGACAGGATGTCAATGACCCCACACACACAGTGCCTGCCTCTAACACACCCTACCTATCTCTGACACACCTTGCCTGTCTCCAACACAGCCTGCATTCTTCTCATACAGAACCTTCCAAACACTCTCTATGTGTGTGTGTGTGTGTGAGAGAGAGACAATGTGTACACATGACTAGGTGAATGCTCTTCTAATTAGTGTGTAGGCCTAGCTCTGCCTAAATAATGTGGCACGTTGGGGTGCTTATTGCATGCTCATCATATGACTGTGTGTGTGTCTGCAAATACAGGCCCATCCCCTCACACAGAAATGATAGGGGGAGGCAGTAATCTCATTTAGCCTGTCTCTCTCACTCCATCCTGGCATTGCTGTCTACAGTGGAGCCTGCCTAAAGGCCTTACTGCAGCTATCAAACATGGTTAGAGTCATGCTGCACATACCCAGGTGATTGGGGAACTGCTGTATATGCACAGGGATCTCTAGAGGGGGGGATGAGAAAGAGGGAGAGAGAAGAACAGAGAGAGGGGAAGGGAGAGAAAGAGACAGAGACAGAGAGAGAGAGACAGACAGAAAGAGACAGAGTGAGAGGAAGAGAGAGTGTGGTGAGAGAAGGGGGAGTAGAGCGAGAGATGGAAAAGTAAATAGGAAAAAGAGAAAAGAGATCCGGAGAGAGGTTTGAGAAGTGGGTTTAGCAGCCAGTCAAACAGCTGGCTGTGACTCGAGGAGAGAGAAGACAGGAGTCAGACGCTGAGATATCAGCTGACCAACACCTGAAATAATCCAATTAAACTGAATACATTTAATACCAAGAAATGTCCAAAGATATAGGCTATTAAAAATGGCAACGTACCAGTGTTTTCGTATAAGAAACACCCCAAAGCAACCACGGATCATACAGTAATTGCCTTATTGATGTAATGGCGTATGGTTGGTGTGCTTAACGCATTAAATATGCATCCACTGACGACCCACGCAAAGCTACATTCTTAGCTCTGATACTGCCTCAATGGTGAACCGGCTTAACCGACTGGCGAAAGCTAAAATTGCCTTTAAGATATATAGGAAGCATCCAGCTCTTTAACGAGCTGTCAAATCACCCTGACTGCGTGGGATTTCGAGTGGTAGAGGGGGCAGGCCCCAACTAGTATGGGTGAAAGGTGTGTGTGGGGTGTGGGGAGGGGGCGGTTGGGGGGGGGAGGGGGAGGGGGAGAGACACTGCAAGTCTGACAGACGGGTGTCCACAACCACACCCTCGGCGGACGGCGTGCGGACCTCTGCAGCATCCGAGCAGCGTGCATCCCAGTCTTTCCACGGCGTTGGTTGCAATCTCTAAGAAATACTAGGCGAAAATGTTTACCCTAACTTGACTCCCCAGGAATAGTAAAATGTTGCCACCATGCACATGCATTTATATATGCCAGCTAGGCCAACATTGTGCTTCTGGCGTGCAGTTCTCAAATGGTCACATCCCACCGGTAGGCTATGGGCTTGGTAGTGGGAAAACTGCTAAGGATGCTATAACGACCCTAACCAAATAGGTTGTCCTTCTGCGCCATCCACCAGATTATTCAAATTGATTAGACTACTAGTGCTATGATGTTCTTGGTTAAATTCACATAATCGTCCTCCTCCTACCGACATCATCTGAACTGGACCTGTCCCACAGAACCGTACCACAGCAGACTATCCCTAATATGAACTGTTACGAAAATCTGGTAAATTACGACAATGAACGGTGATCAGTGTGATCGGTGTTAGGCTACGATGAATGGACACCGTAGGCAATGCATGGAGTGAGACTATAACAGCTAACCGGATATAAGACGTTGATGGCATGCTGCAGGGTTTGCCTGCCTGTCAGTTACACATCAACGTTACCAATCAAGCGAACTAGCTGCTTAGTCGAACGGATCGCAATTAACTTACTTTCAATGATGTTCCACGGCCTGTCACCTTAGTACTCTATTTAATGAGATGTCGTTCTCCGGCGGATAGGTTCTACCGTTTTCCTCCACGGTGGTAACTAAAATGTTCGGTGAAAGAGCGCACTTCAGCGCGAGATGCTGTAGAGCGCGGGGCGTTCTGTCTTTGACAGGCTGGAGTTAGAAACTTCTCGTCATCGCAATAAGCCACTCTAATCCTTTCCACGACAGAGTACTGACAGCTGCATCAGCCAAATATTGAGCAACCTATGAAAGAAATATTCCACTGGACCGCGTGATGGCCCGGACTGGTTTGTGAATTTCTCTTTCGCACACCATGCACGCTGCTCTCCACCCCGCCCACACACAACGTCACCTTTCTCCGAACGTGCGTGGAAAAAAGGAAAAAAGATCATCAAATACCGGTGCGACGTGGACGTGGGAAAATCCGGGCGTCGTCGGTAAACGTGAAAGAGGCGCGACACCTGACTGCGTGTTCAGAAATGACATCGCTAGAGGCATGCGTGCGCCGTGCGTGCACCGTCAGAGCTAGACCGCGATGAGCTGTCCAATTCTACACATGTAAATGCCCCACAAACACCCACTACCACTCCAACACACATACACATGCATACACACCGGATAATGCGGAAAATAACTACCTGTGTGCAATTCATATGGGATAGCCTACATAGAAAGTAAAGGAAAATATTCGTAACCAATGTCAGGTAATAGGTTTGGTATGAAGCTTCCAGACTACAGAGTGAGTGTACATCATCACCTTAGTAGATTTTGAAGAGGCGTGGACAGTGAGAGTGCGTGTGCTCTGGGATGGCTGCAATGCTGACCCTCCACCTTATACTGTACTAACACATTCTACCTGGCAGCACTTAGTAAACAATAGGAGAGTGACTCCTTCCATGTTGGAGGGCTGAGTCTGTGTTGTGTGACTCTGACCCAGATACACTGGATGGATTACTAACGCCCAAATGCTTCCTGCCTCTCCCTCTTTCTATCCCCTTCTCTTCCCCTTTTGGCACTGCCTCTCCACCCCTCTCTCTCCATCCCTCTGTCCCCCCCCACTCCCGACTCCCGTACCCTGGGTCGTTGGTCTGAGTAGCGTTCAGCAGCAGCGCACATTACAACACGCTTTGCTAACAGCAGCAGCATATGTGGTCCATCGCTGCAGGCTCATAGGAGGCTGGGAGGGGAGGAGTGTGTGTGTGTGTGTGTGTGTGAGAGTGCTACTGCTGATTGCTGAGGCCAGCATACAGACACAGATAGATGGGTAGATAAGGCAGGGCAGTGGGTTGGAGGGGTGGGGTGGTATTTGGGGATAGTGGAGGGTGTGCAGACAGAGAAACACAGAGAGAGCAGCTTCGGCCATTACAATCGTGGATGTTTCGTTCAATACAGAAGATGACATGCTTACATCACAACAGTTATGATAGTTCTCTTCTCTTCATTTTCCAAACTGGAAACAACCAGCAATGATTTATTGGAGTTTACTGGAATGTAATTCTTTAATTAGGTCATGAAGTATTGATTTACAGGGACGAGATAATCATATGATCACTGCAGGGGTTGACAGCCATGATGATGACCTTGTCCACCATCCTCTGAAGCTAATTTGGAAAACCTATAGTTAAAGGAGAAAATATGTTTGAAAGCAACCAGTAATTCTGTTTCTACAACTGACTCAATCATCTTTACATAATAGGCTTTTCTTGTTAGTTTGCTTAGCCAGGTAACAATATCAGCTTTACATATTCATGAGCATGAACTATCTAAGCCAATTACAGTGTAGCTCTTCACGTGATTGTCTCAAGTCCCCAAACCTACTATGCAAATACACACCACACACCACATTTCAGTATGAGTGCTGAAGGCTAAAATGTCATTTTTTCCAACGTTATTAAACCCACCCTCTCCTCTCTAACCAGCCAGGAATGATGTGTCCTTTCATATGAAGCTCATTAAGTTCCCTGAGGATGACTCACACGCAGAGTGAGCCTCCAACAGTGGGAGCCAGAACTTCCACGCTTCCCCCCCCCCTCCCCCCCCAAAGAAAAACAAAAAGCCCAAACACAGAGAGAGACACAACATTCAGGTACACAAAGTGCTTCCAGTCTAATCTGTTTTGTTCCTAGGGCCCATAACAGTGAGCAACAGTAAACATACAACAGGCTAACAGTGAGGAACGCTCTCTGTCAACACCTAGAGGAGGAGTTAGGAAACACGATCAAAATAGCATGCTCCCATGATTATATGTCTGTGTTTTCTCCTAGAAGAGCAGTCATCATGGAGAACTGAGGTCTGCTGCAACTCCACACCCAGCACTAGAGCACACACACACACACACACACACACATACACACACACACATACACACATACACACACACATCTACCAGTACACTAGCTTGAGGAGTTAGAGAGAAAGGAAAGTGCCAGGCAAACAGTCCACTTGGGCTAACAGCTCCACAGGTTGAGAAATGGCAGGACATAATACAAGAGTGTTCATCCAGGTATTGAGAAATAATGTGGAGCATTGTGAACGCTGGAGGATGGAATGGTTGTATTAGGGCCGTGGATTAACCAGAGGGGGCTGGTGAACTCAATTGCCCTCGTCTGACATCGGCCATAAAGCGTGTGTGTGTGTGTGTTCTAACCTTGTTCCAAATCTCTTTTTTTTCCAACAACAGCTAAAAAACCAAGCCCGTAGAAAATGGCCTCATTTATCGAAACCAACATAGCTGCACAACCAACCAAACAAACAAACAAACACAGACTAATCCACAAATGTAAAAGGTTCTGGGACACGGAAGCTGCCAAACACCCTCTGAAAGTGCTTTGTTTAAAGTGCGGCCCTCCTCGCTTCTGGGCCTCTTCCTCCTTTCTTTGTCTTCTTCCTTGTTTTCCTCATCCCCATCATCCTCTGGTGCCTAAGAATAGAAACAGATCAATATGCGGAGGGGTAGCTGACTGGGAAAGTAACAGACAGCTTCTGTTGACGTCCCAGCCAGCCAGTCAGAGGTATCTACTAGTACTCTCACGACAAGGGATCCCAGCTGCTGTTCAAAAGCCTTCTGGTCTCACTTCTCTGTTATCATGACAACATCTGAGTCCTGCCGCCATCCCCTTCCCTTTTTCCTGTCTTTCCTTTCCTCCTCTCTCTCTTTTCTGTCTCTCCTCCTGGCTCTTTCTCTACCTTCTTTCTTCCTCTCCTGGTCTCTCTGTCACTGTCTCTAAAGCGGTTGCGGGAGTCAAAAGGTTGGTACTGATGTTCAACGGTGATAGTGGTTCCCTCCCTAGTTCTTACCCGCTCATAAAGATAACTTCTTTAAAGTGGCAGTAATGTATGCAAAAACCTTACAGCCAATTCACACTTTAGGTAAATGTTCTGAAATCTATTTCCAGATATACTGCATGTCTACTGTGTTGCCATGTATCTTAATTGTATCTGTTTTACAGTTTGTGTCCTGAGCCTGTGACCTTCAGAAGTATAATAAAAACCATACCAAGGGGAGCATGACTGAAGTTATTGAGTTGAATTTAATGACTGACTAGTACAGGGCAAAGTGACACACAGGGCCACAGGTGGTGGCTATTGCCCAGAGAACAGTCAAACAGCCAGTCCTCAAAGCATCCCTGCTCAGTTGCTATGGTTACCTACCACGGAACAGGTCCGCGGCGCGTCGTTTCCTCATTGGTGCAGGGCGGAGATGGGCGGAGCCTGTTCATGCCGATGGTCGTCCGCTAGAAACAAGGTGGAAGACCTCTCAGTGGCGTTCGGCCTATTTCCTGTTGATGCCAGTGTTGTTACACAGTGATGGGCAGTTTGGTTACAGAACATTTCTTTCATTCAAACTAGCCATGACTAATACACTGACTAAGTGAGGACTCAGTATAGCACATGGTTGTTTGACTGCTGTGAGACTACAGTGAGGCACTCTCACTTTGCCCTGCTGAAAGCCTTTCATCTTGGATATTACATTTAGAAGAAAAGAGAGGTGAGGAGAGGAAAGGCGAGAGGAGAGGAGAGGGGAGGGATGGGGAGGGGAGGAAATTAGAGAAGAGGGGAGGGGAGAGGAAGGGAGGAGAGAAGAGGGGAGGAGAAGATCGGAGAGTGTTGAAGGCTTGGCCAGTCTCAGGGTCCTGGCTGTGACTGGCGAAGTCACACTGCTGACCCCACAACCGTCTGGGATATTTGCATGACGGAAAGAAATTGGACCAATAACAAGCTCATTATTCAAAAACCTTCAGCCTAAGCTGTATAACCCAATTCAGAAAAGAAACGTGTGTCTGTGTGTGTAGAGAAGTTTAAAAGGTTACCTAAGACATAATGAGTAATTGTGTGTGTATTTGTGTCTCTGCATGTGTGTGTGTGTGGGTGTGTGTGTTCATGAGAAATTGCAATAGCAGTAAGGAAGCTTTATCCTCTATACTGGATTGCACTAATCTATTAATCAGGTTTCATTTACATAACTGACTCAATGGACCGGCTGTTAAGCAATCATTCCTTCATTCCCATCCTTACTCTCTCTCCTTTTTACTCTCTCTAATCCCTCCCCTTTGTCCAATCCCCCCTCTCTTCACTTTCAATTCACTTTCCTTTATCCATTCCTTCCTCATTTATTTTATCTCTTTGTCCTTCTCTTTCCCCTTTCAAAGGGAAGCACGCACCCACACCCACACCCACACTCACCTCTCTCTGCAGGCGACAGTAGCTGTTTCATGCTGAGGGTCTGGATGTGAGAGTCCATCCTCTCCCCGGAGACCCTGAGAGCCTCCAGCTCAGCCTCCAGGCAGACCTTCCGCTCCTACGGAGGGGCGGGGTGGGGATCGAGGAAGAGGGAGACTATTGATTGAATTTCGTCCCTCATGAAGCTATAGCAATTGCGAATGCAGCTGAGAGGGAGAAGGAAAGAGGGAGCGAGAGAAAGAGAGAGAAGAACAGGAGGACATGCACACAGGAAGACAAAGAGCGAGGGACTGTAGCTAAGCCAACAGTACATTTCCTACTGCATACAAATCTATGAATAGTGAATGTAACACAGAAAAAGAGCAAGTGTGTGTGTAAGAGAGAGAAAGGGAGAGAGCGAGAGAGAGGGAGTGAGAGAGGGAGTGAAAGAGGGAGAGACAGAAAGGGAATACACAAAGACTCTTTCAGTATTGTGTCCCTGCCTACAAGCAGTGGTTGGGGTCAGTACCTGCACAGTACTTGCACTTGACCCTTGACCTACTGTTGACCCCACCTGAAGATCCTCTAGCTCAGCCTTCAGCTGCTCCTGTCTCCGCCTCTCCCGAGCCACACACTCTTCCATGTGCTGCAGTTCAAAGTTTCTCACTGAGAGAGACAGAAGGGCAGGCAGGAAGTGAGAGATGGAGAGAGAAGGTTGGTGAGGGAGCACGACATGAGTGAGATGCAAATTAAGAGAGCAGGAGAAACAGGAACAGTGAACGACAGAGAGAGAAGGAGAGAGACAGAGAGAGACAGAGACAAAGGTCAAAAAAATGTGATATGGTAAATCAATAAGGCTCCAGGAGAATGTACAGACTTTCCAGACGACTATGTTGCACAAGCTCTAAGTCATCTTACTGTTCATGTGTCTGATGAGCAGCTCCTGAAGAACACTGATGTCTAGAGATGACAAACCCAGCAAGCGGGCCAGATCTTCCTCCTCCTCCTCCTCCTCCTCCTCCTCTCCTCCCTGTCTCTCCGTCTCCTGCACTGTCTCCTTCTCACGCTCTCTCTCCAGGCTCGATGTGTTCGGCAGACTGCATTTATCCTTCTCAAACTCCTCTGGACAGAAACAGACATGCACGATTGTCCATAAGCAACACTCACAAACACTCCGAATGCACACATGGACACAGGAACAATTCCTACACTGCCACCTACTGATGAAACACTGCCTCTACATGCAGCATTAACAAGCCTTGATTGGACGAGCAGTTGTTTAGATGACATCACGTGCACGTCAGACAACAGAAGTGCCCACACACACACTCAAACACACGCAGTCAAACACACACTCAAACACACACACCTGTGAGTGCCTGGAGGTGTTGTTTGCCCAGCAGGTGCTCTTTCTTATTGTGCAGAGAGCTGAAGCACTGATTACAGATGCCACAGAATAGATCACTGCTCTCCTCCCCCTTCCATAGGGAGTGAGAGAGAGAGAAAGAAAGAAAGAAAGAAAGAAAGAAAGAAAGAAAGAAAGGGAGATGAAAAGAAGTGTCACAGAATAACTGTCAAGATAATCTGTCAAATCAGACAAATGACACATATAACCTGTACATGCAAGGGGGAGTAGGGGGGTAGTCACTTTTTACCACCATTATTAATGGGAAGTAGTTACTCACATAGCTGGTCGGATTCAGACGGTCTTCCTCCATGTCAGTGTCAGTGCCCTGGTGTCCTGGCAACCACCACAACCACAGTCACAGTCAGTCACATTCCATCCGGAATAATGTCTTTAGAGAGTCGTGTGAAATGACTAAATCCAATACACAGACACTCCCACTCACCATTAAACCCAGCGGCGCTGCTTTGGGCTTTCTTCCTGAGGAAGGTCTGGTAGGCCTCAGTGTTCTGGTAAGCCATCAGCTCTGTGATGTAACGCTGCTTGTCCTTCTCTGCTTCATGGTTGTATCTCTGCAGGGGGGGAGAGGGGCAGAGAGGGGGGGGGGGGCAGGAGAATGCAGGGGTCGGGGGAGCAGGAGAGGTGGGGGAGTTACCTTCAGTTACCAGGGTTCTTGCCTCCATCAACACTGACATGTCAGCATGCCATTTCCTTTGTAATTATGGCAGTTAGTTTGTGATAGCTACTGGTGATTGTGCACTCGTCGCCGTTAAACACGCTGTCGAACACGCTGTCGAACACGCTGTCGAACACGCTGTCGAACACGGTAACGATGAGGTGACGACCGGGTGATGGGTGGAGGGTTATGGGTGTGTGTGGGCGGGGGGGGGAGGGGGGGTTGACAGGTGGAAGAGGCCAGAGGTGAGACCTGCTTGTGGAGAGAGTCCAGCTGGGCCCATTGTAGCCCCAGCATGCGTGTGATCTCTGTGAAGGGCAGGTCAGGATGCTCCTCCCTCAGCTGCAGCTTGTGCTCGTTCACAAAGATCACATAGCTGTGGTGGAGATAGGTAGAGGGACCAAGGGAGAGTGTGATGAGAGAGACAAAGGCCGTTCTCATTTTTGTAAGTGTATATATAGATGGCTGGATCTATCTGAGTCTATCTCACCCTGTTGTAGGAGCTTTTGGTGCCGTTAACTCTTTCTTTGGTTTCCTTTTCTTCCCCTTGGGCCATCCACCTTTCCGCTTTTCTTTCTGCACACACAAGATGGCGCCCATCGTCATCCATCAACACAACTGCCAGTTATTCTTCTTTATAGAAATAAAGATATCCGTTTATCACCCCAGAGAGTGCTGGGCTGAGCTTTCTACCTTGGGTTCGTGAGTTTGAGGTTGCAGAGGTTTGTGCTGCACCTCCAGGAGAGGACAGGGAGGAGGATGGTGCTGGCCCAGGGAAGTTGGGTCAGCCTGGGGTTGGACAGGATCCAGGGGGTCTGTCAGGTGGAGCTCCATACCAGGCTGGAGGAGGGACAGCTCTTCTGCCAGCAAGGCAGGCTGTGTAGGGCCTACACGCACATGCATACACACATGAATAAAGGGACTTTGGTCCTGTGTCAGAGGTGGTTAGATCACCCAAATTCAAACCTGTGCTTACCAGACAGGCTACTGGCTGTTTGTGAAATGCTCTCACCATCTGGATTTGATTCGGTGAGTTGGTCCATGAAGGACATAGAAGCACCGCTGGGGTTTAATGGCACGCACACGATCCTGATAGAATAATATGCCAACAACAACAAAGTACTGGCTATAGGTTAATCAAACTAATGTCCTAAGAGAAAGTCTTCAATAAATGAATAGTTAACCATTAAGGAACTGGGCAATCAAAATGTTTCATAATAGGACACCCAAAACATAACAACACATTGTTTACCTTTGTTGGCCATCCACATTCTGGACGGATACGGTAACCGGTATCCCGTCGATGTAGGCGATAGGTGTATGGTGGGAGGTCCCGTCTCCATCATGATCACCCGCGAGCCCCGGAGCAGGTGGATTGGCTCTGGCTCCAGGTGCATCCTCGTCAGCCTCCACCGAATTGGACAACAGGACGGGCGCGAGTTCAATGTTTGGAATCGCTGTCACCGTGTCTGGAGAAACCTCGGTAATTTTAGTCGGGCTCAGGCCTGAGTCAAGGCTCATTACGGGACATACGGAATGGTCTTGTTGTGATGAAGGAGACAACCATAACAAACAGCAAAGTTCCCAGGAAAAGCAAACAAAACCGGTGATCACGATATATGTTTCTGTCTTGATACATCAGAAAATGACTTCTACGTGTAGGCCTATTTGCGGTAATAATGTACAATAGTTCTTCAGAACTGTCTATAACGTTAAATCGTCAGTATTCTTTGCATATGTTCATTATATCCGTTTAGAAAACACTGTTTTCTACGTTTGATTATTAATGTCTGAAAAAAGTTCAGAAAATGATTTTAACTTCCTGTATTTCTAACCAATTGAGTCCATACATGCTAATACGTCAACAACAGTGTCCAATCACAATGCAACGTAAAAAAGGGGCGTACGTCAAGTTTAGATAGACTGCCTGTGGTGGAGTAGAACCAGAACCGTCTCCTTGTCCTCCAGCTGTTAAAAGTGAAAGGATGAATGAGAATAATCTTTGAACCTCGGGAGCTTTCTACTAGTTCCATGCTGACTGGATGAAACGAAGATAAATTATTGGCAAAAGGTGAGAAAAACCGCTTGCTAGCAATGTTATCCGAACACTTTGTTCCAGTTCTGTTGACCATTATACAATCGTATACTAAAGGAGGGACTAAAAGGCTATAGTAAATTGTCCCACAGACTGTTAACTAACAGTAAAATATCTTGATATCCTACATTGTGTCAACGTGTTTTTAACCTGGTGTCGCATGCTATAGCAGAACTACAGTATACCCTGTCAATGCTTACATGTACTGTATTGCGCATGGTTGTCCTCTATGACTTTCCTGGCCAGCAGTATTGCCACTCAGGGGGAATCCCTGAATTTCTACACGGAGCTCTCCCTCCCTGTGCCTTTCAGACTTCATCCCTGGCTATAGTTGTCTTACCCTTAGCATAGCAATGTCCAATTGCTGGATTGTGTAGACATACAATTAACAGTATTTTGGAGGTAGTGAACAGGACACACACAGACAAGGCTTGCTCTGTTTTTGTATATCAGAGTGGCAGACTGGAGTGTGCCAGGTGGTCGTTAGTAAGAGAGTTGAATGATAGTACACAAGTGTTGAAGAAGCCCCCCCCCAGCTGTCTAGGCACCAGGTGCACTGTTTCCTGCTGACTAGCTCTGACAATGCAGGCACAGTAGTACAGCTCCTCCCCCTCCTCTGACCCTACTCCTCTCTCCTGCCTCTCCTAGTCTTCTGCTCCCCTTTCCCATCTCCCTCTGTCAATCACACATTCACTGCAGCTGTGATACTGTTTGCCCCCTTCACTCATTGTTCCTACTCTATAATGATGGGTAAACACTTTTGTTGTTGCTGTTGCTTCAGTGACTGTAAAAGCAGTCGGATTCATTGTTTTTAATCATTTCAAACATCTGTTTTTTTTAGACATGGAACCCTCATCCCCTGGCATCACACCTACCCCAAAGCTCACCCCATCCCCCCCACCAGCCCCCGCACCTACCCCCAGGTCTACCCCAGCCAGCCCTACCACACCTACCCCCAGGTCTACCCCAGCCAGCCCTACCACACCTACCCCCAGGTCTACCCCAGCCAGCCCTACCACACCTACCCCCAGATCTACCCCAGCCAGCCCTACCACACCTCTGCTTCAGTCCACGACGCCTTCCTCATCCCTTCCAGTCTCCCCCTCCTCGCCTTCTCGCCCAGCTTCTGCCTCGCTCTCGCCCCCCTCACCCGCACTCTCCCGCCCCTCTGCTCCCCCCCTACCCCATCCCACCAGACCATGGCCCCAGGGGGGACGATCGCAGCTCAATGCCTCCCCCGGAGATGCCCCTGGAGATGCCCAGCCCAGGCCCCCTCCAGGCCCCACACGGCCCAACCCACCAGTTGAATCAGGTCAGTACAGCTCTGGCTACATGTACTCACTCCTATTAATCACAATAAGCATCTTCCCATTGCAGCCACCTTTAGATAGCCCTAAAATGGCTGCACATGTCCGTCACTTCCTGCCTCCTCTTCAATCAGAGCATGTGATGCACAGCCAGTGTCTCCATGACAACGGCTGAGTTGTTACTGGAGCATGTAAAGCAGGGTGCAGCTTGGTTGGAGAGCGGCCTCGCTCTCCTTCTCTCTGTCTTTCTCCCTCTCTCTCTCTGTCTTTCTCCCTCTCTCTCTATCTTTCTCCCTCTCTGTCTTTCTCCCTCTCTCTCTCTGTCTTTCTCCCTCTCTCTTTGTCTCTCTCTCTCTCTTTCTCGCTCTCTCTCTCTCTCTCTCTCTCTCTCTGTCTTTGTCCCTCACTCTTTCTCTCTCACCAGAGGGAATCATGTTCTTCTCAGTGCTTGAGGTTGCTTATGTAGACCTACTCCTCCTGCTGATTTCCACACACTGCTATTTATAGAGCTAACCATATTTATCTTAGTTAATCTGAAAGTTAACACCAACTTCAAATAACATTATTATTATTGAGTCTGCTTTTATTTTTGCCCAGGGGTGATGGGATGGTGAGAGAGAGGTGGAGACGTGGGCAGGTTGGTTGTCGAACGTTCAAAATAAACCAGTTATTTTAGGCCAAAGATGACATGCTAGGCAACAGTATGCACCATGCTGCCAAAACAGCAGGGAAACTACAGAAACTGTTACTGGATCCAGCTATCAGACCCCCGCACCTCTCCTCCAGACCCCCACATCTCTCCTCCAGACCCCCACACCTCTCCTCCAGACCCCCACACCTCTCCTCCAGACCCCCACACCTCTCCTCCAGACCCCCACATCTCTCCTCCAGACCCCCACACCTCTCCTCCAGACCCCCACACCTCTCCTCCAGGCCTCCACATCTCTCCCCCAGACCCCCACACCTCTCCTCCAGACCCCCACACCTCTCCTCCAGACCCCCACACCTCTCCTCCAGGCACCCACACCTCTCCTCCAGGCCCCCACACCTCTCCTCCAGACCCCTGCACCTCTCCTTCAGGCTCCCCAGATAGGAGACTCAGAGACCTGGCCACCTTCCAAGAATAAAGAACATGCCTGCCCCTGAAAGGCCTGGCCCTTCTGAAGGCTTAGTCAGCATGTTGAGACCTGGTTATTCAGGCTTAATGGTGTCCAGTGTCCAGCAAGGGAGCAAGAGACCAGCTGGACGATTTTGGAAGGAGAGAGCTGAGAGGGGCTGTGAGAGGGAGCCAGGGGGGATGTGAGGGGGAGCTAGGGGGGGCTGTGAGGGGGAGCCGGGGGGATGTGAGGGGGAGCTAGGGGGGGCTGTGAGGGGGAGCTGGGGCTGGGGGTGTGATGGGGGATGTTGAGGGGCTGTGAGGTGAGGAGCGGGGGGGGGGCATGTAGGGGTGTCATGTGAGGGGAGCTGGGGGCTGGGGGGGCTGGGGCTGTTTCTCCTGAAGTGAGCCCTTCTGTTCAGGTCTTGGGTATAGCAGAGACAAGTGCCTGTGTGTGTCTCTGTCTGGGGGGGTGTACTGGTTTAGGCACAGTTGTTCAAACGGACATAGAGGAAATCCTAGGAACATCTGTGTTCATGCTGGACAGCACACTGTGTGTGTGTGTTCTGTCCTCAGCTCCACAGCCTCGGTCCACATCGATCCTCTCCATGCTTGAAACAGGAATGACGACAACATGTTAAAGTACAGACTTTCATTCAAACTAGCGTTTTTGTCTCTCGCTTTGATTCGGTTGTTAGATAATATAGTGTGCTAAAGATTAGCACACTATATTATTATAGGGTTCATGAGTGAATAAACATAAGATCGTGTGTGTGTGTGTGTGCATGCGTGTGTGTGTGTGTGTACAGAGGAGCCAGAAGAGGAACTAAGTATAGATGAGCTGGAGGAGAGAGCCAAGTCTGGAGATGCCAAAGCACAAACCAGGGTGAGTATCAACATGGGTGAAATACATGTCTGTGTGTCAGGCGTGTATTAAGTGTGTGTGTGTGTGTGTGTGTGAGCAGATGGCACGGTACCACCTTGTGCTGGCTGAGGAGAGGGATGAGGAGCTGAACCACTGTACTGCGGTCACCTGGCTGGTCCAGGCTAGCAAACAGGGACGCAAGGATGCTGTCAAACTGCTGCAGCGCTGCTTAGCCTCCAGGAAAGGTGAGGGCTGGGAGGGGGAGGTGTGTGTGTCCGTCTGTGTGTGCGCGTGTGTGCGTGCGTTTGTCTGTGTGTGTGTCCGTCTGAGTGTGTGTGCGCGTCCGTCTGTGTGTGTTTGTGTGTGCGTGTCCATCTGTGTGTGTGCGTGTCCGTCTGTGTGTGTTTGTGTGTGTGTGTCCCCGTCTGTGTGTGTGTCCGTCTGTGTGTGTTTGTGTGTGCGTGTGCATCTGTGTGTGTGTGTGTGTGTGTGTCAAGTGTTATCAAACCAGGTAACAACCTTTCAAGGTTGATCTTTTTTTTAATCCCAAGTTATTTAAAGGTTGTCATCGCAGGAGCGGGGCCTTATGAATCATGATGATACAAAAATACAGGAAGTGTGTGTGTGTGTGTGTGTGTGTGTGTGTGTGTGTGCGTGCGTGCGTGCCAGGCATCACGGCGGAGAACTTCGAGGAAGTGAAGAAGCTGTGTACTGAAACTCGTTTCGAGCGCGGCGTGAGGAAGGCGGCCCTGCTCATGTACTGGAAACTCAACCCTGACAAGAAGAAGAGGGTGGCTGTGTCGGAGCTGCTGGAGAACGTGGGTCAGGTCAACACAGACCCAGGTGCAGTAGGACAGAACACACACACACACATACACACGCGCGAGCACATGCAGGACACGCTCACAGTTTCTCTTGTGCTGTGGATGATCCGCCTGCAGACGAGCCAGCGTCCCCAGGACCCATCTCCAGCTCCACCCAGAAGCAGAGGAGGGTTCTGGAGAGCCTGGTGTCCTGTGACTGTGAGTGTCTGATCTGAACGCTGCTCACCAACACCACGCTGACCTAACCCCATCACACGAGGCAGGGAACTACTAGTTGGAGAAATAGGGAGCTGTGATCTTCCTTATCTCTTATATGCTCTCTCGGTCTCTCCAGCCAGTTCCTATGTAGGTTTGGATGACTTTGTGGAGATCACTAAGAAGTACGCGCAGGGCATCCCTCCCACTCCCGTCATGGCAGGCACCGGGGGCGACGACGACGATGATGACGACGATGAAGCTGTGAAGAATCCAGACGAGCTCCCGCTTCACCAGAAGGTACCGACCTCTCTCTCTTTCTTCCTCCTTCTTTTTCTCCTTCTCATTCCTCCTTACTCGTGCCTTCCCTCTCCCACTCTCTCTCTCTCTCTCTTCCACTTCCTCTCTCTCTTTTGTTCCTCTTTCTTCTCTTTCTTTTCACTATCCTCTTTTTCCTGGTCTCTTTCTCTTTCCTTGTGTGACGGTCAGTATGCTGTTTGCCATGCGGAGAGATCTTTGTTTGAAGCCTTGTTTGCACAGCTCGTTGGATCAATGCCTGATGTCGCTTATCTTATAACGACCTCGAACACCTTCCCCTTCTTTGTTCCCTCCTTTTGTTCTCTTACTCTGTCACCTTTTCTTCTCTCTCTTCTCTCTTCTCTTCTTTTTCTCTTCTTCCTCTCTCTCTTTCCTTTCTTTCTCTCTCTTCTTCTCTCTCTTCTTTCTCTCTCTCACTTCCCTCTTGTTTCTCTCTCTCCTTTCTTCTCTCTCTGCATGTTGCTCTCTCTTCCATCCCAGGTGTGAAGTTCCTCACGCCTGCTGGAGATCAAGGAGCACCTGATAGACTGGGCGTCTCGGGCGGGCATGCAGTGGCTGAGCGCCCTGATCCCCACACACCACGTCAACGCTCTCATCTTCTTCTTCATCATCAGCAACCTCACCGTGGACTTCTTCATCTGCCTCATCCCACTGCTGGTGTTCTACCTGGCCTTCTTCTCCATGATCATCTGCACGCTCCGGGTCTTCCAGGTGGGGAGACCTGCTGAGAGGAGAGAGGCTACTGAAATCTTGTTTTTGTTATTATATGTTGGAAAAATATTTTGTCTGGTTTTCTGTACTTTTTTTTTTACAGAGTTTTCATTGTCTGCGAATGTGGGGTGCTTTGGTGTGGGTTTATTTGAGTTATTATCAATGTATTTTGGTAGATACAGTCACTGTTGTGTTGCGTATTCGATGTGGTAAGGATCGCATTAAAAGCGGTGATGTCTGCGGTTCCAGAACTCCAAGGCTTGGGAGAACTTCCGGGCTCTGACAGACCTGCTGGCCCGCTTTGAGCCCAGCCTGGACCTGGAGCAGGCTGAGACTAACTTTGGCTGGACCCACCTGGAGCCTTACCTGTACGGGATGAATACTTAGTCTGACCATTCATAAACAATCCATAGTACTATGCATTCATACCAAAATCCCCTCCAAATCGTTATTTTCAGTCTTTCATTATTTTAAGAGTCATTGACCATCTATGTGTTTTTCCCTTGTTCTTCCCTCTTTCTGTCAGGTACTTTCTTGTGTCAGTGGTCTTTGTAGTCTTCTCCTTCCCTGTGGCAGACAAGGACTGGGTGCCCTGCTCGGAGCTGGCCACTGTAGCTCTCTTCTTCACTGTCACCTCCTTCCTCAGCCTCCATGCCTCCGCCCAGCTGTTTGCCCGCCGGGCCCTGCTCACCGAGGTCCTCTCTGGGGCCTGCGCCCTCACCCACCTCCTCCCTGAGTCCCTGTGGGCCCTGCGGCTGCTGGGTGCCACCCTGGTGTCTGTGCCCCTGGGGGACATGGTGTCTGTGAACCTAGGCCTTCCCTGGCTACTGTACGCCCACCTGTTCTACGTGCTGTTCCGCATGGCCCAGCTGCGGGGCTTCCGGGGCATCTACCTGTGCCTGGTTCCCTACCTGGTGTGCTTCACCTGGTGCGAGCTGGGCTTAGCACTGCTCCAGTCCTCCTCCGCCCTGGGCCTCATGCGCACCTGCGTTGGCTACTTCCTCTTCCTGTTCGCCCTGCCCATCCTGTCGCTGGGCGTGGCCGCCATGGTACTGATCCAGATGCTGCAGTGGTTCTTGGCCCTGGAGCTGGCCAAGATGGCAGTGACGGTGACGGTGTGCGCCGTGCCAGTGGTACTGCGCCTGTGGACGCGCTTCAGCCTCAACCCTCTGGTGGTGGCACGCTCGCTGTCGCGCAGCAGCGTGGTCAAGCTCATCCTGGTGTGGCTGAGCGCCGTGGTCATGTTCTGCTGGATGTACGTGTACCGCTCCGAGGGCATGAAGGTGTACAACTCCACCCTCACCTGGCCCCAGTATGGCAACCTGTGTGGGCCGCGGGCCTGGAAGGAGTCCAACATGGCGCAGACCCAGATCCTCTGCTCCCACCTGGAGGGCCACCGAGTCACCTGGACTGGAAGGTTCCGCTACGTGCGCGTCACCGACATCGAGAACGGAGCCCAGTCGGTCATCAACCTGCTGCCCGTATTCATGGGCAACTGGATTCGCTGCCTCTACGGCGAGGCGTACCCGCTCTGCGACGAGGAGGCTGCCAGCACCCCCTCCCCGGCCCCGCTCCCTGCCCCCATGCCCCCTCCGCTCAACCCCCTCTGCAAGCTGAAGGCGCTGGCCAAGCACGAGTGCCACGTGAAGCGTTTCGACCACTACAAGTTCGAGGTGACGCTGGGCATGCCCCTGGAGCGCACGGCCAAGAACGGCACGCTGGTGGAGGACGAGGACTCTACCAAGGACATCGTGCTGCGGGCCAGCCACGAGTTTGGACCCGTGCTGCTGCACCTGAACACCGGCAGCCTGGTGGAGTTCAGCACGGTGCTGGAGGGGCGGCTGGGATCCAAGTGGCCCGTGTTCGAGCTCAAGGCTATCCACTGCCTGGCAGGCGGCGACGCCAACGTGCCCAGCTGGCGCCAGTACAAGATCGAGCACGACTGGCGGCGCTCGGCCCAGCGCGCGCTGCAGTTCGCCTTCGACTTCTTCTTCAGCCCCTTCCTGTCCGCCCAGCTGGAGCAGGAGGAGTCGGACGCAGGCGCCCCGACTGAGGCGGGGGAGCAGGGGGGAGGGTAGGGAGGGGAGGGGGGAGGAGGAGTGGACAGGTGCTTCTCTACGAAGCTGTAGCCGTAGATGATCATGATGTATTGGAGAACACGCGTGCACAGTGAGAGACGTGAGCAGCCACTACTGTACGGAACATGTTGTGCAGCAGCCATTCATCATTCTCCACCAACGTACAGTGCATCGTTGTTGACGCTAGTCTCAACTGTCGGCCGAGTAGCTTCCTGTCCTAAGCTGCTTAAAGAGACACCCCAAGTAGTGCAGAATGTGTAGTCCATCACTGTGCACGGTGCAGGTGCTTCTGTGTGTGTGTTGTAGACGTGTATGTTTGTATGTGTGCGCTTGGTGTGCATGTTTTTACAGTGCGTCAGTGGAGCTCGATCGTTTGAGGAGGTTATGCTGAGTGTGATGCCACTCAAACACACTACGCGCTGTAGTACTGTAGTGCTGTAGTGCTGTAGTACTGTAGAAAGTATAGTAGCTCCTCACACAGTACTCAGAAGCACTCAGACACAAACACACACCAAGCCCAGCCTCTGCGCTCAGGACCGCTGTGTGACGTTCAGATGTTTCCGAGAGTTTATCGAACAAGCTACCTAACCTCAGATGTCCACAATTCCAAGGACATTAAAGATAATGTATCTGTAGTGGTCTCCTGTTCATCACGGAGTACATTTGAATTTCCTGTTTGACTTATGTTTGGTAGTATTCATCGAAGTTTGAAGGTTGCATTTTTAATTCGATTATCATGTCCTAAATAATTCATTTAAAATATGTTTTATTATTAGTATGTTTTCCTGTTTTATTGCAGGTACAGTGTGAATGCATGACAGGAAGTGCTGTAAACTTTATAATTTGTGTTCTTTGTAACATTTAGTCACACAATTGTTATATCAAAAAGGAGAAATTGAGATGTGCTTTTGTTGTGGAGCTTTAATCATTATTGTGGCTGTTTGACAAACATTGGTTGCGATTATCTTATAATGTACGGAGGTCTCGTAAGTGCCTTGTTATTCTCAAACTATTGGAAATTCCAGTCAACCAGTGCTTATGGGGAAATGTAGTTCATTTGAGTGAGGGTCAAACTGTGATCAATTTATGAACAGGCTTGCCACTGTACTGAACACTACAAGTGTGTTGGACTCAATTATGTTTCCCACTCATAACGTCCTGCATCACAACATGTTGAAAAGTGAACTTGTGTCCAATTGGATTCCTTTGTGTGCCTTATCTATTGTTTCTGCCTGTTTCTCTCCCTACTCCTCATTTTCCTTTTCCTTCTCTCTCTCCTCTTCTCCCCTCTCTCCTTTCCCCCCAGCAGTGTTGGGTTTTGATCACATGATTGGAGTCTTTTTGAGTCTGGTGAGGTCAATTGTGGCAGGTTGTCACCACTGTAAACCCCGTCTGTGACCAATAAAGTTGCAAAATAAATTCAATTGTATTTACTTGCTCTTTCTTACGCTATCATAAAAATCGAAGGTGTAGTGGCTACATATAGCCACTAGGTGGTGCCCCAAAATACAGTTAGTCACCCCAGGAAGTCATGTGTTTCCCAACAAAACGTCAGTAAACAGGAACACATTAATTGTTCACATAGTAGTCTGGTGGTCCCTGAAGACAGACACTCATAGGATGCAATTTCGTCGAAATCTTTATTCAGAAAAAAAACAATATTAACATATTTATAACTTCATTTTGACATTTTGTCATCAAAATACATGAACACAAATTTGGTGAATCAATGCTAATCAAAATGACACACAAAAATATCACTTAAATGAGCATTATGAACAACGATGGTCAGAGCCAGAAAAATAATTTTGTGACAGACTGAAAGAGGGTCATCTATGTTTCTTCCGTGCCGTGGTCATAACCATCATCATTAAAGATTATCTGCTCCATAACCTAATTATCAATGATCACGGTCAATCTTCAGAGACGAAACCATAAAAGTCAAAACAGTTGATATATATATACAGACACGATTCAGGCCCTTAAAAGGTCTTGATTACAACGCTGATAAAACATTCCCCATAACTCCAGTTCAGTGTTTTCCTCGAAACCGACGTCGTTCGGCTTCATTTTATTTGTACACGGTAAAACCGAACGTTGGTAAACATGCTTGCGTGTCCTGAGACACAAAGAAAGTAGAGCTCTTCGTCTATGGTAACTAGTGCTGTGTCGCGGCGGAGCTCCATAAGCCAGTATACAGCCCGGTTTAACGGTTAGAAAGGCAGCCAGTCCAGCATTTATGTAAAAGGTAACACTTTTTGTGTTTTTTTTTCATGCAGCATCTTTTTTGCTTGATTGTTGGACTACTGTGTTTTTGTCGTCGTTTTTCGTCGTTTTTTTTTTTTTTCGTTTTTTCTTTTGCTTGTCATTCATGACAGGGTAGCTCCTCAGCAGCTTCAACAATCGGCAGCTTACAGCAGGGGTGCGTTCAGGGGCGCGAAGTGTTGCAGAACATTCAGTTAGACTCGCTTGTGGTACGACAGAATGGAGAGATCGGGGTGGTGGTCAGTTATTTCATGATACCGATCTGTTTGCAGCATTTTGTAATGTTTCGCCTCACTGAGCCCACCCCAATAGTGGGGGAGAGGGGGTTTACCGAACCTTTAATTGTTGTACATCCAGTCGGGACAGACTCGACACACGTGTGCCATTAACCGTCACTGTCACCACCATCCTCATCACTATTACCATCATGGGTGACACCATCACAGACAATTTACTTAACAATAGTCGTGATTGAACGAAACAACAGTACGACTTCAAAGCAGACAGCACACAAGGCCTGTGTAGAGTTTCCACACAGACTCCACGCCAACACTGGCAATCGGTCAATCTAACAGCAGGACCAGGTCTGGATATGGGCCCAGCACACACGTGTACACACAGAGGAGGGAGGGGAGGTAAGCAAGGGGGGAGGAGGACAAGGAAACGGGAGAAAAACGGGACACAAAACATAAGCCTTTTTCCTGTCTGAGGGTTATAATCTCCACGCCATCGCAAAACCAACCGAGAACAAAACAGCACATGAACAACCACAATCCAACCGTCTCCAGGACAGAAATCTGTGATATGGAACTCTGTAATCCATAGTCCACGATAATCCATAATCCCCTTTAGGCAACACAGCTCCCCTCTGGCCCAAGGGCGGGTCCATTCAGTGTTGGGGATGGATGCAGGAGTGGCATAGGATGGATATGGCATAGGATGGATGTAGGAGTGGCATAGGATGGATGTGGCATAGGATGGATGTGGGAGTGGCATAGGATGGATGCAGGAGTGGCATAGGATGGATGTGGGAGTGGCATAGATTGGATGTGGGAGTGGCATAGATTGGATGTGGCATAGATTGGATGTGGGAGTGGAATAGGATGGATGTGGGGTGAAGCATGTTGGCAGGGGACAAGGGGAGGACGGCGGGCAGCAGAGAGTGACATGTTTTTCTCTGCAGCATCATTCCCATCTTTAGTTTTGAGTGTGTTTATGTGTGTTTATGTATGTGTGTGTATTATATCTGTGTCTGTGTGTATGAGTGTGTCCCCTTCTCCTGGCTGTCAGTGCATCTCAGAGTTGAGCTTATCCTGGAAGATGTAGAGGTTGTTGGTGGCGGCGATGGCGATGATGTTCTCCGTGGGGTGCCAGGCGGTGTGCAGGATCTTCTTGGTGAAGTCCAGGCTGTCCACGCTGATGTCGTCCTTCCTCCGCTTGCCCCCGGCGCACACGCGGCGAGGCTTGAGCACGGCGCGGGGCTTGCTGCTCTCCCGCGACGCCTCCAGGGTCACGTCCCGCTTCGTGTTCCGGTCAAACATCCGAAAGAAGTTGTTGTAGGAACCAGTCATGATAACACTGGAGAGAGAGAGAGAGAGGGAGGGAGTGTGAGAAAGAGAGAGGGAGGGATGGAGAGAGAGAGGGAGAGAGAGAAAGAGGGAGAGAGAGGGAGTGAGAAAGTGGAGAGAAAGAGAGAGAGGGGGGAGAGAAGGGTTAGAATGGCCTGTGAGGATGGAGAGCAGACCTTTCTTTACTCAGGAGTCAGTTAGATAAAACACAGGGAAGGAAGAGGAGGCGTAGACATACTTCACACAGACGCTCCCCTCTTCCACACGCACGCACGCACACTTAACGTACCTGTCTGAGCCATTCCAGGCACACTCAAACTTGTCGAAGATACAGTCATTCTCGTAGAGGGAGCACAGCTTGCTGCGGAGGTAATCATGCACCTGCAAAAACAAACGTATTTAGTTGAACTTGAACCAGCATAAACTGTTCAGATTTACCAAGTAGAATTTCGTCCAGAATATGTGGGATGAGAAGTCTTGACGAGGGACACGGTAACACTCATGCAACATCAATGAAAAAACCAACCCAGTATCCTTCCACAAGAAGCATGAATGATCAAAGTAGGAATGACATTTCCACCTCGGGCAAACTTTACTTATCCCCCAACACCCAACCACACACTCTCACAAACACACACACACACACACACACCACTAAGACTAACACTTTCCTCTTGGTAATTTCTGTTTGTGTCAGCGTGTTGGCACAGTGATGCAAGAGGCTGAAATTGAAAGGGATGTCTTTATTCACAGTCTGCACTCCCCTTATGCACAGGGTCAGCAGTCCACCATCCACTATAGAGTTGATCAATCAATCTGTGGTCAAGCTGAGGTCAGATTTGATGTTTGGAATCAGAACCGCTGACGCGTTTCCCCTTGAGGTTCCCAGAAGCAAATGAAAAAGGTCAACCGGTTTTTTGGGGGTGCTTTTTTTATGATCCTTGTTTCCCCCCGTTTCCTCCTTCTTCCCTTTTGTTTTTCTCTCCCAGCTCCTCACGCTTTCTCTCTCCCCCTCCCGCTCGCCCCCAACCCACCATGCAACTGCTTTATCAACATGGAAAAAAACAAGCACTGACTTGCCCCAAATGGGAGTCGCACTCAGACCCCCCTGACATCACACCCCCTCACCCTCCTCCACCTATTCTTCACCTCCCCACCCCACCTCCTCCTTCTCCCAACCCCACCCCTCCCCACCTCGCGTTGCTGCATTGCAGATCTGGGCTGGGCTCAGTAAGGTATCCCCCCCCAGAGTTAGAGTGTGAGCTTGGTATAAATGACGGAGCGTGTTCATCCATCCTGGGTGCGTGAGCTGCGTGTCAAACGCAGCACACACAGCACACGCACATACGCAGAGGGATGTTTTGTGGGGCAATGACAGTCAACAAACAGTTAGCATGAGCATACTTAAACTGTACTCAGCTAAGTGTTCTATATCCACTCTATATCCACTCTCACACCCTGAAAGACGGGGCCTATCCTTGCTCACACGCTCGCACATGCACAGTAACACACACCTACACACACACACACTCACACACACACACACACACACACACACACACACGTGTGGCTTACCTGGTAGGTCTCCAGAGGTTTGTTCTCCATCTGCAGGTCCCACACCTTGGCGGTGAGATAGTCTCTGGTCAGCAGGTAGCGTCCGCTGTGGCTGAACTTGACATCAGAGACGGAGGAGATGATCTCTGAGAAGAAGGAACGATTACTGGGGTCCTCCGGCTCTTCAAACACTGGAACAGGGGAAGAGGGTCAGCGTGAGGCAACATGGGGCCGTGCGTGTGTAGGTGGGTGTAGGTGCGTGTGTGTGTCTGTGGGCGTCCACAGGCATGCCTGTGAGTGAGAAACTCACACTTGGAGTGTTTGTCGCAGAGCGCAGCCTCTCTCATGTCACAGAGGCGGAGGGAGCCCTTGCTGCTGCTGTACACAAACAGGTTACACTGCTGGGGGTGGAACTCTGCCGAGGTGATCACCTCCGTCAGCTCCTCCATGTTAGCTGGCTTGATGTCCACGATGTCTGAGGGACGGGGGGGTGAAGGACTACAACTCCCAGGAGACAAACTACAATTGCACAGGGTCCTTAGCGAATGGGATTACTCTTCTTCCAGATGTCACAGAGGGTACAAAACCCACAGAATTACATACTAAACTAAACCCACGGAGTAAAGTAAACCCACACTGTACCGACCAATTCAAGCTTAACGGATGAGTTCGTATTCTCAGAAAGTGTAACACACGCACAGTCTGGGACAGCGATGAGTTTATACTGTGTTCTATTCAAAGGGATTATAACCCAGAAAAGAGTGAAATATTAATGTGGTGTGCTGAATAATTCATTAAGCCTCATTTCTACTCCTGAGGAAAAATATTCCCCTCCCCCTCCTAATGCATTTCTTTGTGTGCGTGAGAGAGAGTGTGTGCGTGCGTGTGTGTGTGTGTCTGTGTACGTCTAATAATATTTCAGTTCATGCATTGGCATGTATTCAGGCGAGCAATAACATCATGTTGTATATGAAGGACGTGTGATGAGTGCTATAGAGAAGTGTGTGTCCTTGTTGTATGTGTGTGGGCGCTTCCTGTAAGTGTGTGTGTGTTGAATATGTGCCATGTGAACGGGGTAATGTGCTGCAGCGTGTTGTACACTGTATGAGCGCATTGCGTGTGGATGTCCCGTGGGCATACGTGTGTGTGCGTGGGCGTGGGCGTGTGTGTGGGCGTGTGGTCGTGTGTGTGTGTATTGTGTGTGTGTGTGTGGGCAATGTGTGTGTGCTGTGTGTTGTGTAGGCCGGGTACTGTCTGTGGGTGTGTGTGTGTGTAGGCGTGTATGTGTGTGGGCAGGTCTTCCAGGATACTGAAGCTGCGGTCGGTGATTCCCAGGTGCCAGAGGTTGATCCTCAGGTCATCGGCTGACATGTAGGTCTCACAGTCGGAGTTGACGGAGATGGAGTTGACGTGGTAGGTGTGGGCGTTGGCAAACACCCTCCGAGGGCTCACCTCTACCATCAGGTCCATGGGCATCAGCACCGGCACCTGCAGAAGACGACAGTCAGGGCTCTGGACCACACACTGTTATTAATACTACTATACACTATTCACATCCCATGCCTGGGAGGAAAATGCCCTGGGGACTGGCTAATGAAGGATTTACATTGACATTTACATGGGCAACAAATAATGCATTTGCACTCTGCTTTAAGGTTAAGTACACTCACACATACGCAACATGTCCCTTTGTGTCTAAAAGGGAAGGGAATATATGTATATGTATCATGACTGAATATGGGAGATTGTTGGCTGTTTGGTTGGTTTTGTGCACATGGCGTTCTCTTCCATCCCCCTCAAGAGCTAGCTCCTGTCCGAAACAGCTGGCACAGCTGACACACACACACAAGGGCAGACATGTAACACACACACACATACATTCACAGGCGCGTTGATAACACACACACCTTTGTGCCAATGACCCACTTTTACACACGCATATCCACCACTGACCTACTTTTGCTACCCAAACGAATGTGCTTGCGTGTGCTATCATGTGTCAGTGTGTGCATATACAGATAGGAGGAATAAAAAAATGATTGGGAACAAATAGACAAGGAGACAGACAGACAGACAGACAGACAGACAGACAGACAGACAGGCAGGCAGGCAGGCAGGCAGGCAGGCAGGCAGGCAGGCAGGCAGGCAAAGACAGACACACACAGACACACAGACACACAGTCACACAGACAGACAAACAGACAGACAGACAGACAGACATACAAAGACAGAGACAGAGACAGAGACAGACAGACAAAGACAGACAGACAGACAGGCAGACAGACAGACAGACAGACAGACAGACAGAAAGGCAGACAGACAGACAGACAGACAGACAGACCGACAGACAGGCAGACAGGCAGGCAGACAGACAGACAGAAAGGCAGACAGACAGACAGACCGACAGACAGACAGGTACCTGGAGGGAGGTGACGGTGGAGAGGTCCTTCATCCTTCCTTCCTCATCCTTCAGGTTGTATCCTTCAGGTCGCTTGTCTCTCTCGCTCACCTTCCACAGCTTGATAGTCTTATCTGGGGAGAGACAGGATGGTCAGCGTGCCACGCGCCTTCTCCGAGAGGCAGAAAAGAAAACGTTCCAGGCCAGCATTGCCTTACCATTGGTGGAAAGAAGGAAGTGGGCGGCGTTCTGCTGCGGCAGCCATCGGATCTTGTTGATCTTCTCCTCGATCTCCAGACTCTTCAGGTAGTCGAACTCAGGCTCGTGGCTCTGGAACGTGCTGTAGACATTGTACTCTCCTTGGGAGTATGGTTCTGTCTTACACTGGAGAGGAAGAGAGGGGAGAGTGAAGGGGGGAGAGAGACATGGAACAGTTATAGAATGGCGAGATTCCATGTAACAGAGAGTGATGGAAGGGGAGAGAACTAAGGTGCAGGTACAGTACAAGTTTTTAATTTGATCTCAATTTGTGCGTGTGAGTGTCTGAATGCCTGTGTGTGTGCCTGTGTGTGCGCCTGTGTGTATGTGTGTGTGCGCCTGTGTATGTATGTGTGTGTATGTGTGCGTGTCCGTGCCTCTGTGTGCGCCTGTGTGTTCGCCTGTGTGTATGTGTGTGTGCGCGCCTGTGTATGTATGTGTGTGTATGTGTGCGAGTCTGTGCCTCTGTGTTCGCCTGTGTGTGCGCCTGTGCGTATGTGTGTGTGCACGCCTGTGTATGTATGTGTGTGTATGTGCGCGTGTCTGTGCCTCTGTGTGCGCCTGTGTGTGCGCCTGTGCGTATGTGTATGTATGTGTGTGTATGTGCACGTGTCTGCGCCTGTGTGTAGGGTCGGCTTACCTCAGGTTCCCTCTGAAAGATGACCACTCGCCCCCCCTTATCTCCTGTGGCCAGGAGCTCTCCCGTGTGGTTGAACTCTACGGTGGAGATGATGTCAGCTGGAGAGAGAGAACAGAAGGAGGGAGAGGAGAGATAAGGAGGGGTAGTGGGAAATGGAGAAAGAAAAGAATGGTCGGGGAGGAGAGAGGTTGAATGGGGGAGGGAGCGAAAGAAAGGATGAAGAAGAGAAAGAGAGGACAGGTGAAAGAGGCGAAAAGAGAGATACATGGAGAGAGGGTGGCACAATTATGCAGAGCGAGGGACGATCGAAAGTGAAGGAGGAGGGGTAGAAGCAGAGAGGGAGGAGGACCAAAAAGAGTTGCCATTAGCTAATGGAGCAGAACACATTGGCATTACCGTTAACGTTCACCATCGTCAACCATTCAGCATCAGATCCCACAGGCAGCACCATAGCCAGCATTATTAAATACTACATGAGCAAATCAGCAACTCTCTCCAACGCACACACACACACTCACACACAAATAACACATAAATGCACATCATGTAGATCCAGATACACGTACAATAGAATAATCACAGGTGGTATCTGCTCTCATGTCTGTCACATTGTCAGGCTGTCACATGTCACACGTTTCCACACCGACACTGGCTCTGACTTCCTCTGACTGCCCCAACACACACACACACTACACACACACACACACACACACACACACACACACACACACAGACGCACATACACACTCACACACTACACACACACACACAGACGCACATACACTACACACACACACTACACACACACACACACACACACGCTACACACACACTACACATACACACACGCTACACACACACACGCACATACACTACACACACACATGCTACACACACACATGCTACACACACACATGCTACACACTACACACACACACGCTACACACTACACACACACGCTACACACACACACAAACACACACACAACACACACTACACACACACACATGCTACACACACACACACACGCAGGCGCAACCACATTGCCCGTTCAACATCACACCCAGGCCAGTCTATCAGGCTGTTGTAACATACTGTGGAACCATTTCCTTTCATCCCCCCACTATGAAGGTAATATGCACTTACTAAACATTACACTAATGAAAGCACCAATGAAAAGGCAACATGTCTGAAAGTAACAGCTCATCCATTGACTGTGAAGTGCAGCTGTGATGAAGTGGGCCGCAGGGTGTTTTGTGTTGGTTGTGCAGGGAGGAGAAGAGGCTGCCTGACAGAGAAGACAAGAGGAGCAGGTCCTGACAGTTCTGGAGGATCTGGGATCCTGAATCACTCATACAGGAGCTCACCCCTGCTGCATGTAGCCCTCTCTCTTTCTCTCTCTCTCTCTCTTTCCCCTCTCTCTTTCTCTTTCCCTCTCTGTCTCTCTCTCTCTCTCTCTCTCTCTCTCTCTTTCCCCTCTCTCTCTCTCTGTCTTTCCCCTCTCTCTTTCTCTCCCCCTCTCTCTTTCCCTTCTCTTTCTTTCCCTTTCCCCCCTTCTCACTCTCTCTCTTTCCCTTTTCTTTCTCTCTCTTCCCCCTCTCTCTATCTTCCCTTTCCCTCTCTCTTTCTCTCTCTCTCTCTCTCTCTCTCTCTGTCTCTCTCTGTTTCTCTCTCTCTCTAGCTAGGTTTCGTTTGTCTCTCTCCTCCTCCCTCCAGCAATTTTGATGAACATTGAGACTGTGGGTGTGTGTGAGTGGTGAGGGGGGAGCAGGAAGGCTGGTAGAAGGGGGGGGGGGAGGAGCACGGTACAGCTCATGCAGGCGTTGCTATGGCAACAGGCTGAACTGGTGAGGCAGCTTGGAAAAGGAAGCAGAATTCATCAATCAAAGAACACAGTGCTCCTGCTCCTTCTCCTCCCTCCCTCCTTTCCTTCCTCCCTCCCTCACCCCTCCCACCCTCTCAGTCCTCCTCTTGCTCCTCCCCCTCCTCTTCTTCTTCCTGGTATTGCCCTGTGCCTCACCAAGCAGTCAAAACACATGATGAATAAACATCCATCCACACGCATGCACACCACAAACTGTCCTTGGAACACACTCACACCTTCCCTAAACCTACACACACACATAGCCTGCATTACAAAAGCTAGGTTGCACTGCAGACCACTAACAGTAGCTTCAGTATAAAGTCCTTGAACTCTATCATCTCCAAGGTGAGCGCCCTCCCTGGCCCTGGCACCACCTCCCTGGCCCTGGCCCCACCTCCTCGGCCCTGGCCCCACCTCCCCAGCCCTGGCCCCACCTCCCCAGCCCTGGCCCCACCTCCCCGGCCCTAGCCCCACCTCCTCGTTCCTGGCCCCCCACTTCCCCGGCCTTGGCCCCACCTCCTCGGCCCTGGCCCTACCTCCCTGGCCCTGGCCCCACCTCCTGGGCCCTGGCCCCACCTCCTCGTTCCTGGCCCCCCACTTCCCCGGCCTTGGCCCCACCTCCTCGGCCCTGGCCCCACCTCCTTCGCCCTGGCCCCACCTCCCTGGCACTGGCCCCACCTCCTTTGCCCTGGCCCCACCTCCCCAGCCCTGGCCCCACCTCCCCTGCCCTGGCCCTACCTCCCCAGCCCTGGCCCCACCTCCCCGGCCCTGGCCCCGACTCCTCGGCCCTGGCCCCACCTCCTCGGCCCTGGCCCCCCAGTGACAGGGACAGTAGACCCCAGTACTCTGTGTCTCTGGACCTGGAAGGGCAGGAGACAGAGAGGAGAGGCGACGTCTCCTGTGGAGGCTAAGCAAGCTGTGTCTCCTCCTTCATCATCAGCACCATCAGGGCATAACACACACGCACACACACAGCCCTGTATCTCTCATCTCTCTGACTCATCCACACACTGCAGGAGGGCTGGATGAACACACATGGAAAGACACACACACACTCACACATACACAACAAACACACAAAGACCCGAACACACGCACTCACAAGAGGGGCAAGCTTGAGTGTCCTTTTCATACACCGAAGTACACAATGACACGAGTACAGACAGTGACACACACATCACAACAACGTAGAGACAGATGAACCCACGTAACAGTCTGGTTCCAGACCTTGTGTGTGTCCAGTAAACTGAACACATGAACACACTGCTCAGAAGCTGATAGGGTGGAAGTAGAGAGGGGAGTGTTTCTGGGGACAGGAAGAGAGTGAGTGTGTGTGGGGAGGGGAGGGGTGGGGGTTGGGAGGGGCGTCCTACTGTTCCAATTATCGATGTCTCTGGTCTTGGTAAACACTAGTCCTTAAAGTACAGCCAACATCGCTCTCTGAACAGCACGGCCAAACTGACACACAGCAGGGCACCCATGTGTGTGTGTGTGTGTGTGTGGGGGGGGGGGGTTATGTTGGTGTGTGTGTGTTGGTTAGTGTTGGTACATGCGGGGGTGTGGGTGTGTTCAATTACCCTCCAAAAAATGAAAGGCGAGGGGCAAGAGGGTGGGGCGGGGGTGGGCTGCTTGTGGGAGATGTTAAATTGATCCCCATCCCCACATTGGAGCAGCAGAGGGGGGATTTGAAGCTGGAACAGACAGCAGTGGGGGGTGGGGAGGAGGGTTATTGGAACAGCGGGGGAGCTCCAACAATGGTGCAGAATAAGAGTGGATCTACAATAACTGTGATGAAACGGTCATTGAAACAGACCATCAGCAACACGCACCCACGAACACACACACGCCTTTACGCAGCTATTCAGCCATGTTGAAATGTGAACTGCCGTCTGATGTCGTGTGATAAGTTGCTAAATGGGAGAGCTGTGTGCAATCTGTGGGCTCAGTATTTGTATTAGCTCTTCGGGATCTACCATATCATGTCATTTGGTGGGTCTAATCCCTGGGCTAAGTGAATGTGTGCTGTGGTGTGACTGTGTGTGTGTATGTATGTGTGTGTGTATGTGTGTGTGTGTGTCTGTATGTGTGTGTGTGTGCATGTATGTGTGTGTGTATGTGTGTGTGTGTGTATGTATGTGTGTATGTATGTGTGTATGTATGTGTGTGTGTGTATGTGTGTGTATATATGTGTGTGTGTGTGACCTCAGTGATAGGACTGGGGGTCTTCTCTATCAGACTTAAGTAGGAAAAGTGGGGCATGTCCTCTGTGGGACTGGGGTTCGTCTAGTCAAGCTCTATTTTAAGACAGAGAAGGCACTGCACACACACCCAAAGAGATGGACTTGAATGACCCAGACATAGAGACAAAGACAGACACACACACACGCACAGTACGCTGCTCCGACGTCTTGTGACTGAGTACTTGTATTAAACACACACACACACACCTTCAGTGTAAGAGGCAAACGGCTCGGGCTCCAGAGAGAGGGAAGTGATGTCGGAGCAGAGGACCTGGATGGGGTTCAACATCCTGGGGGAGGAGTCCGGGAGAGGGGAGGAGTCCGGGAGAGGGGAGGAGAGGCGGGGCTCTTCAGGCTAAAGCCAGGAGCAGCCCTGTAAGAGGGGGGGCAGGGTGTGAGTTACTGCAGCGACAACCAGGTAGACCTGTCACATGAGGGTTACAATACTGGGAGGAGGGGGCAGAGGGGCAGGGGGGCAAGGGGACAGGGGGCAGGGGCAGGGTGTGTGTTGGGTAGTGGCTTGGAAGTGGGTGTGGTTGGGCAGGGTGTTGTGTGTAGAAGAGGGTTGGCCACCCCAGGGGTGTGGGGGCGTGTGTGTGCTATGGTAGAAGGGGTTGCCATAGGGTGGTGCACCAACAAGGGTGTGTTGGAAGGGAAGGTCCAGGGCTATAGTCGCGGGTCGGGGCGGACGCAGCGTCAGTGTGTGAAGGGGAGAGGGGTTGGCTACAGGGCGGGGGACAGGCTGATAGTTGGGGAAGGGCGCGGATCGGCAGAGGGGGCTCTCGGGGGCGCAGGTGGTCGCTGTTGGGCAGAAGGGGTTCGCGACGGGGTGGGGGGGCTGGTGTGCTATTGGGAAACGGGGTTGGGAAGGGGGTGCGGGCGGGACAGGGCTGTGTGTTGGAGAGGATCGGGAGGGGGTGGGGGGCAGCACAGGTGCTGTTGGGAGAGGGGTTGTCGAGGGCGTGGGGGGCAGGGTGTGTGTCTGGGGAGAGGGGTCGGTGAGGGGGTGGGCGGGGGGGAGGGTGTGTGTCTAGGAAAGCGGCGTCGGGCCAGGGGGTGAGGGCAGGGTGTGTGCTGGGAGATGGGGTCGGGAGCGGTCGGGGGGGAGGTGTGTCGTTTCAGCCACGCAGGCGGATCGCGTCCGAGGGGTGGGGGGCAGCGTGCATGTTGGCACAACAAAAAAAAGAAGGGGGTTGTTACTCTTTCTTTATTGGGGAGGATGGGCGGGCTTTAGGGCTGTGCTGTTTCGGGAAGAGAGGCTTCGAGGCAGGGGTAGAGGCCGGGAGCACCGACATGTTAAGCCCGCTGGTTCTGCTCGTTAGTTAGAAACAGTCACACTGTAAAGCAAGGACAATAATCCTGACTTGTTACCAAGCCTGCGACCATCATCACGTGTCACCACATACTAACTCAACTGACGCACCTCACGCAGCCCAGGCATTGGTAGTGAGGTGGTGAGGGTGAAGAGGCCATGTCTAGGGATTTAGGCCAGGTGCTCTGTCAGTCATTAGTATATCACCACACAAGCTAAGCTAGAATGTCGCAACTCATAGTGTAGTTATCTCACCCTGTCTCCTCTTGTCTACACCCCCCCCACCACAGTCATCAGGTACGCCAACAGCAGGAGCGACTGGGACTAACAGAGGAGAGGGAAGGCAGCGCGGACGTGGCCTAAAGGCATCACGGTGGGTGGAACGTGAAGGGCACGAGGGGATGGAGCGGACCACGTGGAGGAGGACGGACGACGAGCGAGGCCCGGGGAGGAGGGAGGGTTAAACATCTCTCCCCTCAATGAATCCAGAGCAGGGAAACCCCCATTGGGACCCTTAGACCTGACATGGCTACAGACACACTGGTGTGTATGCATACACACACACACACACACACACACACACACACATACACACACACACATATACATAGATGCAAACATACACACACACACACACCTTTGAAATGACATGAAACAGCCACAGGCACAAACATTTCAAGAAAGCACACACACCATGACTACCAGCACATCTACATTGACAGGGACAGACAATAAGACACAGATGCACACACACACACACATACACTGCCTTTGAGCAGGCGTAGTACACTGTTGGATAATTGTTTGGCAGCCACACCACTTCATCACCAGCCAATAGCGTGAGTACCATTAAAGAGGGGGGGGGCAGAGCGCGGGGGGATGAAGAGAGGGAGGAGGACGGAGGCTGGGGGAGCACAGAAAAGGTAGATGGGAGTGGGAGTAGTGGGGGTGGGAGGATGAGGGGATGAGGGGATGAGAGAATGAGAGGATGAGAGGATGGGGGAAGGGTGATGAGAGGATGAGAGGATGGGGGATGGGGGGATGAGAGGATGGGGGATGAGAGGATGGGTGGATGAGAGGATGGGTGGATGGGGGGATGGGGGATGGACGTGTCGTTGAAGACAAGGCTGAAATTATGTGTGTCTTTATATTAGGAACCAATTTACAGGTGTAACGGAAATGCTAAGTGAAAAACAGGGTTGTTCATGTGTGTGTGGGGGAAAGTGTGTCTGTGTGTGTGTGTGTGTGTGTGTGTGTTCATTCTTTCGCTCTCTTGGTTTCTGCTCATCAGCAATTCAGCCAGTGAATAATCACTGACTTTGCCCTGGATCTGAGAGCATAATTAATACTGCTATTATTAGTGGGCGGTACTGACCTGTCAGTCATCCCAGCCCACTACCAACAGAATGCATGTTTATTTTCATGTCCTGTTGCTATGACGATGAAGGGATGGATGGATGTGGGGTGAGAGCAGAATAGCAGGATGAATGTGAACACCTTGACCGCTCCTGTGTACAGTGCTGTCATTTATCACGAACACACGCGACACGTTACACACAATACACACACACACACACACCACACACACGCTGACACTTACACACACATACACACACACACACACACACACACACACACACACACATACATACATACACACAAATCAATTAATTCATCCATGTTATGTGAAAACATTAAGAACTCTGTATTTTTGTAGGACTAATTCCCTCATGGGAAATTGGGATTATGCAAATTCTCAACATGCCAATTACCCCAAGGCATTCCTCGTTATAATTCCCACGTCTCCAAGACAGGATGAACAATGTACCGAGTGTATGTGGTCTACAGTTCAGGTCAGATTAACGGTGTAACTCAGATTAGCAGGAAGAGAGGGAAAGATTGGGACTATAATCCCATTTTGATGCCATTATGAAACAAAGGCAAGTTCCTCTCCTGAACCTGACCCAGATCGCTCCGTGATCTGCCACCAACACTCACTAATGCGCTCGGAAAGCGTGCATGTGTGCGCTTCTCATACAGAAGAAATAGTTTTAGAGAACGTAACAATGGGGATATACAAACACAAATAATCGGATTGGCGGAGGACAAACTAGACAAAGAGAGATGTACATTACAACGATGCAAGATGACAGGAGAGAGGGAGGGGAGGACAGAGGAGGAAAGGTTCAAAAGAGATTGACTGTGGAGAGAGAAGCAGGGCGGCTTCAGATCATCTGCAGGCTGGCGCAGTCCACCAGTATCAGGGAGTTTACAGAAGCTTCCACATGAACCCTGAGTCCAACTACTCTCTCTTTCACTCGTCTTCCTCGCGCACGCAAACACCACACGCGCGCGCGCGTTAACGATGATTCTCTTTTACCTTACAATCCCATTCACGCGCACGCACACATCCACAGAGGGGCTTCTTACCTTCTGTCACATAGTTGTGGTGTCTGAGGAAGCTGTGGTTCAGTGTTTGGGTGTCAGTGTCCTCGCCCATGGGCAGGGCTGCGCCGTGCGCCCGTCCTGGAGGGGGCAGCGAAGATCCGTGGGGGGTGTCCCGGCCAGCGCAGCGCCCATACTGCCCAACGCCTCAGCACAGGGGCGCAGAGCAAAGCATCCTGGGACAAGGGGGCCAGGCGGAGAAGGGGGAGGGGGGGAAGAGGGGGGGAAGGGGGGGGAGGGGGGACAGAGACGCAGACCTCTGTGAGCGAACGGGACGCGAACGCACACCCTCGCACACTCTGGGAAACACACGAGAAATATGCACACACACGCTCGCTCTCTCGCACCCAAACACACGCTCGCTCTCTCACACCCACACACACACGCTCGCTCTCTCACACCCACACGCACGCTCGCTCTCTCACAAGCGCACGCATGGAGGTGGAAAGCGCTGGGTTGCTTCCCCTTCGATGTTCCGGGAGGAGGGGGGAGGGGAGGATGAGGCTAGCCCCGGTCTCTGAATCTGCAGTGCCGCGGCTCCTGCGGTGTGATCACACAAGCATACACACTCACCACCCCAGTCGCACTTGCCCGCACTCCAAACACACCACTGTCCCTGGTCAGGTCCACCACTGGCCAGTCTCCATGGAGAGTCTCCCCCTCTCTAGACGATGGCGGCCGTTGTTGTGGTTCCGAGGGGATGAGAAATAAATCCTCCTGGCCAGTGCTGCAGTGTGAGAGCTGCCGTGAGTGTGTGTGTGTGCGTGTTGAGCGCGTGTGTGAAAATGAGAGAGAGAGAGGTAGGGGGAGGGCAGCTGGAGGTAGAGAGAGGGGGAGGGAGTAAGAGAGAGAGAGAGAGAGAGAGAGGGAGAGAGGGGGGAGAGGGGGAGGGAAAGAGTGGGAGGGTCTATCCTGCTGTTGTGGTACGTGTGTGAGACATCAGACAAGACTCCTCCCTGCCTGGCCAATCAGAGATGAGCACCGATCTGCATGGCCACTGACTGCAGGTGATTAAAGAGAGAGATGGAGAGAGACGGAGAGAGAGCGAGAGAGAGAGAGGGAGGCAGAGAGATGGAAATTGGGAAGGAGAGAGAAAGAGAGAGACTGAAAGCGTGAGAGAGTAGGAAAGGGGAAATCGAGATTTTTGAGGATGGAAAAAGGGATAGAAGGATGATGGAGAGAGGGAGGGAAGCGAGAGAGTATGTCCCACCAGTCCGGCGATCAGAGTGAAATACAGCTGAATCGTGACACTCCGGCTTGGAGATTTACAGGAAGCTGTGCCCTGCGAGCTAGCTCTCATCCCTTCCTTCTCCTCGCTCTCTTTCTTTTGCTCTCTGCTCTGTCACGCACAAAGCAGACCGTTTCTAATATGGGAAACAAGGGAGCAGCTCAAAGAGGGGCGATGGGAGGGAGTCGGGATGCAGGGAGGGAGGGAGGGAGGAAGGGAAGGTGAGGACACTTAGAGACAGACAGAATGAGAGAGAGGGCGAGGGGGGAGGAGGGGAGGGTCAAGGATGATGAGGAGACTTGGAGACAGCCAGAGAGAGAGAGAGATGGGAGGCGAGGAGGGGAGGGAGGGGGAGAGAGGAGGGTCGAGGGTGATGAGGTGGCAGTGACAGTTGGTGCCATCTCTTCGTCTGGCCAGATGCCACAAGGTTTTAACCCCCCAGCAGGGAACAGTTGCTGTTTATCTCTCTGTCCCAACACCGTCCAATATCCATCTCCACCCCCCCTCCCCCCTAAACACACACACACTCAATGGATACATCCACAACACTCACATCCACAATACAAAAGACCCCTTACCCACCCACTAATATGGACTTCCAGCCTGAAAACCAGTTTCCTCAACCCCACAACCGCCCACTGAAAACCCTCAGACGAGTAAGGCACAAAACAACTAACATCCTATCATTTTGTCACAGAACACGATACATATATTAAAATGTTAAATATCACCCAGACATACATGAATAAGACACAACACCCACACTCACACAGCCAGAGCAGGACTGAGTGTCCGCCCAGGGCTGCCATCCCTGACCCTCTCCCTGCATGTGTGCAGACTTGAGGGACAGACCCCGGGCTCGTCTCCCGTAGCGACGACGCACTCAGCCGTGAAAGCCTTGGCCTTGGACGAGGCCTGTTGCCTTGGCGATGCTGGAACACAGCCACCAGCTTGGACCAGAGGCAGCTGGGGTGCACCTCAACAGTGTACGATTGTTCCCTTCTGTCCTCCTCTCCATCTCTACTGAATTAGGAACCTGACAAAGGTGGGACCAAGACAGGAGGGAGGAGAATCGAGACCCAGCCTTCCTGGAGACACATCTGGCTGTTACACATCAGCCCAGATGGACTGAAGGAGCAGAGGGGAGGAAGCAGCAGCAGACTATTGAGATGCAGCCAGAGTGTCCTAAATGATGGGGTGGCCCAGCCTTCGGGGGGAGAGGCCTGGGGAGGGGGGGAGGATTAGATGAGGAGTCAGTGAATAGGTTTATAAGCTGGACATCCTCCAGCCCAACGCTGAAATCTCTCCTCAACAGAGAACACATGCCAAAGCCTCCGACCACAAGGAAGGAAAGGGGGAAGGTGAGTCGGCACTGTCCATTCACGCACGGATCGCTGTGGTGAGTCAGTCGTGTTTCGCTGTCACTAGCTGTTGCCACGCATCACAACAACCCCTGCTGGGAGATTCAGTCCTGAACAAACAAGGAAAAAACAGTGTCTGAGTTCTAACTGGACTAGCTGGCCATACAACGTGATAATGATCCAGCATCATCATCCATCAGGAGGCTCAAACTGTCCAATCAGACAGCTGAATCCTGGCGACTGTCTGTTCTCACTGACCCGGCGCTCTTCTCCTTTCCAACCCCCACTCCTCTCGGCCCCGGAGTTGCCTAGCAACCCCCGGAGCAAGCCGCGGAGCCTCACTCGGAATACCCGGGAACTCCGGAGCGGAGATAATGAAGTCCCACTCCACCAGGCCCCGGCTCTTCCCATGCCCTGGATCGCCTGGAAAGATTCCCATCTGCAGTCAACACTTCTCCCCTGCTCTGCTCCAACCCTTCACAGCTCCCTTTATAACGGTATGCCCCCAGCTTTCCACAATCAGAGAAGACCTAAAGCAATCGCCAACGTGCTAAAATAGGTCAACATATACTTTAGAACGTTCCTAAAGGTTCTCTGTTGGTGTTGAAGGTTCTCTCCGTTCCCTCCACACAAAGGGTTTAGAGGTCTGAAGAGGACAGCGTAGCGAGAAAAGTCAAGATCGCATCCCTGGACTAACACTATTAGCACGCTAAGTGAGTGCTTAAGTACAGTCTGGAGCATGATGGATCAGACCAGGCCCTCTTGGTCTCAGACAGAACCCTAATCCCCTAAAGGGGGATTCAGAGCAGTAATGGCAACCCAAATGAAAATACATCCTCCAGGGACCAGACAGGCACAGCAGATTATGGTTCAGCCTTGGGCGACACTAAACCCCTTACCCCCGCTGCTAATAGTAACACACACAAAGGCACCCGCACACACACACACACACACACACATCCAGGGGCTGTAATTCGATTGACTCCAAATACCCCCGACTGAGTCTTAGTAAATATTTTCATTTCTTCGACTTTCGTGTTTTCGAGGGAGGGGGGAGAGGCGGCTATTGAACTCCTGGGGGGCAGATGTTGACGGAATGGGACCGCAGGTGGGGGATTGAGGCGGTGGGAGAATTTTCTGGAAAATGTAACCACCATCCTGAGGCGATGGAGATAGAAACAGCTACACAACATTAAAGAAAACAGGACATTACTGTGTGATCCCCAGCAGGAACACAGAGCGATACATAATAACCAGGATGATCCAAATAAACATAGGCTCAGCTTGGCCACCTGACTAGAGTAAAGAATGGTTGGACCCACACAGTATCCATACAGTTCTGGAAGTTAACCATGTATTAGAAGCATTAGTAGTATGACTTAAAATATGGCACACACACACACACACCACAGCATGTGCCTGAATAACTGTTCATTTGTTTTTAGTCCCACCGTGCAAAGCAGCTTATAATCAAAAGGGTTTTACACACCCGGAATGAATACAGAGAAAATATAGCCGTGTGTAGTCCCTCCACACGAACACACACACATACACACACCAGAGCTATTTGGAGAGACGAATCTGGTGTACATCTCTGTCTGACCCCTCTCTCTCTCTCTCTTCTGCCTACACTGTAGCTGTGTTGGGTTGGGAAAGCTCAGCACACGATGACACACAGGCTAAGTCCCATCTCTCCTAGCACATACGCACCACTATGCATCACTATACGAGTCAGGGCGAGCCAAACATAACATGAAGTGACTTATTAACGAGAGCCCACAGTCTAGGACCTCCCACCAGCTCTGGGGTGGGGTGTGGAGCACTCATGCAGGTTGGAGTTTGTGCTGGAGCTGCTGGGCACAGCAGAGGCCAGGGCAGGGCCAGGTGACCTTGGGGGAGGGGAGGCAGGGTCGGCTCTCATTGGAGGGTCAGAGAATGCAACATCTCAATGAATTCAAGGACTGAGCAGCCAGGGGAATACTCACCCTGAGCAAGCCTGCTCAGTATTCAGCTCTGCTCTGAACGTGTGTGTGTGTACACATATACTGTATAACTTGAGGAGAACAAGGAAGGAATGGAGGTGGAAAAACAGAGGGGAGAGACGGAGATAAAGGAGAGCGAGGGAAAAGAGAGAGAGAGATGAGGACAAAGTGAGGGAGAAGGCATTAACCCAATAAGCCCTCCCTCTTTCCTATTCCCAAGTCACAGAGGAGCACAACAGCTGAAGCCAATGACCGTGGGCTAGGTCATTGCCAAGGGCAAGAAGAAAACATCATGTGTAACCTTTCCTCTCTCCTTCCTGGGATCTGACAGCTGTGTAGGGCGGGGTCAGGTTTGAGACTATGACATCCGAAAAGGAAACTTTCCAGGGTTGAAACAGGAATTTATGGTCCAGGATTTGTAAGGCAATCATGGATATTCAGTTACATAACAATAAAAATGAAAGTGTGCAATAGAGGAGCTTGAAGCTGATGATATAGCATGGCCTCTTTTCACCCCTCTATACACACATACAGAAATGCACGCTGCATCTGTTTGATTTTATGGACAAACTCTTCTGCCCTCTGGTGGAGACCACGAAAACTGCATTCACTGGGCAGGGAATCATGTCTGCAATCCCATGTCTTCTGCAAAGAATTAAAACGCTAATTTGTCTCCGCACAGCCTTCAGTGTAAATTAAGACATATAGCCAGCATGTCGTTTGAACCATGAATGCACTATTTATTCATGTCAATATGAATAGCAAAAATGGAAGATGGACATTATTGGAGAGCAGGCAATGGTTACAGTTTTCATTGATTAACAGTTTTGAACATTTGTCAACACGTAGGAATGTCTTCAACGTCAAAGGAAACCGAGCATGAGTATATGAACACAGGGGAGTTACTCTACACACACATCTCTGCATGCAACTCAATACTAAGTAGCTATAATACCTTCTTCCATTGTCTCCCCCCCCCTCCCCCTTCAGAGCAGTGTTCCAGACCAGGGGTCAGCAGCCTAGGACTCCATAGCCACATGTGGCTCCTTGACCACTGGTGTGTGGCTCCCACACATGTTAAGGGTCAGCTGTGCAAGAGTGAAAACGTCCTAGATCACACAGGGTTCTTGGAATGCATTCACCTCGTGTCCGACGAGCGGTGCGGACCTTTACGAACGTGCGGATTTTGTTCAAAGGGGGAAATGTGTGTTCCAGTATGGGCATGCGGCTTGAAAAACCAACCGTTCTGTTTGGCAGTTTCCATTGAACTTGTGGAGCCTAGCATAGCCTGCATAGACGTGGCTATCAGGGATAACAGCTGAGTGGGTTAGGTTTGTCTGATAACATGTTTAAATAGCCAAAGACAAGGAAAAAGAGAAGACGCAATGCAGATGTTTCAATAAAGTCACTGACTCTTATTCAGCAGTAGCCAACTGACTGACTCTTATTCACCCATAGCTAACGTGACTGACTCTTATTCAGCAGTAGGTAGTGTGACTGACTCTTATTCAGCAGTGGCTAACGTGACTGACTAATATTTCAGCAGTAGGTAGTGTGACTGGGCTGCCAGTATGTTTGTGAGGATTTCCAAGATCGAAACATCGCCAAGGGAGACATTTTGATAGACACCACGCCTCTTTCAGTGAAAGATACCCACATGGAGATGCGAGGAGACACAGTGGCTGCAAGGCTGCTTTCTGTCCTTTTACAAACCAATATGAACGGGAAAAAGGCCTTGAATCCAAGTCCACCAGAATCCCCCCGCCCCCCTATGATTCTTTAGAATTGAATGTTGGCAATAACAACCATGGTAAAAGAATATATCAGATCTGCTTTTGAGCTCTAACATCAAGCTGTTCATCTGTTGTGGATACTAATGCACCTTATTTATTCGAAAAAAATGGCCATCAAAAGGGTTGCAGACCCCTGGTCTAGACTCATCTAGTCTACGTAGTTTTGCTCCAATCAAGTACAATGAAATGTTCACTGTTCTGAGGTCAGTGTCCTCTCACTCTCCTGACTGCAGTTTAGGAGTGGTCCTATGTAATACAAACAATACGACAATAACAAACTATTACCATACTCATCGTTTCCATTGACAAGTTGAGTTCTACAGTATCTGGGATGAGCTTGGGAGGGATTTACTGGGGGCTCTGTCACCTGCTGGACAGTCTAGAGCGTGATGACCCCATCCTTCCATCCTTCCTTCCATCCTTTCTTCCTTCCTTCCATCCTTTCTTCCTTCCTTCCATCCTTCCTTCCTTGAAGTGGATCTTGTAAGACCGTATACGTATTTGCAGCCCAGATCAAACACATGCTTTCACCTATCCCTCCTATGTTGTATCAGATAGTCTGGAGTAAAGGAAGGAAGGCTGTCTTCTGGGGCTTTTCAAACAGAGTTAAGCTCATTCTCCCAGGGGTGGTGGTGGATCAGAAGGAGGGGGAACGCTACCCATTTGAGGGCAACGGGCTGCCGTCCTGCAGGGGGTCTAGGAAGTAGGGCGCTCCTTGGTGCACGCGGTGGTGATGCACCCTCAGGTTGCCGCGGTGAGCGAACCTCTTGCCGCACTCATCACAGCCGAAGGGCCTCTTGCCCATGTGGACGTCCCTCTGGTGGGCTCGCAGGTTACCGCTGCGGGCAAAACGCTTGCCGCACTGGCTGCAGCCGAACGGCCGCTCACCCGTGTGCACGCGTGTGTGCACCGTCAGCTCCGAGGGCGTGAGGAAGCTCTTGTCGCACACGGAGCAGGGGTGCAGCCTCACGCCCGTGTGGCGCAGCAGGTGGCGCCGCTGGTGGGAGGGGTAGGTGAAGGCCTTGCCGCAATAGGGGCAGGTGTAGGGCCGCGCCCCACCCCCAACATGTCCCAGGGGGTGGGTGTGTTTGTGCGTGTTCGGGAGGGCGTTAGGGGTGTGGGGTCGGAGCGGGTCCCTCGCGCCGCTGGCCCGCCTGGCTCGATCCCGTGGTCGCCACGATGACGAGGTTCCCCTCTGGTTGTGATCCTGTCGAGTCTCCCTGCCTGCCTCGGGGGCCAGGTCCTGGTCGGGGTTCTGGTCAAGGAAGAGGAGGGCTGGATCATCTTCCTCCTCCTCCTCTTCTTCTTCCTCCTCATCCTCGTGGCCAAGCGCAGGTCTATAAAAGTTAGCCTCTCCGGCTCCTCCTGTGGTACCCCCAGATGGAGGATAGCCTCCCCCCTCAGCTAGCAGCTCTAGTCCAGCCTCCCCACTGCGCCCAGCGTCCAACCCAGGCAACCAGTCCCTCTGTGGGGCAGAGCTGGAGTCTGACCGGGCTGAGGGGCCCTGGTCCTGGAGGGGTCTGGGCCTGGGGTCATCTCTGGAGGCCTCCTCCCAATGAGATACTTCAGGAAGGAGAGCAGGTGTCATTACTACTGTGACAAATATAGAGAGGACTTAGAAAAGCTGGACTAAGACTGAGGTAGGCTTGTTGGCTTCCTAACTTACACACTGGTTTGGTGCCTCTTGTTTCAGTCAGGGGGTCTCCCAGCCTCTGGCTTCCAGCAGACAAGCTCCCCTCTGAGGTATGGACTTCATCTGCATTGGGGCTCGGGCCTGATTCCTTAAACTGTGGAGCAGAACAGGGAGGATTACAAAACAATGAGCACACGAGGGAGTGGACATTCGGAAGAGAGATGACAAATATGGATTGGGGAGGGGGGGGACGGGGGACTAACTATGGACAGAAAACACTGCACAAGACGAAGGAAAGAAAGACCCTCCGAGGAAGGGAAGCCCCTGACCTCCTGTTTGAATGTGGCTCTTCCCTGCTCTGTCTCCTCCTTAACCCTGAAAGGGCTCTCACTGACCTCCTGATGGTGAGGACCTGTCTCGCTGAACGCATCCTTTCCCGAGCTCCCTGCTGGACAGAGCAGAGTCACAGGGAGTAAAGACTGGTTCAAACCATGACATTACAGGCCAACGGTGTAACGCGGACGCATGTCAGTCTTCTTACCAGCTCCTGGATCAGCCCGGTGTCTGGGACTGTTCTCTCCTCCTCCTTCTCTCCTGCCAGGTCCTGGTCCAGTCACCACATCCCCTCCATCTCCTCCCTTCCTCAGTTTCCTCTCTGCCCGTTCCAGCCTGCCTCTTAGCGCCGAGATCTCCTCTCCTCTCTGCGTCAGCTCTGCCTGCTGCTCACACAGGCTGCTCTCGAATATCTTGGCTATCTCACACACCGCCGCAGCCAGGAGTGAGTCCATGACGGTGGCTAGCTGAGCGTGGAACGTATTCCTCACTGTCTCCATCGCTCTGAATACGGACGACTATTAACTTTACTGTGGCTGTCACCGCTCACTAAGGTGTCAATAGATAGCTAAGTACAACCGGCCAATAAACGGACCTTTGAATTAACCTATGATACAGTCATTCTGGGATTTTAGATTACCATTTCACCACTATACGGTCGGCTGGTCGCTGCTATAAGCAAATCAAAAGTACTTGCCAGGTTCAATACAAGTCAACACATGGGAAGACACACTTCCAGTATCAGTATCTTTGGTTTAGTCAAAACAATACCTTGGCAAGTATCCAATATACAAAGAGCTCAAGAGGAGCTATTTTTTTTATTTGTACAAAATAGCATCTGTGCATGCATTATTTGACGAGAACGTACATTTGAAAACGAATTTCAAAAACGAAATATTCGACTAAATGCACAGATGACTGAATGCAATGAATTGTAGCCAAAGAAGGAAGCCGCTGCCAGCGAGCTAGCGCAGCAAGCTAGCTAGCCAACTAGCTAAAGAAGCTAAATGAGCTGGATACCCAACGTTCCTGAAGAATTTTCCTCGAGCAGATCTTCTAGAGATGTAACGTCGATGAGCAGTAGCCTTGTCGATATGAAAATGGTCAGAAAACGCAGCAGACTATGTAAAATCCGCAGAGTACTTCTTGCCAGCGTAGCGACGGGTGTGAAATGATGTGATGGTTGGGTCAGTCTCGCGATAGCCGTAGATTACACACGATGGGGGCAGGGTTGTTAGTAGAACGATGTTGGAATCCTCCCATCCCTTTTTCCTTATTGAAACGCGAGCAAACAATGCGATGCTACCTTTAAATAAAACTTTTCGTTTATACTGTACTGCATATTTAGGATATTCAGTGGTGCCAACTGGGTTTGTATCGTAGTCAAGTTGTTTCTAGTGCCGAATAGACTGTATCCAGTGTGCTGTTACTCACTCCACTTGTCAATCACAGTGTCAAATTAGTTAAAGACTTTTATTTAAAATAATCCGAAGCAATAATGTTACATGAAAAACTTTCGTAAAACATAAAAAGCTAAATCCTTCACAAGATAAGGGACATTGCTGTCATCTTCGGGAGAAACATTTTCAAAAGAATCAAATATCCTAAACAAAGTGTAACTTGGACTTATATGGAATTGGACAGTTCTGTAGTACAATAAATGAGCAGTATTTGAATTTTATAGGCGATCTGAGTACTGTGTTATCAGGCGTGGAGGCGTCGGTAGTGTTCTCTCAGACTCCCCATGTATGAGAAGCCCTTGCCACAGATCTTACAGGTGTGGGGCTTCCTATTGTGGACGTCCATCATATGTCTGCTTAGCATGATCTGGTTGGCATATGTCGTTCTGCAATCCTCACACTGTAAAGTCTTAAGTGGCCCAGTGCAAATCCTATGATGTCGGGACAATTGTGCGTGAAACCGGAAACTCTGACCACACCGTCTGCACTGCAGCACTTTCACACCGGTGTGGAGGGGTACGTGTTCTTTAAAGCGGCTCTTAGTGCAGAAAACCTTCTTGCACACTGAGCACTTATAGCCATTCGAGACCCTCTTGCCAAGAATCTCCAGTACATTGTGTTTGCCCTTGCTTTTGGTCTTTGGATTCAACGTACTCAAGGCAGCTGGATTCCTGTGTCTCCTGCGAAGGTTGGTGGTGGGCGCCTGGCGTTCCCTGTCCTCCTCGAAGGGGACCGTCCAATCCTGGTCCCTCTTCCGTCCCGGATACTCCCATGGTTCGTCGTGGAAGTTCTTCACGTGCAGTTTTAAATAGGTCTTCGTACGGAACTTGCGATGGCAATGTTTGCAGGTGTGTTGTTTAGGGGTGTTTGCTGAGGGAGTTCCCTCGTTCCCCAGGGAGTCAGGGGGATTCTTCTTCTTGCGTGGAGAGAGAGGGGGAACCGTTTGACTGCCGGTACTGTGTTTCCTGTCTGTAGCGACCGTCTCCTCCTTCACCCGGTAGCACATCTTAATATGCCTTTGAAGGATGCTTGGAAAGGGGAATATGTTGTGGCAGTTTGGGCACTTCTTGTGGAACCACAAGTGCACTTTCAGGCCGACTTCAGTCTCAAAAAGTCTCTTGCAAAACTTGCATCTGTAAGTCGTTTCTCCTTCGTTTAACTTTGGCGGTTTCACCTGTGACATGCTGGTGTTTTGGGATCGTTTGTGGCGCTTCAATTTCTGTCGTCTTTTGTGCTTTGGTGCAGAGTTGATGGCGGTTTCGCACTCTTCTTGCTTGATCGTCTCTAACATTGGCTGCTGTTGACCACAGGCATACTCTGCCATGGTCAGCGGAGGGTTGGACTGCTGGATGCTGTCCCTGAGTCTGCCCTCCAGGCCACAGTCTGCTTCCATTCCTAGGAGAAAGGAGAGACAGGAAATCAGTCCTACGTCTTGTTAGTACTCTATTATTGATTGATATTTGACACACACCAACCTTCTCTTCCAACCTGAAAACATGTTGTATTCATGTTAGATATTTTCATCATTTCTCTCCAAACAGATATGACCCACAAGGACTGTTGTCTTGGTATTGTCAGTAAAACAAACATGAAAGAATACTCTCGTTAACTTGACCCTCGAGTAAGTACAGAGCTTAGACATACGCGGCACGTGTGGATTCTTTTCAGAATGTATGAGGAGACAAAAAGAAACAAAAAGCCTGCACTCACTTATACCAGGAGGACTTGTAAAGGCTGTTATCAAGTGGGATTCAAAATCATCTTCTACCTGAAAACATAAACAATACGAATGACGAACTCATTCCTAAATTCGAATGACTCCTGAGATAAGCACCGGTCATAGCTTGTCACAGACCTCCTGTTTGATGTCAGGCATGCGCAACAGTGTTACACTTAGTGGCTTCAGCGTTAGGCTGGGACCCTCGCTCTCCTCGACCCCATTGGAGGACGAGGCCACCAACTCATCACTCTGGACAGGAGCGCACCAGTACTCAGGAACTGTGCACAAATACACACACAGGTGTAAGTGTTAAAAGTCAGGTCAAATAGATCCAGATGTTAAAACACACAAGTGATATATGTTACCGTCTAAGTAGGTAAATGAGTCCAATCAAGCCATCCTTTATCTAACATCCATTTTTAACGCTTTTTCAAATTACCATCTCGTATATCTGGATCTGTCATCATTGTGATGTTTTTGCTGAAGGTCCCCATGTCAACATGCAGCTCCACAGTCGATATGCATTTCCCCTCTTCAGCATCTCCCCTCAGCCTCCTCTCTGCCCTGTCTAGCTTCCCCCGGAGCACCGAGATCTCCTCCATACGCTGGGTCAGCTCCAGCTGCTGCTCACACAGGCTGCCCTCGAAGATCTTGGCGATCTCACACACAGCAGTCTTCATAACGGCTTCCATGATGGTCCCCAACTGCATCCTGAACGCCCTCCTGGCATAATCGGACATCTTCTCCAGCTGTGTGACGTCACTGGCGGCAGGGCTGTCAAATTACGGTTGTTCTGACATTAAAAGATGGTGATATTAGGTCATATATATAAGTGTAATGCTGGTTTGCTACCCTACCTCGATGTAAATTTAAGTTCACATACTTTGACATGTTTATGGTGGCCCTGAGAACTCCATGTATTGCACCCCCCCCTCCCCCCAAACAAAAAAAACGGATACTAAATTGACATATTTAGACATACAGATATTTAGAAATCCAAATTCAGACAGGATGACACATTACAGACAACACCATATTACACAAATGTGCAGCAAATAGTGACACAACACTTTACAGACAACACAATGACGCCTTACAACTATACCGAACGACAAGAGAGATGTTTTCAGAGGACACTTAAGTGATGAACACGCATCAAGTTTTTTTTCGCACACACACCACTGACGGTCGGTCATGAGCGGTCATCACAAGCGTATCCTCTGCGTTCATCACTTAAGGCATACTGACTGAGTGTCTGGCTTGGTGTCATTGCTATGCGTTTCTGTGATATTGTGTTGTTTGCGTTTCAGGGGTGGGGGGGTTCTGAGTGCTATTTTCTTTATCTTTCATTTCTTAAGTCACTTGTGTCTTGTCTATTCTACGTACTTAAAACGCACTCCGTCCTGGCATGTAGCTTATAGTGCGTTAATTGAGTACCAAGACCACTGTAGATGCCACTATGGAATGATGGTTAGTACGTCTGCTGTTAGCCTAGCTTACCACAGGCTGGTTAAACCATTAGAATGTTTTAATATGGTTGAAAGGTTCATTCAAATGTAACCCACCTCCCCTGAAAAATACATACTTATACTTCTAAGTTAGTAAGAAAATCTAAGCCAGCTATAGCATCCACTCGTGTTAAGTAAACATCTAGCAAATACGTTGCTCAACCCCTTTCCTACAGTCGTCTACAAGCTAGCCTATTCAATAATAAAATAAAAAACATACACCTGATAGAATAATGACCGTAGAGGACGCTGCACTTTAGTGTTTGCCGTCGACGTTTCGTTATATTAGAAGCCAACATAAACTACGAACTACACAAATTTCACATATTAACTGTCCCAGAAATTCGATCCCACTGTCCCTCTGTTTTCCATGTGTTGGCTTCCTCTGGCTTCTTCCCATTCCTCCACGCAATGATGCGTTACCGCCACCTACTGGGATTATCAGAAAACTACATGCACTGTGCCCCCCACGTATGAACGTTTTACCTTATTCTTGTACAGTTTGTGTCGTCTGATAACTTTTTCAATTTGTGTAAATGTGTTACAACTTCAAAGAAGTCAAATAGCCACAACAGTTGGATGTAAACATGCCAAATCCCTCTCAAAAAGACTCCGTCAAAAATGGTCAAGCTATTGTCGTGACTAATTCCTTGAAGGCATATTGCTCGAAGACTCGCTGTAGTTCACATGCACTTAAGGGGCAAGACCATGCAATTGAAAAAGACAGTCAGACCTGACCAAGAAACTTTCTAAATGTGCACCATTATTGTTTTTAAGTGCACATTCCAGGATAAAAGAGTGGAAATAAAGAATGTCTGGACACGAAGATCTGGTCCAGTCAGCTCATTATGGATGTAACTCGGGGGTATGCTTGTGGCCTTTTGGTGTCTTCAAAAGGCATGGTTGCGTAAGTTAAGGTTTTTTTGTCGTTGTCAAAAACTTGTCACTTTCAGTGTGTAAGCAATTGGCATAAACATTTGTTAAAGACAACGATTAGAAGTTTATTGATATTGAAACACTAAACTTCACATTCATGATTTTGTTTACGGACTTTATTGTATATCTGGAATTGAGATACCACATCATTTAGGTGTTATTTGGGTTTCGCAGATAATATCACGCTGAAGACTGAGTTGTCATGGGCCACATTCTGGGGGTTCATGTCAAAGAAGTAGATGAACATCCTAAAAGAGGTTGAGAATTTGTATGAATGTACATGAGAGAACACGTGTATGCGTGGGCGATTCCAGAGAAATGAAGGGTGTACCTGTTAGATGGAATTCCAAGGTGTTTCTTCAGCAAACCACACAACAGTTTAGAGTACTTCATGTTCTGTTCCTCGTTAATTCTCCCAATAGTACGGATGTCACAGTGGGCACAGGGCTCTGATGTGCCCCCAAAAGTCATGGTCTGTCCTCCGATGATGTTGATGCAAAAGTACTGAAGGAAAGCATGGAGATAATCGAACAGAATGTTTGGCTGGGACATAATAAGCCATGTGGATACAAAATGAACTATGGATTGTTATTTCTAGTATTAGTAGTATTTCAGAAGAACAGCAAAGCTTACATGATTTGGAAACTCACCTTCTCTGGTAAACGCATTGCTTTGGCCAGTTCGACTGTCGCCTCAGAATAAAGTTCTTGCGGGACGTCTTTTTTGGCCACATTGGTGTGCACAACGAAATTAGGCATTTTTGATGTGGCGATACAGAAACAGCCAGGTAAGGTGACAGGTTTGCGGTTGTGTTTGAAGCATCCTGTTTATGTAGATGAGTGGCTGCAAATCCACCAATAAACAGGTGGGGTTTGTGTTAACGGTTGGTTATGTGGCAGAAAATATTCAAACCTGTTTAAACTTGTTTCTAGGATTTGGAAAGAATGTCAGTTCAGGTCTTGCAGACTAAAGACGACATGCGTATTGGGACACTAGAGACACGTGTGTGTGTGTCTGTGGAGAGAGGCAAGGTTAAAACCTGCCAAGCGAACTACTCAAAAATGTTCAAATTAATGGAAAATAGGCCTAGTTACAGAACGTCAAGAAGTTGAAGGTGAGGTGAACATTATTTGTAAATGTAATATTGAACATGGAAATACATATTTCATTATAAAGTGCCATTCAACTTTAACATCGAACATTCATTTATTTAATCAAGTTATACATCGACCATTTTGTGTCTTCTTTTTTAAAACATCTTGAAATGACAATCAGGCCTTATTATTACTAACACAGAGCAACAATCCTCGAAAGTAGAGTAACACAAAAATTACTACTACTACAACTATTACTGAAAATGATAATTACAACAAGAAGATACATACAAATTAAATCAATACGAATAACAAACATGAATCATCTAACAGAAGATATGCCTCTAGTTTGAAGACCCTCTTATTTTTCAACAGCTTTTCAAACTGGAATACGATTTTTAATTGAGATTCGAAAACAGATTTTTTTGTCACAAACTAATGTCATTTAGACTGGGTGAATGCACGACTTTACAGAAGAAGATGTATGCACGCCTCCCATGTGATAGGTGGCAGTAGTGCATTTGCCTTTGACCACCGAGAACGCTTACGCCTGTACGTTTCAGTAAGGGATTGGCGAGGTAAGATGGCGGCGCCAGAGGAGCAAGAATTATCTCAGGCGCAGACTGAGAAACTACTTCAGTTTCAGGTAGACAGACCCAGTTCCCTTAACATTGACTCTTGTAACATTCCATTTACAATAAAGATGCATTGTATATGTTACGGTGTTGTTTTCAAGCTTAATCATAGATGTTAAAACCTGTTTTTGCTCAGATCATTTCGATACCCCTAGCTAGGCTATCGCTAGCTATGTCAATCTAGATAGCTAGCTAGCTACAGACAAGCTGTCAGATAGCAAGCTATATGGGAGCTACAGTGACTTACCATATAGAATGAAACTCCGAGATGTAGCCTAACTACATATTTTAGAGGGTTTTAAACTTTCACTTCTCTAAAATCCCGAGAGATAAAAAAAAGTTGTCTGACTGGTGCTGCTAAGCACATTTACAAATCATTTGAAGTCGTCTACATAGAGTTAGTCATCATATTTAGCGATCTGGCTGAAGTTAGTAAGGCTAGGAACCTAACGCATCTGTCAAGCCAAAAATGCATTGTCAGTTGGTGACAGATGACCGATAGACCGCTCGCTTGGTCTCTTTATGAATCATTTTGGCATTTTTATCCATTAGCTTGCTTGCTAATGTCTTTGTAGTTGAGTCTAGTTTTATAATGAGTCTCTTCATTTGTTCAATTAACAGGACTTGACAGGCCTGGAGTCTATGGACCAATGTCGTCGCACATTAGAACAACACAATTGGAACATAGAGGTAAAATCCCCTCAAGCTTCTGAATTTACAGCTGGGCAAGTTGGATCATCAACTGCCTGAGTCCATCCATGTATTTCTTACTGCATAGTGTTGTGGGGTTGGTACCATGAGTTGATACAGTGCTAGCTTTCCCCTTTGTATGACTGTCATTGGTGCAACTTAAACCTCCTTCGACAACATCAGACACTGCGTGTTCCTCTCTATTTCAGGCAGCTGTACAGGACAGACTCAACGAGCAGGAAGGCGTTCCTAGTGTGTTTAACCCTCCACCCTCCAGACCCTTACAGGTCAACACAGCAGACCACAGAGTATACAGCTACATAGTCTCCAGACCACAACCCAGAGTACGGTCACCCTATTTATTGTACTTTCGAATGAGACCATGACTTTTTTCCTGTATATGACAGTACCTTCTACATAGTTTCCTTCTTGCCGATCTTACCACATACTGCCTGTATAATGTGTCCTGTCTCTGCCTTTTTATGACTTGCATTTGAACAACGTGGGTTTTCCTCCTGGGAATTTGTGTTTTTCAGGGATTGCTAGGATGGAGTTATTACTTGATAATGCTACCATTCAGATTTACATATTACACTCTTCTGGACATATTCAGGTACTAAAAAGAGGGAATACATGTCCCCTTTGCAAAAACCCCCCAAATAAAAATCAATCGATCAGTCAATCCTGTTCTGCTTTGAGCCACAGGAATGAGGTTGTGATGTGCCCTCTTGCTAGGTTTGCTCTGCGGTTTGTCCGACCAGACCCTCGCGGCCGCGTTACGGATCCTGTGGGAGATGTTGTGTCTTTCATGCATAGTTTTGAAGAGAAGTATGGTGGAGCTCACCCGGTGTTTTACCAGGGTACATATAGTCAGGTGAGTCACCCTGTAGGCTCCCTAATTCTGAACCCAACTGACTCTGAACCCAACTGACTCTGAACCCAACTGACTCTGACTCTTCACAGCTGACTGCAGAGTTTCAAAACATCTCGGCGTGTATATTTGTCTGCCCTGCCGTTCATCCACTGATCAGTTGACATGTAAATCTGTTTCTTATGAGCTTGTTGCCAATCTGCTGTTATTGGCTCTGTGGCTTGCAGGCGCTGAATGATGCCAAACGTGAGCTCCGCTACCTGTTAGTGTATCTCCATGGGGACGACCACCAAGACACAGATGAGTTCTGCCGGTGAGGATGTTCTGTCAGATCATCAGCTGCTGGTCTGGATATTATCTGCATTGTATTTACTTTGAGCTTTTATTTGTATAACATTTTTTAAGGACATGTCTGTGATCTATGTTTTTCTAGTTCCACGTTATGTACAGAAGAGGTCATCACCTTCCTCAATGCACGGATGCTGTTCTGGGCCTGCTCCACCAGCAAGCCTGAGGGATACAGAGGTAACCTGACCAAGCCAACCAAAAAGACTGCAGGAAATATTTTGTCTCTCTCGCTTTCTTTCGTTCGTGGTTTTCAGCTGGATAAACCGTTCCGTAGTATTTGGGACGGGAAACGTAATACGCCATGCTAAATGTCATATCCTCTCAGCCATGGCAAAACCTTTGGATGAAAAGAGTCATTCGAAGTGTCCCACCCCCTGTATTGTGTGACAGTCTCCCAGGCCCTGAGGGAGAACACCTATCCGTTCCTGGCCATGATCATGCTGAAGGAGCGGAAGATGACCGTGGTGGGGAGGCTGGAAGGTCTGATCCAGCCGGAAGACCTCATCAACCAGCTGAACTTCATCATGGAGGCCAACCAAACATATCTGATGTCAGAGCGACTTGAGCGGTAGGGAGTCCGGCTGACCGGACTTGTGACAGTGTGTGACTCAACCTTCAATCCTGACAGAGGCTTCTGATTTGAACCATCAACTTTTGTTATAGAGAAATAGAGAAAGTGCCCCCCTCCGTCCTGGAAGTTTAGTTCTCTATTTAGGTCGTTTTCATTCCTCTCTCTTTTTTATGAGCAACCGAATTAAACCTGAGAAACTAGGTTAATAGCATGGACCAATAGGATCCCAGGAAAGCAGCAGACACACCAGAGGTGTTGCTTGCAACACAATGGCTGCTAGAATTCAGACAGATTTATTTGCAAGTATGAGAGGACCAGATGGCTTTCAATAAAGTGTGTCCGTGTGTGTGTTTGTGCGCGTGCATGCGTGTCCCAGGGAGGAGAGGAACCAGACGCAGGTGCTCAGGCAGCAGCAGGATGAGGCCTACCTGGTGTCCCTGAGGGCCGACCAGGAGAAGGACCGCAAGAGGAGAGAGGAGCAGGAGCAGAAGAGGCTGGAGGAGGAGAAGGTCCGACAGACCGTCCTCGCCGAGGAGAGGAGACGAAGGGTGAGAAGGCGTCCGTGCTTCAGCTCTCTGTCTCTCTGTCTGTCTGCACCCCCACCCCGATGTCCATGTCTAAACGACCGACTGCCCCTGTTTCAGAACCTGGAGGAAGAGAAGGAACGCAAGTCGGAATGCCTTCCCCAGGAGCCTCCAGCAGATGACCCTGACAGTGTCAAAATAGTGTTCAAACTGCCCAACGACACTCGAGTAGAAAGGAGATTCCTCTTTGGACAGTCTTTGACGGTGAGTTTATGGTTTGCTTGCTGGTGAGCAGTCAGGACTGGACATGAGTCTGCCACCTGAACTGCCTTGTAAACCACGACTGTTTTGTTTTTCTGCTCAGGTAATATACGACTTCCTGTTCTCGTTGAAAGAAACCCCGGAGAAATTTCAGATAGTCACAAACTTCCCCCGCCGGGTGCTGCCCTGCCTCCCCACCGAGGAGCAGCCTAACCCCCCCACACTGAAGGAGGCTGGGCTCAGCCGCTCAGAGGTCGTGTTCGTTCAGGACCTCACGGACGATTAACACCCATCAATACCTCCTCCATGTGGAACTTTTTCTTTTGCCCTTCCTTTTATGTTTGATTTCCCTTTGTAAAACCGCCATTGTACGCAAGGGATCACAGATAACAGTCTAACCTTGAAGAGTGTAGCTGCCCCCAACCTCCCATCCAGTCCAAATTTGGTTATGTTTACAGGGTTCCCACCAACCTGGAAAGTTCTTGAATTTTACGAAATAAATAAATACATACGAAAAACTTGGACTCGTAAGTCCCTCTTTGTAGGCATCAGTGTGTTTTGTAGGTAGTATGGTCCCTCTACCTGCAGTGAGCAGACCTCTCTCTCCCCGTTTACATCCCCCCTCACTATTGTTTTAACATGCATTCTGGAGTTGGAATCTACTCTGGTCATGAAATACCATACTAGAATTTGGTACGAAAACATGTTATCTATTCATGTTTTCGCTTGTGAAAGCAAGGCCTGTTGGTCAATCCCTAAAACTCTTCCCGGGTCAATCAACTGCTGATGGTCAAGGAGAGCAGACAAGCCAGCCCTTCGCTGGTCTTGGCAGATGTGCTGGTCCTAGTGTCCTAAGTGTTCAAGGAACAGTGTTGCTACAGAATAACTGCATTTAACAACCATCAAGGGGCAGTGTAATCTTTTTTTGTTGTTGAAAAAAGATGTTAGCTGACATGTCTGTCTGTGGCGTGGGAGCCCTGGTTTGAATGGTGGGCTGACACAGCCCCCTTCACATGCCCTGTACATAGGTTAGATGTCCAAGAACAAGCCTAAAAATTCACTTTTATTTTATTGTATTTTCAGTTTTTTTATGCAATCAAGTTGACTATATAATGTAATTGTTATGAAACGACCAAATAAGATTTGATTGGTATGTCAGAAGTGGGCGGCCTGCAGTTTCTTTTGGAGTTTAAAAAAAAAAGACAAAAAGATGCCACAGCTTTTCGATGTGGCTGTATCTAGAGTCATAGTACAAGTCTGCCCATAGTGTGCCTGTGGTTATTCATAGATGCCTATTTTGCCTGTCTAACAACTGAATGGGCTGGTCATGTAAAGATGTAATTTTCCAACTATAAATTAAACATTTTAAAATGTTGTGGTACTTCTCATTGCTAAAGACAGGACCCGCACGGTGACGCGTTTGACCTCGTGTCGTGGTGTCGCCATTGAGACGATTGACATTGAAATGCTGACGTCTTTACAGTGCGCAAGTAAGTTTAATAACACAGCCAGTTGAAAAAGCCACAGAAGCCAGAGGTGTAAGATGGAACAGTGTAACACTGGGTCTGTCCAGCATGGCGTCTTCAGAGTAGTGTCCTCAGGTAGGCTTCGTCTTGTCTCCCTAGTCACTGCCCTCAGACAAGCTGACATACTCGCTTTCAAGTGGAGTACAATGTTTACTGTTGGTTATCAATTCTGTAACTTGGTAAGTGAAACTAGACAGTGGCAGTTATGTTGGTATACACGTCATACATTTATTAGTGAACAACCCTCTCAAATCAGCCACAACAATTAAAAAAAATATGATTGCACTACTTGATAAAGCAGAACTAGCAACTTTCATTTAAAAAAAGTACAAATCTTAAAAATTTCAATCAGTATACAGATGTATATATATAATACATTATAACTAGTTAGAATTATGTTGAATGCTACAAACAATAGGATTCCAATGGAATGAAAAATTCTAGCATTAATAAGAACCATTTCCTATATATAATATATATTAGCTTTGTTTTTTTTGTTTGTTTTTTTAATCTTCTCCAAATACAAACATGGCAAAATGAGGTAACTGTAAATGTGCAAGTACCAAAGCAAAATCTCTTCCTAACACAGAACGCATGCCCCTGGCCCTGGCAGGTGGCTAGTCAGAAGATCAGGGGCGCTCTAGAAGGGGCCAGGGAGAGTAGGAACAGTATACCAGTATACAAACCACTATCCCATCACAGCAAAAAAAGAAAAAAAGAAAGAAACACAAAGTAATCTAATTATCATTGGTAAACAATCAATGGCATCTACGGAGCAATCAGTAAATCACAAGTCCTAAATAACTGGTTTTAAATGCTTCTTGGAACACATTTCTTTTGCACCACACAAGCTGTGATATAATTCAATAATGGGGCAACAGAAAGACTACAAGACTCTATTTCATTTCTTCTTTTCATTTGGGTTATTAATAGATATTGCCAAACCACCTCCACACTTGTGAGTGCTGTTTTTCTGAATAGGATGTCTAGATGTTAAAAAGTACATTTTACAATACTAACAGTTAGAACAAGAGGCTGGCAGACTAGGCAGGTGTAGATTAGCAATACGGAAATATGTATGACAACCTTTTTTTCGAGATTTTTATTTATTATTCCCTTAAAATATGATTGTAACCGACCGTGTTCAGGGGTATAAGTACAACATGCTTCAAGAATACATAAGACCCATTGCAAACTATTGCATTCCTGCAAGTGACAGTGTAATACCTAAACGGAACATCTAGCACCATTTCACTATATGGCTTTTTATTAACTACAGTTGTTTCAAAGCGTGAAGGCTAATTTTCAGTCTCTGTGGCAATAACAGTAACACAAATATACTCTTAAATCCCAGTTTCTTCCTAGTTTACAAGTTCAGGCATTATTCTTGTTTTGTCCTTATAAAATGAACTTAAGCGTAATAAAATCTTGTAGTCATTCAGTTCGATGACAAATGTGTGCAGTACAATGCATGGCAGTAATCAGCTGAGCAGTAAGATCCAAACCCCCAAACCCAAAGCCAACTAGAGCTGAACACCAGCTGGGAGCTGGTCAGACATGCAAGAATATTGTGCACCAATAAATAGGTCCCAACCCATTTCTAGATATCTTTCACTGGAAAATACACACTTTTATTTGACTTTTTTAAATCTTTTTTTTTTTTTTTTTCATCATCATGCAAACACCTTGAGTAGTTTGGAAGAGGTTTAGGTAGGATAGTGTGCGCCATGGCACCTTTAAAACGGGATCACAACCGCTATGTCAGAACATGTGGTTCAAGTACAAGAACACAAACAGAATGTTGAACAGGTTTGAATAATACACTTGTAATGATTTGCAGTGTACACTGTGTCTTTTCTGTCAATAGTCAAAGCTTCTCTATTTTCAACTTTTTTTTAACTAGCATGCCTGTCTTTAAATGATGTAATATCCACCACATCTGGCAAAATTGGTATTAGTTAAATTGATTACATTAAAATATCTGTGGCCTGAGGAAAACAGCCAGATGTAAATACACCCCTTTCATGGCATCATTTCCACTGTAAATTGACTGTTTTCCTTTTTTCATATATACTGAGAGGCCCTGAGTGCTTTCATATATATATATTTTTTTCAAACTCACAATATATGCCAGTGAACAGATATGTACACAGATTATTTCTCAAAGCTGTGGGTTTAACTAATTTTAAAATGGCTTTTTTTTCTTAAGGTGGCACAAACGTCACAAAGAGACTCACATTGGCTATAAAACATGGCAAGGTCCCTTTACACAAGAAAGCAAGTCTCCGACCCAAGGGTTGCCTCATCAGTGCTTATTGGGGCAGGAATAGAAAGAAGTCTCCTATTTATACAACGCATAGGAAAAGACTCCGGATCAAAGTGTCACCTCCCCCTCCCCCTTTAACTCTACTGACTTCTGGAAGCCTGACCAAGAGAAGCCATGAGCTGGATGTCTGAACAGTGTATCCCCCCTCCAAAGCACTCCAGCTCCCAGACTCTTCAACCCCTTCCTGATCTCATCTAGTTCCAGTAAGCTGGCATGAGCAGAAAAGCCATCTGGGACTTTCAAAAGGAGTTTCAACATTCTTATGTCTTCAAAACAAGACGAGTATCTAAAAACCATTCACGCTGAAGCTATTCAGAAGCTTATCTTTTCAAACACCATTACCATAGCCTAAGACCTGACCAAGTAGCCAGAAGAAAACACATACCATACACAATGTTAGTGCTCTAATATCCTTCACTCTGCTCTCGCTAAAAGATCAAATCAATAAATAACACCATAACACACGCGGAAAGGTTTTTTTTTTCTTTCTTTTCTTTAAGATTAGTAATAGGTTTGTGCTTGTCAAGGTCTTAAAGGCAGGTCTGAAATATCGAAGAGTATATATTTATATATATATATATGTATGTATATATATATTGAATATTTGGCTCACAAACAAAGAAAAAAAGCCTGGTCTTCCAAAAACAGGAAGCAAATGTTCACTTTCAAACTGGTCACTCATTGCACATATTGCTTCTGCACTTACGAAACCCCCCTCCACCCCCTGACCCTTCCAACAACTTCCTGTTGGGTCATCTCTTCTCCTCACCAAATACAAAGGTGAAAACACATGCTCCCCTTCAGTCCTGGATCCCTCTGGCTAAGCTAGCAGTCATTTGTTTTTGTTTGCTAGGCGTTTTTTTTCCTCTCTCTCTCCATAATCTGATAAATATGGTGGCAATGCTTGGTTAAAATATTGCTAGTCTGAATCAACAGTCCATGCAAATCCTACTGTGCTGCCCTGAATCCAGTGGTCATACAACGCATTGTCTCTATGGACAGGAAAGCACACACTCACGCGGGCACACACACACACACATACATACACACAGACACACGACAGGGGGACCATGAGGTGGTGGATGTGGCACTTGTAGTGAGGTTTGATGACCCCAGAAGGAGGTGTACTGTCCCCTCCTCTCTTCAGGGCCAAACTCAGGGAGGACTCCCATCACATCTCCACCCTTCCCATCCCTCCAGCCAAGGTTTCCTTAGGGACCGTGGAGAGAAGCAAACTGAACTGAACCCACAGGCGCATGTCCATCCTGCACAGTCCATAACCTCATGCTTAAGAGAAGCAGTACTACCAACCACAGCAAGTCATACCTTCACAAAAGCATTCACAGATTGGGAAAAGAAAAAAAAGGAAAAATAAGGATAGAACTATTGAAATCATCAATACATTATTGCGAAACATACATTATTAACAAGTCACTTGGCCTGCCTTCTACGCAAACATGCATCCATGAAGGTCTGGATTCTCCTCCAGCTACTGGAACGGCCCAGCTTCCTACAGCCATGGTGAAGAATTCCTATAATTCGTCTGCTAATTGCACAATGTGTCCAGCCCACGTCAAGGCCCAAACCTCACACCACCGTCGTAACGACTCCCATCAAATCATGAAGAGCAATAATCAAAACCACCACATAAAGTCAAGGAAACCTTAGATCCCCCACACCACCCCCCGAAAAAATGTAAACGGAAATTAACTAAAAAAAAAAAACACATCATAGGTAAAATCTTTGGAATCTGCAACACGGGGGCAGGCTAGGAGGAGGGTGCCCCCCCCCCCCAGGACTGGAGCTGTGCAGCTTCAGCAGACAGGAGCTCTCAGGACACGGTGAAGCACAGCAGAGGTACAGTACAACAAGCTCCAAGCACAATCCTAGATTGCTTATAGTTGAGGTGGGGCAAGAGTGGTGGGATCGGGTCGCTTCACTTTTTTTTTCTCGACGTGTTTATTTCGTTTGTTTTGTGTGTTTTTGTGTTTTTTTGCGAGGACCGGTGCGGTGGAACGCACCGCACTGGTGCAGTCTCCTGTTGTCCTCTCACCGCTCACGACTCCCAGCTCGCGGTGCACCTCGGACGCGTCCGCCCGGCAAATGGGACAGGTGCGGTTGGTCTGGAAGGCAAGGTCATCCTGGTGAGCCTCGTAACAGCACCCGGTGGAGCGGAGGGGGGGTGGTGTGTGTGTGTGTGGTGTGGTGTGGGGGGGGGGGTTGGGGATCTGCTTACCTTCAACCATTTGTCGACACACTTGGCGTGGAACTCGTGGTTGCACGGTAATACCCGAAGTAGCTGCCTACACTCAAAGTCGCTAAAGCACACAACACACCTGACACACACAAACAGGGAGAGAGAAGGACCAATGATATAGCATGGTGACAACTGCAGTATCAGAGTAGCATGTTGGGAGTGGGAGACTTGGCGGGGCTCACAGTGTTTGTTCAGACTGATGGTTCTCCAGATTAAACCTGTAGGTTGGAAGCTGCTCTATGTCGGCCTTGGTGAGTCCGCGAGGCTTGGCTTCCCCCAGCCGCTCGGCCAGGTTGAGAAGCGCCTGAGGGGGAAGATGCAGGTTAGGACAACACCCAGCCACACAGCATAACCCCCCACCCCCACCCCCACATGCAGCTTATTCAGCATTCGGAAAATTCCAGAACTGCATGACGAGGACCAAAGGACTGTGAGACTTCAGGCCGGCTAGCGCACCTCGTAGTTCTCCATCTCCACATCATCCACGTCTAGGTCCAGGCTGATGGCTGGACCCACAGCAGTAGGAGGCACAGGAAGCATCGACCTGAGGAAAGATGGGACCAGTGACACACCGCTTGCACAGCAGGCTCTTTATAAGAGCAATGAACGCCTCTCGATCTGGCGGACACTCTGGTGATGTGGGGTTGACTTCACACACTTTCCTGAGGCTCCACACATACTGCATGTTCTACTGTCAAGGGCGAACGTTTGACACCAGTGTTATGTGTGTTTGTAGGATGAAGTACTTACAGGAAGTAGGGCAGAAAGCTAGGATAGTAGGGCGGAGGGGGCGGGGGCGGAGGCAGAGGTTGCTGTAAGCGATATCTCTGGCCACTCACTCGTCGGGGCAGCATGTGAGGATATGGCTGATGACAGACAATTGCATCAATTTGATGGAATCCATCTTAGATTTGACAGGTGGTTGTTGTTACTACCAACTGTTACTTGGTACATCTAGCTTGATCAAAAGACATTGCTTTACAAATACGTATGGGAGCTGAATGGCATCCAGTGTAACGAGTCAAACATAAAGGAAGGGGTCTCACCACTCCAAAGGGCAGCTCCTGGTGCAGGGGTTCTTGGGGGAGATACTGGAGAGGCAAGGAGGGAGGCATCGCTGGTGGGTGGTGGGATGGAGGGTAGGAGTACGTCCCGATGGGGTGCTGGTCCCCTCGCAGCTCCACGTCATTCTCTACCCTCTGGAGAGGCTGATGAGGCGCACACACATGGCGTTCAGACTGAGCCCTGCCATGACTGGATGTGAACCCCATGTTCTACAGTGCTGCCGTCCTCCCTGTGATGTGCTTGTTAGGCCATTGTACTTACCATGCGTGGGTGCTGAGGTTGTAAAGGGAGAAACTGGCTCAGAGGACTGAGGTGTGGAGGCTGGTGGGGTGGCACGGGGGGGCTAGGGTGCAGTATAAAATGCTCGCTGGAGATCAGGGGGGGGAAGGCTTGGTAAGACACTGGCAAATGCTGCATTGTGCATGCTTGGATGAGCTGGAGAGAACAAGGGGGGGGAGACAAGAAAACAGCAAAGAAATACTGTTCATCAAGAGTTGAGACCCAACAAACATGGAAGCCAGGAACAAACTACTTTCTCCTAAACTCTCTAAGCCAGTTGAGTAAACATATGGCTATTATCAAGCTCTCTGAACAGTGCATGGTAGGTGAAAGCATGTGGTAAAGCATTATGCATCACAAAAACATAGGAATACAAGACATGTTGTTAGGCCAGCTAAATGATGTTCACCTTTCAAACTTCCCCCACTGACAACAATGCATAAAGCCATCCAAAAATGAATACCCCCTCTAGACAGCATGAAGCAAGGCACGTTGACTCAGGCTAAACAAAAGCAGCTGGAAGTAGCTACTTCTCTCTAAGGGCAGGTGCTAGTGAGGCGCTGGGGTGGTATGGGACGCTATGGGGATGCCACTGACATTCAGGCTCTTCCTTTTCAAACTCACTGGAGGAGGAAGGCAGCAGAGCAGAGAGAGCTGTCCGCTGAACATTACCGAGCATGCTGGGAGCTGCTGAGTGTTGCACCCTGGGATTGGCTGCCCGGTGTGGATGGGGAAACCGTGGGTTGTCACCGTGGTAACTGTGTAAGATATCGGAACAGATCCTTGGTGCATCTTCGAGGGAGAAGGACGAAGATAGGGATTCGGTTATTGGAGGGTGAGGCACAAAACACAACTATGCATCAAACATACTGCAGGAAATCCCACTGTATCCAAGTGTCTTTTACCCAACACAGATTAGATTTTTTTGGGGGGTGGGGGTGGGGGCTGATCATTCCCAGCTTCTGTTGCTTCCTGCTTTGGTTACCTGCTCATGTAGATCCACCATGATGGGGCTCTGTTGAGGGGGGGGTGCGGCAGGGTGAAGCATGCGTGGTGGTGCGCTGGTGTGGCTGTACTGACTGGAGTCATCTATAGGAACCTGCTGATGCTGCTGTTGCTGCTGCTGCTGCTGGGAGAAGAGTGAGTGGTGGAAGTTCTCATCCTGGAGCAAGGAACTGTGAAGTACAGGTCTGTCTCGTCTACCCCACTGCTGTCTCACTGGCGGGCTGGGAGAGATGCAACACTACTCGATTAGCATCAATGATGAGCGGCGTGTATTATTAGCACGGTTGCTGGTTCGTTCTTAAAATTGGTATGCTGCTCGCCTTTCGCCAAATATTCACCTTCTCCTGAGATGCACGGGGGTGTTGCAGGGGTCTCCAAGGAAACGCCTCTGGTTTAAGGGGGCTGTGGGTGGCCGCCTATTCACTGCTATTTCCCATGGTCGCATTGGTGACGTCGTGGGGACGAGTCACGCTCTACAAAAGGAGACCAGTGGCGCTGGAGGCACTTCTGTTTGGTAACCGATTGTCTTAACCTTGTGAAATGAGAAAAAAAAACATTACAACATTAAATAGCTTACTAACAGTCATTTATCCACAATGTACGATCTGCTCATTTAATTTGTTAAGCAAATAATTAAATTCACCATTTACTTGGTGATGGTTAAGGAAAATACCGATTTATGTTCAAGTCATCGCTACCTATCTGACAAAAGGGGGCGCTGTGGTCAACTTAAACAAAAACAAGGAGGGCCATGTGCTCGGGGAACAAACAAAGCAAGCAACAACAAAGGATGAAGAATATTAACGTTAGCTAGACCGGCTGGTTAGCTCGCCATCTAACTTACAAACATTTTCTGCATGGAAAATCATTGGAATTTCTCCCAATTCTATTTTCACGTTATCTGCGAAACAAGTTAGCCACTTAGCTATATGGCCTAAGCAGAGAGAACTATTAGCTAGCTCCATCTATCCAGCGGTGAATTTAGTGTTGCTTCCACTGCCTGGCGACAACCACAAGCAGAGCGTTGGCTGGCAAGCAGCCATTCTGTTTCATATAAAGTTTTAATGCGTTATAGGATCAGCAAGTAAACTATCGTTAACTACTCCACATGAAAAATGCAAGCCAGCTAGCCTATCTGGCTCTTTATGTCCAGCTACCAGTAATAGACTTACTAGTTCAGTACCAGCTGACCACTACAAGGAATCGGCGATAATAAGCCAACTTCAGCTACCTACACTTGAGAGATGAGATCGAAGTGTTGTTTTGCAATTGCCTCCTTATCCTGTGTCTTGGAGTTTCAGTTGCGGAGACTGACAGACAGCCTAGAGGTGGAGTACTTGTCCGATGTGCTAGCTTATTTGGCTAGCACTAGCTAGGGAGACGGAAAGAGCAAGTCTATTCTAATGACAGAGCTAGCCGAACATTAGCGTTCAGTAGCTATTTGTTTACATAGACTTCCGTCCTACTGGGTGACAAATTAAGTCAGTTTTTTTGCAAGATTTGTAATATAGTTCTTCCAGCCAACAAATAAATGTTAACGTTACTTTCAGAATTAGTAAATGTTCATACATTCCGATTAAATTTAATTGGCAACATTCCTACGCGCGTGTGGTCACTAAAAGTAAACTGCATTGTTGTGATCAAGCCACTCCTCCTCTATCAAACTACTGCGCACAACCAATCACAAGGCAGCCACCGTCACAACACAACTTGGCTATAAAGTATCAAACAAAAAACTTTAAACAAAACTTTACAATATCTGTTATACATATTTGATCTAAAAACACACGTTTCAACCACAATACGTCACCGAGCAATAAACCATGCAACACATGCTTTTCTAGACAGGTTGATGTGCAACAATAAGCCTACGCCGTGATCAAAATAAAACAATCCAGTATACAAATATTGCAATTGAATAAATGATAATTACGTATTTATAAATACATATGTTACTCATTGTGTATCTTGCCTATAGCACTAATTTAGTTTGTGAATCTTTCAAAATGCTTATATGTGATAATATAAACATATTCCCTTAAATTGTGCAAATTTAATTCATGAATACTACAATGCTTCCGTTCCATTCGTGTAGGCCTAATCTTCATATTAGTTATGTTCAATTACACGTTACGTGTTACCCAGTGTCTGCGGTACCGCTACTGTAGTTATGTGCAACATGAACTCGATAACCTAGCCAAACCAATATGATCCACAAATTATGCAAAAATAAACAGCACTCTTTGTTCGCCTTGGTAAAGCATGGGCTTTGTCCTAAGTGATTATAGTCTAAACCCACATTGCACTTATTGAAGAAAAGGGGTTTGTCTTTATAAAGCATTATTAGATGCGTATCCGTTTTATAGGTTAACGACACTGGGTGAATAGTTATTCAAAGACCAAGGATGTGCGGATGTAAGGGAATCGGTTTTACAACTTTCCATTCTTCGTGAATGTTGTCACTATCACAATCAAATCATCATTATTTTGCACCTGCATGAGGCCTGACAATTTTCTTCACTGCAGAGCATCACTGCAATGAGGCAGACCGAAAATACTGGGACATTTTGTCGCGTAAAGATCTGTAGGCCTTGCCATAAATGTGGGCCTGACTCTTGCCTACATCAGACAGTATCTGAAGAGTGATGATTATTAAGAGCAAGGCGCTACTTTCTGCTCAGCTCTGAATGTAAACATAACGTCGCTCTCAAGCAGGCTGCAAAACAAGGAGGGGCTGGAAAGACATGGGGGATAAGACAAACAGCAAAGCCGAGCGCAAAGCTCCTGGAATAACTGAGACCAAGCTATCAGACACTGAAAAGCTACGAATCCTGCAGAGAGGGAGAAAAGAGTCCCGCTTCGTTACCTGATTGTTAGTAAGCAAGCATTTGATTCACTGATATTTCCCCTTGTAATCCTTCACATCTCGTTCATATATTCGGTGCGGCATTGTCGTCAGCTGTTCAAGTATGGAACATTCGGTGGGTTTCACCATTATTGTAAAGAAAGGTACAAACATGAGACTTGCTACTTCAAAAACATATTTAAATAAAATATTACATTGTACTTCACGATAACAAGTGCATGTGATATTAGCTACCTACTCTAGGCGATCGTTTATGACTGGTAAATTAACCGGACACTTGTTTGGAGTTTCGGCAGGAAAACGTTGTACCCCCATTTAGCTGTTATTGTGAGAGAGCGCTTCATCCTGTCAATTTTACCGTAATGACTGTATTAGGGTTATAACAGTGCCACAATGTCATGTACAAACAGATCGGAAATGATCAGAGGACATTCACTTTATTTTATATATCTTTGTCCAAAAAACAAACGTATAGTGGCCTCATTATCTTGTTATTTCACGTTGCCCACCTGCTATTTTCCCAATCAGATCAATCTGTTTGAGCTATTATCTTTTTTTCTGTTTTTCAACTCAATCCAGTTTCATCATTGACATTTCGCAGAATAAAAAAATGCACAAAATACAGCACATGAGAAAAATGAATCAGTTGTTGATTATTTGGATTACGAACGATATTTTAAAATATACGAATTAAAGGCGGCTTTAGTTCCCTCTAGCGGGAATGTTTTAAACTTTTCTTTGGAGATGTGACTAATCTATCCTCATATCAGATCAGAAAAGTGTACGATTCGAAACGTTGGCTCCACTTAACCTATATTGAGCTGGTTGTAAAGGACTACAATAAATAGTATAATAAATGATTTCTCATTTTCCATCAGTTACACCTATCACCTCCCATCATATATCTGAGTGACGGGTGTTGGCACAACGTCTCTATTTTACTGTATTTGGAGATAAGCATCTTATAAACCAAGTAACAACCACAATGAGCATATAATATTACAGAGGAGTGATTGATGAGGAGTTCTGAAAGTAAGTTTCGTATAGACATTTTTGTATATACAGTATGCAAATTAAAAAAACCTTACACAAACACCCTTTCTAACAAATAATGATGTGTGTGTATTTAGGGGTAGTTTGGTTACTGTTTAAAAGTGAACCGAATCTGAAATGATGACGTCACGACAGGAGTGGTTCACAGGCTGTAATTATGGTGCGTATAAATTGATTTTATGGTGTGGACCTTTGGTCAACAGAATGGCTGGTCTCTGTTGCCTGTCGTAAAATGACAACAAACAAAAAAGCAACAGTGATGTTGTCTGTATTTTAGCTCAGGAATGGATATAACCACAAAGCTTCAAATTGCATGGCATACATATTTGACAAAACAGCTGGAAATCACATCTTGGTCAATCAAGAACATGGTATTTATACATATATATATACTTATATACATATGTTTTACTCTGTGTTTCTGTTTACTGGGAAATGAGCATTTACTGCCCATGCTCTTTTATTTCCAGGTCCAACCCATGTTCCTATGTCCTCACTGAGGGGAGTGGTAAGAAGTGGAGCCAAGGTCAAATAGGATAAGATTAGACATGACAGTATTGTCAGTTCCTTGAAAACATAATCTGAACATCTGCATGGGTTTGTTTGCAATGGGGTTATCGGTCACATTCTTTCCCAACATTTTGACATTCCATGCCTTGTTTTTTTTATTTTGCACTTTGACCTTTTGGGGTAAAGCTTTTGTGTTACCCAGTACCTGGTATTTACCTCCTGTAGTTGTTGAGCAAGTCGCATTCTAGAAGGATGATCTCTTCCAAAGCGTCAACAAACGAGCTTATTTTCTGTAAGCTTCTCTCAAAGCAATTAGTCTTCTTAATAAGATAATTGACCTCTACGTCCTACAAATTGACTACATGGTATATTAGCATCATCTCTAGAATTTGGCCCCTTAAGATCAACACAGTTTATGTTCATTGAACTCTGGTCATTTAAACTCCTCCAGCTATTGTTTTCTTATTGTCATTTTTTTAAACTTTGAAACATTTGTCTGAATGAATACACCTAATGTGTTAATGTGTACCCAAACAATACATTTACTTTGTTGCAGCTAATGAGACCAATTGACATGTGTTAGTCCTCAGATTAATGAAAGGTGGAAACCTGTATCTATATTGGACTGACTACTCTCAGAAGGAAACTGAGGGGTTTGCCACAAAACAATGTGTCCAACATTGCTTTTGTTTTAAAGGGAATTTCTGGCAATGAGCAGAAGACAGTTCAGTGGATAATCCTTTGTGTGGCTCATGTTAATTATGAGGAGATTTGAAAGAGGGGAAGAAGGGGGGGGGGCGTGTTATGGGGGGAAAGCTCATTAGTGTAGTAGGAGGGTCTTTACCAGTTGAGTGAGAGATAGTGGCCTGCTGGTCGGTCGCCATTCAGTCTGTAGGATTTTTCATGACCCAATATGTTCTCAAACTGGACGTAAACACCAGCCCGGGACAATGGAAACATCTCTTCAGACAAAAGAGGACTCCTATTCCTCCTGATGCACTGGTATGTGCCTGGACGATCATGGATCGGGGTGACATGACATTGCAAACTGATGACTAGTGTTTTAGTGAAGGGGTATGAGTAGGGCTTCATCTCCTCCCTGTACACCCATGGATACCTTTGAAATCAAGGGAGATTTGTGTGGACAGAGAAGGAGAAAATTCTCATTTTCCATGGTGTAAAAGTAAAGTTAGTAGAAGGTTTGTGGTAGCATGACTGTCACTGCTAGTAAGTCTTGCCATGTCTGCGATGAACACTGATTTAGGAACCGAGATCTCATGTCAACTGTAATCAGCTTTGGTGTGGATGTACACACACTGAGAGAAAATGTGCTGTGCTGTACCGTCAGAGTAGGTGTGTTAATCATTCACATTTACAGCCTAAGGACCACAATCTCCTGAGCAGCAGCAAAAGGCAAAGGTCTCATCGAGGCTCCTGAATTGTCACATCAGTCTGGGAGAAGCACCTGTCCGGTAGGTCTCATCGCTCTGTCATCTCGGCTTTACTGTTTGTGTTTCACTCTTAACGAAAAGGAACAGACTTTTTGAAAGCTCTCTCTGAACAAATTGCTCCTTTGAGTTAGAGGTGGGTGTTTCAGTGGGGGATAGTGGAAGGTTTGAAAATTCGGAAGTATAAAATGATTTATTCATTCATTCCACAAATATATTGAATGCTTGGAAGCTAGTTGATTTAAATATGATCTTTTAATATTGTGTCAGAGACAATTTATGTCCAAAGAACGCTTTAATCAGAATAGTTTACATTTACTTTTGGCTGAACTTTCACATGCACATGCTGAAACATTTAATTTGTACTGTTTATTAGAAATAAGAATATCATGGGTATAATGTATACTCGGAAACATTTATTTAAGGCCGGGTTTGTTGCTGGGAAACCTTGTCAAATATTAACTCCCATGTAGCAGACTTTATAACTGATCCCTGTCATCCAGATGTACTGATACCACATAGACCTGACTAACATTCATGTTATGGGAGAAACTGTCATGTAGCATCTCAATGTTGAAGAGTTTAATATTAAACTCACTCATTTTTTCTAGATGTGAGTGGGCCCAATGCATTTCCAAATCATGTTGTCACTATTCAGTGGGTTACCCACATATCTGTATTCCATGTTTTTTTACTTTAGTATGGTCAAAGGCTTCTCAAAGGATTCACACAGCTGTGATTCCCTTTGTGAAATGTTGTGATGTCTCACAAGGGTGAGATGTTCGCTGTATCGTTAACATAGGTGTTTTACAGCATCGATGGCAGGGATGAAGGGAAGAGTTTTTCTTCTATGCATCTCAGCCCTCCTCACATGTGGTGAGTACACACTCACTATCCTTCCCCACGTTATGTTAACATGTCCCTGTCATTCACTGTTTCAGCGTTCTTTTCCACGTATTCATTTCAAATTCCTTTGCCCATGGCGTCCCATGAACACGGGGTTAGTTTTACAGGGAAGTTACCGTTTCACAGAATAATGATGATGAGTCTTGTCTCATGTGGTTTTTGTGCATTCTCAACAGCTCAAGCCAATGTCATTCCTGATATAAATACAAGTCCCATTCAGCTAAGGGAAGACCTGCAACTGAGTAGGTGTTTCTGCCCTTGTCACTTGTCAGGCTAGAAATGTCAGTTGGTATAGTGTTTATTTTTGGACTGCCAAATCAAGCATTTTCTCTGTTTCTCCCAACAGATGCTTTTGCATTTCAAATAGTCGCGACAGATGCAGATGGAGATGCCTTAACATATAGCATTGTAGGAGTAAATGCAATCTACTTTAATTGCGATGTAAACACTGGGAGTGTAACAATTCGGAACCCCCTGGACAGAGAAGTGGGTCCTTCTTCAATGGATTAGTTCTGACCTGAACCTGACTGTGTATGGCAAAGTATAACATTGCTTTTGTTTTGTGGCTGATCTTTGCTAGACTAATGGAGTGTTCCCTATCGAAGTCATTGTTTCAGATGGCACATATTCCGTGAGTAAACGTGATTCTTTTAAGCACTGAAAACCTTATATAACGTATTAAACACATACAAATGCCTTAGGGTTAGGGTTAGCTAACTTGCCCTGTATTACCTTGCTTCCTTCAGGAACAAAAGGAGATTCTTATCATTTTAACGGATGCCAATGATAACAGGCCCATATTTCAAAATGCACCATACAATGCAGAAACCCTTGAGGTAAGTGAATACCTGGATCTTTAGCATGGTAACACAGTGCCTCTTTGCCCACTCCCACAATTAAGTACTGTTTCATTATCAGTATAACACGTACGTACTTAACATGTAAGCAAACTGTGTAAAAGCCTCTAATGGCATTACAAACCAATTCCAAGCACCACTCTGTCTCAGCCTCTTGTTGTAGTGTGGCACTCAGCTACTACTTTGCTATGCTTCACTATTAGCATTGTATTGTTACATTCCAAATGATAGAAATGGTCGCCTGTTCCACAATGTAATTTAAAGTGTGTACATGTTACTTCATATAAAACCATTTTTCTTTCTGAGAAGGTGACTGTATAACCTCTGCAAAATCTCCATGTATGTTTCTAGGACACTGCTGTAGGTTCGGTGCTGTTTACCGTGATAGCCGATGACAGTGACTCAGGTTTATCTGGTATTGTGTCATACAGTATTGATGAAGTAAGTGATCATTGCTCGGTTGGTCTAAATTATTTACAAATCCGATATGTAAATTTAATATAACATTTGATGTGTCTAATAGATTGTCCCGAGTGGACCCAACCCGTTTAAGATTGGAGAAAGGTCTGGAATTGTTGAACTGGTTTCAAAATTGAATTACAACAGTCTAAGTACCTTCTACCAGTTAAAGATTAATGCCTCTGTAAGTAGGCTCCTGTGGTCTGTCACTTTTTTCATTGTACAAATATGACTAACCCAGTGTCTCATGCAGTTTGAAACACTTGTATTAAATTATAATGATATATGTGTTCTTTTTTTGGCCCTCTCTGATTGTATATTTGTATATTTTGGATGTTGTCCTATTGTCATGTCAACAGGATGGTGGAGGAATACTGAATGGTGTTAATATAGTCCAGTCCAGCATGGCCTTTGCCTTTATCACTGTGGTGGATGTTCCAGACCTTGACCCCCAGTTTGTGAACCTTCCCTACACAGCAGTGGTCAAGGAACACTCCACTGTGGTATGTCTCATTCTCAACACTGACTTCACCCGTGAATGACTTTGCGTAGCTCTAGATGGAATTTGTGGGCAATTTGTAATCAAGATGCATTCTCTCCACTTTTCTTCTCTGACTATGGGACAAAGAGTTGACTGTGAATTAAAACACATGAGTGTTTTGCGGAATCCTAAGAAAACACAGCATTTGTTTCGATGCTACGGAACATGTTTTCACATTTGCCTTCCGTATCCTGTTTCTGAAGCCTTGTCTTGATATCCTCCTAGGGAACATCTGTGATTACTGTGCGTGCCATTGACAGGGACACAGGCATCAACGATGATATCACCTACAGCATTGAAAGTGAGAGACTTTTCACAATGTTTCACAGAGGCTTTCGGATGGCCAGACTGTGATGACTAATGCTGGTCTTTGCTCAACAGGTTCCAATGCAGCAGATTTGTTTGACATCTCTGAGACTGATGGAACCATAACTGTCAAAAAAGACATTGACCGTGAGACTTTGCCTGACATCAATTATGAAGTAGTCCTTGTTGTGAAGGTGAAGTTAAACAATGATTGATCCTCGATAATAGTATTGAATCTTGATTACACTATTGAATCACCATCTAACATTTTAAACATGTGCATTCCAGGCCACTGAGGCTAATCCAAACATCCATGGGTTCCGGGCCAACACCTCTGCTGAAGTGTCTATCTCTATCAGCGACATCAATGACAACAAGCCCCGGTTCTACAGCTGTGAGGCAGATGCCTGCACTGAGAGCAGCACCTTCACCGTTGATGTCCCGGAGCACTCCTCAGGGGCAGTACCCCTCACTATCACAGTCAAAGACTCAGATCAGGTCAGACTCAACATAGAAAAGCTTCTACGTCACTGTCGTTGCACATGTCTTCATGGGAATGACTTTTGCTTCTGTTCTCGCTTGATGCAAAACACTGACTGCGTTTCTCCACAGGGGGCGAATGGAAGGTTCGAGCTAACCCTGGATGGAGCTGACAAGGCGGTTTTCGGTGTGACTCCTACAACTGGAATCTCAGAGAGTCAAATTCAGATTGTGATCCGGAACCCCCTGGAGCTGGACTATGAGAACACCATCTCCATGGTTCTCCAGGTACATGAGCCAGAACAAAAGTAATCAGACAATTGTATTTTGATGACGTGACCAATCCTTATTTCCCTGAATTAAATAACCACCATTCAGACATGCCTCCATGCTGTTTTCTGCAAACATATTTCAGTCAGCAGTCAGTTCGAACTGGAATCAAAATAACTTCATCCAAATGTGCGTAGAAATACGAAAAAGAATGGCTTTGCTATACAACAGGTGGTGTGAACAAACTAAGTGGTTTGATGTTTTCCAATGCCAGAATTGTCCCTACTTAGCTGCAATAGGTATTACCAGGATAAGATAAGCAAAGCACTTGAGATCTATTCTACCTGAGGTGATTAAAGGGGATAAGGGGAAAATGTTGCACGTTGCAAACTAGGGGATTCCTACACCACAGTGGATATTTTATATATTATATAGGACATATATACCATAGATTTGAAAGTTATGTCTTTGTTGTAAGTTAACAGAATATCAGGCAGTGTACAGTATATGTTACTGTGAAGCTGTCACTGTAACACGTTCATGTGTTAAATGGATTACTGTGTCCAATTCTAAGCCCCCAGGATGTTTTCATCTCTGCAGGTGATTGCCACAGACCCCGGCAACACTGCTGACTGCTGCTCCACGGCAACCGTTACCATACAGATCCAAGACATCAATGACAACAATCCCTCATTTAAGAAGGACACCTACAACCTGATGGTGCCTGAACACAGCCCCAATGGAGCTTCCGTGGGCAACATAACAGTGGGTCCCAAATGACAATATCAGTGATTTATAAAGTTAAAGTAAACACGTTATTTTATGCGTAAATTGCTGTGTTGTTGTATCCATAATTGACCACATGTCCGTTGTTGTTAAAGTTGTTGTTGGTAAAGTTTGATTTGTTTATACTTAGGCAGTGGATCCGGACACTATGGATGTGGACAAAATTCTCTACAGACTTCTTCCAGATAGCATGTATGTAACCAATACATGACAAAAAATGACACAGAATAGTTCCAATCATTCTTAACTGTTTACGTTTCCCCCACTTTGCATTTTTCAGATTGACACGTTTCAACGTGAAACCAGAAACAGGGGAAATATTTGTGGTAAACAGCGATCTGATTGACCGTGAGATAAACTCACTGTACTCGGCAACATTGCAAGCAAGAGACCAGGCCAACAACACAGGGACCACAGTACTGGAGATTACCTTGACAGACATCAATGACCAGCCACCCTCCATCAACAGAGACTTCTACAACGAATTTGTAAAAGAGGGACCAGGCAAAGATGGGGAGCTGGAGATTTCCATATTTGTAAGCACATGTTCAACTGGACCTAGTCTGCCATGTAAACAGTACTCTGAATTATAGGTTCCTTATACGACTTATCTGAGTGACTCTGAAACTCTGAAAAGGTAAAAAAAAAAGCCTTGTAGAAGGCAAAGAAACCCGTCTTTACATATTGTGGTTCTGAGATCCAACAAATTCCATGAGGGTTTTCAATTCTCCCATGAATCCTTTTAATGATTCTAGGCAATACATACATGTATCTACCTGTGAGAGTAACTTCCACTTCTACATTGCCATGAGAGAGAAAACTTACTAGTTTTGTAATCGCTTCAACAATAAGCTTTGACCAAATTCAAGCTTAGCTGACTGCAGTGGTTTGTTATTTTTGGTGACAAAGCTTCAGAATGAATTTTCGGGATCTTCATGCATGGCTCTATTTGAACCCATATGTCAGGCTACTGATGCAGATGATGCAGATTTGCCCAACAGCCAGATTCAGTTTGCCATCGTGAACAGCGAATACAGTGATAACTTTACCATCGATCCCACCACTGGAGTACTGAGGAACAATGGATTCCTGGATCGTGAATCTATCGATCCGGCCCTGAATGGGAAGATTGAGCTGAATGTTACAGCGACTGACATGGGAGTCCCAGCACTGTCCACCTGGGTCAGAGTCATCGTCAATGTGGAGGTCAGTCCACAGGGAGAGCACACACATAGTATGAGACGTAACCATGACCTCACACTGCTCTGCCAAATGAGCTATTTCATTATATTCTAATATTGTGATGTCAGTGGTGCTCATGTTCAGAACATATGAAAAAGGGGTTAGAGTTGGTTTGATTTCCCTTGTGAAAGAACAATAGCCTGTTGTTTATTTGGAAACTCCAACGACTGTACACTCTTTTGCTTTTCATTTCAGGACATAAATGACAACCCTCCAGTGTTTCAGGAAACTTCGTATGAATTCAAAGTCGCCGAAGGAACGGAAGGTACAGACTGATTCGTTTGTTAAGACCCAACCCTTACGGTGACTTGGGTCATCGTAATCATGTGTCTTGTTCAGCAGAGCCCTGCCTTATGCTCTGGGAGCAGGCCCCTCAATCTGCCTTCTCAATCCGTTTCTTCCCACTTTCATGACCAGGTGTGTTTGTGGGCGCTGTCCTGGCTGAGGATCGGGACCAAACCAGGGACCACAACCGGATCTCCTTCAGCATCATCGAGGGCAGCTTTGGCAGCTTCATTATCAGAACAGAAGCGCTCACAGGCACACCATTCTACAAAGGCAATATTTCCGTTGATCCGGACATCGTGCTGGACTTCGAGAGCAACCACAAGTCCTACTCACTGAAGGTGAAGGCAGAAGACCTGGGCCTGATGGAAGTCACTGTGATGGTGAAGGTGATGGTGGAGGACGTAAACGACGAGAGGCCCGTGTTCATACCCTCCGAGCCCATCAACATCAAAGAGAACACCACCTACACTACGGCTTTGGGGAATTTCACAGCGACGGACAAAGACACCAACCACTCTCTGGTGTACCAGCTGGTGTCCACCCAGTGTCGCTGCCTGGGCGTTTTGGGCCCCTGTAAGGAGGACTGGCTCACCCTGGAGCCTTCAGGGGATATAATGCTCAACAAGGACTTTGCGATTGACTACGAGAGCTGTCAGGAGGTGTTAATAGAAGCCCAGGTGGTGGATGTTTACACAGAGAAAGGAGAAAACAGCAGCATCGCTACTGGTCAGACCAAGATTTGTTTATAGCATAAAAAAGAAGGTTGTTATTGATGTATATCAGTTTGCCATGTATCCGCTAATACGCACTGTTTAGAACAAATGTATGAGGTTATTTACATGCATGTATACACATACACTGTTCTTGTATTTCAGGACACATGGTGGTCAACATTGAAGACATCAATGACAATGCCCCAGAGTTTACAGAAATAGAGAGTGTTTTGGGTGAGTCATCTTACAGCACCGTTTAGGATTTCCATGGCAGTCCACTGCTTATGGATTCAGGTGGAAATAACGTTTATGATTCTGCAATTTATCAGGCATATGGTATATTTACTGATTTATCAATCATAGCTGTTTATCTGTCTACATTTGACTGCTAAAGCATAATTATTCAGAGTTTTTCATGCTTTTAATGTTTTGACATAAATAATTGCTTTTGGTGTGTTGGTTTCTACGGTGTGTTAAACAAACCTTTTGGCCCTACAGTGATAGTGTCAGAGAGCGCTAGCAGAGGCACCACGGTCGCTGAGGTTACCGTGAGTATGTCTTTGAGACACATTCATTACATAAATGTCTCGCGGCCTAGATATGAATTGAAGTTTCTCTCCCAAAACAGGCCACTGATCGGGATTCTGGAGTCAACAAACAAATAACCTTCGAAGTAACAGATGTGAAATTCCATGACTTCAACAATCAAACATCCGCCATGGGCACCCTTTTTGGAGCTCGCACCACACAGGAAGGGGACATTTTTGTTGGAATTATTCAGTAAGTGTCCAACAATACCAATCCAATACCAGATCGTGAAAACATGTTCAGCAAACAAACACTGTCAGTGTCATGAAAGTCAGACAAGAGACAGCAAAGACACAGCAAAGCAACGTCTGAGTGAACGACAACTCTTTGAACCACACAGGTCCCTTCAGGCGCTTGACATTGAGCTGAAGGGGAAGTACCTGGTAACTGTGGTAGCTACTGACGCTGGAGAGAGGACACTGTCCTCTGAAACTGTTTTAGAGGTGAGCTCCCCTGAGACACAATTATGTTATGTGGCTCCTGATTCTCTTTCTATTCTGTATTTTCCTTTATATCTGCCTCTCTTTCTCTCTCTCTATCTCTCTCTCTCTCACACACACACACACACACACACACACACACACACACACACCTGCACACACACACACATGCACACATGCACACACACACAGACAGGCACACATGTACACACACGCACACACACACCCACACACACACACGCACACATAGACACACACATAGATATACATGTATTTGCTCTTTCCCTAATACGATGCTTCTTTTTCAGATTTTCACCATTGATGAATCTTACAAGATTGAACTTCAATTCAGCTCTTCAGTGGTTGATGTCAATAAAAACCTCGACAAAATTAAGATGTGAGAATGCATGTATTCCTCTTTAGACAGTCTCATGGCCTTCCAGTAGAGCACAATTTAAACACTAAGCACAAAGCGCTAACTCAGGTTTATACCTTAAAGTGACTGTAAACTATCCCAATACTGGTTTATGTATTTGTAAAAGAATACAATTCCAATTGATGCTCTTTGTTCTGCTTATATGATGACTATCTTTGTAAGAGCTTTTGCATTGCTGTTAACCTACCTCACCTGTTGATGAACGCCCCAGTATTTGTCATTTTGTCATTTCAGCGCTCTCACTGGTGCCACTAAAGCAGCTGTTCAGGTAGTCTCCATTAGGGAAGAGGTGGTCAGGTGAGAACATTTAAACTTCTTCAACCTCTCTGTCCTCAAGGTTCAGGAAAATTGCACCTTTTTTACAAGAGAGCAAAACAATTAGCTATTAGTTAAACAATAATAAAAAAGGATTTTCATGTCAATAATTTACAGCTTTTTGAATTGTACGATATCCTCATTGTAAAATTGCTTGACAACCATACGGTTGTCATTAGGATTCTCCACCAGGTGGGGATATATGCATAGTAGATTTGTTGTGTGTGTACAAATTCATGTATGTATGTATGTATGTATGTATGTATGTATGTATGTATGTATGTATGTATGTATGTATGTATGTATGTATGTATGTATGTGGTGTAACATTCTCCTGACAGTGTGCTGTGTCTGTCTCTAGGGCTCCAGGGGACACTGTCATGGAGGTGTATTTTGTGTATCCCAATGGGACCGCCCTTACCACCAGCACTGTGGAAAGCATGCTGTCTATGCCAGAGCACTCGGTCATCCTCAGTCAGCTTGGTCTCAAACACATAGTAAGCTCATAGACTCTTAGCACTTCGCATTTCATTATACTTTCAGGTGGTCCTTTACTCATAATCCATCTCCTGTTTATGGACAAACTCATAGATTTGAATGGCTTGATGTTTAAAGAAGTCCACAGCTTGGAAGACTACTGGGTTTTCCCTTAAGAATGACCTGTCTGACCTGTCTGTGTGGAGAGTGTGTGTGGTGTCACTTCCGGTCTCAGGTTGTGTTCTTCCTGTCACATCTTAGGGGACAGGAGTCCTGGACAACAAGGAGGTCAACCCGGTGTTGTTTGTCCTTCTGGGCCTGGTTGCAACCCTTATCATTGTCCTGGCTGTTATGACAACCTCCCTGGTGTGCACACGAAAGAGGTCAGTCAGTCAGACCATCAGTCAGTCAGCCTGTTCTGACTAACGTATCACTTTTCTAACTTACTAAGGGGTCTATCCTAGTTACCAGACCAAGCTGAAGGCAGCCAAGGCCATGAACTCAGCTGCTATGTCTGCCAATGAGAACCAGAAGACTGGGCCTGTGGTCCCTGGAACCAACAAGTACACCATGGAGGGGTGAGGACAGAGATTCTAGCAGTTTACCCTGATGGTCCACAGAACTTCTAGAATCCCCTGTATCAGCATCCTACTGTATTCAACGTTGATGAGGATCAGTATCGCTACTATGTGGACCTGACTGTGTGTTTGTCACCAGAGCCAACCCCGTTCTCAACCTCAACATAGATACTGCCACCGACCTGGGCTTCGATGAGGAGGGGTCCAACACCGACAGAGTCAGGTGCACACTCCACAAGCACACAAACACACACACATCAACAAACACACAAACACATAAACACATCAATATTTCCAAACACATACACACACAGGGAGAGAGCAGCTTACATATTTACAGTCTGCATGCAGGGATTCAAACGGAAAAATCCACACCACGGTTGTGGAGGTCACTGAATGGGACTCATTCCAGTTTGCCATTCTGTCACAGTAAGACCTAACAGCATGGCTTCTGTGGTGAGATGGAGAACTGGCAGACATGAAGTGACTTTTCACGTAACCTCCCTTTTGTTCCACACAGTTGTCTCTTCTGTGACCATGAACAGAACAGTTTCCCTCTTCTTAAGGGATAAATACAGTTTCAACAAATGTATCTTCTTGTAACGATCTTTTAGGATAGTTTTACGATTTACGACATTGAAAACAAACCACAACATGAGTGTTGCGTGCAAAGTATCCCTGTTACGACTCTAACTCAGCCTTTCCCCCTCTCCTTTTGTTTTCCTCATGATAGTCTCAACTCGCTGGACATTGACATGAGCTCCACTGAGAGGGAGCCATTGCCTATGACGGTAAAACCTCGTCTCACATCTCTGTGTTCACCCACTGTCCATGATACCCACAATCCTCAGCAGCTGTGCGGATATGAAATGTCCATCTTTGTGAGACTGACAGTGTCTGCATGTGTGTGTGTGTGTGTATGGCCAGATCATAAGGGAGGAGGATGAGGACGGCTTTGAGCCAGACTATATTGAACCACTAGGGGCAGCGTTGGCCGAGCGAGGGAAGAGAAGAGACGGTGATAGTCCTCACCTCACCTTCACCAACCCAGCCTTCAGCACCACCGACCTGTAACACACTGGCAGTCAACAGAGACTAGGAGCACTGGCAGGAATAAGCCTGGCCACAATAAACTATCTCAAAAACATGGCTTTGTCATACTATGACATCTTAGTTAGACGTTTTTTTTGAATGAATTCACTTCAGGTTCTGTGAAAATCCTTTTGTAATTGTTTTTGTATGTGCTCGAATTATTTTACAGCAACCCTCATCACTAACTTATTGTACAACATTATTCGATGAATTGATTTGCCAAGCTGTCTTTTTGAAATCATCATTTCTCTCAACAACATCAGTCAAACTGAAATGCTTAAAGTGTATTGCAAACAAAACAAACAATATGAAAAGTTAAGCTGCACATGTGAGTTTCTTTATTGTTTTAAAAATGTGTGATACAGTTTTTGAATACATTTTCATTTCCAGAATCTTTTTTATAATTGTCTTTTCCTGTTTTCCATTTTAAAAAATAACAAGCAAACATCTGACACCATACCTTGTAGTGAATACAAACTTTGATTCTTGTCTCCATATTAGAATTTTGTAAGAAATTGATTTGTGCTTTCAATGGCAATTGGAATACAAGAATGAGAACATGACATGTATTTCTCATTGTTTAAAAAGAGATCGATTGGCCAAATCTTTAGCAAAAGTGATTATTTATTAGATATTTGAACTGACCCCACCAACCATTTCCCATGCTGAATTCAGTATAAAATTGTAGATGGTTATACCAGTCCTAGATATCTGTTCATACATGTGGGAATGTATGTAGGACAAGTGCAATTGAATACAAATATTCCAGTGCAAGTGAATAAAAAGCTTCCCTCTACATGTGCTATTCAAAATAAGAAATACATGTAATATCACAGAAAGTTCTACACAGCTCAAACAAAAATGATACACAAACAGGTATTAAGAAGTATTTTACATTTCACTTCACAACTAGCCAATGAGCCACAAGTGATCACAATAATAATAAATACAATTAAAAAACCATAATGAATATATATTACTTTGTTTTGATTGCTATTTCTCAAGAACATGGCCATGATTATCAAATGTGCCATTATAACAAGAAGACGCTCACATTTTGTATGAAGCACAATAGCCACACACTGTACCAAAAGGATATGACACATGACATCTAAAATATATTGTTTATGGCAAAGGTGTCCCTCTCACGGTTACACTGTGCATCATCAAACCCATAACATGACCAGATCTGATTGAGGTTGTTAAGAAGTTTGTTCAGTGAAAGAATTAGGGAAAGATTGTCATTCTCCAGGGACGCACACACAAACTACTCCTCAATCTCTTCCATTCGAGATGTGTGAGGACTAAAGAATGAACCCACTCCAAGTACATCTTTGTCTACCTTTCAACACAAAACACATGATAGATGGGCATGTAGCCCCAGAGCAAAAACGAAAAGCATCGGAAATCAGAAAGTACATTATTGTAGCTCCAAGTGAAAAAATGTTTAGAAGATACACTGATAAACATAATCCAACAAAATCACCTTTCTGTCCCTACCTGTCACTCTCTTTCAAATCAGTCCCTGATTTGAAGTGGACCAAACAAAGAGTTTTAAGTCAATTCAAATGAATCATCATGGTGTTGTGGTTTTTGACGTCCTCAAAACCTCTCCCGTCATGTGGACTGTACGCTATTCAAAATAATCGATTCTTTTCCTACCTTTGGTAGGACGTCTTTAGAATCAGGTAGCCTGAGCTGTAGACTCTCGCTTGAGAAAGTGTGCTACACCTGCAGTCAGTTGTAAAAACATGATCCCAGGAACTCTATCTGAGGAGGAGGGTGTGTGACGATCCAGCTAGCCTGCGCTCTCCTCTCTCCCCAGAGTCACTCTGCAGCGTGGGCTCTGGAGCAGCAGTGAGGCTGCTGCATGTTCTGCAACAACAGGCGGAAAGGGTTGCGTCTCTGACGGCCTCTCTTCCCCTCCCGCTCCCCTCTCCTCCCTGCCCTGCTTTTCCGCTCTCGTCCCCCCTGGCCAGACCCTCCGGCAGGCGGGGGCGTGGAGGGGAGGGGAGTGGCAGAGGGGCTGAGAGGGGGAGGGGGAGGCAGGGCGGAGGACGGCTGCTTCTTGTGTTTCTTCACCTGCTTCTCCAGGTGCTTCTGGATGGCCGAGCCCAGCACTGCCACCTCCACCACAGCTCCGTACACCTCCCAGGTCATCCCCTTCTCGTCCCAGCACACCTCCTGCACCAGCTCCTCGGAGTTCTCCTCAGACTTCAGCTCTGCTGACTTCTCTGATTTCTCCTGCTCGCCTCCTGGCTCTCCCCCATTCTCTCCCACTTTCTTTCCCTCTTTCTCTCCTGCTTTCTCTCCCACTTTCTCTCCCACTTTCTCTCTCTCCTTCTTTCCCTCTTTCTCTACCACTTTCTCTCCCTCTTTGTCTCCCACTTTCTCTCTCTCTTTCTCTCCCACTTTCTCTCCCTCTTTATTTCCCTCTTTCTCTTCCATTTTCTCTCCCACTTTCTCTCCCTCTTTCGCTCCCTCTTTCTTTCCCTCTTTCTCTACCACTTTCTCTCTCCCTTTCTCTCCCACTTTCTCTCTCTCTTTCTTTCCCTCTTTCTCTACCACTTTCTCTCCCTCTTTGTCTCCCACTTTCTCTCTCTCTTTCTCCCCCACTTTCTCTCTCTCTTTCTTTCCCTCTTTCTCTACCATTTTCTCTCCCTCTTTCGCTCCCTCTTTCTTTCCCTCTTTATCTCCCACTTTATCTCCCTCTTTCTCTCCCACTTTCTCTCTCTCTTTCTTTCCCTCTTTCTCTACCACTTTCTCTCCCTCTTTGTCTACCACTTTCTCTCTCTCTTTCTCTCCCACTTTCTCTCTCTCTTTCTTACCCTCTTTCTCTCCTACTTTCTCTCCCTCTTTGTCTCCCACTTTCTCTATTTCTTTCTTTCCCACTTTCTCTTCCTCTTTCTCTCCCACTTTCTTTCCCTCTTTCTCTCCCACTTTCTCTCCGTCTTTCTTTCTCTCTTTCTCTCCCTCTTTCTCTCCCACTTTCTCTCCCTCTTTCTCTCCCTTTTTGTCTCCCTCTTTATCTGCCACTTTCTCACCCACTTTCTCTCCCTCTTTCTTGCCCTCTGTCCTCTCAGTGTTGCTCTCTGCTGCCTTCACCGTTTTCTCTTCCACTTTCTGTGTTGTTTTCTCTTCCACTTTCTCTCCCTCTTTCTTGCCCTCTTTCTTGCCCTCTTTTCTCTCAGTGTTGCTCTCTGCTGGCTTCACCACTTCCTCTTCCTCTTTCTCCGATGGCATCTCAGTCACCTTGTCTTTCTCCACAGTTTTAGCCTCAGTTCCGTCCTTTTTGCCATCAGTTTTCTCTTCTGTTTGCATATTTTTTCTGTCTTCTCTTTCTTTTTCAGATCCTTCGTCTTTCATCTGCACTCTCTCTCTCTTGCTGACTTCTGGAAAGGTGAGAGCGGTGGGCGTCCTGGGGGTCATGGGAGCCGTGGCGACAGAGCGGTACTCCACCTTTCGACCTACCTGCATCTCGACACCCCCGGTCTCCATGTCCACAGCCCCCAGCTTGGTGGAGGAGTACAGGAAGTGGAAGGCGCCCGCCCCCTCAGGGGGGGTCATGGGGCTGGTGGCTACAGAATGACACTGGACCACCTCCAAGCTGACCTGGGTCTGGATGTGCTGCAGTCTGGCTGGAGAACCAGGGACCTGGTCGAGCTTTTGCAGTCTAGCACCTGGCCCAGTGCCTTCCCTGGAACATGCTGTCTTCTTAATCCCTTTATCTCCTGCCAGCTCTGAAGATTCATTTTGATTTGGGGACTGCAGCACCACAGGGTCTTTATCTGCTTGGATGTTTTCACTTGAGTTACCAGAGGGCTTCTCCTTCTGGAGAGTGTTGCTCTGGTCCGCAGGTGGGGTTTTTCTAGACTCATTGATCATCACGTCTTCCCCGCTTCCTGTCGCAGCCTGATCTGCCGTTACAGCTCCAACCACGGCACTGTTCACCCCTGTGGGGCTGTCTTCAATGTTCAGCTCCCCATTTTCAGCCAACTTCCTCAGGTCGCGTTGGGCAGAGACAGTCTGCTGTTCCGTCCCTCCCTCCTCCTCCTCTGCCTCCTTCACCCCCTCCTGGTCCTGCTCCTCAGGACTGTCATGGTGGGTCACCAGGATGGTGATGTCTTGGTCCATGGTTCCCATCCTCTGCAGGTGTTGATGTGGCTGCTCCTCCGCAGGGTCTTCAACACTGACGTCGCAACATCCATTGGAATCGGCCGCATCGCTTTTGGGACAGTTCACTGAGGTATCTGATGGTGGATCTGAGTTTGAGGCACTCTGTTTGGTCACCTTTTTTGGAGTGGTGCATTTGGCAGCAGGGGCTAGATCCAGGTGAGGATACATCTCCATGTGGCTCGACACTGATTCAGACACATAATTGATCTTCTCCGCTTCTGCCTCCTCCTCCACCCCCTCCTCCACTTTTCTCTCCTCCGTCTGCACTCTCTCTCTCCCGCTGACTTCTGGAAAGGCGAGGGCGGTGGGCGTCCTGGGGGTCATGGGAGCTGTGGCGACAGAGCGGTACTCCACCTTTCGACCTACCTGCATCTCGACACCCCCAGTCTCCATGTCCACAGCCCCCAGCTTGGTGGAGGAGTACAGGAAGTGGAAGGCGCCCGCCCCCTCAGGGGGGGTCATGGGGCTGGTGGCTACAGAATGACACTGGACCACCTCCAAGCTGACCTGGGTCTGGATGTGCTGCAGTCTGGCTGGAGAACCAGGGACCTGGCGCTCTCCTGACGAACCCCCCACCACCTTCTCTCTATCTGCGTCTCTCTCCTGGCTTGTCTGTTTCCTTGTGGTGCCATGGAGGGTGTCCCTCTGACTGTCTCTGTCCGTGTGTGAGGTGTCGACTTGGGGTAGCTGGTCAGAGAATGCCAAGGGGCTGCCCTGGTGTCTCCTGCCCTCCGGGTAACTGCTGGAGTTGGTGGCTCCACCACCGAGTCTGGAGATCCCGCATCAGGCTGCTCTGCTGCAGGACCACTGCTGGCCTGAACGTCATCCTCCACGCAGGCAGAGTCCAGCTCTGGGCCATCTGGAGGTTCCTCAGGAGCAGGGGTGATGGTGATGTCACAGCCGCTCCAGCACTCTCCACGGGGAGCACAGGAAGTGATGGGAGGGGTCGAGTCGGCTGCCAGCTCAGGTTCAAGGAGAGCTTCAGCTGGACTCTTCATCTCGTCTTTGATGCTTCCCATTCCTACTGACGCAACGGTGACTCAACCCACGCTCACCTGCACACACACACGACAGGAAGGAGAACACGCGGGCACGCGGTTTGGACCACTTCACTGTGACAACAGACAACACAATCCGAACGACGACATGTGACAACATTGAACGAGAGCGAGAAGGAAAAACATCATTGTTTTGACAAATCTACATGTCAGTGGCTTTCTCAATACCTACGTGTGGATCGCGTCACGACTGAAGACGACCCATGTTGAGCTGCCAAGTGAAGCGGGAATGAGCCCAAAGATTTACTGCTATCGCGCACATTTCTATTCGCATAATGCAGTTCTTCATATTCCAGAACAGTTTCATCTGATATCAAGGCACCAGTGTTGTTCAGAACTTCAAGATAACATAAGCCTTCAGTCAGTTGAGTAGGTATACATCCAAAATAGCACCCTGCGACTGGCATTATCATCTATTGTGTACTGTAAAACATCACATCATTAGGTTCCATGTGTTTTAGGTGTGAGATTAATGCAACATGTAAATAAACTGGAACAGTCTAAATAAACTCTTTCATCACAGTCTAAAAAGTCTTACAGTCAAAATCCGATTCTGGTACAAATGTACTGGACAAAGACAACACTGGATCTATTTTTAACCACACAATTAGACGCTGAAACGATACATACCTCAACACTCAAACCAAATATGAAGTCCATCCACGTTCCAGTAAGCGTCTTGAGATCAAAGCCCATTAGACTTCTATCTGTAAATCAACACGTATCTTTTCCCCCTCTATTTTTCTCTGTCTCTCTCACGCCTCTGTCTCTCTTTCTCTTCTCTCTGTCCTTCTCTCTCTCTCTCTCTCTCCTGTTGATGGCTGTTGATTGTAGCTACAGGTTTAGTTTCTGGAAGAATCTTTGTGAAAAAGGCAATCCTTGGGTTGATGATGTGGCTGGGAGTATTGAAAAGCTTCAGGCTTCCAGTTTCCTTGGAAACCGCTGTGGGTTTCTGGCAGTGAAAGGTAATGGTGATGACAAAGTCTCTCTGCCTCCCGCTCTCATCAACAGCAAATGATAGTAATTAATGTCAGGTTCTCATAGCAACATTGTAGGTTTGGAGTATGATTGTGCAACATGAACAGAAGAAACAAGTTAACCCTCTGGGGACAATGTATAGATTATATAGAGGAATACCCCAGGAATACAGGTGACACCTGGGCTACTGACCTGGATCATTTGAAGCCAACACTCTACTGCTGTGCAAGGCAGGGAAGGTCCTAACTCTTGAATGGCTGCATCCACACCCTGTCATTAGGGAGTGACATGGACCATGTGGATGGAAACGCACCATGGTAAAAACATATGGAGAGCAATGGGACCTTTTGGGAGACCAAACAACTCAAAGACAGTGTATGTGTGTGCGTGTGTGTGTGTGTGTGTGTGTGTGTGTATGTATATGTGTTTAAGTGAATAAATGTTTGTGCATTCATGTGTGTGTGTGTGTTTGCGTGTGTATATTTGGTGATGTAAAAGGTTTCCAAAGTGCTCGATTATTGGGCTCAATGCTTTCAAGTAGGGATGGGATAATGTCACAGTTTTTTTTTACCAGGAATGCGTGTGAAATTAGCATACAGTATTCATGCAGTATGTGTGGACATGCGTAACTGCCACTTTTGTGCATATATGTGTGTGTGTGTATGTGTGTGGGAGTGAGTTTGCGTGTGTAGTTGTATGAGTACATGGATGTGCGTTTTTGAGTAAACCTCTGTGTGCGTGTCTGTGTCTGTCTGTGCGTGTGTGAAGACTCACAAAACCCAATGCTCGCAGGAATATGGTAGTGGAGGGGCTTGGAGGGATGAATATACAGCAGCCTCTGTCATTACCCACGCTCACCAGCTTCTCAACTAAACACCGAGCACAGCTTTTGTGTAATTTCTCCAGACAAGTGGATTTTGAGAAATTGGTTGCACATAGCTATCACATTTCTCCACATGTTGTTGTGAAAGTGTGTAGGAAGCTTTTTGTCCCTTCTTTTCCTCGTTTCTGACATTTTCTTCTGCAGCTCTGAGCGAGTGTTGGCTCGGCCAGAACACAGCGTTCTGCCAATTGAGTTCTCACCATCATTTTCCAAGGCCTCCACCAATCCCTGGTCGTCTCTGAGTTCTGTTTCCTAGCAACCGCTAGTGTGATGTAGGGAGGTGAGCTGGCGAGGGCCAAGGTAAACTGTTGTGATAGAACAGAGATCTGGAGCCCTGCTGAACACTCCAGTCTTCATCGCAGGGATAGTTAAGGTGCCGCAATGACAACCTGCCCTCAGCAGGAATGCAAATTGCATGTAATGCTAACTGATGTATCTGTTGCCCATCTTCATCAACTGTCATTTGTACCTTTACATCCCTTCTCTTTGGATTCGATCACCATCCTACATCCGACAAACGCAATGATAACGTGCCTCGCTAGATGGACTGTATCATTTCTGTTAGCGTTGTCTTTGTGTATTTGTCTAAACAGCAACCCCGAGGTACGACGCTGGGCCAGTTTGAGATGTCTGTCCATCGCTCGCTGCGTGTGACGTTTAAAAAGGAACACCTCGAACAAGAAAACATCAATGTTTATTTTGGATCAATTAGGTAACGCAATTTTGAATTGCAGTTCCGCTTCAACACTTGATAATGAGGCGAGTGGATAAATGGGTGTGGAGTCAGAGATGTCAGTAATGGAATGAGTCCTCTGTGTCAGAGTCACAGAGACATTTTCTTTCCCCTCCTCGCACACGGCTTTCCTCCATCAATGTCCCCGGACTCACATCTAAAACCAGACATACCGTTTTTGAGTGAGTGTGTGCGCACATCGGTGCAAGTGTGCACAATGATTAGTATGGAGGGCACATAGACGGGCTCACACTTGTGCGCGAGCATCTATGTGCATCCATGTGTGTCTATGTGTATCTACATATGCATGTGTGTCTATGTGTATCTACATATGCATGTGTGTCTATGTGTATCTACATATGCATGTGTGTCTATGTGTATCTACATATCCATGTGTGTCTATGTGTATCTACATATGCATGTGTGTCTATGTGTATCTACATATGCATGTGTGTCTATGTGTATCTATATATCCATGTGTGTCTATGTGTATCTACATATCCATGTGTGTCTATGTGTATCTACATATCCATGTGTGTCTATGTGTATCTACATATCCATGTGTGTCTATGTGTATCCACATATCCACGTGTGTCCTTTCCGGAAGCTATTTTGTCCCCAGTTTCTGTCCAAACTCCTTGATGGTGTCGGTGGCTTTGTGTGCGGCAGCTTCAATGGTCGTCTGCGTCTGTCTGCTGGCCTCCTGGGCAGCTGGGTGGGGCAGGAGACACAGGGGAGGAGTTAGGACACATGTCCTCATCACAACACCGTATGATCTCACCGCAAACACCTCAGGAATCCTGGTGGACATTTGTCCCATTTGGAGTGCTGACAGATGGAGGCGCTTTTCATAAGGGAGGTGAGGCACTTTCACTCATGAAAAACACCCGAAGCTTTCAGCGTGTGTGAGATCAGATCAGTTCTCTGTGCTGACGTTGGGCATTGTCAGTAATTAGCTGCTGGTCTCAGATCAGCATGGTTCTTTACCAATGTGGGTGGTCTCCTTGGATGACTCTGCCACCTGCTGCACGGCATCCTGAGCTGCCTGAACTGTAAGCAAATCACAGGCGGGATTCATATCACATGATTCATATTCTCAAGAGAAGCATGCGGGATTCCGATTCACACAAGTCATTCTTCCTTCAGATTCCAACGATTCCTGTTCAAAGTTCAAAACCAAACCATCAATGGTCAACATGATTTACATTCACAAGAGTCACACAAGATTCAGATCCATGCAACTCATACGCTGCACCTTGTCCACATCTCTTTCAAGTCCCACTCCCACCAAGTCATTTTGTCCTATCACCTTACTCTACCTGCACTCTCTGTCACTCCTTTTGTTGCTGAATGCGTGGTGCTTTTCAGTCCATCGAAAGACTTCTTGAACGAGGCCATGGCAACGGTTGCTGCTTTTTGCGTTCCACCGGAGGCTGCCACAACACAGTCTGGACTTGTGGTGAGAGGAGAGGCGGTTTAGTACTCTCTGTTTAGGTCTGCCACCTCCCAGGTCTGCACACGTCAGCTAGATTATCCAGACAAAACCCTGCCACAGAGGGAAGATCAGACAGGCATCCCAGCTATGGCAGACCTGGCACATGGACAATGCTCTCCCTCCTCCACTCAGGCCACATCAGCACATTCTACACATGCCCTCAGCAGACAGGCCCACTCAAACATCCTGTGTGTTTGTGTGTGTAAGGGAGAAAGAGAGAGGAGAGAAAGAGAGAGGAGAAAAAGAGAGAGGAGAGAAAGAAAGAGCTAGAGAGAGAGAGAGAAAGAGAGAGAGAGGAAGAGCAAGAGAGAGAGAGAGAAAGAGAGAGAGAGAAGAAGAGCAAGAGAGAGAGAGAAAGAAAGAAAAAAAGAAAAAATAATAAACAAACAACAATTTTGTTTTCTTTTATCTCACTTTTTATTTACAGAGGATTTGTTGTCTGGCTTGACACATAAATATATTGACAATTCCTGCATTTTAAAGCACATATTGATTTGACAACCATTATGATTTCAAGACATGTTATACTGACTTTAACTTGTTAAAATCTTCACACAAACACACGCGCACACAAACATGTATCCATTTCTAACAGATAGTTCACTGGAATGATTTCACAAGCAACTATAAAGATACAATGTATAAAACCTTTACTTGAAAAACTTGAAATAAATAACTTGCTTTCAAAATAAATGCAAAAGAGAAACCCACAAACAGGCATTGTTACACTTAGAGGATATTATTGGAATCATATCTGCTTGCAAACTGACTTTTTTCTCATTCCCAACACCTTGTTGGAAAACCACATATATCTATCGCACATTTATGAATACAGGTACACACAGGTACAAAGTCACAAGCCTGGCCGTGGTCTCACTTCGTTGGGAGGGAGTCAAGAAAGTGAGACCGAGGGCGAGAGCACATCTCTATAGATACCTACACCCAATACATTACAGAAGTAACATGACATTTACATTTAGTATCATCATAAAAGATCTGTCTTGGAGGAAGAACATTATTATTCTCTGGGAATGCTTGTCGTATGTGTGGGTTTTTTTGTACTTTTTTGCAACAGGGTTTTTTTTTATTGTGGTAGTTTCAGCGCTTGTCCTTGATATTGGTAGAAACCTATTGTGCTGCTGGTTAAACGCCAACTTGGAATGGATGGACTTATGCTTCTGGCTCGTAGTCCTGGGTCTGCTCCTGTCAACACGAGAAAACCATGGTGACAACCAATCAGCATCTACTGAAACATCACAGGGTTCCACATTCACATATCACACCATGACCAAAAGATGACACACTTTTTCATACCGGGAAGGATAGCTGGACTGCCTATTTTCACAATCATTCATCAAAATGATTTCGCACAATGGCATTTTTTTCTGCTGCGTCAATGCATCCCGTCGGCCACTAGAGAGCAGGATTGAGCTGCATCACAGCTCGCAAGCTCCAAGGACATGCCTTGACAATACACACATCTTCTTACAAGCCCCTATTAACACGCTGGTGTCAGTCATGGATAAGCTATACAATGGCTTCAGGGTGTTTGATCAAAACAAAGGAATGTGGATACTTCTGGATGCATGTATTTACTCCCCACCCTCCTGTGGCTTTGCAATAGGAGAGGAATTCTGTCTACGGCTGGGAGCCTCCATATTCTCATCAATGCAGGGAAGACCTGGCTCTACCCACAATGCACTGCGACATATGGAGTGTCACCACCACACCCATTCAGGCAGCACAAGCACACTGCTTGTGCATGGGTGGGGGGAGGGGAGAGACAGAGGGGGAGGAGAGATGGAGGGATGGAGGGGAGGAGGTAAAAGGAGGGATGGAGCAGACATTACTGCCTGTGTGAAATACGATGCTACGTGGCGTAACGATTCAGGAATCGTTTGCATCTCAAGCTCAAATAGCCTTTTTCTCTGCTATTGATTGGAAGATTCAAATCTTGAGGGAGGAAATGGTAGCGTCTTCATGGACGGACAAGGAACGCCTCTTCTAATGGTTCAATATGTGAAGTACATATTGTGCAGAACAGTAGTGTCTACTAGAGCTGTGTGCACACCCTGTACACAAGCAGGGTTGGAAACCAACACCACCCTAACTCAATGATCTCATTTCTGAGCAGTGGATGAACACACTCAACATAAAAAACGCACGCCACAGACACACATGGTGAATATCGTCTTGCCAAATACATTTCAAAAGCAATAACGAAAAGCAGGATATTTGATTTTTATTCAAGAGAGCGTGCTATTTCGTGTCAATAGCGTAGGATCTACAGTAGCTACCAGGCTGGCCGTCATTGGCGTTGTGGTTTATTAGTCGTTAGCCTGGACTCAGGTTTCAATGATACGAGCTCAGTAGAGTACGTCTTGCCCTTGAGAGATGCCTTCCAAAAATAACCACGTGTTTCTGACAAGCATCCCTCCCAGACAAGCATCCCTCCCAGACACACACACACACACACATACACACACAAAGACACAGGAACACAAACACATATAAATATGCAGACTCTGACACACGGACACACAAACACACACAATCACACAGACACATATACAAACATACACATTCCATGTACACACACCCACACACCCTCCAATTCACTTGTCGACCCTTTCTTTCCACAAACCTCAGGCTGTTAGATACCATTCAGCCTAAAAAGCAAAAACAAATGGCAGAGACACCAGTGGCAGAAATCTACAACAGCTGGTCGGGTGATGGATGAGTCGCACATTCGTACTCAATCATTCCATCCTATCGCACAATTATTTTCAGTCAAACAATCCTAACACGCTGTCAAACCCAATGAATCAATCCTAACATCTTTTCAAAACCAGTGCACCAATCCTAGATACAAGATCAAAACCAGTGCACCAATCCTAGATACAAGATCAAAACCAGTGCACCAATCCTTACATATGATAAAAACCAGTGCACCAATCCTTACACAAGATCAAAACCAATCCACCAATACTAACCCATGGTACATTTTCAAACCTATCCACCAATCCTAACCCATGGTCAAAACCAATCCACCACATGTAATGCCTGGCTACGGCAGACCAGAGTTCTCACCTGCTGGGTCTCGTCGTACGTTCCTCCTTCTGGATCCATCAGAGCCTCTCCCTGTGCCTCCTCCATGGCCTCCTGCCCGTACTCCTCAGGCTGTGGACACACGCGCGCACACACATACACACCCAGACACACACACGCGCGCGCACACGCACACACATATACACACCCAGACACACACACGCACAATTGACATATGCACTATGCACACATAACACACCAAATCTGTGTTATCCACATCTTTACAAGTGTAAGATTTATTAATCTTGTTGCATCTGGCCATATTTGTCAGCCACCAGATGGAGGGTGCAGGGCAAATAATAATCATGGTTGGCTTTAGCTCAGATGGTTAGAACAGTACCTCATACCATCATCCATGTGAATAATGCTAGTGGGTCAGAACAAAGGGTATTTTTAAACCCTCCATTTAATTCAATTAGGTCAGAGAGGAACTGAGCATAATCCAGCATGCTACATCAAAGCTAGCATAGTGCCATCACCTGCACCACACACCCACAGAGGCTGTGACATCAGCCCTGACTGGAGGCAAGGTGCTGCGCATGTCAGGTAGAGGGTTCCAAGAGGCTGGGCTGGCCTTGGTGTACCTATACAGATCAATCACTGTGAAGGCTCTCTCTCCCTCTGTCTCTCTCTGTCTCTCCCTCTGTCTCTCTCTGTCTCTCCCTCTCTCTCTGTCTCACTCCCTCTCCCTCTCTCTTCGCATGTGTAAATCCATACTTTCAGTGCCTGAGCTAGCTGTTCAGGCCATGCAGCCCTCACCAGAAGCTTCTTAAAACAGGCCATGAGAGATTACTAGATTAGTGAGTCATCGGAGGGATTCTCCTCGTAAGAGGGTTGAGGTGTGGTGTGCTGTGTTGGGTGGGTGGGTGGGTGGGGAAGGTGTTAGCGGACACACAGGTAGGTGACCGACCACCATAGCTCTATGGCTGTTATCAAATAGCTACTGGTGGGCAAACATATACAAACATAGTGATCCTAAACTCTGTCTATGCTGCATGTTCTGGTTGAACATGAATTGTATTTTGGTGGGTCTTCACCATCAAAATCCCAATACTATAACACTGGAAAACAATTTCCTCCTGCCCCCTCTTTTCTGTGAACTGAGAGTCAGCTAAGTGCGGGGGTGATGACTTAGGGCAAGGTCACTGGGGAGCCAGGGGCCAGCGGGGGAGGGGGGAGAGGAGAGATGATAGTCCCACAGAGAGAGACCAGCAAGGTCAATACATGCTACCTGGACATTAACACTGTGGGTCCTCAAAGTGTGTCTCAGCCCTCTGCCCCCTCCTCTCTGTGTCTGCATGTCCTGGCTTTGAAATCTTTCTGGGGATGAATCTTAAACTGGTGAGCAGCGAGTCGGCCCTGTCGCCCCCCCCCCCCTGGCCCTGCCCCCCCCTCCTCCTTCACCCCAGTCAATGAGATGGCAGAGATGGATGACATCCACAGCATGAGGATGACTGCCCTTATTAGATGCATCTCTCAGGAGATCAATGTAGGTTAGAGAGAAGATGCGCGTTACATGTGCGCGCGAGTGTGTTGGACATACATTCATGTCGGCGGGGAACTCATCCTTCTTCACCAGGCCAGTGGCAGCAGCGATGTTTCCCATGGCTCCACCAAACTGAGAGGCCTGCTCCTTCATTTTCTCAGCCCCTATCACACACACACACGCACACAGTTAAACAAAAGTAGTGCAATCAGATGCAGCCATAAATACTTGGATGCAAACACAGTCTAACAAAGACACATATACACACAACCCTATCTGTTCTTGTTAGGCTAAATCCACAGCAACACAACAGTAAACAATAAGGCATTGGCTTACAACTCTCCTTTTCCAAAGAAGGCAGGCTAACTTACTAAGCGTCTAATCCTCCTACACACCTGACATCTTAGAGTAAGACACAGTAAGACTTACCAGAGCCAACGCTGTCTTTGGCCTTGGTGCCTGTACACAGAGAAGAAAGATCAGATACCACCAGTACTATCAACAGACAATCATCTCAACTTCATGATGGAGAACTTCTTTTATAGATGAAATATTAAGTGCGATATGACAACAGACTGCATTCGACTTACGAAACAAGGATATTTGGCCACGCGTCATGCCATTGAATTACATGGCAATTAATCAATGTTTCTTACTAGATATATTGCGTTGTGGTTCCATGTTCATTAATAAAACCTTGGCGTAAATTGTAGGGATTTCTTGTAATGTATCCAACAGCACATTCACACTACGAGTGCAGTTTCAGGTGTACTGATGTCTGTTGGAGGACGAGTCATCTAGGTCGGTAGCAGGATTTACTGCTGCGTTAGTTCCAGACCTGTGACTGAGGCTTCTCACAAACAAATATCGGATGTGCTGAGTTATAGAGAACATAACTCAGCAGGTCCCAGCTCTGTTATCACTACTGGGAGTTGCACGGAACAGTCAGCAGTGATGTGCAACAGAGACGCTGGGCTCAGGGTGACTTCAGCCAGCGTTACAAGCTAGCAGGAGGAGTCGTTCGGCTCTACGGCCGCCTGCCATACCTACAGCTGCACATACGCCTGCCACCATACAGCTGCATCTAAGCATTCCCCTTCCAGTCTCACGTTCTTCATACAATTACCATGGTGTGTCTGAACCTTGGGCGGAATGCTGTCAAATCCTTCGGTAACCTTTGACATTCTTCATTACATAACATGGTGCTTGGAACGGTGCGGACCTGCAGTCCTGACCGATCCTACTTAGTCATCCTCTCTGTCGCTCCGCATCGCTCACGACACCCTCGGGCCACGGAGAGCCGGTATAGGAGAAGAAAGGAGGAGAAAGCCGTCTCATTCTACGGCGGAGAGCCATCGCCGGCAGCTCCAGCCACATCTGAGAGAAGCTTCTACCGAAGGAGTGGCTTGGTTGAATGAGGCAGAGAGTGGATCCTGTATGCCCTGGTGGACCGCTTTGGCAGGCTGGAGAAAAGAGCAGCTATCCCTCGGAAGGGACACTCTCTTTGGAAACAAGGGGTAGTCCCCTGCCTGTGACAACCCAGGGTGGTGTGGAGGTTAGCATGAGCTCCTCAGAGCAGTAGCCTCTCACAGAAGCAGCCCAAAACAAGGAATACACATAAGGTTGGATTCAGCAAAGCCACCAGAGTGTCGCAAGCAGCAAACCACGAGGCACCGCATCTAATGCCAAACATCTGCTTGGTTCGACTAAATTATCGACGGCCTCCAAAGCGAAGTTAGGGCACCCCTGCCCCCACCACCTTCTCCGTCACAGTCAACATGCAGGAGGAGACACAGACACCAAGGAAAGGAGGGAGGCTGGAGGAGGCCTTTCCCTTCCCCAGCCACCAAGGAGGAAGCTGGGCAGACGAACACTGAGTGACTGGGCCAACACATGTAGAGACTGCAGGCTCACATGTTTTCTGGGGCTGACATCGTCCTAAATATCTAGGCTAATTGGATGCCATCTCACAGGGGACGGGTTGCCTGAAATAGACCGACGTGTTTCTCATTCAACAGGAAAATAGAATGGGCTCACATTCCATTTTAAGTGCTTGTAAAAATATTCCCACACATGCCACTGAAACGATGACAAAGGTGGAGCGGAGCTGTGGTATGGTGCCATGAGGAGCTGTGGTATGGTGCCATGAGGAGCTGTGGTATGGTGCCATGAGGAGCTGTGGTATGGTGCCATGAGGAGCTGTGTCTCTGAGACTCTGCCTGCTTTTGACTAGGCAGCCCCACAGAAGACAACATAAAGGATGTCGTCTGTGTCGCTGTGGTCCTCAGAAGGGGCTCAGGAGGGTCCCTGCTCCACAATCTGTCCCCATGAAACCGTAGAGTCAGTGACATGTGGCACTAATACCCCCTCCACACACACACACACAGCCTCCATGGAGCCACCCTCCTCCCCACATCCTTCCAGTCTGTTTTTGTCATTATATTTTGTTGGCACGGTAAATACATATCATGCTAGGGTTCATAGGACATCTATGTAAAAGAGACCTAATATCTTAGGGACTATACATAAGCTCTATAGAAACAAAGGTTAAGACAAGAATCGGATCACAAAGCACTGGACTAGTTTCAATAAGATGGAAATGGTTGGTTAGATAAAACAATTCTGATGATGCTTTTCTCCATTCTTCATAGTAGACAGTATGTTTGATCTAAAATGCACTACCATTATATCACGGTCTCCTATCAAGTAGACATTATATTATGGTCTCCTATCAAGGAGACACTAGGCCCTTGGCAATGTCCAGTTACTGCACGGAGACAAGAGGGGGAAGGGAGGTCTTCAGAACATGGGCAACATCTAACACACTACCATTGATATTTTTCCTATTCTACTACTGCACTTTCAATTTGACTGAACTTGTAATGGAATCACTTGCCAGTGCGTCATAACAAAGACATCTGAGTGCAATCATCTTTCCTGGTCATATGAACCGAATGATAGTCTGGATTAGGTATCAATGTAAATCTTAGCGGTGGAATAATTGCTCGTTAACAATCACTTTTAATTTGACATTTTACTTTCAGTGATTTTATTATGAATGAAACACTCAAGGTCGACGTGCTATTAAACCGCCATAAATTAATTGTGGAATCTTGGGCTTTACAACTTCAAAAGACGGAGAAACGTGACGGTTTAGTTCAGGGGTGTGGGGGGAATACCCCACCCCTTTACTAGCCAATGAACGAAGACTACAACTAAGAGAGGACCTATCAAGTATCTCCTTGAGCTAGAGCGTACTTCCAGCTGATTCGTTACCTCATCTCCGAGGCAATCTCTGTCGAGCACGATTTACAAACAGTATGTGTGCCTGGAATTGCGTTGAATTCATGTAATTCGGACACGTGCTGCTGAATCTTACCGACAAACATGACTCCTTCTTTGGTCTTCTCTGCCGCTACCGCGACGCCTTCCTTGGTTTTCTCTGCGGCCACCGCCATGCCTTCTTTCGCTTTAGACAGCCCCTTCATAAACACATCCATCTTGGCCCAGCTGCTGTGGAAACATGTGTTGGACCCTGGTTGAGCGCTTACAATACATCCTAGCTGTTCTTTGAGGAGACTGTGTGAATCTTATTTGGGGTTTCGTGTGCGATTATACAATGGGTATGTTTGTAAGTAAAACAGAAGAAACCGCTTAAGCCGTCACTTTGCAGTCAAGCTTCTTATTGTACAAGTAGCCCATTACACAGTGACCAGGCTGTGACTCCGACGACAGTGGCAACGCCTCCCATGGCTGGTTGTAGTTGCTACAATCCAGCCATTATAGTAAAACCCTTTATTCACTCAAGCGTTCCCCCCTCACAGTCAAAGCATGAAATATTCAGTGGAAAAATATTTCAATGAAATGGTTAACGGCGCACGCGCTCATTAATTATTACTCACTTCTAATATTACTCCCAGTGGCCGGGAGTAGGCTTTAAGCCTGTGTCTTTGAAATTGCATCCGATGTATAAAAAAACAATCAGCATGCTTTGTATATTTTGATTGTACATTTTGTTCATGTGTGTAATATGTATTTCATTAAAGTAGGAGAAAGTGGGAATGTACCGTATCATATTCTGAACGATGTAGTGCACGATCTTTTTTTAATCACAATTTATTATATAGGCCCATATAAATCCATATCGTCTAAATATATGTATATTTATGAAAGACACATTATTACGAACATTTTTCTGATATACTTTTGATTGGATTATGTCGTAATTGCGACCACTCACGATGTGTCACCTTTGAGACCCCTACAAAGCTAATAATGAAGCAGTCTACAATTACCAATGAATGCAACAATTGTTCTCTCGAACCTACATCGTGTTCTCATTCAACTGTTGTAGATTCTACTTGTAGAAGATGCCCAGTAGCAGCGGATAAATTTGATTTAGGCTATAATTATTTGTTGTACTTTCCGATGCAATTGTAATATCACACCGTTACAATAGTAATATCATACATGCTCTCAAAATGCGTTTATTTCTCTCGACGACGCCAAGTGTCGTTGTAAGAACCTGCATGGAAAGTGCTCTTACCTTTTACAAATCTGACGCGTCCCCTTATAGTTCGATTGCACAGTTGATTCAAATATCGTCTGAACGTGAGATATCTGCGAACGATCACTAGGTGGGCCTTCCTCCCGATCCTCTCCACCAATAGGGACAGTCCTCGAGACCGTGCGCCTTAAACGATCACGTAGCCACCATTGAACACAGGAAGATGTCAGACGCTGAGCACGGGAACGCGTCGTTTATGCATGGACGGGGACAATGGCTTAATAAGCTTAGTGTAACTGGTGAACACCGAGTCATCAATTGGAAAGGATCCGCCTTGTTGGAGAAGAGAACGTGGTTTCCTACACCATGTGGCAATTTAATGCTGTAACTGGTTTATTGTATACCTTGAAGCAAGGAAACCAATTGCCGCCCGTACAAAGTGATGTTGTGTATATGTGCCTCAGCATACATGTTTTGTGTAGCGCATTAAACGCGTTTACATTGTCAAAGAAACAGTATATGTTTCACTCTGTGTACATTTAGAGATACCTCGACGCATACGTCATCATCTCATGCACAGGAATATGCAATGACTAAACAAGGAAGACATAAGGATAACAATTGGATGCATAGGGGTGGGAGCATTGGAGGAACGAGTTTGCCTTGTATACACGGGCACATACAGTACCTTATACTATACATTTAGTTGAACATTTAAAAGTTCATTTCAACCGTGAATGACGTTTTTCCGCATTATTTTAAGATTGGCTAGATTATATTATATAAAGATTTAAAGATTATATAAGATTATATAAAGATTTAAAGATGTAAAGTATTAAATAGTTATTAGAACTGCACATTGATTTGAGTGGCGTTTCGTCGGACGTTCAGACATGTTTTCACGGCGTCTACGCTTCCAAATAGTTCTGTCCAGTGGATTCTACAGTAGTTCCTGCAGAAAGCTGTCCATAGTCCTGAAAGCCACTTCCCACGCTCTCCAGTGTGACTGAACAGCGGTCTTTGCCGCTCTCCATGGTCCTGATCTGCTCAATTGTGCTCACTAATACTGTTTACTGGAAGGCATTGTAATATTAGAGAGTTATCTTACAAAGACACAAACTGTCATCAGGATTCCTCTGTCTTCTTCGTCCTCTATTTTCCTTTTTGGCCCAAAACTCTCACCCCAAAATATATCCTTTTCTTGACCCACGAGTTCAATTGACTTGAAATGTGTAGAATTAATGTCTTCGCATTTCTTTTTCAGAAACACTGAATAAAATGCAAAATGGCTAAAAGGGGTGTGTTTGTGTAAATGTGCAAATTTCCTCAGAATTTCAATGAATCAAATGTCAATAAATCAAAAATCTTTTGGACTGACGATCTTTCAAACCAAATAAGCTTCTAGAGGACTCTCTTCTGGAGTAACATGCACAAAGGTTTTCAGAGAGAAACAAAATGACCATATTTGACCTTTTTGGAAAGAATATATCTGTCCAGTTTCCAGTTCTTTCCAGAGCTCTTCATATGAACAATATCAGCCTTCTGGGCACTGACCGTTCATCAGTACTATATCAGGACAAAGTGGAAGCTTTCTTAACACAACTCTTCATTAAGATTCCTCTGTCAACATGTCATACTGCTCATTGGGAACAAACACGTCTTTAGGACCCACACTATCTGCAGCATTGATTTGACTCTACTTTGACAGTTTGCAAAGAATAGCCACACATAATTGAAAATCAGCAATGACTTCAATTCACCTTAAATGTTGTGTACATTTATGAAATACATGTTTGTATCATGTCAAGTTTACAATGGATCATAACGTTGGGAAGGAATCCACCATTGCTGCTTGTAGATATGCAGATACATTTTGGTTTGCATTGCTGGCAATTGTTCGGAAGGAAAACCAGATGAGATTTGTACAGTGAAGCTACCTGTGTCAGGACCTTTCTCCGAAGTCAAAGGGTTGAAGCACCACAGGTCTTTATTAATAAGTAATTACTGCCATCTAGTGGTACAATACTGACCGCCATACACCAATGACACGTTTTTGTCAGTCCCCCATCTTGGATTCTTATTTTTCATTTTTCATGATTGATTTTTGCATTGCAGTCATGTACCCATTGTTTTCCCATGTCTGAGACCCGGAATGACACAGAAGGAAGCTGTCAGGATCAAATATGAAGTAATGTACGACTGCCTTTTTACATTAACCCCCTTCTTTTCATCAAACCAGCTGCTTTTCTGTGTTCATTATGAAAAAAGAACATGACTGACCTTCATGCCTTACATATGTTTGACATCAAACCCCATCTCAGTCTGAAATCCTGTCATCGTTTCAGTCTGCTGTTACTTTCTCTCCTCTCAGGTGACTGACAAATGCTCAAGTATCCTACTAGTATCATAAAATGCACATTCCCAAAACCTCAGTCATTGCCTTACCATGTCTACTACTGTCTGGTTCCTTCTCACTTGTGTATAGCATGCCCATATCACCGTTTGCCTGTGCTAGTGCTACCATATCCTTCTAAAACTCTGACAGTTATCATTCAATCCCACTTAAACTCATATCTTGACACAGTCTTAACAGTTGTTTCACGGAACATCCCTGGTGTAATATAAGGTTTGCCCTGCTGTTTTGCCCTGCTGTTTGCTATTGTGTACCAAGCTAAGATGAACAACATTGTGGACCTTCGTACAAAGGGCTGTCCTTTCCCCCCTTCCTCCATTGTCAGGACATAGTTTATGACTGTGATTACATCGGGAACTCTCATTCTTTTCCCTCTACATCTTCCTTTATCTTTCCTTCCTCCAACACCACTACCATGCATTCTGACACCTCCTCTCACTCCTCCTCCACCAGCATGGAACCGGGATGTGGGCAAAACGAAACTGATCATTAAGATCATGATTCCCATTTCATTACCATGTGACCAGGCTGAGGCATTTGCTAACATTCTATGCTATAGATATTTATGGAATATGCATGCATGCCTCACATATTTTGATCGTTAAACAGATCGGTAGAAAGCTCATGTAAACGAATGTTTAGAACTGGTGAAGGGTGTGATAATTTCACTGCGAATCAACTCATCCGTTTTGATCAGCAAGCCATGTGCATGTACACACGGTGCAAAATTGTAAACAATTACACTAACTCTTCTGCACTTGTGGGAAAACTTGTTGAACTTGCGGATGTGAAAGAATAAGGAATTGCAATGTGGTGTGAACTAGAAAGCGATGTCTACAGGCCTCCACCCACGCCCCAGCTAAGATAAGACGTTTTAGCTGTGTAAGAGCTTATGTTCGATGAGAGCGGGGAATGAGGCCGTGTCCCTGACCGCACATAGCCCAGAAGGTGCCGTTGCTGATTGTGTTGAACTTGGGTAAAGAAGGTCAAATTGCAGACAGTGGGCGATGATACTGCCGGCACATAAGGAGGAGATCGACCCAGACACCTTATAACCGTGATAGTGACGTGAGCATCCAGCGCTCGGAAGGTGGTTAGGAGGCGCCCTAGGTTGCTGGGGCGCAGCACGTAGGCGTGTAGTGAGCTGCGTGGCGGAAGAATTCGATTCCTGTGTGCTGGCCCGAGGTGATACGATCGTAACGGCTCCAGAGCGACGATATGAAGCTTCACACTAGCAGTCGATTTTTTCCACTCTAGCGCGCGAACTTCTTCTCCTCCATTGGTTCTCTCCCTCCTTGCTATGGATGTTTACCGATGCCGCGGGGGTGGGGCTGATGGGCAGCGACGTTTTGACTTCTCCAGATCTACCCTCTTACACGGAACGTCAGTGTCCCCTTATCTTGCTCCCGCATTCTATCCGAGGATCTGTGTCTGGTCGGCTGTGCTCAGCCGTCGGCTCTGTGAACTATCCTCCACCATAGTTTGTGGGTCTTCTGGCTCTCTGCCGAGTTCCTGCTAAAGGCAAGCGCTGAGCAGGAGGCGAAGTTCCACACGGTTGGGTTGGATGTACAAGCAGGCTGGGGACACACAGGAGCATCGGCACTCTTAGAGATGATGCTCTTAAAGACGAGTCTGTGGAATGAGGTGGGAGAACGACTACCAGATGTATATATAATATATTATAATATATATATATATATATATATTATATTATATATATATATAAATAGTTCAAGTTCAAGTTGTGCTTTATTGTCATTCTGCTACATGCGGGGGCATACAGTGGAACGAAATGTCGTGCCTCACAGAGCCACGGTGCTACAGAAGTACAGACATACCACAGTACAGGCAAACAACAATCAATTTAAAATAATATAACAATTTTCCTATACATACACTAAAAAAAGATACAAACTATACAAACTGTACGGATACTTACTGATGGGGAGCTGTACATGTGCAAGGAATATGAGCGTGTAAACATACATATATTACAGAGTCTTTAGTGCAATCTGTGTACAGAACTTCTATGTATCTTCACGAGGGTGTGAATGTTAGAATAGGATCTGGCAGCCACACAGGGTGGATAGACTTAATCAGACACTGAGCATGCACAGTAATGAAGGTTCCAGATTATGAGACCGATCAGTAGACGCTGCTCCTCACTGCCACTGGAGGGCGCTAGGGACTGTATGCTGCTTTACTGTGGAGCCCATTCAGACGTGTGCCTTGACAGAGGGAGTTAGTCACCCTAAAACCAGCGACATTCTCTTGATGTGATCGAACAGTGCTTTCACATGTTTGGTTTTGAATTGGACTCACAGCTTGAATTCAAATTGAATGCACACATGGCGGCACCACATGTAATCCAGTGTCAACTCATCTGACATCATCGTTAGAGATGGTAGTGGACAGAACCGGGAAAAGTGATGAGTCTATTTGTCGACGTCACTGTGTTTAGGAAAATCACTTTGCTGGTTTTGTCCTTTCACACCCACAATGTGTGTTGACGATCTACATTCTGCACAAAGTACTACCCATATATGGGCCTACGAATATCAATGCTTAATAGCTTTTGTACATGATTGGTGCAGTTCATTAGTCTGCCCACACTTTCAGGATGTCCTGTCAGGCTGTTTCACTGAGGTATCACTGAGATACTGCTGAGATTTATCATTGATATATCACTGCCACGTTCCACAGCAATGCAGGATTGCGTAGGACGTCAGTAATTTTCACAAAGTATTATTATAAAAGGACATCTAGACTAGGTAATACGTTCAGGCTATTAACGCATTGGAAATTATATCCCTGTTTATAGTGAATGTGTTTTTCCTACTACCTCAGTTCATTTGACTTAATTGTAATTGCTTTTCATGCCTATAAAGGCCCTGCAGTAATAATGGATTTATTGTAATTCAAACATTATGTAGATTTTATGAGAAGGGCTGGAAGCAAAGCATCTTGTTTATGCAGTTATCATTCATTTCTCTTCGCAGTGCTTTTCTCTGTTCAATATAGCATCACCTGAAGGTGCTGGCTGCGTGACGTCTCCGTTTGAACATTCCGGAATGAGGTCCAAATGAGGTTGTGCCAGTTTGTGAAACTTACCGCGTCGACTCAACATACTAAAACTGCTAGTAGTAACAAGTAGTAACTAGTACTGCGTGCTTTCGTTTACAAGCAGAAGGCGTGTTTTGTGTGCTTGTTCTCAGAAAAGGTTAGCCCTTTTCATTTCTGTCCATTTTTGGCAGTTACATAATCTCATTCATTGGCTGGTTGCCTATACAATTGGCTGCTATTAATGGTCCTACATAATTGCATTGCGTAATACGTGTTGTAATGTCTGGGTGAAAAGGCAAACAGCTGTGGCTATTGGCTGTTCCCACTGTACACATAGACAGGCTGCCTGTAGTCATGCAGTGTAGCAGAACACAGCATGATCAAAGGGAAGGATCTGGTTTCTAACCAATGTCAACCATCGAAACATGCCTGACACAGCAAACAAACTCATCTCTAATAGTTGATAATACAGTGATACCAACGGAAGATCGAGTCCCTGTGCTGTGGACCAGTGATGCGCAGTGAGACCAAAACATTACAGAGTAAAAAACGCATTCCATCTGTCCTCCTCTCATCTCAGAGTGGCATCACTTCCTACTGACTGCGTACGTGTGTGTATCACTGTGTGTGTGTATCACTGTGTGTGTGTACCAGTGTGTGTGTGTATCAGTGTGTATGTGTACCAGTGTGTGTGTTGGAGTGTATGTCCTCCACCAGAGGGCAGCACAGCCTCACTATCTATCTGCGTGGGACAATGTTGCAGGCAACCCGATGCTATGAACGGAGCAGAGTTCCAGGTAGCAACTCGTTGGTGAATACGGTAATCCCTCACTCTCCCCATCATCACTGTCACATTCTCCTACGAAAACAGATTCCAGAATGACTGCTGTACATCTTCCGACATCTCACATATGGTGCATGTAGCAGGGGGTCAATTAAGAGAAGAACTCCTCGTTGAAAGCTGGGTTTCAAATGGATATGTGTTCATGTGGTTGCAGTTCCGAATCCAATCAGTAAGATAAATGAGCTCCGGTCTAATAAGAATTTCAACCTACAATTCTGCCGTGTTTTGTGCGTGTGGTTCTGTAATTAAGATGTAAAGTTATGCTTGTTGGAATCAGACAGGGAAGGGTAGTTGAAGAACAATGTGTCTCCTGGTGATACGTTATAAGTGCAGGGCAGCATTTGCACTACAAAGAGCATGTTTTGTTTGGATTTGTCAAAGGCCAACTAACCCATGTAGCTGTGGAGCAGTGTGCTGACATGCACTTTGAAAATCCTCCAGACATCTTTCCAGTGCTGGTTCACCCCTTAAGATGGAACACAGTAGGATTCAGTGTGTTCTTCACGTCTGGAAACTAAACAGGGATCGCTTGGGAAATCACGTTACGGGGCAGAAAACGTTTCCACCTTTCTTCCCACAAGGCCCCAAGCAAACAAATCCCTTTGAGCTATATTTGGCCTTAACCATCTTTTTATTCAGCCCCTGGATTGTGTAGGTGCAGTGAGGGAGCCTCAATTTAGAATGTAGATGCACTCTTAAAATGGATGGACACAACAACATCATGACATGCGAAGTGGCCATGCATAAAAATGCCACATTTTACGTGCTCCCCCCAAAATAGACAGGGGGAGTGAGTATGTCATTCTGTCACGCTGGAAGTTCAGAAACAGTTCATGGACAGAGACGAAATGGTTGTTTGTTTTTTTTGTCATCGTTGAAAGAGAGAAATAACTAGCAAACTGTGCCTGAGAGAACATGAAGGACGTCAAAGCTGCATGTGACTGAGGTTTCCAGAGAAAGCGGGATCCTTTGAAGTCCTGTATGCCTGTAATCTCCCGAGTAGTGGGCAGAATGAGCCTTCTGTCAAATAAAACACTCCTGATCGGGGAACCTGGTAAGCTAATGAGTTTGCACTTCTAGCTTCTCTAATTTGTTCAAGCTTTTGTGCCAAGGCCTTTGAGAGGGTTCTGTGCCAAGCCTTGTCATGGTGTTCTCATTGTTTGCTTGTGAATCTCACTGATCCCAGTTGAACTTGGAGGTTCCAAGCCAGGGAATGTTTCACATGGGACAGACAATGAGAGAGACTACAGGGGAGATGATTTGATATTGTTGCAGTGAAATTAAGATGACGTAAAATCAATTTCGCATTCTCATTCTGCGCCAGCGTGTCGTTTGAAAATGTCGACACGGCTACACAGCACTGCATCCAGCCGGCAGTTCTCCTTGTTCAGACCTTAGAGGCACATTGCTCCTATCTCCCAGCCCCTCCTTTCAGTGTCTAACTGCAGTTGTGCTGTAAAGCTGCATTGGTTTTCAGCTGTCCATAACCAACTAACCAAATGTTACAGCAGCAGATCAAAAGCCCTGGATGTCATGCCTGTTTTTACATTCCACTGTTTGCTCAAGGTGGGGGGGTGGGGGGGGGGGAGGTGAGGTAGGGTGAGGGAGAGAGGGACTAGCCACATGTTGGCATGAGGCCGATATGAACAGTTAAGATTGCCCGGCAGCGACTCCTGAACTTGTTGGGGTTCTCCCGTTCTGTCCATTCCCATGTATTCAGCCATTAATGCCTGAGAGGACGCCAGAGTGGAGACTGCTCCTTGGTGGTGACTAGGCCTCTGCTAGGACCCCAGGGGTTATCACTCTGGTCGCTACATCTGGATCAAGTGGAGAAACTTCACCACGAGTAACACTTTAGTTCCACAAAGATACTACACGGATCGTGTGAAGTCGATCCGTGTTTAAACCCTCTGCAGCACATAAACAGCGAATGAAGGAGATCTCCATCTAGCTATGTGTGAGAGAGCGCAAACCAGGCTGATTGTAACATGGTTCTGAAAATACATCTGATATCGATGTGTTCGTCTTGGTTATTCCTGGTGGAATAAATCACTGTTTATTAATGTTACATTACTGTAACCCCCTCCCCCGCCCAAACGCACACACGCACACTAACCTCATACCTCATGAAACAGTGTTGTGTTCTGAAGGACTCAAGGTTGGCGCTCTTAAATAATTAAATATATCAACTTAACCACTGATGTCATGGATCAAGAAGCCAATTCCAGTTCTATTATTATGTTAGGTTAGATTGCCCAATGACTTTGTGGGCTTCAGCCTCTTGGTAAACAGATCCAAAGCTGTCCATTAAAAACCCTGGGAGATTATCAAGGCTCAGTCCAACAATTTGCAGAGATTGTTCTAAACACCTATCTGGTGACCTTCCCCCAGCAGTTGAAAGTCAATGGCAAAGATGGCCAGGAGCCCACTGCCAGGACCTCGTTCACTTTAATTACTCTGCCGGCCAGCGATTCCCCCTTCCTCCTCTCTGTCTTTATATAACCATCTATCCCTATCAATGCCCAGGCTCCACTGATACACTCCAGATGTGCTATAGGCTTAATAGCCCCCAAGATACTGCTAGCCATACTTAGTCACGACATCCTCTCTCTATGATAGATATTGCCAACCGTGAACCCCCACCTCATCGGAATTAATGGCGGAGGCTGCGGACGGGGCTACTGCTTCTCCAAGCTCATCGCTCTCCGACCTCTGAGAGGGATCCTAGGCGTGGGGGAGGGGGGGGAGGGGGGGGGGGGCTTTCATGTGCCTGATTGTAATCAACCCAGTTGTATTGATAGGCTAATGCGTTCGAGCGATCGATGCAGCTTCGAGGACTTGACGTCGAGCGCCGAGGTTTGGTGGTGGGCGAGCGGTGCAGCTGATTCAACAGAGCTGCGGTCTCTCCCCCCCCCCCCCCCTCGTTAGGCGCTCCAAACAAGCACAGCTAAACTAGTCTTTAGCAGTGATTGAGATAGAGAGGGTTCAGGTTACAGGCAATAACTGGGGTCAGTTTGATTAACCAGACAATAGGCTTAGGCTTGTTGTAGCTATAAGCTCATTAACTGTCAAGGGCACAAACTGGAAACAGCAAATACATTTTTTTCCCTCCAGAAATACACTGTATTTACCTAGTTGATTATAACAGTGTGTGAACAGTCCAGTCATGTCAATACTTTTCCTGTTGTATTTGTCTGTTTCACCCAACACAAATTCCTTTCACAGAAAAATGCTTATCGAGCACAATTACATATTAGCTTTACCTTTGGCGGGGTGTCTTTGTGATATCACAGGCTCTGGACTCACTCAGAACTGAAGATGTATTCATCCTTCTATTGTGAAACAAACTTTTCCGTGTTGTCAACACCCCAGCGGCCTTAAGTGGGACTCATAGATCAGGGTGCATTCGAATGAAATGTTGATATGAGGAAGACACCTGACAGCTGGTATTTTACAGATAGTCTCTCCTTGACAGCTGGAGTATTTCAGTATGATGTCCGTCGCTGGGGTTTTGAGTTTTGTAATATCAGACTGTTCCACTTTTGTTTTAAACAAATCACGCCTTGGCAAGTGTACCCTGCGTGGATGGATTTCATGCCAAGGAAATGTTCTTCCTCTCAGTAGGTCTGGGCTGGAACAACTTTGCCTAAGTTTCCATTTCTGCCATTGCCTCTCCGATCAAACACAGACGAGGTTCGATGCACTTCAGTTGTCAAGGCAATGTTGTTGTGTAATGCTGAACTTGCACCTGATCAGACAGCATCCACTGTTGGACAACATATAGTTGTTGTGGATGTTTCCAGATGCTTTGGCAGCAGACATTGTGTTTCTCTGCCCAGTGTTCAATATGGTCAAGGATGAGAAGAATCTTCGCCAAAAAGCCATTTTCAACACATCTTTGTCCTCAGACACAACATTTGTTCCTAATGGATAAGTGATGAAAGAGCACATTTGTAAAGATGGAAACATAACAGATACGTGAAAGTCTTTGCAGCAAAACAAGTTTTATTTTGTGCGATTGTTTACCTTCAGGCAAGACATAAAAATAGCCAAAGAGAGCTGCACTTTGGAACAAACCAGAAAGAAAGGATGTTGTTGAACCTGTTACCTCAAGTGTTAGACAACTTGTCTTTATCATCCCAGTACCTGAGTCTGGCTAAAACCTTGACCAGAGTAGCAAAGGGAACAGGCACAAACCTAGTACTCACCTGGAAAACACATTCCACCCTCCACCCTAACATTTGAACAGCAGTTAATTCAATACAGAGTTGTCAAAATAGCGTTTGCCCATCAAATGATAGACATAGGTTTTCATTCCTGCTGGGGTAGGCTTCAATCCAGCAACACTTTGTGAAATCCAAAGACTTCATCGTTTGTACCCCAGCAAGACGCAGGTGAAGGAACAAGTATGTCAGATTGAGCCCTTTCATGGACAATGACAGTGTGTAAGTATGTTCCCCAGACAGGGTGAGGAAACAGTCTGGTGTCACTGGCATGTGATTGCCCTTCTGAGTCACTTCCGAAAGCCTGGGAGGGTGACACCCATTGTGCAAACACAAGGAGCCAACAGATGGCAATATTGCCTCTCGGAAACTCAAACCAGGACGGGTGACTTGGAGGTAGACTAAATGCTGAAGTGAAATGACAAACAAAACCCTTCAAATGACAACAAAGTCATCAAACACAAGAGTGGGTGGTGATGATGAGACAAACAGTTACCATGGTGATCCATTCCCTTGAGGTGGACTAATTATGGTTTCAGATGAGGGGGATGAAGAGGAGATGGAGAAAGAAAAGCAGATAGGGGATAGGAGTAATGGAGAGAGACCCAGGTTACAATGACCAGACCGGTAGATTAATGGTTTTGTAACTGAGTGGGGAGGTTTGTAGCATAGCTTGACATTTGATTCACTTCTGAGCCTCAGCTTTTATCTCTCTAATAGTCTGAGAGGATCGTGGGGATGATATCCCCCTTTGTTACAATCCCTTGGGAAGTACACATGCATTTTCTTCCTCTGGCTTGTCTGTCGGTACACTATGCACATGCAAACCATTTGCATTCAATTCTTTTTATAGGAATGAAATGCGATGCATTATTCGACATGGGCTCTCCTGATTTGTCTAACAAGGGTTCTGAAATTGTGATTCAGAGTAATAAAAGGGTGTAATCTTGTCTATTCAGTTCTTAGAATGACATGGAAGAGAAAGTACTTCCTGTTTACATGTTCACGGTGCTCACTGGTGAGCCAGACGTTTTGACCTAGAGAAGCCTGGAGACAGACTGTTGCATCAGCCTTTCCTTCTGTTAAATGGCCCAATTATGCAGAGGAGGTGCATTTTTTGATAGAGTGAGAAAGAGAGGAACAGTGAGGGGTAGAGGCAGAGAGAGAGCGGTAGGGGTGGGGGTGGGAGAGGAGAGGGAGGGGGCCAGGCAGAGAGAGGAATGTAGAGAGGGGAAGAGGGATGGAGAGGAGAGGAAGCGGGAGGGAGAGGGGGGGAAGAAGGAGGGAAAGATAAGGAAGAGAGAGAAGAGGAAGAGCAACAAGAGCAAGAGAGACACAGAACAGAGTGAGAGCAGGTGAGGGAGAGAGAGGCCTCATTTTCACAGCAAAACATCATCCCTTCTCTTTGTACAAAATCTCAGACTAATCCCTTTGTGTCCCAAGGCCAAGGTCAGATCTGTAACTGGGGAGGGAGTGAGGGGGTGCTCTGCTAGGTAGAAATCACCATTGAGCTCCACCTCCCCTTACCCTGTCCCCGACCTGAGACTCTGCCTGTGCCTGTCACCCACGCCTTCCCACCTGGTGTGTGTTATATGACAGCCTGCTACCAGACAACTTCCACAGGGGTTGTGCGATAAGAGCAGAGCAGCAGATAAGAATTCCAGCATGCTGGGACCCTGCCAGAAGCACATGTCATTTACATGGTGACGCTGGGATGGGAAACACTCTCCTGTTTCTCTCTTGGCTCAACAACAAAGAGCAGGTTCCTGATGTAAACTGATCGGCGTTTTCATTCGAATTGAATTCAGCTTTCATCGCCGGATGGGGAGGATTGTTCAAGCAATACGACACATGGAGGTTGCACAATGACATGTTATTATCAGTGTGCATGCACTAGATCACAATAGAGAAGGAAGGGCAACCAAAGCACTGTCTACCCACGCTGTACAGTGCTAATCAGATGCTGAATCAGTGAAAGAGGAATACTGTTGTGTATAGCACAGGATCGAAACAAAAACTCCCTTTAGCCACTTTCTTTTGTAAAACAATGTGCACGATCATCAACTTTCATCAAAAAGGACCGAAACGTAAAACATTGAAGCAGTAATCCCACCATAGGTATCTGTGACCAGCGTTCATTTTGTCCATCGTATCAACATGAAGTCTCAGCAAGTTCTGTGGTAAAGAGACTGGTTGCTATTTGTCATCTGTGAGTGTGTCAGTGGAGATGTGGCTGCAGGGCAAGGTGTGGGGGTGGTGTAAGTGTTGATGTTGACTATCAACACACAATGTGAGCCCAAACACAGACCTGTGTGTGCGTGCACGAACCATGATCTACTGCCACAACCAACCCCTTGCGCGTGTGTGCACGCAGGCGTGTGTGCCCTCTCCAGCGCTAAACCAGGCAGCTGTGAGAGAAACCACGTAATGGCAATCAGCGAAGACTTCATTAAAATGTAAATTCCACTCAGGCCTCTTGTGAGCTTTTATGGCGTTTCCAAAATAGCCCGTCACACGCCTGATGTGGACGCACATGAGATGTGATGGGATCCGTGCGCCTAAACTCGCTCCTCGTTCAGAACGCCCGCCCGCCCGTACAATCTGAGAGGCCGTCTGATCGGGGCGACGGAGAACTCTCTGGAAGCTTGGCCTGAAACCAGGCCCGCTCCACTTTTCACTGTGTGTTTGTTTTTCAAGAGAAGCACAAAGCTAATTAGCCAGCTGGTGCTAGTCCAGGCCATGTCTCTCAGTCTGTTGTTTTCCCTCCTCCCGCAGAACGCTAATGGTTTTGTTGACATGACACTCTGCCGCTACGTGGGCCACAAGTGGCCGTTTGGTTTGCTGATGTTGACCCGACAGTGGGAGACTTGGACGGTGCGTGGCAGCCTCTGGTGCAGCGGACGAAGCCAGGACGGGGCGTCTCAAGTCTGCCTGACTTCTAACTTCATCAATTAGCGGTTACGGTCAATCGGAATTGAAAGTTGGCTCTGTCAGATTGATTTCCGAGGAGCAGCATTAGGAAATCCATCCAGCACTGTAGAGCCCCTGCATCCTTCCTCCATGACATCAACATGACAGGAACAGGACAACCTTCAGGTGTTTCTTGTGAAAGGAGCCAGGCAGCATTCTAACTGCTGCAGCTACAACACAGCGTGTCATATTTATCCACGGCAATTATCGAATTGTCTGTGTTTGAACAGACTTTCCTCTATCAAATCATTTTCCGTCAGAGTCTGTCTGGAAATGTACAGACTAAAGAGAGAGACAGACAGGAAGAGAGAGAGAGACAGATTTGAGGAGATGAAAACAGCAGTGCGAATCTAGGGGTGAGTGACTGAGCGAGTGAATGAACAAGAACTTTATCCTTTCTGTGATGAGGCTTCAACAATTTCTTTCGGATGAAAGGTGACATCTAGGAGGCGTACATGGGACCTTCAACTGGTGGGATAATTAGTTTCTCAGGGACATCTGGATACCCTGGCAGGACTCGGAGGGGATAGACTGATGGAGAGCTCCCCTGCTCAGGACACCAATGACAGTGAAGCTCTCTCATTTAGTTCTGCCATTCAAATCACTGCAGTGACTGTCAAGATGATCCCTCAGGCTCCGTTTAAGGGGCAAACATTATCGGCTCCAAGGATCATTCTGCCCTCCTCTGGATTGCCAAAGTTGATCCTATCCGACTCGCAGTGTCTGGTCATTTGGACACTGACGTAAGTTTTCATTGGTGAAAATCATCCTTCTGAGGTTTTTGTTCTGTTCATTTCTGTCTTTTCTAGCCAGAATCCCACCATGCGTCTCCGTCTCTCATCTGTGAGCCTGCAGGGCAGTAACCCAACCCCTCCCATCACCCACCAATCGCCCTTCAACCCCACTCCTGTTGCTCTTTTAGAGAGTTTTCACGGAACCACAGGGCCTGTCGCTCACGTTTCACCTCTCGTTCTCTGCCCATTCTCTCCGTCTCTCCACTCATTTTTCCAGAATCCTCTCATTGTGTGCGTCGTGTGATTAAGTTGTCATGTGTCGAGCAGCCTCTCCAATGTGCAGCCTGGAAGTCATCTCAGAGAGGGGCCGGAGCTCTCTGTCCTCTCCGCTCAGTGCTGAGCAGGGTCATCACCCCTGCACGCTCGCGTCAACGAACGAGGACATAAACGGTGGTGCCATGCTCACTTCCTAATCATCTCCATCTTCTAGCCTGATTATTTTAATCACACAGTACGGCCCAGGCGTTGTTGAATCACGCAGTGCGTCAGAGGTTCGTGGGCTTGCGCTACACGTATGCGTGTGTCGGTGTGAGAGCCTGTCGGGCACTGTTTTGTTCCTACTCCCAGTGTGCATCACAGGAGGCGCTGCGGCCCGTTTAACTAAGAGCAGTCAGTCATGGCCTCTAAAGAGAACATTCATCAAGCCTTCGCGCAGCAAACACCTGCTTCTGCTGGGTAAGACAGACAGCCCAGGATGGCAATGGTGTCACATCACTCTCGCCTCACACTAAAGTGTTCCTCGGGGGATACAGACAGATAGGTTGCTTCCTCCCAGATGCCTCAGACATTAGCTCCACACATCCTGCATGCCTGTTGAGAAACGATATAGTCCCGGCCTGCCTGTCAGGGCCATGCCAGCGCAGCGCTGGAAAACAAACCAAGGACACCCATGGGCTGCGGAAGCTCTCGGAGGTCGCGTTCACTTACAACCACGATGGCTGGGAGACGTTTTCCAAATTGGTTATCGCCATTCCTGTCACCCCCCTCGTATGTTATCCGTCGCCCACGAGCCGCGTGGCCTCACGGAGTGCTCAGGGGGGTCGCCAGCTCCAGCACGTGCGGTGGCCTGCAGTGGGGCTGTGATTGGCTGGCTGTGATTGGCTGGAAGGGCTGCAGGGCTCTTTCACCGTGGGTAATGTGACAGCAGTGTTCTCATCACGATCAAGGGGCTGCCAGCGGTGAGTGAGGATGCTCAGAAGTCCTGTCTCTCGTCCGCTCAGCAAGCTGCAGTGCATCATCAGGAACTTCCCTCCCCCAGCCAGGCCACTTGCACTGGCACTTTTCGAGGCAATTACCAGCCCGAGATGTCCCCCCGCTCACGGGGGAGGGGGTCCTGTTTCGGCTGGTGGGGACGTGATCGTGTGTGTGTCTGGGTTTGAATCTGTGCATGCTCGCATGGACCATCCATTCATGCGTACTTGTGCTTGTTTGTATGCGCATGCCTCCTTGCACGTTTAGTTCAGTTCAGAGTACGTCTTGATAATAATAATCTGTAGGTGAATGTAAATGCATGTACGGTCTTGTGCGTATCTCTGTGACCGTGTCTGTCTGTGTACTACTGTGCGCATGCTGGCATGGATGGTATGCGCATCTGATGTACCAAGGCTATTTTTTTCTTCAATTCCAGCTTCAATTTTTAAGGATCTCTTTTATGTGAAATCTAATGGTGTCGCTAAGAGCACAGGAACTCCTTCTCTTCCTGCATGCAGCACACACTCACAGCTCTATCGATTCTCCTCAAAATTGTATTTGCGAAGAACCCCCCCCCCCCCTGAAAGACATGGGCTTTAATATTTCCTACTCTTTACAACACCTGGTCTGGGGTTGCTAGGTAACGCATTGTGCAGTGATGTTTGATGTGTGTGTGCTCTTTGCAAATGGCTTTGATCCTCTGCACGTTGACAGACTTCTCCACACAGTTACCTTCCCCTAGTAGGGCTGGCAGCTCATCAGACCATGGAAACTAAAATGCTTTTGAAAGCTCCAAAGTGTAATGGAATAACTACCTTGTTAGGCAAAGCAGAAAAAGTGAGCTGTCCAGAAAAGTTTTTAACGTTAAACTTAAGTCTTTCGTTAGAAAAGTTGCTGGATTGAACTTGGTTACTGCCAAGGGCACCCTCTACATCCCTTTACAGGAAGAAGATTAAGATTACCCAGGGGTAAAGAAGACATACCTTTTGACTTGCACTACCCTGGTACTATCTTAGAAACCATCTGACATATAAGGATTTGCTACAAAATGAATGATTTCTTCACAGCGAATCGTTATGGCTATATTATTTTGTAGTCCAAGATTTGCTACACGAGCATAATGAGGTGCTGTTAATTGACGTCTGAGATCCTTTTGCCTCGTGTCAAAGATTAGGGCTAATCTCTCAGAAAGCACCCATATAGATTAATTGATCTGCCGTAGCATTTCCCAAAAGTATAGCTGCATGGAAGCCGTCGTTAAGTTTGCTTCCCGAAACACTGCCTCTTGCTGCCGCCTTGGCATTCTAACTCTGCCATTAATTAGCTGGTCCCCCTATCCACAGGGAGGGCAACGGAGTGCCAAGATCCCTCAGCTCCAATCACCTCACACACGAAAAGACTGACAAGGAAATATAACTGTAGTGTTCTGGGAAGATTGTGGGAAGAGATTGGAAGAGATTTAACGGCCGATTTCTCAAAAACAAAAAGGTGGAAACCCGGAGGCATTACTTCTCCATGAATCATCGTGATCCTGAAACTTCAGGATCATGAAACTTTTATTTTTTAAGTGGAGAAAGCTTCTGCCCGTGCAAACAACATCTCTTACTAGGGGATAAACGAGGTCAGCAGAGACGCTTATTATTAATGTAATACAAATTAATTTAGTGGATTTAATTTCCCTATCCCTAGAGACATTACTAAGTTCAACATTTCATGAAATGATTAAGGTGGACCTTAGTGGCGTGCTGCAAGCAATAATGCTAGATAGAAAGCTACAAGACACAGAGAGAAAAAAGTCGTATTAGTCCTTCACTTGGCCCTACAATTCCTTTTTTTGGTTACAGTTCTCCGGATCAACAGAAATCCACTCACATAGTGTTGCATGTTGACCCTGTGTTCTGCGGGGGCAGGATTACAGGACAGAGGGAACCTGTTCCTGCAGTATGAAAGGAACCCAACTGAAGGTTAACTCATGTGGAAGGATTTGCGGAAACAAGACTTCTACCGGGCCCAGAGTCAATTCTGCTAACCACAGAGGAAATTAATTGGACTTGCTTCGCCATGCAGAGACGGAGACAGAGAGATGCCGGCTGCCGGTCCAAAACCCCCACACAGCCGTCATGTTCCTCACTGGGTCGGTGTGCCTATTACTCGTGTGATTATCGGGTTCTGCAGGGTGATTGGCTCAAATGAGAGATGACAGCCCTGTAGTCCCGGAAAAAACATCTGGAGGGCCCGTCCCCCAGGCTGTCACCACGTGAGGACCCTCGCTGTCCCAGGTGGGAGAGGAGTCTGTGATCTGTGATTATGGACGACTTAATGAAAAGTTGATGAAAATAATTTATGCTAGCTGAGTAGCAGACGTTCTGAGGATGATTACAGATGTTGCTCGCATGAAGCTATGTACATTAGAGATACTAGCTGGTAAGGGATAGAAATGAGAAATGAAGGACTGATGCCTACAGCAGTAGTTTACCAGGAGAGGACAATCGGCAAGCTGAGAGAACCAGGACCTTAGTTACTGTGTAAATTGGGATCATCGAAACAATTAGGATGCAGCACAGCTCTGGGTTTAAATATTGTGTTACAGCCACAGCGCGCACACTTCAGGTAAATACTCCATCCAGAGGGTTTCATTTGGAATTTCCTCTCTCTCTTATGCTGTCTAGTACAATCCTGTATTGTACCACTGTACAACACTTCCCTTTGTAGAGGGATTTAATGTTGTTTTCATGTCAGTGGAGCACAGCAATGATCATGCTCCTTTGTCTTTCCGCCGTTCTGCGTTCCCTCTTGGAATCAATAGAATAATATCCAAATAATGTCAGCTCACAACTGGATGGATTTCTCTAGTGGAGCCTTGGCGGTTAGTCAACCAACCTACACCAGCTCCTTCCTCTGTCCAAAATGTCACAAGAACAAATGTTCATCGATTTATACTAACCTTGGTGAATGAAGGCAACTTTAACATTTTACTCTGCTCGGAAAGGCTCCGGACAAACTAGTATATGTGCATGTATTCTCTACGGAACATACTATTACTATCAAGCGCACTGTGTTGACACCATGTAGGCTATGGGCCGCTTCACGCCTGAATGGACTGGTTGACAGTACAAGGCAAACAAGACAGGGAAAATTAATGAATATTCTTCTGTTATGTTCTGTAGAATGCTAATATTGTGGTAGCGTCCCAAACTAAACATGAACTTTCTTTCATTTCCCCACGATTTGATGTCAGGGAACTTCAGTAGAACGCACATCCTCATGCTAGCTTGATTTCTTTTGTTGAGAAGAACCCCAGTGTACCCAACAAGGCCAGACACTTCATCATTTATTTCAAGGGAAATAGCTTTTTCTACGAGATAACACCTGTTGCCGTACTGTAGTTTCAAACAGTAAACAAGACATACGTTAATTATTGAATCAGAAGAACGTGTCCCACTCAAACAGCTGTGGTCCACGCTAGCTGGAAGAGTTTAAAGAGATGATATTGCAAAGAAGAAAACTGGAGCTTCTTTGGAGTATTGGCTGCTGACTGGATACGTCCCAGCGACAAACATGAAATCATTGCCGAGGAAAGAGAGAAATATGAGAAGCGCTTGCGAGGTTGTTTCCATGCAATATTCATCCTCAGCTGGAGAACAGAGCTGCTTCGAGTTGTTTTAGATCAAAAGCATTTTTATTCTGCAACAGGGGAAAGCACTTGAGTGTGGGGGTGGACTCCGCTGAGTGGCTCTGTTGGCTTTGATATACCATCTTCTATCAGACTTCAGCCATGGCAACAGCACTGTGTGCACAGGCAGCTTAGCATGTGCCGCTGTCTCTTCCAACATGGTTCTACGCATCACCTGTTTGCCCAGACCTGCCAATCTACGTCCGAGATGCTAGTCCACAAACTGGAGGTCACTGGTGAGGGCAACATCCTTTCTTCTCTGCCTCTGACCTCCTGGCTCCTCTGGGGGAATAACATGCTATAGTAGACATACTGTAGACTGTCAGCTGAGTTTGACTTGAGTTATTATGTTCCGAGGTATTCACTCGGCAGCTACTTCCTCCCCTGCTGACATGCTACTTACGATACAGCACATGTTGCAAGAAAGGACCAGGCGGCTCTATAAATAGCCTGTCATTATCTGTGCCTGCGAACTCCCAACATGGCAAACCTGTAGAGAACATGCGCTCCACCAGTCGTTAGGACGTTTTATCTGGAATATGTTAGTACAGGGCTTGAAGGAGTGTGTGAAGTCCTTGGGATGGGACTGACACAGGGGTGAGAATCACACAGGGTCGTCTCGGGGGGGATGAATGATCGAAATCCCAGAGGATGATAAAACTGTGTTTGTTCAACCAGACCATATGATTTCACCGCTCTCTCCATTTCCTCCTACTCTCGCGTCCATGTGTTCCATACATTTGATGTGAAATATTGAAGGCCTAGCAGTTCATCAAATATCCATCTGTAATTTCCGGGAGATAGCAGGCGTATTGAACATTCAGCCTGCGTCCTTGGACAGCCCGTCATCTGAGAGCAGAGAGATGAAGAGAAGTTACCAGGAAACGGATGCGAGATCTGTCATCAATGTACGTGGCCACATTTTATTAAAGAACAGTCTGACAAAGAATTAATTTCAAGGGCTTGTTTCAAGGGACATTGAGTGGGAGCATTCAGAGGCAAGCATGAGACTCAAAGGTTTGGAGTGTCCTTGTGCTGGACACACTCCCTCAGCGTTCCCTGAAAAATGTGTCCGAAGATAAAACACAGGCAAAGCCTTGGGAGGTCAAGTGAAACACAATGTCCTTATTTACTCACCTGTTTATAGTGAGTTTTCAGGGCATACTTCAGTATGGACTTGGAGTATATTTATTATACCCTTCATGAACCCAACAACAGTACATGTAAGGAACATGTTAGGAACTGGGAAATGGAGATATAAAATATGATTTTTTAAAGAAATGCTGTACCAAGTTGTTTTAGTTCTCCCTACAGCAAGCTGAGTGGAAATAACAAGCTGAAACACGCAGAAACTCATGTCTCATCCCCCAAAACACATTCCATTACATGGTCTCTATAGCAACAATGTATGTTCTCATAAAAATCAGCATATGTTATCCACTCTGCATCTTTTGATGGCAACTCTCATACCATAATATTCTCTCTATGCAATTTCCTTTACTGTTGCAAGGTATCTGTTACTGTCGTCAATTCAATTTAATATCAAACTTGGAAATCAATTTGCGTATTGTGTGCAAGGGATGACAATTTCTTTCCCTGATGACAGTGTGAATGTATTTGATTGACGGTAGACTTTATCCCTCGGTGATAGTCACCATTAATGCCAGAGAAAGGACAGCAAGCCCCTGAAAGGACAAAACCCCCACCTCACAACCCTTGAAGCTTTGGATGAACTAGAGACTGCTGCTAAGTGTTCAGAATAAATGCTGCGTTCAGGAGGACTCTCTATTTTCAGTTCCGAGGGCAAGTTTTTTAACCCACTTTAGTGTGGCAGGTGGTGCTGCAATGATTCTGGAAAGTGTAGAACAGCATCGGCCTCCGAAACCATTACTGTGAACAACACTGTTCCTGACAAACACGTCATTTCAGAGTCATCTTAACCTCCAAAATATCCCTCTTCCTAGAATGTACAAAGGATTCTGTGAGGTGCGTCCTTTTTGCTCGGAATTCGTCTGTTCGTCACTGTCTTCTAACTTTAATGGCCCTAATGTACTCAGAGGTAAATAAGCCTATAAATAACTTTTGAATCACTGCTCCTGCTAATGGAAAAGCTGTTAATGGTTAAAGATACTATAGCGTGTGTGTGTTTGTTTTATGATGGAGGAGGGAGGGGGGGGGTCAATGTGATTCATGGCATATTATCTAGATGGCCTGATTAAGAATGACGTAAACGTGTGGCTGTCAGAACATTGGCTCTGCCTCATTTGGTTGATTTGGCCCTCAGTGCTCGTCAGCCATGCTTCTAATAAGCTTTATGGGCATTTATGACAATCTTCTCCTTTGTATCTACTGCAGGCTGTGTAGTGGAGTGAGAGACACAGATTTTGACAGATGGAGCCAAGGAGAGACAAAAAGACTACTCCGGAACTTTTCTCAGGGACAACTTAAAGAGGGATTCATTTCACGTACTCTCCTAGAATCTCAGAGAACGTGTTCCACCAAAAAACATCAATATTCAAATTAGCAACACAGTTACCGTACACACTTAAATACAGCTCTATTTTTAGCTTTACGCATGAGAAGAAACCTTCCGACCAATTTGATTAAAGACGCTTCTCCCCACGCAACTTCTCCATCAAATGAGCACTGGCTTGTTTAACAACAACACTGCAATAAAGTCACACTGTGGTAATGAGCCAAAGTAACAGATTTGCAAAAAATGTTTTACTTAATGGCTAAAACCACTGAACCTTTTGTTAATCATCTCTGGTGTCCCTGATCATAGCAACGACCAACCCGAAGTGTTACATTTCCGAGGGGGTTCCTAATGGCGTATCCTTCAAGTCAACTCCCGCAAAAAGGATTCCTGAACTTTATCATATTGTCAGAAAAGCCAAGAAGGGGAAAGTGATGGAAGTAGACAACCACATTGGTGCACAGTTTCACAAAAAAGCCCTCAGGCAAAGGAGAGAATGTCAGAGAGGTGAGAAAGCGAGGGGGTGGGGAGATGGTAGTGGGGGTGGTGGTGGATGGAGGAGGAAGTAGAATGAAGTCGAAGGATGAGGTCACCAGAGAGATGCAAAGTAACCAGCTGAAAAAGGCCCGGCTACCTCCCGACTGTGCTCCGCCCTCTCCAGCAGGGTTGTTTATTCAGGTGGCAGATGGTTTGCCCACATTTCATTGTGGTCTCAACCGTTCTAAACCCAACTCAATTAGCCAGCCACAGCTCACACTGTCACATTATTGTGATCCATCACAGCAATGGGGCAGATGTGCCATAATTATTCGATTTTTCCATTCTTTTTATTTTTTTTCCTCTTATTTGCTGGGGGGGAGGGTGGGGCAGGGAAGTGGCTATGGTACAAGTGCGTTATTTTTCTACATTTGTGTGCTGAGTGCAAGGCTCGTTAAATAATTAGCTTGATTAATACAGCTGCAGTTCAGCAAAAAAAAAAAGAAAACAGTTTTCCCTTGTAAAATGTTTGGGCTGGCATGATGGGCTGCAAGAGGGATATTGTGGTTCTGTTTTAATGCCTGTGCTCCTGGATGGTTAGCTGGGAGATTAGAGGAGCAATGGGTATTTAGAGCAGGGTAATGCAATGGGAAAGGATGACGTGCCAAGACCACCATCAGTAAGTCTGATTTAATTCAAGGTAACTCAGCACACCGCTTTATGGAATTTCACCCCCCTTGCGAGGTCTCTCCCCCTCCTCTGTCTCCCTCTCCTCTCCCTCATCAGTCTTCAGAGTGACTCTCTTCCCTCGCTCCTTTGTTTCAGCGCTCCCTTCTTCTGATTCCTCGTCCCAGTTGACTTCCTCCTTCAGCCTGGAGCTAAATACCTCTGTCTTTTTCTCGGCCCCTCTCTCTCTCCCTCCCTCTTTCCGTCCTGTATCCCTCCCTCGCTTCATCTCTCCCTCTTTTTCTCCCCACCAGTGAGTCCAGTCTGAAAGGCCTTGGCCCTCTTAAATGCATCATTTCTTCAGAGGGATCTCCGTCTGCGATGACCTCTGTGCAAGCTGGCTCTCCGCCATCTCCACTCAATGGACTCATCAATCCATCTTGGTTCTTGGATGGCCTTGATTTTATTGTCTCACGCAGCCCTCTGTCATCCCAGTCATCCCTCATCCTTAATGTCATCCTCTCAAGATTTTAACATGTCTGCATTTTCTGAGCACACACCATTAGATGGTTCAGAGCTGAGGAGGGATCTGAGGAGCAGGCTATTGTTGAGGACTTCCTACTTGGCTTGATCCATCAGACTAACCAGGGAAAAAGAAGCGTCGTTCTGTCTCTTTTCCTAAATGGCACCTACTTTAAAACCTGTACTTTTCTTCTCTCCTCCCGCCGAACATCTGTTGATTAATTTGGTGATATTTAATGCGCTGACGTTGATAATGAATCAAATGGTCCTCTGTCCTGGACACTGGCCAACATCCCCAGCCCCCTGGAGGAGAAGTATTAATTCAGCTATTACGTCCCCATGCATTCCCCTCTGCTGTTTCTGGTGTGTCTGGGTCCATGGTGAGCTTACATCATATGATTGAATAGGAAGTAAATACTGAGTTATGCACCAAGTAATATGGATGCCGAGAATATCTCTTCTGTTTGGAACACTTATCACAGTAAATGTGAACACAAAAAGTCACAAGGCATACAGTATCTCAAAGCTCCTTACAATCCTGAATAATGAGAGCTTTGAATTCTTCATTCTCTCCTTTCTATATGCAAAGGGAATCAGCAGAAAAATGAATAAATGCATGACCATTTAAGCTCTCCTCCTTTTTCCAAGGAAAGGCATGTATGAAGCATTTGCAGATCGATATACACTCTTCTGTGCAGCCAAAGACTTTATTACAGGACAAATACAAGTTCCAGGCATGTCTGCGTTGTGCTGTTATATATGGACGCGCTGAATGTCAGCTATGCTTGAGTGGTGCTATAAGGCTGCCAGCTATGCTTGCTCTGTGTACTATATATCGAGCTGTTCAGCTTGTTTTGTTATGAAACACCTGGCCCTCGGTACATAGCCTGCAAAACAGAACATTAAAAAAGCCTAATGTCATCTATTTTTCTCCTTAGAACAGGTGAAGTTAGTTGCCTGGTAAACCTGGTAAAAAATGTGACCTGGTAAACACTCTCCCTCCATGTTGATATTGACTGCCTCTCCCACCTGTCCTTCATGCTCTCTTGACAACACGCACACCATCGTCAGCTTCCACTTCAAAAGTAGAATGAACCAACATACCTTTGCTTTCCGTCCTCAACTCTGCTGGGGATGTTGTTATCCATCCCCTCATTTCCTTCCCTCCAATCCCTTCTGAGACATGTGTTGTGTTCATCCTGTGAGGTCTTGAACCAAAGACCAGAGGGTGGTGTTTGTTTCCCCTACAGAAACTCCAGGTTTGCCTTCTTCAGCAACAACAGCAGATCTCATCCCTCTGCTGCCGCAGTTGGATCAACAAACAAGAGAGCAAAGACTGTATGTAAACAAACAGACATAGAAGGCTGGAATCTGTAACAGAGATCTTCCTTAATACTCACCCACAAACTCAATACGCTTACTACAAAATCCATAATGGAGTTAATGTCAAGTTATGGACTGCAGCAAAATAGAACCACGGTATGTTTGTATCATAACTCCAACATATACTTAGAAATAAAACAGTGATAGAAGAGAACTTTGAAAGAAAGTCAATAAACTTTACTGGACACATATTGATTTAATAGACATAGAACAGTACCCTAAGATTGTTCTGAAAATTGTCTTCAACAACATGGAGTGAAAACTCAAATAACTGAGGACCGAAACCCTCAATAAATAGGGGCAGTTGATGACAGTAGCTTGTGCTTGTTCTCTTGTACACAACAGAGACAGTTCCGTAAAAACATCACTTGAGGTAGCAGACTTCCAATGGCTAAATTATATGTAATTGCTATTTGAAATGCATATCTATTTTTCTAATGTCATCTGGAATTGCAGGGCCAGCGGTTCTCATGGCAACTCTGTCAGCGTGTTGTGATTGACCTTGCAGAGAAGGGCCTTTTTATTTCACACAAACTGCATGGACATCCCTATTAAGGTAGACTGCTGCAATTTCCAAGACATTTTAATTTGTGGTAAACGACTTCTCTGCTCCAGCCAATGGCGTTTCAGTCCCCTCCTCCACCTCCCCCTGATTGGGCTTAGATTGCAGGTATTTGTCATCTATTTTCAAAGTCAATCAGTACGGAAGGGGCCTTTATTTTCTGCTCTCATTTGAAGACATGGCTGTGAATTGAAGCAAGGTTCTGACTCGTTTGTATGCTGTAGGATGCTGTGTAGCACACAGCTTTGCAGAGGGAGACAGAATTCCACGTGATTTTGTGTGGTGGCGGTTTTCCCCTCGTGCTCTAGGGGGCACTGCAGCACTTTACGCCTTCTCTGCCTCAGTCTCCCTCTCAGCTCTCTCCTTCTCACTCCACATCTCTCCCTCATCTTTAGGCTCTTCTCTCTAACTCTCTCTTCTGTTGCCACTGTTTCTCTCTTCTCTTTCAATGTTGGTGTTTCTCTCTCACACACACGCACACCCTCTCTCTCCCTTACTCTATTTCTCACACTATCTCCCTGATTCCCCTTTCCCCTGACATCCATAAGCAATCAAATGTACAGACATAAAAGAGGAGGCATAAGTAGCCTGACCTTTTCCTACTGGTTCTACTCGTCATTCATTGCATTACCATAATACAGAGGGATATAATTAGTGTGGCTATTCGCACAAGAACATTAACAGTCTGCTTTAAGATAGAATCATAATAATTGAAGTCTGGTGATAATGTGTTATTTTCTCAGCTCGTCAGCTCTTCCAGGGAGAACATTTCTCACAGGGATAATGCCAAACTACCACGGCCTCATGTACTTCCAGACTGGACAATGTTCAAGAAAAGAACTGAAGATGTTGGATTGGAGTGGGATATGTGGGTGGAAAGTGACTAGTTGAAGCATTTTCCTTTTCAAATTCAAGCTTGATTGTGTTGCAGATGGGAGCAGTTAGTGTACCATGCATTGTGTAGTGTTGCGAGGGAGAGCAATGCCTACTGCGGAGAACATCACCTGTTTTATGTGTCCTAATCTCTTCCTTCCTTGCCAAAATATCACATTTGGTCTCATTTTCCAAAGGACAAAAATATTATAATTGCTGTTTTTGTTCAAAATCTTCAACGCACTCAAGAACAATAACATACCCTGTTAATCTTTCGGGAGCTCTGGGCTCAAAAGTGTCCTCTTGCGTTGACAGATATTTATCTCTAAAATGTCGCCGCGCCCAGTGTATTCATTCATGCCAGGAGTTGTAATGGAGTTGACAACATCTCCACTCCAGGGATTAAGTGAAAGAACACAGAAAAACGCTGGAATAGATCAAGCAAATCATATTCAATCACTCTGTCAGGGGGAAAATGGAGCCACTTAAAAGTTTGATGTGACTTTCCTTTGTGCAAACGAACTGTCAGCTGTACCTACCGCACATAATAAGTTATTTCATTAAAACACTATTGATTTCTCCTTTGCCATAAATTGCAGTGAACAGCGTGCCGTGTCAAGAGTCAGTAATTAATGATTAGCCCCAATATGTATTCATTTGTCAGGAAATGGTTGATGGTTGCTTGATGGCCTGAGTCCATGACCTTGGCACAGGTAATGGCTACCAAGGGGCCAAGTCAAGGAGACAGGTTCACTTCCACTGAAGAATGTCTGGCTCCGCTTCGTTTTCCTCCATCATTACCTTCCTAATTATTGACACGTACAGATATTGTATTAGCCCTAATCCATATAGGCGCATGGGCAGAGAGATGTTGATGCCATCGAACTCTACAGCATAATATAATATTTGAGACGCAACGACACACATTGTGAAGACGGGGTTTTTATTCTTTACTAAACGGTTGCAGTCTGCAACGAGCTATATGCAGCAATTATTGTTTATTGATATGACATTCCAGTGTCCAGGTAAATGCTCGTGAACAGGGTATACCAATTTGAAAGGAATCATTTGGCTAATTCAGTCATTCAAAAACATTTGTCGACAGTGGTGTAATGTCAACAACTTCCAAGCAGTTTGAAAGATGATTTGTAATGTGTACAATAGCTCATGCGATTAAGAACAAGGCATATTATTCTGCGATAAGCAATAGTTCTTTAACTAATTCAAATACTTTTCTTCTCTGCTAAATTGGAGTAACTCACTATCAGCCAGTCTCTAATGAGATTCCTATTTAAATTGCTTCATCTAATGCGATGACACACAATGATCTATCAATTGGTAAGCAACAGTCTTCCACTTTATACGAAAACAGAGAGGATTAGAGTGAAATACATGTTCACTTGCCACTTATAATACATTTGATGACTGATAAAATGCATTTTTTGTGTCTTTCCCTTAATTAATCTTTCACTCTCTCTCTTTTATTCCCTCTCTCTCTCTCTCTGACACACACACGCACACAGACTCTTTCACACCGAGGGAGCAGGTGAAAGGTGCTTGGTTCAGAAGACAGGTCTAATCGTTCCTTTAAATCTCTAAATCTCCTCTGTGTTTTCCTGCGTTTTTGGAAATACCTGACCTGAATCAGTACCAGCTGAGGAGAGAAAGTCCGTTATGGTGTCTGACACCACAGTCACGCCAAAAACGCATTGTTTTTCTCTCTCCATCTGTTAGTGAAATCGAGAGATTCAAATGTGTACATACTGTATGGTATGTCTTGGAAAGTGTGAAAGAACAGTTTTTGTCAGTTTCCCTCATGCCAAACACCCCTCTGTTTCAGTGTTGGGAGTTCTCGCACATTCTCAGTTTGTGCTGAATCAATTATATGCAATTAAAACAATCTAGCAGTCATGGGGCTGCTAAGCAGGAAGTGATTTATAGTTATCTGTCCGCCAAGTTGGAGACAAATAGGCAGAACGCCATCATCTGCTCTGGTGATGAATCATGTCCTTTTGCGAGATGCCAGTGGGTAAGGATTGCACAGGAACCTGCCTGTTGACATCTCAAACTCAACCAAGGCACAAACATATTTGGAAAAGGAAAAAAGTGGGTATTGTTTTGGTTTGCATACTGACTTTGTGTAAAGACCAATTACCTGTGTTTCCGCTCTTACAACCAATTTGATTGTCTGAATTGGCATTACAGCTAGTAATACAAGTTCAATATACTGGTATACCTGTGAATTAAATCACATTTTTGACATCAATCCTTTAGAAGACTTAATCAAAAAATCCAATCGATATAAGTAGATTTGCAATCTACTGTCATATAATGCATTCGATTTTTGAACAAAAAAGTTTAGTGTTACTAGAAGAAACCTGTAGGACGACCATATTTGAAGGAGTTTGACATCATCCATGTTGCTTTTTCACTCCTTTTTTTCCTAGAACTAGTGGATGCTTTACCTCCCAGTCAAGTCTCATTGCTGCCCTGCGCTGAAAGAGGTTTTAAAAAGGAAGTGTTTCTCCCCTGGCTGTCCAGAGAACACGACATTGGGAGAAAAGTGCATGCAAATGCCGTGACTCCTCTGACACGGGTAAAAGCTGTGTGGGCCAATGTCAGCAGCTCATCTGTTTGGAGTACTAACGTGACTTGGCTGTTAGTCTGGCATTCCCCTTCATCCTCAGTGACAAAGCTCCTTGATCTGTGGATTCTGCTCAGACTGGGAGATGTGATGGAGGAGAGACACAAGATACACGTTCATCAGATAATCTGACAGGGCAGATCTGTGAAGACCTGAAGCGCTCTCATTCTATCTCTCTATCTATATGTATATATAATTCAGGGATACCAGTCCTGTAGCTCTTATAAATATGTATAGAGGTGAGTGTTCAATGTTTCATGAAACTGCTAACAATAAACTAAGGTTATCTCCAGATTACCTTTGCTCTGCAACAGGCCAACCTACACCCCTTAACCGTGATAAAATAACGATGCACTGCGGCCTATGGGGAACTTGTTGTGAACTTAAATGAATGTATGTACTGTACGTACAGTTTTGTGAAAGGCGGCAAAGACCCTTGGCACATCCTTCCCGTGGTAAGAGCTGTGATCTCCAACCAGCAGGAAAGCTATCTGGGTGCCCATTAGCTCATGAGTAAGAGCTACCTCTCTGACAGAGCCAAGAAACATCAAACGTGCCAAGAACCTGCAGAAGAGATACCGGAAAAGACCGGAAAACAGTTTAAACGACGTTGTTAAAGGGTAAAATTGGCTTATATATGGATTTGAAACTATTTTCAAGACAGTTGACTTTGTTTCTGTTGAAGGGCTTTGGGTGACAGTGGATTGTAACATCACGTTGTGAGGCCTGAGGCTGAAAGATTCTTTTAGTCCTCCCATGACTCAGATGAGTTTGGGGAGCTGATACACAGAGGGCTCTCATTCATCATACAGCTCTAGATATGCAAATGCTTTTTATAGGTGTAGAGGTTTGTTAGATGTTGAAATATTTAAGAATATCCTCATCTGGTTTAAATGCACTAGGTTGTGTAGAGTAGGAATCTTGTCCATGTCTGTCTTAGAAGGGCCTTTTCAAGATTTTAAACATTTAGAGTCTTTTTACAATTACTGGGAGTGAAGAAGAAAGATGCAGATGTTTTTGACTCAGGGCCACGTGCACAACAAACACAATTGTTTTGCTTGTATTCATGGATTTAAATGCATGATTTAAATGTACTTGGTTGAAGAGTCAAGTAATCAGGGACTGCATTCCTCCAACAATTCAAATCATGGTACATGTGTCGTGGTATTGTGAATTCTAAGACAATAATAGCGCATGCTCAATGTTCAGTTAAAAGCATTCAAAACAAATGTTGTGATTTAATGGGCTTACGGCATTCCAATTTAGCAGAAACATAGCTGTTTTGAAAACGGATCTTTGATATCTTATTTTCATCCAGCAAGCCCCGATTCATTACATGGAATGTCATTTATTTTTAAATGCTCACCATGCAATTAATGCACTACAGTCGAGCAATCAGAAAGTGCACAATGGGCAGTTTTTTTTTAAAGCAGTTTGCAGTAATGAATGCTCAACAGCTTCATTTGCTTTGACCCACCAAGCTGCCTTAAACTGCACAAATAGCTGATTAGCTCTGCTTAGACGCATAGAAACCCACAAATTATGCCAATCAAAACACACAACTCCACAGCAACTGAATTATACTGGTGTTTTACATGAAAGTCCTTTTCATTGCATTCTTTCAAATCCTTTTTAGTTACACATCTATCAGAGATGCTTTTAAGTGGTTGCATGAACAACAAATCAAGAACAAAGTTATGCAGGGAGAGCTGTGTGTTGATAACCAGGAAAGGTAATTTTTCCTGCAGCTGGGCATCGAGCAGTTTGCTCACAGACTTAATTATACGCACAATTTGTCATGCAATGTGACGAAACATGGCGAAGCCTCGCTGGGTTTAGATGCACATCTCCCAAGTGAAGAACAGCGCATCATGTTGCTGCCTGGTTTCCTTAACAGACACAGTACACCTGAAATCCACCCGAACACATGGACATCCTGAAAATATCTAGAGCCATTTCAGTCCCGTCTCCCTCCTCAGACCAGAACTAGGTCTCCTGCACCTCCACGACTGACTGTACTCACAGATAGCTTTTATGTCGAATTTCATTATTAAATTGGCTCCCTATTCTCCTTTCTCCCTAAAGAGAACCTGCAGCAAATGCCAGAGAAGCCACAGGATTCCTGAATGACTGTGAACACAGTGCAGCCAACCCATTGTGTGTCGAGCTATGTTTAGATGCTAGCATGCCAATCCTACCTGCCTAGATGTTCAACACAGACAAGAATCAGAGCTGTGGGGATTCACTGTTTCCAGCGTTTTCAGCCTGTGTATGGATGTCCAGACTTAGTTACAATGTCCACCTGTTTTATTCTGGCAGGAGCACAGACAGACAAGACTGTAATAGTCCACTGAGAACTTGGCAAAAAAATATATGGCAATGCCTCAATTGAAATAAAATGCGGTTTACATTGCCAAAACGAAACCTTGTTGAAATTCAACAGGGAAAAGACGAACAATGGTCTGGCCTGAAAAGGCAGCGCAAAATGACAGGAGAACAGCTCATTAGAACCCGAGGTCTTGGTTTGTTCTAAAGTGTCACTATGCATTTCAGAATGCTGTCATACTGAAAGCCACTGCCAACCGAATCTGAAGCTGCTCTGTTCTCTTTCTTTATTGAACCAAAAGGAAACATAAAAGCACAAAGACATCAGGGCTCTCTCTGCATTGAGGAGAACCGCTTTTGCATTGTACTTGATAGAGAGTATGCTTTACAGTCCCTTAGATACCTTTGCTCTTTGGTTGCGGGATGATCTTAAGGAACAACTGAAGAGGGAAACGGACGTTCACATTTTTATAATAAATATCCCAAAATGCGGTCCCGAAATCACTTCAGCTGTGTTTTCCCAGTCTGGTTCTCTCATAGTCGAGTAAGAAAGGGTGTGGTTGGGCTCATGGCAGTTTTCACATTGAGCTGTGATTTATGGCGTACCACAACAAATCAACAAGTTTAACTTTAATTGTTTTCTTTGCGATGGGAGGTTCGGTAGTTAATACAACCCAGTGATTGATGGCACAGGGCAGCATGTTTGGCTCGGCACTTTGTCTTTTGAGCTGTGGCACAGGAATGGAATGGGCTGATAGAGGCAATTCATTTGGGAGGAAATTCTGATTTGGAACAGGGGATAAAAAGATTTTTTAAAATCTGAGCACACCCCAGGAAATTGACTGGAAGTAAGTTCAAAGACGTAGTTTAAAAATGATGAGTTATTTTACAGTAGCCTCCATGATCACCTATATACTCGGCTTTCCTCATAACCTGGGAAGAACACCCACCTCAATGTAATGAGTCAGTTAGAATGCATGAGTACAGTCACCAACCCCAGTGGATGATGCGTTTGGTGTGTTTTTGATAAAGCTTGGTTCTATTGAGGCTACATTAGCTAGCCGAGTAATAGAGACAACCATTTAATTAAACGCTCTGCTGATGATTCTCCTCTCAAAGCTGTGACTGTTAACCATTAATCACTGGTGCACACCTAATTTGCAAGGACAACAGTACTGGGATGAGTCTGCACAGGGCCAGAAAAGGTCTGGCCTCTCCAGTAAATCTTCACAACTAATCAGTAAGCACAGTTAATAGCAAGAACACGTTCTAATCAGACTCTCTCACCAAACATTACATACTTGAGGATAATCAGGCAGACATCCAGTACCATAGAATTATCTAATGATGTTTTTTTTTTTCTTCCTTGTTTTGTTTCTCACCTAAGGTAATCCTGCCCTTCTCAAGGGTGCTCTGAGTGGGCTCAGTGGAGGATCCTGGCAGCCCTGGGTCCTGCATCATTCAGGCCAGGGCATGTGAGAGTAGGTCTATTCTTCTGGGGGGTTTTGGCGTTTTGTTCCAGCCTGCTGGCGACTGATGCAATAGACTGGAGATGATTTACTTCTGTTTATTATTGAATCACGGAAGAAGCAAAAATGATGAGAAAAAAAAGAAGAAAGGACTGCCTTGCCCAGAATGCACTGCCTGCATTTTAATTAAGTTGGGACGAAAAACAGGTCTATCCTCAGTCGATTCATAAAAATGACCTTCATTGTAAATTACCATAATGAAATACGAAGAGGCTCAGTCGGGGGTGGGGGGGTTTGTTGGACGGTGGGTGTGATTCTGGAAAAGAACCCATTGTGGTGCTCTGAGGATGGCAGAAGAGGACGTTTCTGTTTGTCTCCATGGCTACTCAGTGGTACATTGATGCAGAAAAGACAACAACTAAAATGGAATTGAACAGAATGTTGTCACGACGTGTACTTGTCCCCCATCAATCACATTTAGAATCAGTAATGAGGATTATTGTTAATGTTTCTTACTCCATTAATGTGTGGAGAGAATGTTATTAAGATCATGGGGAAAACACTGTGAAGAGCTAAATTGAACGAGTTAATTGTTAAAAGTTGTTCTCAAAAAATCAAAATTTATAATGAAAAAGTGACTCTCATGTGCAAGCACAGTTTGTGTCAAAAGGAGTCTGAAAAACAAAATTAAGACAAAAATGGCCTCAAATGCTTCAAGGAACACACTCTAAAAGATCCATTTAACTGAACATTTTGCTGAGAACAAAATCATCCCAAGTGTGTCTCACCAGAAAACCTGAGGTATGTTTCTAACAGAACTAATGATCCAGAGAGAATTCGAAAGGAACAGGACTTCCAGCTACCTAGAACATTTCAACAGCACTCTGAGAAACACACCCGTTGAAAACTCTTAGTTAGAATCTTAATTCATAAAAATGATATTTAATGTAATGTAATGTTTGATTGACCTTCCAAGGACAAAACAACAACATTTTTGCCTCCCGTAAAAGTTTATCTTTTTTCATCATAACAAAATGCTATCTTGTTTGATATTTAAGAATTTCCCAAATAACCCTGCAAATCTCTCCAGCTTTGTTGGGATGAAGCTGTCACAGTTCAATGTTTCATAGGTAAAGCTCAAGGTTGCTACAAACGGCACTCAAGATTCCCTGGGGCACGGTGCAGTGAAGCAGACTCATGCTCAAAGTTATCATGCTGCGCTTGAATATCATTTCTCCACAGCTTAATGAGTGCAGAGGAACAAAAAAAAAGAAGTAATTTGGAATAAACCTCCTTGGCTGTCCCTAGTGAACTCCTCACTGAAGTCCTCTTTCCTCCTCCTGCGTTTAACGTTGACTTTATTCCCTACCCAGGCACTTTTCTTTTGATTCTAAAACACTGTCAAATTTCTTTCTTTGCAAGTCTTTCTATGTTTAATGATGCATGTAAATGCATATACCCCCCCCCCTCCCCAGACAAGTGGGAATATTGGCATTGCTCCCTGCATGGACTCACAGAGGGACAGTGCCTTCCTTCCCACCAATAGGAGTTTTCTCTCTTCCCTCCCTCCCCAGGTTGGGAAAATACATACATAAAACCTATACCCCAGGAGAAAGCAATTACCGTTCTCTCAGTCCCATCCCTCTTCACAACAAACTCTTTTATTGATCTTGTGATAATTACCTTAGTCACATCTGAAAGCACCTGGAACAGATTGGTGGCTCGCGTTATTGATTACCCCTGGGCTACCCTTCGCAGGTCATTGTATAGCTACTGTACATTACCAGATGATATCTGTTCTCCCCTGCTCTCCCATATAACTAACTCTTATTGTTACTGCACAGGGGGCGGGGCAGCGGCGGGGGGGAGGAGGAGGAAGGGCGGGGGATTGACAAAGGGTGTTTTGCCCCAGGCATCTGGTTTCGAACGCCGGGCACTTCGGAAGCAGTCAAAACAAAACCGTTCCATCATCTTCCTCCTTTGTTAACATTCTGTGGCTTTCCCTTCTTCAGCCGACCCCAACATCAAGGTTGGACAAAAACTCTCAGCTCTGCTCTGCTTTACTCAGTGAGCAGTCCTTCACCTGAGGTGTCCCCCCCCCCCTAATGAAAGTGCTATTTTAACCCCAGAACCACACTTTTTTTATCTGAACGTGACCTTTCTGTGTTGGGCGTGGCCAGCGGCCTGCCCTGGGAAGCACCAGCTGGATCTGATGCTTCATTACCCTGTTCTGGGCTTGCCGGAGCGTGACCCTGGAACTTTTGCCTGCTAGCCACACAAAAGCCCACCAACCAAGTGAACACACAGAGCAGGCTCCTCCCATGACCTCCAGACTGCACCGGCTTCTGCCTCCACCAGAAGGCTCCACCATGGAGGATGTACATTCGCGCCTTTTAGAGTCAAGTTTAGCATGGCTAACATGGAGTTCTAATATGTTTTTCGACAGCTAATTCTGGTTTGATCGAAAAAGACTTATAGAAACAACATGAGTTGTTGTATTTCTCAGGAAAA
>BROE01000006.1:12584039-12716290 GCA_036571765.1 Plecoglossus altivelis | reverse complement strand
TTTTTTTATCTGAACGTGACCTTTCTGTGTTGGGCGTGGCCAGCGGCCTGCCCTGGGAAGCACCAGCTGGATCTGATGCTTCATTACCCTGTTCTGGGCTTGCCGGAGCGTGACCCTGGAACTTTTGCCTGCTAGCCACACAAAAGCCCACCAACCAAGTGAACACACAGAGCAGGCTCCTCCCATGACCTCCAGACTGCACCGGCTTCTGCCTCCACCAGAAGGCTCCACCATGGAGGATGTACATTCGCGCCTTTTAGAGTCAAGTTTAACATGGCTAACATGGAGTTCTAATATGTTTTTCGACAGCTAATTCTGGTTTGATCGAAAAAGACTTATAGAAACAACATGAGTTGTTGTATTTCTCAGAGTGGATCTTCTGGCTACAAAACAAGAGAAAGCGGTCTTAAAGCAACTTTATTGCAAACAAATGAAAGTTAAAGCCGACCGCATCCCACATATTGTTTCTAGAGTGGCTGCATCATTTCACTGTATGTCACACTGGTGCCGTTCGCTGCTTGCTAAACCTTCTTGTTTTCATCAAACCTCATGGATGCTGCCAAGTCTTATTTTTACGTGAAGTTTATTGACTCACAGAAAATACAGTATTAGTACACATGAATTAAATATTAAAACGGAGTGCTTTATTTGTGAGAGATTCATAATGTATGTAGGAATAAATCAATTGGCCCAGCAAAGGGAACAACTTTTAATTAGAAAACCCAATAAATGTTGCATGGTGAGGAAGGCAGACACAAATTTAAACTTGTTCCAAGATCTGTAATTATTTTAGCATTGGGACTGTTTTGTTGAGCTGTATAGAGACACGTCTTCCCATAATTATCAGCGGGGTTTAGTCTCATGTGTAAGATAAAGAGAGACTTGAATGACTCTAGTTTATTGCAAACGAATCCATGTAAGCTGATAGTGGTGCTATCACAATGAGTGGCTTAATTAGTGTACCGAATAACACCAATGTGACTGCGAGCACAACAAAAATCATCATTCGCAATGTCTCAACTATTCAATCACTGTCATCACATTCAGGCTTACTAGATTTTTTTATACGGAAATGAAATGACTGGATTTGTTAAGCTCTTTTCTTGCGTTAATGAATTTCTATGATGCCTCAGTGTGGAATCGTCCTGTCTGAGCTCTATGGTTGAAACCAAAGACAGGCATCAAGATGTTCTGCTGTGTAGAAAAGAGTGCCTGTGTTGTATGTCTTCGGTGCTGTAATGTCTTTACATAGAATTCAGCAAATGCACTGCAGACACAATAAGGCAGAAACATTGAACAACAATTTTCTATGCTAACCAAAAAGGATCTGTAACTAGTCTAATTTATTCAGTTGGGTATAATGTGTGGTTTCCAGGGAGAAACAAGGGTTGTGGTGTGTGCGTGTGTATGCGTGTATGCGTGTGTATTTGTGTGTATGTGTCTGTGTGTGTATGTGTGTGTGTATGTGATTGTAAGGGGTGGTTGTTTTTGTTCCCAGTGTATTTCCAGTCATCTGATATGAAGCTGTAACACCGTTATGATTTTCCACGGCTGTCAAATCAAATCTATTGTTGTGTGAAAGGTCACTGTCCGGGCAGGGATTGGAGAGATATTTTGGTTGTCTGCCCCTTGAGTTGGCTTGATGTGCGCTTCAGCTCCGTTCAGCCGGGCGGTGCATGCTCCGCGACTGCCAGGTGCAGCTTAGAGGACAGGTGCGCCAGGAGGGGATGTCTCACCTGAGCCATCTGGGGTGAACCGGGCTGCGGGCAGGTGTTCAACACCACCAGGTGGAGAGCAGATGTGACAGACAATGTTCCCCTCCTCTGTGTGTCACTAGGAATAACAGTTGTTCTTTCTGGATTACTGTTGGACAGGCGTGAGCACGGAGCCAGGGCCCTTGTTCTGCGCCCAATTTAGGCAATTAAAAACAAAGGTCACATGTGGAGCCTCAGATGGTGAACTTCCTCTCGGGTCAGAGACAGAAAAGGACAGTTGACATTATTCCCGCGCCATTCGCCAGCTAAGGCAGACAAGTGATAATTAAGCAAGGAAAAACAAAAGAACAAATGTTCTTTATTAACCTTTGTAAATCATTGAATCAACCTAAACAATCAGGATTTCACTTGTGAGGTAAACCCTGGAAACATCTTTGACATTCTGAGAGCATCGGCTTATGTAGGGCTCGCACATACATTTTTCCTCTAACTTCAATGTTTATTGCCCGACACGGGTGATCAATATGCTGTTGATTTCAAGAATAACCTTCAAGAAAACTGTGTTTTCCTCAGTCGCATCTCCAACATCATTGCATCACTTCACAGAGTGCAAAATCAATGGTTTCAGGAGTGGAAAATATCTTGCGCTAAGATTTCATTCCCATGGGGAACAAAAATTCTGGAAAAAGGAAGAGCCTTGCAGGCGATTTAGAGAACAGTTTCTGAGCTTTTATTGAACATCACCGTGGTTGACGGCTGAACGACGGAGCTTTAAACCTGACTGAGAAAGGAAAGCACAGAGGCCCCTGCCTAAGCGTATAGTGGCAGGACAATTACAGCCAAATAATGTCTGCTTTTGAAGTAGATGGGTGTGTGATCCCTGGAGGCGACAGGAAGCAGATCAGGGTGGTGAGCACGGACGACACCCAGCAGAATGCTGTCACTAGGACTCCCTCTGGACGGAAGGGAAGGAGAAGAGACGCCAGGCTCTTAGTGAGTGGGTCTGTCGTGGCCTGAGGGCTGCTGGCTGGGCTGCTACACGTGCGATTGTGTTGGGCCACCGCTGATGAGGTCATTTGCCGGAGATGTGCGATGGCCTTATTCTGGCTAGTTACTAAATTGCCATTCTAGAATAATCTACCATGAGACGATGCAGTCCAGTTAGCAGTTCCAAGGACTGCTGTATGACCTATCTGTTTTTGATGATCAGTCAAGGATAGGGTTAGTATAGTTAGTATAGAGTTCAGTGGTTAAGAGTTCAAATTTAGACCCTTGTCAGGGTGGGATTGAGTTGACGGCAGGAGAGAGAAGTGCTTTGTCTACCTTAGTGTCGAGGTAAGTGTATTTTACTCCCCGTAGTGTGAGAGGTGTCCTCTAGGTTGTATCGCTGTCCGTGGTCCTGAGGCCCCTCTGTGCTGGCACTGAATCAATAAGAAATCACACAAGCGTGCTTGCAAGGATATAGCCGTATGCCCTTTCTTTACTTTTTATTTGAATAAAGTTCAACAATTCAAAATATTGAGTTATATTAAACACTTCGTAATTGTTCCTTATTTAATAAAGCTGTACCTTCTGTATCTACTGTTAGAGCTTCATCTCCCCCAGTACTAAAACATGTTTCTGGAAGTAGCTTTCACACTTTATAGACCAGGTGTGGGTTTTCAACCACCGTGAAACCAGCCAGGTGTGAAGTTATGGAATGTTAAACCTTGTTAGTTTATTGGACATATGGACTGGTCTGGAGAGCTGTGCTTGCAGCTTGGTGGATGACGTGCTCCATATATCAGTGACAGACACAGGATGGCAGGAAAAATGTCGACGCTGCTCCATTCTGACCTGGATCTGAGGGGAATCTTAATTAAAAGGGGAGCAAAACGTGAGGCTCTGAGGCTGTAAAGAATTACTTCTGCCAGTAATATGTGGACATTACTTTTACAGTTGTGAAAAGTCATTTGGGACCAGGGTTTATTACCTTTCTGCCCTTTCAGTCAGATATGACCTTGCGGGTCTCCCTACCGGACGACCAGCTGCGATCCATGATTCATTTAACGCCTTGTGGGCCCTGCCAGACCGCACGAGCCCTCCCAGCTCATGTGCTGTTGATTAAATGCGGAAGAATTCATATTTAAAGCGTATGCTGGATGAAAATTAATGATATTCAGCGACGTGGCAGAGCACAGTATGGAGGGGTCGCGACAGGCAATTTATAAGAGATTCACTTCAATTTACAATTTAGTCTGTAATCATCACAAGACCTCCTCTGCACATAGCAGACTGCGAAGCATACGAACGGAACACTAATGGCACAGAGTGTTTGTAAAATGTGGTGGAATTATGAGAAGTATGAGTAGTTCGTTCCACAGAGTGATATAAATGTCATTACAGTGCATTGAAGCAGGAAATGTAGCCTTGGGAGGTGGGGACTAGCCTGTGGGTGTGAGTGCTCCACATATGGCCATGAAAGCCGGACACAAAGAGGACATGTGGGATCGAGCGGAGCCTACTGAACTCTTTATCATTCTGACATCATTGTGCAGAGCTGAGACAAGGACTAGCAGAACTTCTGGGGAGTCCAGAACTACCGGGAGGAATTCTAGAGCCACTGTGAAAGGTGAGATATTGTAACTCTCTCTGCAAGGGTCAGATCAAGGCACATCCAATGAACACATTGTCAGGGTTAGGGAACCCAATCACAGAATCATACCACAGACAAGAATCAGGCTGCAGAACAGTCATTTATAAAGTCGGTTAGAGTGGCTCAGATGGAGAAAATTGCCTTTCAAAGCCAAATTGAATCTTCCTCTTGACCTCCAAATGTTGACAATGTTTCACAATGGGTTCAAAGGTGGAACCAGGTTCAACAGGTCATCTATCCCCTCTCATGCTCGCTCTTGTTCAATTCCTCTGCCCCTCTTTCCTCCCTCCCCCTTCCCCCCCGCCCCCCACCCACCCCCCACCCCCCCCCCACACACACACACACCACCTCTGTAGTCTGTGCTCAAGCTCCATGTAAACAGCCCTGCGGCTGCGTGGCTGCTGGCTCAGATTTGGCCTGTTTTCAACCATTACGGAAAAGGTGCTCACCTCTGGTTCTTGTGGCAAAATCCCCCCCTGATTCTCCCTTGGGTGGCAAACACATGCTGCCAGGCAGACAGGGACAAATGTAACTTGTCAGTTCCAAAAACTGCTTTCCATTCATACTTTCAACTGCTGTTCCATGGATATGATACAGTGACAGAGAGGACAGGGGGTGATGAAGCTCCAGAGCCACAGAAAGATACTTTCATCTTCTAATGGCTGTGTCTTTCTTATTCTTAATGGATATTTTTTTTATATACACTGAAGATGCTGTTTATTTAAGTGTGAAAAATAACATAGGTCAGCAATAACAGCTTTTGCAGTCAGACTTGAAGCAATATTCCTGCCAGCTTCTCATTGCTGACAGAAAAAGCTCACAAAAGGTGTAGCAGCCTTGATAAGAATCCAGTAAGTAAAAAGTAAAGAGAATCCATTAAGGTAAATGGTAGGAAAAACACATCAATAAACCACAAAGTTCCATTAATTCTGCGTTTAAAGGTCTAAATGGTTTCATGGTGAATTTTGTGTGAAGACAGAGACGCTGCAGCCTTTTCTCTAAGATTAAATTTAACCATCACTAAATGACACTGAATCATTAGTATTATGCAGACATTCTATTCATTAAAGTCTCTAATCACTGAGAATAATTAAACTGATAATAATGGCACTTTGCAAAATGAAAACTAAGGTCTTATCTTTGAAAGCAGGAAGCATTTTAATGAAATTATGAATTATAGTTAAATCAAACCACTATTATATATATATATGTTTAAACACAATCATGCATCCGCTGCTTATTTTATATTGTGACCCTAAACATGATTTTGTTTCACAAGGCCGGGCCTTTGTGTGGCCAAAACGCAGATTATCTCAACTTCCTGTGTTTGTGATTAAAACCCCTAAATGAATCCTCATAATGATGTTTTGAGAGACGTGATGAGACACCTGCTCACTGATGGAACTCTGGAGGCTCCTCTGCTCTGCATGGGAGTACCTGATGTTCACCACAATTAAATATTGGGTTATAGTCAGTCGATGAGACCTAACCACCTCTTTATCACTGTAATGTCTCTCTCATCGCGAGCAAAAGGGCAGAACTGAACTTTCACGGCAAGACAACTGAGACAGATCATGGCGATAACTTGGCTCCAACTGAGAAATGTTTCTTGGTAAACTGCTTGCTATTCTAGACCGTGACTTGTGTTACATGCTGTCATTTCACATTCAGCGCCAGACTTTTTAGGGGCAGACATTGTGCAATGACCATGACAAGTTTTCCCAACCGAAAATAAATAAATAAAGAAGACAGGAGACGACCCGCTCGGGGTGGGGTGGGAGGATGTGTGTGTCGTGTTTCTGACTCAACGTTAGTCACATACCAGACAGGATTTGGGTCAAAGTTTCTGTTATGCCAGTGCAGTCAGCCTGCGAAGCCGTGCTCACACACATAACAACACAGTTGTTCTGCCGATGCTAATGCTTACCGGGACTAGCAAGACACTGCAAACGCATTCAGACTCGTGTCCAACCCGTTTCAACAGTCCGTCTAAAACATGCACACAGCTGTGACTAAAACATGTCCTTTGTGATATTTGCTCACAATGGAAAACAAAGATGACACATAACATCACATGGGGGAAGTATTCTATACAAGGTCTGATCTTTCCCATCCTCACAACCCTTTAATAAAGGTATCGTTGATTTCATTCATTCATGAGACAACAAGCACAATAAACATCCAACATAAAGGCTACTTTGTCAGCAGTGTGTCTACACAACGCGTGAACCTAACTACATGTTGTAAGGCTTGTTATCATGTTGCCTCACCATGGCAACGGCCCCATCTCTACGGTGGAGTAACATGAAGCAAACTCAGGGGTACAGTTTGACAATACATCCGCCCACTAATGTGCTGAAAGGTTCATTTAATTAAGTCTTCTCATCAAAGGGAACGTGAATGGACAAAGGGCGTTTTAACCTTCCTATAGCCTGTGCGTTCTTTTAACCTTCCCATAACACACGCTTCCTTTTTGAATATATTCACGAGACTGCAACGCTGACTTTCGCTGGAATTAAACCTACAGAGAACATAGCCAAGAGAAGATAGCCTGAAATGTGTTTTTATGGAGCTCAAGCTGTAGAGTAGCATTCGATAATGGTTTCCCAGTTGTAACGTGAAGGTGAATTGCACACACAGAAAAATCACAGAAACAATTTTTTCCTCTGCGTTCAAGCTGTTAAAAGAATCAACATTTGTTTAATGCTGCACATGTCATGCACCAAATCACATGTTTCAATACACACAACTGCTGTTTTAACTGACCCTGATGTAAAACATCTGCACAGAATTGTAATTAGTACCTTTTTATGACTAGAACAGGGGCATTTCAAGGGCCTAATTAGAAGCATATGATGTATGTCTATATTTCTGCTCTTTATATTTATACAGCCACACAGTATTAGACAGTATAATATATTATAACATAATGAACTAAATACACACACAGATATATAGTGTGCAGTTTGATGCCCTAGGCTATTTAACTCACAGCGTACAACTGTATGGCTTTAATATAGCAGAGTACAGCTCTATCCCCTGAGCTCTCTCACATGATTCGTTTAGTAGATCCCTTTTCACAAACCCCATTCTAACCTCTGTGTGAGGTGTGAGGTGGCCTTCCCATTCTGCTGCAGCTTCAATGCTTAACATTGATCTACTCCACACATGTTGAGTCAGTGCAAACCTGGGTATCAGCATGATATCTCCCGTTTTCCATGAGAGGCACATGCACTGATGAGTCACTAACTCACGCGCAGCACCTGGCGTTCTCCTTCCAGAGCAGCCTGAGCTGCAAGTGGGAGGGTAGACGCCTCCCTATTTAATGTCTGACCCTAAGTCCAAACGTTCAGATGTGCGTCGGGAAGCGTAAGCTCACCTTTAGGGGGGAGGGGGGGGGAAGGGGGAGCCTCAGGGAAGAGAGCCTGAGGGGAAACCGTAACAGCAGTGCTTGCAGAAGCTCTCCCGGCGTTAGGTCTTGTTTACAACCATGCTAGGTCTAGTGCACTGTGTCTACCTCCTCAGTCTGTCTCCAGCTTTAATGCCTTGATTACAGACTGTCAGAACCTGGTTCTCTTGCTGATTGATATGATGGAGCTGTCTGCTTGCATGTGTGTGATGCTATAGTCTGCAGCGAGGCTATATACTGTAGTCTGTGTGAGGCTAAGGACTGCATCCACTTCATTCTGAAGTAGACACAACTGAATACTGGAAACACACGAAAGCTTCCATACACCTGACTATTGCCCAGATGAGTTCGCTTGCAGGTGGGGTGGAAAAAGTAAGGCAGATGATCATTTGTGGTCTCAAAAGAAATAGTGCCTTAACCTTGATAAGCCAATGCATCAAACTTTGTTTCTCAGTGATGATGGATAAAAGGCTTTGGATTGTCAGCAACACTGTGAGAGGGTGTCAGTTCACACTGGTCTGTGAAAAGGAGTGATCCCACGCCTCATCCTGCCACACTAACACATTGTCTTGGCTTTGAAGGCGAGCTGTCATACATGTTTGATCGTGGAAACCCAAAAAAAAACCCACACGCAAAAACAACTGTCACGAAAATGGTTGCCCCCAATCTGGGCCCAACCACACAGAAGTGGTAATTTTCTAGTGCAGTGGTTTCAGATGTGACTTATTAGGATGTTGATCCCGTGCCATGGCTAGATTTCCCCAGAACTTTGCTAATGACCAAACGAACCTCCAGCAACAAGCTGCGAGCGTGAGATCTCCTCCCTCACGTCTGGCCTAGCCCCTGAGCTCCCCTTCCTCCTCAACACACACACACACACACACACTTCCTATGGTACCTCGTGCCAAGCTACCGGCGAGCAACCAGCTTAGACTTGGTCTGGTTGATTCTTGGCAACAAGTGTAGAGGACAATCAAATTGAAGAACGTAGGACACAACTAGGTTATTGCCTTATTGATTTCTGCAAGGGCAATTTTTTTTCACTCAGAGTCAGGGTAATGATGTGTCATTTTGTAGAATGTGTGAGAACCTGGGCTAGAGTAGAATTCGTAAACCTGGTGTAATGACCGAGATCATAAGTAATAGAGCAGGAAGACTGCAGGCTCTCTTTCTTTCTTTTTTGTCCCTTTTCAAGGCGCAGCCTTCTGTCCGAGGCTCATGATCAGACTCCTTCTTGTAGAACAAAGACATGCCCAGGGTTTGAAGTCTGGTCTGGCCACTGGGGACCTTCCAGCGCCCTTCTAAAAAAAAAAAAAACACTGGCATGAACTCATATTTGCATTCATGAAAAACGAAAACAACCCCCCCTCCCAAAAAAAATAGCATTGAAGCTCTCCTCCACCCCATGTCTCTCTCAGAGCTCCGGTTGAGCCGCACCCTTTGTAGTGCTGTTCTTCTAATGCCATATTTCTTCAGATTGTGGCGTGCTGAAGCCACACTAGGCTGAGTTTAGATGAACAGAGGAGCGTGATGTCACGCTGCATGACTGACAGTAGTAATGGATGATAAATCCAAGGTTCAGGTGCTGTTTGATCGTAAATCAAACTCAGACTCTCTGCCAGGCTGAGTCAAATCCATCAGGCTTTGGTGCAACAGGGACCGCTGCCTCAGAGAGCAGTATGGGTAGAATGTATTTGGGCGTGGGTAATAGTTCATCCCTGGAGCAGACGCTATACGCAGCGGGAATCGTGTCAGACAAATCGAGGGGTTTTGTTTACTTTCATTCAATTTAAATTGTTCAAAGAGACGGACAGGGCGAGGATACAGAGCACAGGTACGACCCAATGATAATGCAAGCAAACCTCCAGTCAGAATGACAAACTGACTGGAACATGGTTATTTATGTTCCCATGATGTTTAAATCTGAATCACATGTCACGTGCCATGGAGGCACTTTCTCAGTTTTTGAATCGGAAATCTCACTGTATTCTGCACAAACCCAAGGCGACAGTGTACCGGTTGTACAGTACAATGCACTACCAACAACATTCAATCTACTTTAATCTTTAAATCTATTTAGAGAATAGACCATCCACTAATAGAATTTGAACGGCTCTGATGATCACATTTATAACCATATCTCCATTGCTAGATGGGTCTATGAAATCTGAATACAACATCTGCTCTGTAGAAGAAGCCAAAACAGTTTAAAGGAAACGGAAGGATGGTTCACTAATATGTTGTTTGGCTGCTCTTTTTTTTGTGCAAGGTCATCATAAAGATAAAAATAATCTCCGGTGACAAATTTGTTTTCTAAAGGTTTCACTCTCCTTCTCTATGGCACCAGAGAAACGCTGCCCGATTCTGCTGACTCCAATAGAACGCTTTGATGGGGCCTGATGAATTGGCCTGTCTTTCCTGTAATTCACATGCCTCCAACGCTTGTTTTGGGCTCAGTAAATAAGTGGTAGAAAATGGTCTTTTGGGATTCCATGCTCAAAAGGGAAAACAGCTGCATTGTGTCTAGACACATGTCGAGGCGTGTCAAATATCTCATCTGATGGAGAAAAAAACCACGGGCAAACTTGACTGCGGGAGGTAATTGTGCAAATGTAAATACACAAAGCTGTGTAGCAGGAGAGACAATTTGTCAATTTAGCTTACTCTTGCTGACAACAATATGCAAGTTTTGGCTTGAGTTCAACTTTTGATGAGAATACGTATGCCTCCAACACTGGTGGTGAATGTAGGCGGGCCTGTAATAGAAAAGAAGATCCCTTCCCCTGCTGTGAAAAGGTATAGCTGTGTAGCGCTGGATATTCATTTACATGGAAACACTACGTGGGAAGAGCTTACTGCTTAGAAAGCCTCAAGCATCATGAATGTGCTGTAGTATGTATGGTACCGTGTGTATGGTACAGTATATATGGTACAGTATGTGTGGTATGGTACAGTATATCTGATACAGTATGTGTGGTACAGTATGTATGGTACAGTATATCTGATACAGTATGGATGGTACAGTATGTGTGATCCATTATGTAAGGTACAGTATGTATAGTAGAGCATGTGTGATACATTGTGTATGGTACGGTATGCGATACATTATGTATGGTACAGTATGTGTGGTGCAGTATTTATGGTACAGTATGTGTGGTACAGAATTTGTGGTACAGTATTTATTGTGCAGTATGTGTGGTACAGAATGTGTGGTACAGTATTTATGGTACAGTATGTGTGGTACAGTATGTGTGGTACAGTATGTGTGGTAAAGAATGTGTGGTACAGTATGTGAGGGTGGTTGTAATAATATGATCTGGCCTTTGAACCTCTGATAGCATTTTGTTGGTATCATTTTAATATCTTATTCCCCTAAATGTTTGTATAAAACAATGTAACCAATCCCTGGTAATTGGTCATCAGGGATGACTTCTCACTTGTTCACCAATAATGTCTTTCAAATATGTGGGCAGATTTATGTCAAAGCACTTCTGAGCCAGCCAATTATGTGTCTGGAGAAGACAACGTTGGCGAAAGACGAACTTCAGATGGTAAGCCAAAGATGATTACACGTTCATTTGAACATTAACAAGGTGACACTAGTCAGGACTGTAAACTCTCAGAAAGACAACTGCATTTACTAGGGCTCTAGGGTTCCTTGTGTGTGTATGTGTAGCAGCTTTAAAAGCTGGTCTTTAAAGGCTAAATGCTTTAAGTACTCACATCAATTAGAGCATCTTTTCTGCTCACTATGAATACCAGAGCCTGGATCCGAAAGGATCTACTTGTGCCTTTCTGCAAAGTCAGTCCCACAATTTTGCTGCTTTTGTGGAGGAATAGATTTTCTGAAGGTACTCCTTCCCAAAAAGCCTCTTTAAGTTTAGTGGCAAAACATTTCCAAGTACTCATTCAACATTTGAATGGCTGTTTTACAGACTCTGCCTTCCTTAAAAGGCTATAGTGTATGCGGTTTCTTAAATGGTTGTCATTTTCACTGAGACATTTCTTTCATACCTACTTTTAGGTTGAATCCAGCTATGTCATCGTCTTTGTAGCTTTGAAAATTCCTTTCTACTCTATGCCCGCAGCAACATTCAAACATGTTTATTCTATACCCCTTTTTTCCTAATTGAAATCATCCAGTTCGGTATCACAGACAGATGGTGCTGAGCACCGCCATGTGAAAGCATACAGCAAGAACACGGGCAGCCATCAAATACCTTTGTGCGGAGACATGCTTTACACATAATCCATTCTGACTTTTGCTTAGGTAAGCTTGGCTTCACCTTAGAAAACAAAGAACTAGACAACAAGAGTGCCAAACTCCCATGGTGGGGGAGCCGTGATGTCTCTTAGGGCACTGGCAGCTTTGCTATGTAGACATATTGCAAAGGCATGCCTTGTGAGCAGCCCAGCGGATGAAGATAAGTGTTTTTCTGTGTCTCTGGGGCGTAGACAAAACAGTCCCCTTATCTTATATTCACCACACTAAGTGAAATGAAATGTAACATGCTGTGTTCAAGTGTCTAAGCATAGATTTGCTGTAAATCGTGCTGTAAAGTGTGTGTGTGTAGGTGTGTGTGTGTGTGTATGCATGTATGCGTGTTTGTGTGGAAGGGACATGGCCGCCCTGTATGTTAATAACTTTGCCGTTTGTTTTGTTGTACTTGATAAAGGGACCCAGAGTCAGTAATTGTTTTTTTGCGTGTGGATCACAGCTATTTCTGACCAACCGCACTTCAGCCCTGCTCAATCAACACTGGTCACCAAGGTTGCTCCATCAGACTCAGAAATCCATCTTATTCTGTGAGAAAAGGTTGAGTTAAATCGATAACGCATTGTAACCTTTCTAGAAAAAAAGAAAGAAAACGTGTTGAGCCGTACCACCGTCTGTTTAATTCAGATGTGATTGTTTTTTATTGTGTGAGAAGAAGACTAACAACAGTGTGAAGAGTAGCTCAGAATATCAATCTTACCTCCTCAAGAGACGTGTCTGTCTGATTGAAACTCATATTGACTAAGTAGGTCATTCTTCAGTCATCAACCTAGTGCTAACTACTCGGTGAGATCATGTTACATTGTCATCCCCCTGCAGTTCCATAGAACAGAAGTTACTGCCAGCACTGGAAATGTGTTGCATGACAACATACTTATCTCCCATTCATCTTGGATAACATCGTGACAGCCGGATATAACAGACTGTAGTTCTGTCATCATTTTCCAGTTCATTTTTCATCCTTTGCTTTCTCTCCCCTCCCGTTTCCCCCCTCTCCAATCCTCTGTGGCTCCCTCTCATCGTCTCAACACGTCCCTCCTTCCTGCTGGTGCCCGGCAGTGTCTGGTTGAAACATCCTCTCCTCCAGCCATCCTCTGTGAGTTGCCAGAAACTTTCTCCCTGCTTTTGGCCTCGGATCTGTGGATCACCTTGGGCACAGAACAAAATATGAAACCAGGACGTGAGATACAGGCACAGTCCCCTCCGCCACTATCTCCTGCCATGTAATTTTGGAAGCCTTGCAGTTTGGGTGGGTTATTCCCTGTGTAGTACACTGCAGAGATCTAAGCTGCTTCCACAGTAGAGAGCCCTTGCTCCTTTCTCTGTGAGCCTCTGCTCTGTCTAACAGACACCCAATCTCTGGTCTGGAAGATTACACAGCTATCAACCATGGCCATTCCTACTGTATACATGAGACATTTCTCCACGCTTACAACTCCCATGAATCATTGTGTGAAGCGCACTTGTGGCAGTTGAGAGCTCTGTCTCTGTACTGTACAGTATATTACAGTGTACACTGCACGAAGGCTTGAGGGATGGCATGATTGGCACCTATCGCTCTTTCGTTCTTCCTTTCATGTTCTCTCTCTTTCTTCCTCCCTTATTTGTAAAATGACCGTGAGACAAACAAAAAAAAACTATTCGCAAGCCAGCACATTAGTCATCACATCCACCGAATGGAATCATTGAACACACCACTGCTGTGCGTTACCATCCATCCGTCTTTCCGTTTCAGATCATATCTTTTCTAGTTTTCTTTTGGGGAGTGGAGGAAGAAGGGAGAAAAGAGACAGTCAGTGGGAGAGAAAATGGCTAGAATACAAAGATGGCCTTTCCTTTGTTATCCTCCAACATCCTACTTCTGCATCTTTGAAGTCAGCATCTGCATGTGGTCGGTCATGATGGCTACTGTCCTTTGATCACCTTTACTGTATGTTAGACGAAGACTCCAAGATGGGCTGCCTGCCTGGTTCCTGAATTGCAAAGGGGCCAACAAACTGCTCATGTTCCTGCAAAGTGTGGAGCCAAACACTACACACCCAAACCCCAGGATCCATCATCTATCAGGCTCTGTGATTAGACACAGAAAATGTGGGCAGGCACGTTATTATTATTGCGAAATCATGCATCATGCATTCATGTTCAGCTTCATTTGCATGTTATTAGCATAAGTAATTATTGAACTTAAAAGTATAATTATGCATATAATCAGTCCACTTTAAATGTACAAAATACTTCTTGTCCAATCGAAATGCGTGAATGACAGACTTGGAGCAAGAGGAAAAGGACGTTCCAAACAGTCCCACCGTACAGTACAGTATACCTGCAGAACCCAACTGGTGTTTCTCAGTGTTTACAGGCTGTGCCAGCAGCCTGAGAGAAAAGGGAGGGTGTTCCATGAGAGGACTTTGAATAGAAGCCTTATTTAATGAATCCTCTTTGCAGCAATTGATCACAGAGAACGTGTGACATCTCAAGCGTTTCATGCGTTCTGTCTGTTTTTTTCTTCCCGTACATATATTTGATTGTTGTGCAATCATGTGCATTGCGTGCAACAAATGCACATCAGTTAGCTATCAAAGATGCCAATCAAATGTGGGATGTTCGGTTTGAAAGCCGACTTCGTCGATGATCTAACATGATAGGAATCAGTCCTCTGAATTATTGGACGCAAGCAGAGGAAAGAGTAGTGTCAGTCTTTTTTCCCCATTAAAGAGAATATTTTTGTTATTGAAGTTGAACCTCTATCAGGGTTGTGCAGGCAATTACACCGAATGCTGCCATGCATGAAATCCCAGCTGGTTGTTATTGATAAATTTCCAAACACCTCCAAAGACTTTTCGAATTACCTCTCTCCTTTATTAAAACTTTACTCATGCATTTTAATTTTTTTCCCCTCTTCCTCCGCTTCCATCCAGAGGGCGAGCGAGCGAGCGAGCGTGCGCCGCGAGGGCCCTGGGTGCTGCGCACGCCGAGAAGCGAAGCGCTGGCCGTAAGAACAGACAAGCTCTATTTATCTGGTTCAGACGTTCAGATGGACAGCCGCTCATTATAAGCAGAGGCAGCATACAGCCAAACACACTTAGTGGCCGTATCTGTATTCTAGTGGCGTCCCTGGGTATTAACACAAGTCATTTCTCTTTTACATGGCTGAATGAGATTCAGAAAAAAAGAGAAAAAGAACAGTGTGAAGGTCAAACTGAAGACCGTGTTTTTTCAAGGTGAAGCGCTCTTGCTTCCCGAGCAGCCGTGGCTCGTGGTTTGCTGTTGTTTCCCTCAGGAGAAGGTTATGCTTCTGCCGATTATGCTGCGGTCTTAATTCGATCGAGTGATGATGTATGACTGAAGAAAATGCATATGAATTAGTAAAAATAGCACATAAGTTATTTAAGTATGCCAGAGAATTGCCCCTTTCACTGACAGGTGACATGAGTATTGCAAGCTTTTACACTCCGAAGGATACACTTAAGTAAGCATGGATTTTTTTGCGTCTCAAACATATTGGAGACACACTTCAATTAACGCACACAAACAACATCCTCTCACTGATTTTGAAATGCTTTTAGCGAATCACATCCCGCAGGCTCCTGTTTCCCTTTAAACGGAAACTGCAGCAAGGTGGACAAAAGAGTTGAATTGTTGGGCAGCAAACCAAGCGCACCCTATCCCTCTCAGCGTGTGGGTGAGTGTGTGGGCCGTGCGTCCTCTTTGCTAGCTAGTACCCTCAGCTTGGTCATCCTCTCTGCAGTCAGAAATAGGAAAGCTTTGTCTCGGTTCCCAAAACCCTTTTGGGCTCCAACACAGGAACCTAACCTAGATAAGAACATGCAGCGAGTGAGCACATTTAAATGGTAATGCAGTTTCTTCTGGAAGCCTTCAGACACTTGGAGACTGCACACCAGTCCTTTATTACACAGTAATTAATCACAGCGTTGGACTGGAGATTAATAACCAGGGAAAATGAAATGCACCTTTGAACACTCTGGAGAGATTGATTGTGTAAGCCACAGAAGAAAATAAAAGAAAATAACGCAAGGTGCAATATGATTAATATGAATTAGATCCTGTTGTGTAGGGCTTTCAAATATTTACACAGTGTAAATATTCATCAATGAGAGTGTTGAGGAGATTCAGAAGACTGACGCCAGGAAGGCTGCTAATGCATAGCAACGCCCCTCCATCAAATCCATGTTCACTTTTTAAAAGGCCGCTACCTGAACCAATGTCTGCGTGCTCTGAACCACTATATATTATTTGAAAGTGCTACATGAAGCCTAACGTAAATAAATGTGCACAGGTCTGGATTGTGAGTACTCAGAGGGCACTGCTGGTCATGCATTAAATATACCCTTCTCTCATTGCCCCTCTCCAACCTCCCCCTCACTCACCTTTCTCTTCCCCTTTTCCTCCTCCCCCACTCCTCCTCCCCCACTCCGTCTCCCAGTGGAGATTCCGGCTGTGACTCCAGTCTATAAAGTAAACTCATAGACTAACCTTTCACCTCTGCAGCTCCTGTGGCGCTCTGGGATTTCAGTGGCCCCCGCAGCGCACACAGGATTGAAGGCTCCGGGGGCCATTGCTGCAGGCACACAAGCAGGGGGTAGGGGAGGGGGGGCAGTGGGGAAGTTTAAAGATTATGATTGTTATGTAACTTCAGCCATCAAGTCATCGAAGCGCCAAGTGTCACACCTGAAAAATCCAAAAGAGAGAGAGAGAGGTGGAGACTGGGATGGGCTGAGCGAGAGGGAGACTGAGAGACAGAGAGAGAGAGAGATATGATGAGAAATCTGATGAGAGAGGTGAAGAAAGATATGCCGACCGCTAAAACAAACCCAGGCTGCTTACTAACATTGCTATGGCACCCAGTCTGTCATGGAAATGCTTGGTCCCATGCTCCACATCCCGTTCTCCTGTCTTACTGTCTGCTCCCATGCTCCACATCCCGTTCTCCTGTCTTACTGTCTGCTCCACATCCCGTTCTCCTTTCTTACTGTCTGCTCCCATGCTCCACATCCTGTTCTCCTGTCTTACTGTCTGCTCCCCTGCTCCACATCCCGTTCTCCTGTCTTACTGTCGGCTCTCCTGGGTGTCAGAGGGGGCAGAGAGGGCAAAGATAAACTTTGATTGGACAAGTTTCAAACTCAAAGCCTGAAAGAACACGCTGTTCTATTAATAGAACCTCCTAGTGTAACTATTGTAACATTTAAATCAAGTCAGTTAACCTTGTTATAAAAGGGTTTTTACAATGATAATAAGGCTGAGATAAGCTGATGTTCATTTCAGTCCACTTTTGACACCTCCTAAATAGAACGCAATTTACTGCCGCACAGTCTGTGCCTCACAAACGGCTGCCTGATTCCCCTGGAAAAAAAACTCTACCGGCAGATTGCATGTCTCATCAATAGTGCACTCCATTTAACAGGGGCCGACAGACAGATTGCAATTTGTTTTACACACAACCTTTATGACAGAGGCCTTTACCAGCCAGTAAACATAATAGCATGTAGGTTCTTAGTCTTTTGTCTATTCCCTTTCGACCTTGAAGCAGTGTATGACATATTAGTCTTATGCACATACAGAGTAAAATTATATACACATACACACACTCACACAAAGGCACATCCAATTAAACATCTGTGAGTGTGTCCTTGATGTGACGGTGATGAAAGCTGCAGCTGTTGACGTTGTAGAGCCCATTTTGCCTGCTAGGGGAATAATTACATTGTTGCACCTATGATTCCATTACCTGGGAGATTTAAAGGACATCCTGCTATCAATGCTCCCACCCCCAAAGAACACAATCAATGCGCACACACTTTCACTTCTTCGGATTACTTCACAACGACACACACACACACACACCTGCTTTCACGCGCGCACACACACATCCACATACGAACACCGCACCTCACTCTAAGTTAGAGTTCCAGAATGTTAAAGCCTGGCATGTAAGGAAGTCTCCCACAGCGTAACACATTGCACGGTCATTCTGCATGCAATCTCTCAACGCGATCCTATATTGTCAGGTTACATTAAAGTGGACACCCCCAGACCTTTGTCCTCACTGTGCCAGCTCTTCACTCTAACGTACATCTCAGGTAGCACGGCTAGAACACATGGACCCGTAGGAGTGGCTAAGTTGTAGTGTCGTGTCACGTTAAGGTATCTGGCTACACAGGAGGTCCCAACCATTGTGTTCCCTGCTGCGTTCTGGTTCCTGCTTCTTGTCTCCTCTCCAAGAGGGATCTTGGCTCCTTCTGCCAGCAGGCAATCATAGACTGCTGAAGGGTCATTCTGGATATTCCTGGTGGTAGAAACATGGTTATTCCCCACCCCCCCAACCTCTTTCCCATATAAGACGTTCATCAACAACCGCGGGGCATCTCTCCGGAGCCTCTTGCACTCTGCCCTTTTCAAAGCTGGAACCCGTTCTCTGAAGCGGGAGTGTTTTTGTTTGTCTCTTGGATGGTAATTTGAATAAAACTCTGAATACAAATTTCTGGAAATATCAGAGTGTATGTCGAACAGCTTCGGAATATCTAATGGTGTGGATTCAAATAACCAAGCCAGATTGATGCTGTCCTCGCCGTTCTACTTATCAAGTCGGAGAAATAACGTGCATCATCCACCTCAATGAGCGCACCCCTGTTAATTGTTCAAAAAGGAGTAATTAAACCCAAGGCCACGATCACAATAACATAAAAATCAGACAAGACACTTGAGACCTTTAAAGGTCACGGTGAGCCTTTGCTTCACCTGTAAATGTTAAGACTTTTCATTAAGGAACTTTGATGTGGGCTTCGTGAGGCGGAGGTGAATCCCTTGTTCAGCTGTTTGTGGATTCGGCGGTGGCTCTGGGAGACTGGCGAGCTCTGAAGCTGCTTCCAGGGGAGAGAGTCCCTGGGGAGGACTCCCAGGATGATTAAAGGGGCCCTACCTTTGAGCAGACACATGTTCCACTCTCTTTCGTCTCTGGGAATTGGGAATATCTCTTCCCCCGTTTTCAAAAAACGCACAGTGGGATCAAAAGACTCTCCGGATTGCACTCCGACCGGAGGTGGCTTGAGATCCGGCAGCTTGATTGTTATGCAGGACGCATGTGTATGTGTGTGTAGGGGGGTGTGGGGGGTGGGGGGATTGCGGCGGTTCGTGGGGGGTTTGTGTTTTTTGTGTGTGTGTGTGTGTTGTGGGGGGGTGGGGGGGGGGGTGGTGAGCCAAAGCAATCATTGATCCACCATCTTGAAGGAGATCGAGAGAGCATGCAGCAAGGAAGAGCACTCTGAATTTCTCCTTTTGATTGGCCGAGCGGTTATGGTGGATAACAGACGGCAGTCGGCATTGCACGGGAAGCGCGTGGCTGCCGATAGGCTGAATTGTGAACTCAAACAGAAACATCATCAAATTGTTCACCATGAAAGAGATTTTTTGATATTTTGCAGGCAGACATTACAAGGCACTGGAAAGCTGGAAGCAGAGGGCAACCTCAAAGAGAAGTAAAATCCAGTTTCTCACCTGAGGTAAAGGGGTGGAGGCGGGGGGAGGGAAGTTTGGGGTAGGTTTTGTGTGTGTTGTGAGGGGGGGGGGGGGGCTTCTGTCTGCAGGCAGACTCAGCTCTGTTCTGGCCACAGGAGATAAAGACTCCCCAGTCAATCTGCCCACCAGTGATCACTGGCTCAAAGCTGTTCTTATCTCCACTCAACTGACCCGGAATAAAAACCTGGAAGTCCCCACTACCTTGGCCTTCTGAAAAAGTAGAAGAAGAGGAAGGAAGAGGAGAGTGGTAAACCACTAAGCTAAAGGCTTAGCCACGGAGCTTAAGGAGTATTTTGGTTTAGCTCTTCAAAGGTGACATTTTCACATCACAAAGGGCTGGACGTGTTTTAGAGGAGTCTGTATTACTACGTGTGAAAGGAAATTTCTCACAGTAATTGTAAAGAGTTTAATGTACTGTAGTAGCCATTCAACCACTTAATCCTTGAGTAACAAATGACATGAATTTAATTTGGTGTGAATGAATTACCAGCTTCTGTTATGCTGTTATCAGCCCAACTACTCACGGACGAAGGTAGTCATGTATCTCATGATCCATCTTAACTGGACATTCCCAGTGAGCCCAAGAGACCAGCAGGGTTTGCACGTCCTACTGTAAGTCTGAAGCAAGGAAATCTGGCAGCTTTTTAAAGTGTTGTTTGGAAACAACAGCATGACGTTTGGAAAGCACACCTTGTTCACTGTTCAGTTCCCCAGTCCTGGGGACCTGGGGACTGGGGACTGGGGACCTGGGGACCTGGGGACTGGGGACTGGGGACTCCAAAGAGGTCTCTCAGCCTGTGTGTAGCTGAACACGCCCTGTTCATGTCTGTGTCCAGGATAGAGCAGAACTGCAGAGGATCACCAATGGCTGCACCACTGGCACAGTTCCACTCTGACCCTCGGCCATCGCACCTTCCCATGTCATCATGTCGCCATCGGAAAGATAAATTGGAACATTGATGGATGGTGCATCGAGCATCGGCGTCAGTTTGCGCGTTGAATCATTTAAGTGAAAGCCGTACTCAATCAATGGTTGGGACTTCACCTTTCGCCTCTGACTGGGAACAGGCTTTCGCTTGGTTTCCCTGACGCATCAAGGGTCACTGTGAGACAAATGAGTGTCGAGGCTGGGCAGAGGGTTTACAAACACTGTATACTTCTCTATGTGGGCGTCGTCTCTGGAACTACTTTGTATCTCCTGATTGTCATAAGCCACAATTCTATAAAGCTGACAACAAATTGCTGTGTTTGTCAAGCCCCATGTGAGTGTGAACTGTTTCTGAATCAAATGTCCAAGGTGTGGTATAATCTGTCGGTGATCAAATGCAATTGTGGCATCCGTTGTGAGACTAAAAAAAGACCTGTCGCAGTGTTGCTTATGCCACAAATGTTCGTAACAGTGTTGTAATAAAAACCAGTGGTGATCGTTTATTATAACCAATCTTTCTGCTCTGCAAATAGGGAACACCCACAGTCACAAAGTTTGTGTTTCTCCCCGCAAATCAAATCTGGGGTTTATAACTCAATAAAGCCGCTTTGCTTTCACAGTTCGGTGATGGTGGGTCATTTTACACGAGGGCAGTATACAGAACGCAGAAGGTTAGGATAATACCTTTGATCTGCATTTTGGTTCTTGAAACTAAAATAACATCAGACAGTGTGTTTGTTTACCTCATGAGATAACAGGATCTGAAGTGCTTGAGGCTAATGCATCGTCATGCCAATTAGCTGCTGTGTTCTTTAGTCACAGGAGGGTGTGCGATGGTAGAATGGCGCAGGGGCTGTGTCGGAGTGCGCTTTTAATGTTCACCAGAGCAACAGAGAGAAGAAACGAGAGCCCTCAGGAGAGAGCGGAGAGTGTTTCAAGGCAGAGGATCCAGATGTGCTCTGTAATGACCCTCACCCTCCAACTTTCTGATAAAGGATGATGCGTGAGGGCCATGCCTGTTGGATAACAGCGAGTGAAGGTTCTTCATCTTTATTCGTGCTTTTACAGGAGGAACTCTTATTCCCAAGGCTGGCATGTCTGTCCCAGAGAGCCAACATTCAAAACACAATTAGCCTTGGTCTCCCATAGGATTCTCTCCATCGGGAGAGCATATGGTTGTTATTTTAACTTTCAATTGACATCAGTGCTCAAATAAATGACACGTCTGTTTCTCCAGGTCTAGGGAATGATATGGGTTTTTTTAACCTCCTGTATTCCCCAAGTATCAGCCTCTTATTTCTGCCTGACTGCACAGCTTTGGTTAGGAGAGAGTTTGTCTTGATTAGCGCAGATGTGGGGGAAACATGAACATGAGAGTATGAGCAGAGATAAGTCATCTTAATTGCCTCGATTTAGTGTTTATCCTGTACCTACTTTCACCAAAACAAGTTGGAATTATGCAGTAAATAAATCTGCCTGCATTTCATTTGCAACACCCCACCACACACGCACACAAGCGCACACAGAAACACACACACACACACACACATGCATTCCTTCTTGATGTGGCAATTTCCGGTCACAGTCAGGGTTGCTTCAAGCAGACAGTCGTATTCTTCTGTACAGACCAGCACAGGGTAGTCTCCATAGATTCTACCTCAACACGTCTTCCTTCGGCCTCTGAGGTAATGCACAGACTAAATCCTTCTATGCAATGTTCGGCTGCGACTGTCATATCGGAAAATGGAAACGTAATAGCTTGTGCCATCCTGAGGGTTCACGAGAGAATTTCATTTCCAGATTTCATACGAAAAGGAGCGTTGCAATGGTGTTTGGAATTTCAGTCCACAGAGATCATGGCACTATCTCAAGGTCTTCACTATGCTCTCTCTCTCGCTCTCTCTCTCTCGCTCTCTCTCTCTCTCGCTCTCTCTCTCTCTCGCTGTCTCTCTCTCTCTGTCTCTCTTGCTCACTCTAGGTTAGTCAGGACCTGCTTTTGTTGAGTAAACGGAAGCGAAGGTATTCTATATATGGAGGCAGTACAAGAAGCGTGTCATGTGGCGTATTATCCCACATCCCCGATGTACAGTGACTGTTTCCCCCTAATATCAGTGGCAGTGACTCTTAAGCAGGATGAGACTGAGCGGGTTACTGCATGACGACTCACTGGCATGCAGAGTCATCATTTTAACACTCCAATCATTCATATGTTCTGTTTACATGTGTTGGATATACTGCGTATTTAAACACCATGATGAGGATGATGCACTATTGATGAGGATGATGTGCAATATTGTAGTCATCCACAGCAGTGGTAGAGAAGGATGCTAACAAGGACAATTTATTCTATGTGGTCACCATTAACCCCTCCAAAAAACACAGACACCAACCAAACCGACTGTATAATAAAAAACTGTGTTAAGATACAGTCCTAATTCCTCTTTTTCCATGTATTTCTGCCTTGACTTTGATGTCTTGACATCTTGTTCCTAATATTTCTGTTCAAAAAGGATTTTCATAAACAAGTTTAATTTCTTAATTTGCATGTTGACCCTCATAATATAGGCCTGTAGACCTAACAAGTGAGGCTTCCATTATTGTTCATCAAAATTATTCAGATGTGCCAGTGATTTTATCAGCAATATTCTGAGCAGTGCCTCTTTTCTGTGACTATAAACGAGTGTTTTCCATGCATGCTTTGGATTTGATTAACACGTTTATCTTGGGAACATGCAATTATGAAACCTCCATTAGCTTACTGTATTGTCATCCCTTATTGAAATGGATTCTCTCCAAACCATTTGTATGGAAGCACAAGCCTAATTTAATGTGAAACAGAGAGAGACGTTGCATGGAAACCTCCAAGGTCTAGAAGACATGCAAGCAAGGCAGGCAGGCAGGCAGGCAGGCAGGCAGGCAGGCAGGCAGGCAGGCAGGCACAGAGGCTAAAGCTAAAGCTGAACTAACTCCCTTTCTAAAATGAATGCCCTCGTCTGCTAATCCAGATCTTCCCTGCTCCATGTTCTCTGAAGCCCCTCTGCTCTTCCCAAAAAACAAAGCCTCCATTCCAGCAGCCACATTACTGCATAGTCACTGCGCCAGAATCCCCATGGCAACAGACATGTGCAACAGCCTTCCTCTCTTTCCCTCCCTCCCTCTCTCCTCCCTTTCCCCTCCATCCTCCCCCAGTTCTTTCTCATCACTGAGAAACTCAATGATGTGAATGGCATTTTCTGCTATGATCCATGAAGGAAACTATGCAGTTAAAAGGAGAGAGAAAAACTGCTCGCTAACAATCTGCCTATTGAACAATCTGTTGTACTTCAGCTGGTTGCTATGGGAGACTATAGGAGAGGACAGTGAGCTAACAGCGGTCGGAGCAGCTAGGTTGAAGTAGGTGACAAAATTTCAATTTTCTCTGCCTTCGGTAAGCTGTACCCCATTGCTAATCAATACACTAGAACCTGTATCTGGGGTGAACTATTTTATGACAGGGCGTAATCATGTGCCAGTAGCAGTGTGCCGTCTGCGTGGCACTCGACTCTCGCTTTCCGCTCCCCGGCCCCCCCCCCTCCCCCGCTCTTTCTCTAAGCTATTTCTCGGTTTCAGTCTGATTGTGCTTCATTTGGAACAAATTGGTTCAGTGTCATCAAAGCGCATCACAATTCTCAGAATAGGGAGCTGTGGAATACATTATTTATTAATTATTCAATTGTTTCAGAATTCACAAAGAATATTTAAACTATTTACTGATTTCATGAAAGAGAACATTTAAAAAAAACACAAAACAAATGTGACACTCTGAACGCTTCTGTATTGCAGATCTGCTTGTTTAAAGGTGCTTCTCCTTCATCCCCTATGATGGGTTGTCCAACACCAACAAAACACTTCAATGTCATTTTTTCTAAAGACTCTCCTCCTCTCTGTAGCTCCTCTGACTACTGCATCTGTCTCACTTTCTTTCCGTCTTTTCTTTCTTTTCATTTCTTTTTTGCAGTATTTTGTCTTTTACTTTTGTCTTTCACTCCCTTACTTCCTGCCTCTCCATCACCCCTTTTCCCTCCCCCCTCTATCTCTCTCCCTTCTCTCGCTCTCCCCCACTTCTCGCTCCGCCTCCCACTTTTCTCTATCTCACTCTCTCTGCCTCCCTCTTCTGTCAGACTGACTCCTGCTGTAATAATGTTGAGAATTGGGGTTACCACGAGTGAAGAATCCAGGGACCCCTATATTTCCATCATCCTCAACACATCACACACAACATGTCATCCACAGCATATCACCCATGGCACATCCTCCACAGTACATCACACACAGCACATCACACACAGCACATCACACACAGCACATCCTCCACAACACATCACACACAGCACGTCATCCGCAGCACGTCATCCACAGGACATCATCCATAGCACAAATGACACATTACTTCTCAGTCCTCGCCTATTGCAAGAAACCTCTGACAAGCTTCATTTTGGGGGCTGACTTTTTAATGATTTTATTTGGAGCATTATGCAAGCAGATGATAAATTCAGGAGTAGATCTCATTGACGGTGATTAGACCCTGATTGTGCTGTAGTCCATCCAACATGCAGAGACAGATCAAGCTCTGTAATGTGCTGATTACGTTATGACAGCATGGATTTGATAATCCAAGTCAATGATTCTGATTCAAAGCTCAGCTAATTAAGAAAGGTGATTTATCAAGTACGTGTGTAACACTCAGCGCATGGGACAGAAATGTACAGTATGCGCTGACACACGCATTTATTTATATTAAACACGTAACTGTTACTGTCACATGATGGAGACAGTGCCCTGGTCACACTGTTTATTGCTAGGGAAGGTGACTACAAGCAAGAATGCTGGTTGTATTTCATTGTAGGTTACCCATTAGATAGGCCAGCCAATTATCACTTTTAGTGATAATTTGCCATTAACCCCTTGCAAGCCATGCAATTAATTATACCATGACACACACATGGCAGGATTATGACACTGTATGTATTACTGGCAGTGCATCACATTTGGAAAATTAGGTATTGATAGTTTTTTCTGTCATTCACATTATGGTGTGTATTTGTGTCCATGTGTCTCCTGTCACTATCACAGATGTCCCTGAGGGAGTTGAGATGGTCCTGTCTTAGCAGAGCCGTGTCCGTTTTTATCGCTTGTTCTATTTGATTTAGGACCGTGTGGGGCCAAGTGTCAAAATGACATGGTATCCAAGGTGAAAGTGGGGCGGTGCCTGTATCCGTGGTGATTAGCAGCGAAGCTAGATTACTTCAATTAGCGTGTAATCATCTCCGACATTAGAGGTGAACGGCCCTGACGCCCGAGCGCTTCTCAAATACCATCGCCCTCGAGCGCCGCCGCGAATATCAATGACTAGATGATGGTTCAAGTCTAAACATTTTCTCTCCCTCTACTCTTCTTCTCCCCCTCTCCCCACCCCTACCCCCCCGTGTACAGCCACTGCCTACCCGTCTTCCACCCCTTCCCATCTTCCCACCCCCCCGCCTGCTCCCAGTGCCCTCCTTCAGGTCATTCCTGTCCTTTAGAGGAAGAAGATCAGAATCCCTTACATGTCACTTACATCACTCTTTCACTATGTGTCATTTGCGAAGTTGTGTCAATGCTGCCCTTCTGCAGACACTTCTGGTTCATCAGCAGCAAAATGTCAAACTCTTTGACAACATAAAGGTCACTAAAGCGAGGTTTGGTCTCTGTGTGAATATGCCTCTGACTGGCAGCTCCCTGGCATTATCAATATGTCCTCAGAATCTGCCCGGGGGGAAAGGAGGAGAAAAAAAACCAACCTTCGTTTTCACCAAAGAACGATACATGCAAATGAGGGAAATTAAAAAAAAGGAAACTCTCCTCATATTTCAACTGGTCACACTGAGGTCACCGGCTCTTGGAAGATGAAGGTAGACATTGTGTTTTACTGACGAGTACGCTCAGTCATTACAGTATTTTCTTCTTCATTTATCCAGACAGCAATGTGTGTCCCCCGCGGCTGTTATTCTCACTCTGTGTGACACACGCAGACACACACAGACAAATGTGAGAGATCCAAGCCACATATCTAATTCCACATTGAAGTAAACGCTCCTCAGCCAGGGATAGTCGTGAGCCAGCGGGTGTGTACAGCAGGACATCTATGAACATGTCTGGGGCCCTGTTCTCCACATTACTTACAATTTGGAGCCTGGAGGAACCCTGGGTGCCCCACTAAACTGCTCTCGGTGTCCCCTGCGCTCTCTCCATCTCACTAATTGGTCATCTATCCTCATTTTACCCCTTCCTCCTTGGCGTTTGCCAGCTCCAGCACTCTCCCTTCCCCTTGGCCAAGTTGTCCACTTTAAACCTGAAGAAGATTAGAACAAAAACGTATCTTGATCAATGCTTCAGCTTGATAATAGAAAGGTTCTTTACCTCTGGATGAGCGGTTGGCAATTGGACAGGATTACTGTAAACTCTCCTTCAGGTTCTTCAGGGCTTTAATATCTTCCTCTGTTGATAGCAGGTTTTTTTCACGTGTTTCCCTTTTTCTGGTATGACTGCAAATGGAGCCAATCGCACATTCATAGAACTCATCTTCCTTTTGCTATCTAACACAGTTTCACAAGTGCTTCCGAACAGACTGTATTGCCGCGGTTTACGACTCCATTTACTGACTTGGTGGCGTTGCCAGGTTTGTGGCTGCTGTTCTCCCTAACCACAACAAAGATCTCCTGCTCCTCTCGCTCTCTTTCTCAGCTCTCTCTCTCTCCTGCTTTCTCCAGGGAGCAAAGGGATTGTTTGCGTAGAAGTATGGCAATGTTTATGTTTCACTGCCTAACATGCCCATGTGAGTCATGTAACCACTCTCTTGTTTAACGCTCTCTTCACCTCTCTTTCTCCTCACGTCCTCTATCTCCATCTCCCACTCAATCCTCGACTCTGTTTCTCATTCGCCCCCTCTCTTGATCGCTCCATGTTCCCCTATTCTCCTCACACTCTCTGTCTCAGCCTCTCTCTTCCTTAAATGTTTCAGCCACGTTTCATTTTAACATCTCTTCTTAATTATTGCAGTGCAGGTTTGTCTGGTCCCCTGCCAGACATTTGGACAATTCAGTGTATTCACCATCCCGCTGCCAGCTCCCAGTCCTACCCTGAAGCTGCCTCCCAATTAACCCACTCATATGGCCCTCTGCCACAGGTCTGTGTGTGTGTGTGTGTGTGTGTGTGTGTGTGTGTGTGTGTGTGTGTGTGTGTATGTGTGTGTGTGCATGCAGAGATGGCTAGGTTTGGACTGCATGTGTGTGTTTGAGTGTGCGCCTCTGTGTGTAAGCTTAACAGCCACCTTCACATCATGTAAAATTTGCTGCTAATGAAGTCGCTAGAACAGAAAAATCTAATTGGGAAATTACACCTGAAAATACATGCGACGCGATAAACAATATTTAATGGGTAAACATTACAAACATCGCACCATAGTGAACAGTGGGTGTTCGCGCTACTTGGGATTATGAAACAGTCATTACGGAGTCGGTATATAGAGCCAGAGGTTACAGTCCTCTCGTACGAGATGTTTGCGCTACTCCTCCTCTTCTCCTTCCACCTCCATCTCCTTCTGTCTTTTCTCTGTTTGTCATCTTGATTGTGGGTTGGGGGGATTATTGTTGAATATTTATTGGTCTTTGTCCCTGCACAACTCTACATTAATCTTCTCCTCTCTAATCCCACCTGCCTTTTATCTTCCCACATAAAAGAGAGCTAATCCCACAATCCCTGTTTACGACACACGCTCACCTCTCTACAGCTCGCTGAATGAGGTGGCAGGGCTAAGCTTTGTCAGGTAACCACACAGTGGTCTCTCGGGGCGGATATCAGATCGGAAATGACCGATTCTTTCAGATACAATGGTAGCATAACAAACCAGATTGCAATCAGGGAGAGAACCTGGCGTTTGAATGCATGCTTGGCTTGGAAACTCCTTGCCTGCTTTCTGTCTTCTCCTTCGTTTCAGCTTTAAAGGACCGCAGCACAGGTGTTGTGCAGTGTGGTTACAGTGGAACAGCACTCAGTACCACACTCTACAGTGGTGGTGGTCAATAGTGGTTTAACATATAGCTCCATTTGATGGTTTACATTAATAATGTAAAAGAAAAATGCCATCCCTTTTTCACGTCAAACATACATTTTAGTGTCTGTAACATGCTGGTAGTTAACATAATCACTTCAAAACCATGCATATTTATGACTCTGGTGGGTAAACAGTTATTATAAATATGGAGTACTTGACCCATAAAAACACAGAACATGTATTCTTCTTGCTGTGCTCCAGCTGTACAAGATGATTTCATAACTCGATACCGCCACACACCACGGTGAAGTAGAGGTATTGTATCTGGGTGTCGACTACTCACAGTGGGCTAGCGATAATGTAGCTTGATTTAACTAATCTTTGAGGAGAAGCAGCTGTTTGAGATTAACCTCAAGACCTGCCTTCGCCCCTGGACTAGAATGCACTGTGAGAGCTGGGCAAAGCTTCTGTTTTCTAACTACCTCGCTTCCCCTGACGCCTCTTACTCACGCTCAGCGGTAAACACACACACACTCAAGTGCATGTACACACGCACACCCAAACACCCAAACAAATAAACACAGAAGGCTTACACATGAATACACGCTCAAACACATGTGCACATAAGCCTCCCCTCGCACACAAACACACACTCCCTCATGACCTGCAGTACAGTAGCAGTTATTTCACCTTTCTCGCTGTCTTTCATGACGGCAAATGAACTCAAATGTTCTCACTTTTACTGTAGGCGGAAGTACTAAGACCCTCTGCAAGGCTGAACCTTTGTATCGGTGTGTCCACCTTGAAAAAAAAAGGAAGAGGAAGAATTAGATCTTTTCCAGTACTAACGTCTGAGCTCACATGTTTGAGCCTGTCTAAGAGGAGGTGATGTTGCCTTTCTCTGGAAACACATACTGCACAATCAATGGTCGCCTGACCAGTTTCAAACTTGTTTCAACATGCATGATTCTCCATCCTTCTAAAACCACCATTTAATGAAAACCAGTACTGTAAAATAAAAAATATCACAGTGAAATAAAACCATCACTGTGAAATCAATTTGAAATGGAACATGATCCTTGTTCCTCTGACTCAGAGTAATGCTGTCCACTTGAGCATAATCTCTTTGTTCAGAACTACCTTACATGCATCCTGCAGCAGATGGTGGAGGGAAATTACAACATTATCTAGTTTCAGTCAGAGCATTTGGAGAACAGTGTGGTAAAGCAGCTAATTGACATGCCATTTCTGAAAAATAGAGAATGAAGCGCCTCAAATTTGACATTGAAAGAGAAAGGAAAAATGAACTTGTGATCCATTGTTGAGATTTGGTCTGTACTGATTGACTGGGTCTTTCCTTGGTGATGCCTCAAACACCCTTGCTAAGGATCATTAGCACAGCCTGTGAGGAGTGGAGGAGAAGGCCAAATAAATATGTTCTGATTAACTCAGAAAGATGTAAATAACTCTTAAGTGTCCGTTTTTTTCCGCACCTTTTCACTTCATTTCCTCTGTTGAAACCTGCAGATGAATATTAAGTGTGTTTACTGCCTCTGCTCTGTCAGAGGATATGGGTTGCCATAATGACACAGCCCAGATTGGGCTGTTCTATTAATTTGACAAACAAAAGCTATTTATCAATGTTTCGGTGAATCTATCAGGCTAATTAACATCGGAATTGAATAGCAAATAGCTGAAAATCCCAAATTGACTGAGTCCGAGAGGAATTTTGATAAGCTGCTTATCCACCTGTCTTAGTTTTTTTTCCGTTGAGATGTTTTCCTCTGAAGAAGAAAGAACACTTAACTGTCTATTATAGAACAAATCAACCACTACACATTGGCAACAAATAAACACAACAAAAGTAAATTGTTAATGGTCAAAGTTAGATTTTTCCAGCACACGGAGGTTCCGGAAATGTCACTCCACAAGCCTCAGAATATTTAGCATGAAAGTGCTAAGTGTGTAGAAGCTTGTTAATTTGGGGAGCTCTGCTCTTGATGATTGACAGTATTTTTCCTGGTGTTACAGTGGCACTCTCACCCACGTAGCACCGGAGATGAGGCAGGCTACCTTTCATGACGGAAAAAAACAAGCTGTCGCTGAAGCACTTCAAACCTTGCAGCAGATGGAGTTTCTTGATACTGAAAAAATACACGTATTCAACTTCATTTTGAAGAATTACAATCCGATAAACAATACAAAAACCATCTAACTGAAAAAAAAACTTTATTTGAAAGTAAAAAATAAAAAGTTCGATCCAAGTATACATTTACCTGAAATATGAATTAAAAGTAATACAGCGCAATGTGTTAATAGCACTGAACGCCTGATAGAAAACAATGTTTACATACTATAACTCTTTAGACAAACGTTTCGTTGTCAGTGATAATCTTCATCCTCTGAGTCTGACCGTCCTGCTGAATGTGCAGGCAGTAGGTAGTTACTCATCAAGGCATTTCCTGGTGAAGCTGCAGGGTATTTAACCAGCATGTTGATAATGAAGTGTGCACAGTAATAATCCATGTGGTTGCAGAGCTGCAATTAAAACAGAACAGTTAAAGAACATCTTCACTAATGCAATCTATTTGTTTCACTAAACACTGGTTTCTACTATTACTAAAATACTCGTGCAGACAGCCACTTGGGCCCAAACATTAAATATTTAGGTAAGTCCATTTGTTCAGGAACAATGTTCCTAAAGCACAGCCTGATGTCAAAGAGGGTAATTATTAAAAGTGCCTGTAATAGGGGCCAGCGAGGTCAGTACAAACCATTAATCTAATTGTGTGCCATTTAAATATCATAAATCATACGGTACCATGTTTACATTACGCATCTTTTTGCACTTATCGGAGTGGTAATATCTTGAGGCCAGTCTCTGTGATCGTCGCACCATGAATATTGATGGACTATCTCTCCAGGCACTTCATCTAAAATGAATGAAGAGAAGCCGCAGGCTCGGCCCAAGCTGCACAAACACGACATGCTCATTAAAAGCCAATTGTATTATAATGTGCACCTGTCTGGGGGAGTGAAGGTAGACAGGCTGAAAGAGCTTCTGCTATGAGACGGTGTATTGAGTGCGTTGTGTGTCCTGCCCTTTGATATCCACCCCCATGCCACCATTCCGGCAGCTTTTTGGGAAGGAGGTTTGAATGGAAACGACCGAGTAACCGATGCCACGCGTGTTGTTACCCCTCGTGAAGATGAATGCATGTGGAACTATTTGTAAAGGTGCACTCCAAAGCTATCAATCGTGAGTTGTTTATCATGAGGTATTTCTGTTTGGGCATGTTTTATTTAATGCAATGCTTTTTCTGTTGTTTGAAACCAAACGTAGAGAGACAATAACAAATGTAGTTATCTAAGACACAACATTTGACATCACAACCCGACTTAATAATCCATATGTCTTCACTTTAATTTATAATATGTCATAGTTTATAATACACTGTATTTTCTCAGGTATTGTGATTAATGTTTACTGTTCTGTCGGTGTACCAATAGTCTGTTACTTAACCTATGTAATAAAAAGGTGAATGGAAATGTTCCAGCGTTCAAATGGTTAACAGGATGTGGGAAGCAACAACCTTACACTTCCTACCTGTACACAGATATGATCACACAGCAGCTGTTTGCTCAAGCCTGAGAAAAATCATGTGGGCGTGTGACACTTACCTACTGTTAGTAGTTACTGTTACTCTGCAGAGACTCTGCATACCATACAGACCAAATGTCCAAAAGGCACAAGCTTCATTTGTACATGGACAAACTGCCTCTAGGTTACAGTAAATACAACGAAATTAAATAAATAAGTAAGAATACTTGTTGGAAGGAAACATTTTTGTTTTTCTTCTCTTGTCCTCCAGGACTGTTTGCGAGATGCTGGGGAATTGTTTATTGCAGATAATGTGAGGGAAGAGTGTATATTCACAGCAAGGGTTCACAAATTCATGAATATGTCTTATCACACCGCAGTTCTTCTGACTGAATGTCTAGGTAGGTGTTTGCTTGTTAGGTTTGAATAATGCGAGCCACCATGGATGCTGTCTCTACGCTGAATGTCAATAGTCGTGTTATTTCATAAGTCGTAACTCTGAGCTATTTCCTAGTTACTCCCCTGCATGGATAATGACACCATAAAATAGATATGAAGGAATATTCATTGTTAGCAATTTACCTTCAGAAAAAAAATTAGGTTGAAGATGAGTTGGCAGCGGATGAATGGTGGAGAGAGTAAATCTGATGATCGAGAGGACGAGGACACGTTGGTGCTGTTGTGATTTGTGAAGGCAATCTCTCACTCACGTTGAGCTCATCCATGGAGAGAGTATTTTTCACCCAGACTGTGCCATTCGATGAAAAGTGCATCATTTTACAAACTCCTGTGACAACAGGAACAAGCTACCTCCTACTTCAGACTTACTTTAGGGGAAACGATAACTTGCAGCAGACGAATCTCTCCGCAAGCAACTGGAAAGGCTGGGCTCAGATCTTTAGCTGCTTCATCTGCAACTATGACCCCTCATCTCAAACTGCATAATGTGCCATGTACCAAACATCACTGCCAGAGTGTGAAGTGATTACTACCCAGGCATGATGATGCTGAACATGCTGCAGGAACCTTACCTTTGCCTCCCAACACAAACGCGTTGACTTTACAAATTGTCAAAAGGTGCTACTGAAGAGACTGTCGAGTCAGTAGGCGAACTGTGGCAGCTCCCCCAAGTCACTCTGCAGTTCTAGACAAGCTCTGCTGGGTTTCCAGATGCTGAGGTTGTAAATATCCCCGCAGCACACACACACACACACACACTCATCTACCATGAATCTAGGGTTCACAGGGACTTCTCCCTTTCTATGCTCTAAATGTCTGTCTAAGACAAAGGTTAACCTTTTTAATAAGGCACTGCTCCTACAGAGTGAAAGAGTCAGATAGAGAAACAGAAAGAGAGAGACAGAGAGGGAAAGAAAGAAATAGGAGTCAGGGAGAGATAATGAGATAGAGAGAGAAAGAAAGAAAGAAAGAAAGAGATGGAGACAGTCCTGTTCTCATGCATGGGTGTTCCACTGGCACAGCAGGACAAACATGAAACAAGTTCCACCTCCGTATGGTAACATCACATGACTCCTAGCATGTCATTAATATAGTTTCACACTTCTCCTGCTCTGGTAGGCCCTGGCCATCACTCCTGTTTTAGCACAACAACACCGAACACTGCTGCGCCACAGATCGAAGCCGCAGCACACGCCTCGGACACAGTCTCTGTCAGCGTGTTGGCAACGTGAAAGCGTTCAAATCGAGGAGCCTTACACAGACATGTTGGGAGGTGAGGCATGAAGGCAGTTGTCTCCCAAGAGGGGCTGTGCTACCCTGCTGATGCCTGTTGCTCCGAGACCCTGCGCAGATCAATTAAAGTTATTGATTAGATGGTGAGCGCGTGTGCCTGCTCTACTCACATGTGTAAGGCTGTCTGACAGGCCAGGCGTTTGCTCTACACCTAGCAGGCATTACATGCCCACGCCGAACCAGAGGAGTGGAACCCTGATCACTCTCATTGGCAGACTTGCCCGTTTTAAATTTGAAGTGAGGAGGAGTTGATAGGATCCTATTACAAATGAATGAGGACTCCACAGGCTGCTATTTCAATAAGGTTTCACGGCCTCTGGAGGGTCAAGCCTTAATGATCTCTAAATAATATATAACAAACAATTGCTGAACAAAAAATAAAGTTAACGCTTTTCCCCATTTGAAATGACCCTCATTCACATATCACATCAGGCACACTTGTATACTGTTCACATACAGTACACATAATTTACATAGTCAGTATGGAGTGTGAAACAGGTGTCTATTCTAAGAGGTGAGTTTAACCAATTTACAGTGTGCTTTCACATGCACTTAGTCCTATCAGGAACAAAAATAGGTGGTAAATGGTGCAGTGTGACTCATTATGCGCTTGGTGTTCGAAAAAAGTTCGGCCCGTCGTAAAGTATGTGTCAAGTATGTTAACTCCTAAATCAATTTATTCTAACTTACAGCACTTTGGGCTGTCAGTGTCTATCTCTCTAAAGAGGTAACCTTCCTCCAGCTCAATGCAGGGGGCCGAAGGTGGGGGGCAGGTGGGGGCGGAGGAGAGGTCGGTGAGGTAGTCTCATCAATTACATATGTGGTGATCACTTTCGGCCCCAATTATTGGATACTCAAACATGGTAATTGTTCTCCCAGGATGCACTGGGAGAGGGCGGCTTGCGACTCGTGGCTCAATAACGTCTGCTCTCCGAGGCGCTCCACTCCGGTGAGCCCCCCTGACATGATGAGGTCATTACTCTTCTGCACTGGCAAGTCTGATGGGCAGTGAGAGGGCGGAATTAACGACATCTCGGCCCGCAAATAAATAAACAAGTATCTTAGAGGGTTCGGCATATTACGGAGTAAAAGTCATCTATAAGCATGAACCAGGGCTAGAATGAATCCATCGCAGTCGGCTATTTTCTATTCGTACCATAGCTTCTTGATGCAGTCTCACCTCAATGAGTAGGATGACATAGAATATAAATTGAGCATTTTCCCCAATTGATCATTAGCCTCCATGTTAGCAAACTAATGAGTGCAAATAAGGCCTCTGTGTTGCCACATCACACTCACGGCCCTCCAAACGAAAGGATCAGGAAACTTTACTAGGAGTGAGAGTTGGGAGCTGGGAGAGCTGGGGAGATGGAGGAGATGGAGGGGCTGGGGTAGCTTGGAGCTGGGGGAGGCGGAGGAGCTGGAGGAGCTGGAGGAGTGGGGGAGCTGGAGGAGATGGGGAGGCGGAGGAGCTGGGGGAAGTGGAGGAGATGGTGGAGCTGGAGGAGATGGGGGAGGCGGAGGAGATGGTGGAGCTGGAGGAGATGGGGGAGGCGGAGGAGATGGAGGGGCTGGGGTAGCTTGGAGCTGGGGGAGGTGGAGGAGCTGGGGGAGGTGGAGGAGCTGGAGGAGATGGAGGAGCTGGCTACTTCCACCTTGCTTTGCAGCCTCACCTCGGGTGCTTAGATTGTCCAGTGAAATTGGACAGAAATGGTCCTACTTATGGATGATCCCAGCAACTTGAATAAAGTAATGTATTTATCATGGTCTAGATGTACACACTCAAACACACACAGTGGATAAGCTTGGAGCTTTACACAACACACGTTTACTCAGTGAGAGATGCAACACTACCCAAACAGCCCAACCAATATTACGTTTTTCCATTCCAAATCAGAACCATGCATGTTTCAGCTCCTACCAATTAAACTGATGCCTTGCCGCACTGTTCAGTTAACAGCCTAAATAACTTCACTTGAGTGACGGATTTGTTGCATACTTGGTGAAATGCAACCAGATGTCATGGTAGTTGAGTAAATATGTGCATTGTCATCCCTTGTAAACAAACCGATGATATCTACAGGGTTAATTGCATGTTTTGAGGTCTTTAATTGCAGTCCTTGAACACTTCAAGTAGATCTGGTAACTGAAGTAGCAATCACCCTCTGTTTTGATCACGTAGCTAAAACAATGTCTCGGTTACCCACGTCCTGTCAACAAAATATGTGGTCTCTTTCAAAGAAACAAAAGACAGGACTGGCTATGCGGTGAGTGAGATAGGAATCATTGTCATTCTAGAAAGGCTGTTTAGCTTAGTAGGCACGTGTTAAGATCAATAACACTCATCAGTATAGCTCTCTGCCATTTATTAATTGGTTTTCTTGACTTTGTCTCTGGATGTGGGTCATTCTGTATTAACCTCTTCCACAGGGCAGCTCTAAGGGGTTAACTAGGGGAGATGGGAATCTTCCTGTAATAGACCAGGGATGAACTTAAGGGGATGTAGAAATGGTGCTTAGCCTTCGGTGTGTCAACATACAGCACGTCTCACCGGACCTTGAGGAAATTGAAGATAGCAATCACTCTCTTACCTACTGTACTGTCATAAGTCTATCTGTGTCGAAGACAGGGGAATTGTTTGAGGCTACGCAAGGAACATTTCAAATATGAAAGGGCTATCTTGTGTGCTGAAGTTGAATATACTTGTTTTAGTATCAGACTATTAATATAGAGAGAAGACTCAATTTCCCACAGGATCCAATATAGGGTATATTTTAATCATTAAGTACAGTGAAGCCTTGGTTCAAATTTGTTCCGCTTTACCTAAATACGAATCAATATGACATAACTGTGGTCATAGATGCTTATGTTTTTTTTATAACTAACTTCTAAAAATGCAGCAATTAATCATCCTTTATTCCATTCTAGCCCGATGCTGCTATTGCTTCGACGTGTCTGGGAATGTGCATGCAATAGATATGCCACATCCTAGTTCCATCAGGCTCCTCAGTTCAAAGCAAACGCAAACAAAAGCTGCTCTATTAATAATGCTTACTGGTGACTAGCAAGTTAAAACTCCAATTGTATGATGAGAGACAACTATTATGCGGGTAGAGTAAGAGCATAAATAGAAGTTGTCATCTCCAGTGACAAAAGAAAGTCTTAAAATGGACGTGGAATGACTTGCAGCAGACAGTATAATTTCAGTCAATTAGCTTTCGTCTGAGCAAGTGGCAGGAAAGAGTCAACGGCACAGAGGAAATGAAAAAAATAAATCCAGAGAGTGACTCGAGTGAACAATCATGAACCGGAGCTTTCAGGGTGGGCGATGTTTAGACTGTTAGATTCAAGAACTTTAGATTGAGGAAGTGGAACTGAGGGCTCATGAGCACAGCAGGAGAATCGAAATGATTTCCCGGTTAATCCAATAATATGAACTTCAACACAACCTCTCGTTTGTAGCCGTTCATACATTTTACTACCACAACATGAAGCCTTTGTCCGAATCAGTCTAAAAACGAAACGGATTGACTTCTATCAACTTATCCTGGAAATACAACGAATGTGTCAAAGCTGTGGCTTGAAAAGGAAAAGCACAGGAAATAGCCACCAGAGTTTTGAGGAAAAGAAAAAAGCAAAGCTACAGCGAAACAGGGTACTGGAGGAAAACCCTGCCAGGAGGAAACAATACACCGAGTGACTGAACTGGGTGCATTCGCCCTTTACACCTCTCTGCCTACTGATGCCAATCCTACCTTCAATAGACTCAACCGGACAACGTTCTGTTTGTGACTTGTTCCTTGGCTTGTGTGGAAAACAGTAACAGGGCAACAGAGTCCTTGTATGACACACTGCTGTGGGACATTGATTTTCCGACTTTACTTACCTCTTGACTGCATAAAAGCTTTCTCGTGTATGACATAGAGACAGCAGAGACATAGCCACCCTAATATTTATAATTTACGGTAGAACGTTGACTAGTGGGAGGCCTGTTTGAATATGAGGGAAAAAAAGGCTTCCTGGACTCACAATAAGGGAAATTGAGATTTTGATGGAAAGTAATGGAATCATATAAGATGGGTGGTGGAAGAGGGGGCTCTAAAATGTGACAGGTTCATGTGAAGGGGCCATACATGGGCTCGTTTTATACAGCACAGCATTAAAGGAGCTCAGCTTCATTCAGCCACATTTGGCAGAGTCCTTCTGGTTGCATTTACTGAATCACTTGGCAAAATGGGCTAGCAGATCCCAGTGGTACTCAGGTCTTGGGGGTGATGGGGGGAGGGCTTGGAAGCCCGGTTTCCAGTACGCAGGTTTGACTTTTGCATTGTTTGCATTTCAGCTTCAACACAGCTGACTGTGTTCAACCTTGTAAAATTCATCATTTCAACTCTTGCCCCTACTACTGTCTACAACGTACTTGCTAAATCCACTCCTTTATTTATTAGCTAAACTGAGAAACGGAGATGATGTGACAACATACTGAAACACAGGTAGAAGTTTCCCATTCATGTTTCAAGGAACTGTAAAACCAGCCCTGCTTTTCCATCGCAACTATAAGTAACGTGTTTTGATAGCGGAGTCATTTCCCTTTGTCCAATGCTGAAGATTGTACTCTGTGCACACTCATCTGCACTGGAGGTTGGCTGCTGTGGATGATACTTCACACAGCCTCTGGGACACGGCAGCAAAGAGGTTGTTGGTTTGAATCCCACATCTGACGGGGATAAATGGCAGCCTCCTGGAGTTATCTAATAGCTGCATGGTAGTTCATCTTAAGTGTCAGCCACTACTTGCATCCATAGAATGGTACACACCCTTCAGCAAGGTAGGGTGACTTATTAACCCTGTGACACGACTGTGTGGATGACCATGTCCTGTGTCCAGTCATCAGATGTGTGGTTCATGCTGTTTGGACACAGTGGAGAAATAAATGGATCAAATTAAACAAATTCCTAGATCACTCCTCCTCGGTGGCTGAACCTACCTTGAGGACAGCATTTGGTTTCCTCAAAGTCATTTTAAGTCGGTAATAAAGAGCCACAGCACAACAAAACAAATCAAAGGAACAGGAGCAGCACAAATTATAGATGCAGATTGAAAATAACAAGCGTTCACAGCTCAGAAATTGTGTCGTCATTGCAGGTGTTTGTCATTTGAAAGGGGAATACTATAGGGTGCGAGCCCATGCTTGGTTTGAAACATAAGTGTTCCAGTTTGTCTATAATGTCTGTCTGTCCGTCTGTCCGTCCGTCCGTCCAGCCGCCTGTCTGTCTGTCTGTCTGTCTGTCTATCTGTCTGTCCGTCTATCATGAATGTCTATATAGTCTGATACAGTGGAGTGACGTCCCTGGCTCTGCTCTGTATTTACCAGTCTCTGAGTCCCCAGGCTGAGTGCTGTGGGCTTGTCAGACATGCTCTCAAAGTGACGCATATATAAACCATGATGCTTAGCTACAGCGTACGGCCTGGATGGCCATTCACCCAGGCTCTCATTTATTTCCAGAGAACCGTTTTTCTTCTTTCTCTTTTCCATGCTTTGCATAATCAAAAACGTGCCCTTCTCTCCCATTAAAAGATCTTCCAGACGCCCCTACCTCCATCTAAAAGGGTTCATGAATGTGAAAGAGAGGCCAAGGGACTAAGGGACCAAATGTCCTGAGCTAAGGCATGGTTTTTTTGGAGGAAGGGTGGTTACTTTTATATTTCTGGGCAATTTAATCGGTAATGGTGCCCTTTTGGTCTATTCAAGAATAGAACACATTGAAATATTGAGGTCAGGTCTGTTCAGTGGGGTACAGATGATTTTTATTACCTCACTATGATATCGATTACTGTTGATTCACCTGCCGCCCATTCTGTGATTCAGGCCTGCAGTGTCCCAATCATGGTTGTAAAATAACCACAAACACAGTCAATCGTAGCTTCCTACATGGATACATGACTTGTTTTCCTTCAGGAGCCCCTGGGAGGTCCCCTGCTAGCCATCCATCTACCGGCCACTGTAGCTAGTCACAGTTGAAAGCCGACAGTTACTGTCCGCTGTAGCTAGTCACAGTCGAAGGCCGACAGCTACTGTAGTTGTGATGATGTTGCAGAAACCATAAAACGTGCACTATATTTCCTGTACAGCTGATGATATTCATTTCTGGGAACTCTTTAATATTGATAATACATAAACAAACGGGAGACGCTCCGGGATGGGACTCTAGCACAGTGACAAACTGTTACATCACCTAGGACGTTGTCATGATGTGATTCGATGAGAAAGATACGATCAAGAGAAAGGCTCACTGAACCGATGTGATCCCAGTGGCTCTGGGCATCTGTGCTCAACCAGACCCTCTGGTAGAACCTCCAAACGAAATGAAAGGAAGTGTTCAGCTCCAGAATCTTGAATGCATCAGTGACACTGAGGAGATGTTACAGTACCGATGTCCTACAGCATGTGGCCACGACACGTTCACATGGATTCCTATTACTCACCGTTCGTACACGGGTTTGGCACAGGAAATGCAGACTGTGTATTCATACATTTTACAAATAAAGGGTTTTACAGATGCAGAAAAAGCTATTCATTACTTTTGACAGAAACAACCATGTTTTGCAATACATCATACATTATATACGTACTCTATTGGTTGCAACAGCTAAAGGTTAACAGGGTTTGAGTGAATAGGCCAACGATGCCTCTTTGAGTGGTTAGGGCTTAGCTTGAGTAACTGCTTTCAGGATTAGCAGACCTCAGGGTTAGTAGAAGAAAATGATTGAATATCTTTTAACCTGTGACGCATGGATTACATTTACTGACTTGTTGTTGCCAATCTCTTTTTTTTGCTTCTGTAGCAGGAAATGTAAGTGAAACAGCACACAACAAGCATTACACTTAAAAGAAATTGCGCTGTTGTGAAATGGATTCTTGCAGTTAATGCATTTCTCAATAGCGAGCAAAGTATGCTACAGGTAGTGTGCTTTATTACTAATAATTGACTTTGAGCCGACCACCCACCCTCTAAAAATCAGCATTCAGCTTCAAGTGTTTTTCCATCTACCAAATAAGCACTCCAGCTTAATCATGGCAGTCTGACTCAGCTCACATGTCATGGAGACGCAATCTCTTTTTAGGCACCAGGGTTCCGGAGCGAAGCCCTACCGGTGAGAAGTGAGTGCCAGCATGGGAGGAGGATCACGGCTCTGGCAGCTTACGCCCGCCAGCAAATGATTCGATTTGATGAGTTTGGTATTCACTGAGAAGTGCTCACCTGTCGTGTGGAGCTGCTGTCTGTTCTAAAAGAGGAGCCTGCGCACACATACGGTACCACCCTCATACCCATGAAGTCTCACAGGTTCTGAAGGTCTCTCTACCCACTTTGATCTCTCTCTCCTCCCTCCCTTCACTTTTCCCCTTTCCAGACTCGTCTCTCAGTCATCCACTCCTGCTGATGATTGATGATTTGCATGCTAACATATTTCCCTTGCATGTCACCGGGATGAAAAGGCAGACCCCTGTGGAGAGACCTCCGTGGCTGACATTCCTGATTGTCAAGAACAAGGTGGTCCAGCTTGCTGGATGAGTGCTTTGGCACCGCTCAAGATGCTGGAGCACAGCCTGGTGCACTGTTGTCTTTTAGAACGGGTACTGCTTGACCTTTCATGGAAATCTGTTCTGTTTATTTCCTGCCGGTACTTTATATATATTGACTAGTTCTTTGTAAGGCCCTCCCCCTCAAGGTCAAAGAAGATCTTGCACCGCTCGGATGATGCCCTGTTGATGTGTTGTTGTTTTTTTTTAATGCAGGGTCTTGAATCTATGCCTCATATTTTGTTTTTCGAGACGTTATATCCATGTTTTGTAGTTCAAAACCCAGTTGGTTTCTCAACTCAAATTGTCAGTCTCGCTGACATTGTTGACAGTAATTGTAGAACATTTACAGACTCTCGGGACAGAACTCTGTATTCAACTAATCCTGCTTAGCATTGTGTGTAAAGCTAAGCCTGTGGTGATGAAGTTAGGGTCAATAAGTTTGCCTTCTAGCGCTGATCAACAAAACTGTATAAGCTACTTCAAGACTCCACTGCCTCAGTCAATGAGGCACTTGACAAAATCGGACAATTGTGGCTTTTGTTAGGTCATCTGGACACGTACAATGTTGGGGGGAGCCAGCTTGATTTTAATGTGCTCTTGACTCCCTGCCAGGAGGACTTGACAGATCTCCTTCTGAGTCTGAAAGAGGCTTCACTCGAACCTGCAGAAGGCACTTACACCAATCTCCATGACCATGAACAAACATTTCCTTTTGTCATCAGCTTGACTGCGCGTTGTTCTATTCCTGCCTCGTTCTTGAACTACTACTACTGTACAAAAAGACAAGAAAAATACCACGTGCTATTTCCCCAAATGGTCTATTTGGAACGTTTTTATGCTACGTCACGTTACATTTTGCATTTCTTTAGATCTTATGTTGCCTCCATTTAGTAAACCTTTCATTCAAAGTAATGTAGAAAGTGCATTAAGTACATAATATCCAAACAGGCTAATCCTTTTGTGTTTCAGTTGTTAGAGTCAAAGTAGGGTTTGTTATTACTAAGTACATCACACCACAGCTAACAGACAAGAGAAGAAAGAGTATTCACTTCATAGTGATTCCGAAAATATTAACTGTAAAATTGTTTTCTTAGCAACCATGTTAATAATAATACATTTTATTTATATTGCGCCTTTCTGGACACTTAAGGCCACGTGTTGTGTCCCATCTGATCATTGTATCTTCAGCTATAGAGACACAATATTGGCTAAGTGATTATCTTGATTTTGGACAGGATATCCCCTCATTTATGTTGCCACGCAGTCATCAGCTCCAAACTACCATGTCTTTACCATTTCCCATTTAAGCTTATGGCTTATATTAGCCTAACTTTAAGATTCGAAACTGAAGTGCATATCCTAACATGTCCATTCAGTCGAATATACCCACATGAAAACCAGTCAGAGTTACAATGGTAGTTGGACACCAGCAAGAAACCACCACTCCAGAAACATCTCACGGGGAATAAACATTCATACTCACCCACTCCTCTCCCCACCCCCTCCCCTGTCCATGCAGCTTCCTCCCCCTCTGACAGCGTTCGTCTCTCTCCTGGTCATCTCACCACGTCACTGTACTGCACGTTTCCTCTGCCTTCAGACTGAATCTGGACGTCGTTCTTTCTGCATAACTGTGTGCCTTGGTGTTGGCAGTGGAACTACGAGGGTGAAGATCTGGTTGTGGATAAGGAAACGGCACTGAGGCGGATGTGTGATCTGACGTGAACTGATGCGACTTGTTGGAGGACATGTCTGCTGAAAAGTAATGCATTATTTAGTATGAGGCCGTATTAAACAATTGAGAACTAATATTTAACATTCCTTTTCCCCCTCTATTTTAATGGAGAGGGCAGATCTTTGAAATTCTATGAATAAATAATTAATTGGGATGAGGATGGATTTGACATTAAAGGCAAATTACTGCGAAATTGTCTTGTAAACATTTCCCTGTTACAGTAATTTAAAAAATATATATTATTTTCCTCCCTGTGGACACAAAGACAAAAACATTGCCTGCTCAATACACAGAGGAACACCAACACCACCTCCCTCTCCCCCCCTCTCTCTCGCTTTCACTTTCTTCCACTTTCTCTTTTTGCTCTCCCTCGCTCTATACAAAAATATCTCTCTCCCTTTCACCCTGGCTGTCCCGCATACTCCATCTCCTCTCTTTCTTCATGTCTGGCTTTCGCTCTCTGTCTTTCTCTCTTTGTCTTTCTCTCTCTCCCTCTCTCTCTTTCTCTCTCTCTCTCTCTACATCTTGCCCCCTCCCTCTTCTTCTCCATCTTCATCTCCCTCCCTCCCTAGTTCCACGTTGCACCAGCCTCCTCTAACTCACTGCCGCAGTTGTAATTCTTACATCACCCCCTCTCGTCATTTTTGGAGGTCGACAGAAAACATTGAATAGGCACTTACCCTCACATAAACATGCCTGTATTAGATCCCGTAGATATAGTCGGATGTATTGTCATGTCAGCAAACAAATGTGGCTGCTCCCTGGGACCCTACATGATTACAAGATGAGGAGAGAGAGAGCTTTTTTTTACACACATCATTGCGTCTGTAAAGGCTTGAATTCACCTTGAATATTTCCCCATCCCTCACTTGATGACTGCTCAGTGATCTGGGGTGTGCGCATCACCTTTCCTGACTGATGTTTCTGAGATGTAGTCTTCTGTGTGTGGAATAAGTAATACCACCATGCCCTCCACACTATTCCTCCCCATATGGATTTTTCCTCAATGCAGTAGACCTACACTGACTTGCAGCCAACAAGATGGCGGATGGGCCGTGACACAGACACATACTCTGATATTTTGAAGGGTTCATATAAACATCATTTCCCAGAATCCCCAGCACACTGGAAACGATCTGCCAAAAAACTGACATCCAGTCAGACTGCCTTGTAAGCCCAGAGAGAAACTGAGCGGGATAGATAGTATAAAATAAAGACTTTCAACCGCGATTCTACAGCAGTGTATGTTCATGTAAAGCCTTTGAAAAACACAAAGACAAGCATGCAGCATCCATTTCTTTGATATTGCGTTGTGTTAAAACCCAAATTCACATCAAACCTGAACTCCGTAAACCTTGAAAGATTACCACACATGCAAAACAAGGGCAACGACAGTTGAGATTTGTTGTTTGTCAGAGTTCTTAATGGTTTTTACAGACTTCAGCTGTTAAGCTTTCCTATTTCCTGTCTAATTAGGCTGTCTCCACTGAGCTACTGTGCTGCTCAGTCAGTCTCGCCAGCACTCTCAGCATCTACACCCATTAGTATCCTTACAAGTTGACAGACACACAAAGACTGGACCATGTGTCATTTGCACAACTGAAGAACAGCTACAGGAAATAGTGTTCAGAGACGGGGGAACCAAGTCTTGAACCTACAACTCAGGTAGTTACCAAGGAAACAGGTGAAACATGAAGCAATGGGAATCAAGCCTCAAACAGTGTCAACTTATATCATAAGGATTGTTGAACATAAATCACCAAGCAATAAAATAATGCGTTTGTAAGGAAACATACTTAGATTCAGGTAAACTGAGCCATTGGCTTTCTACTAGTTGTTTCACCTGGTTTGATGTTGGGTAAGACGACAAACTTACGGTATAGCAGAGAAAGGAACAAAAGCAAGTTTGATATCTCAGACAAAATAAAGGGAGGAAGTTGAAAGGCTTTTTTTTTTGCTTGTGTGTTTGGATTTTCTCTCTGAGTTGTTTTGAAGCTGATTTTTCTGTGGTCTCCAGCCTTTGTTTTGCCAAAGAAGCACAGTGCTCTCTGTTCCAGCACTGTCCTTCTGTGACCGGGGTCCTTCAGCACAAAGCAGCATTACTGGAACATCATGCATCTCAATCTATTGTGTCATTGATGGTTTGGTTAAAAAAATGTCCATGAAAAACTCAAGAAAAACACTATTTTTCTTCACACCAAATTATCCCAAATGTGTTGACAGTTGACATTGTATATTGCAGTGACTTTTGGTAAAATGGGTCGTTTCGCACTTTTAACACTAAAACTGATCTTGTAACAAGATTCTCAATAAGACGGTCTGTCTTGGTTCATGCAAATAATTAATGCCATCTTCTGTTGTGTGATCGCAGTGCCATGCGAGGTCTGACTGCAGTTATTAACAATGCAACTTCTCAGTGATAATGGGGTTACAGTAAGTTAATAGATGCTGAATGACATGAAACATGATGTTGACAAGACTCTCTCGCTCATATGATCTCACTCACACGCTCTCTATCTCATTAGATCCAGTGGAGCTCCGGTTTGGGAAATCCCATAAACGAAGCACTCTCAGAGGACAGAGCAGAGTTCCTATTTTACGAAGGAGTCGGTAATCCTATAAACTCTGCATTTGCCTTTCTTTATGGGGCTCAGCATTGTGTTGGATCTTACAGGCTTAGGTGCTGCCAAACAGGGACAAATTACAAATCATTGACAAAACCAAAGGGCTCTGATTATTGATCTGGGAGAAAATCAAAGAGATGCAGCTTCTTCTAAGGGTCCTGCCGGTCCCACTGTACGGGGGTGTGCCCACACACGCACGCACATACACACACACACACTTACACAACCACACACGCACGCTTACACACTGACACGCGTATACAGACACGCATACAACCAGTAGCACTTATGTCCTGTACCTCAGGGAATCAATAGAGGAGTCTGTTCATCAAGGTATTTCAAGGCGAAAACATAGTGTTTACTTACTTCCACTCTGTGAAACAACACAGGGAACACTTGCTAATGCTCTCATATCTGTGTAACTGCATTAGAACAGCACCACGGTTACAAACTCTCATTGGTTTTGACAATGTTGTCTTACTGTGTGTCAGTGCAACTACACAGGTTTGGTGGCTGTATTGTTTTAGATTTAAGAGTTTTATGCTACATGGCCCTGGGATTTTCTTGGGCTGAGCTCTGAGGGAAGTGTGTCTCAGTTAAGTACGTGTGTTTTCCCCTTACTTGGCCCCCCTACACCTATGGCTTGTTTATCCCAGAAAACTAGCCTGGTCCTGGAGCCTTCGCTGAGGAACCTGAGGGTGGCCGTGGCTGTGGACATTGGCCTGTGGCTACTGGTGAAGTGAAGCATGTGAGTTATGGCTTCTGGTGGTGCCGAGTGTCAGTGAAATATTGACACTGATTGGACCAGCACACACGTGAATGCCGGAAGGTCTGAACCTCAGATTAGAGGGGCATTCCTAAGGGATTTGCCCTCACTGATTTAGTGGTGTTCCCTGATTTAGAATTTACAGCGAGAAAAAGAAAGAGAGAGAGTGACAGAGAGAAAGAGAAGGGAATTGGACTTCCAAATTCCTATTAAAGTATTGAGTATGAGCCTAAAACGCTAAATGGCTCCATAAAAAGGAACTAATTAGAATTTTATATTTGTCTTTGATGAGATTCTGTCTTTTCAAATATGCACACTGAGCAGTGAGCGTATGAATCCTTTCTAACGATGTCGAAATTGATATGCACCATTGTTTCAAATGAACAGGTCTTCCTTTGGGTAGCTCATTGGGTTCCCATCAGTTTGGAGCACACAAAAGGATGGACCACGAGAGCCTGAGAAAGCCTTGCCATTCCACCCCTGTGCCTGTGGGAAAGTACCGCGCAGATCGAAAACCAATCTGCCGATGATTGTGCGCCGCGCTTTGGCACAGTGGTTAAAAAGACGAGCTTATAACCAAGGACTTTTGGCTCAAATATCTGTCTCACAATGAACTGTATTAGTCAGATATACAAGACAAATAGTTCAATTACAGCCCAGAGTACTGTCTCCCTGCAGTGTGGAGCCAGCTTGCAGGGAAGGGAGGAAGGCTAGGGGCTATTTGCTGAGCTGTTGTAGAGCTGGGCCCTTTTTACAGCGGTGGAGCTGAGCTCATGTGGGAGGTTAGTGAACCACCATGACAGATTCCACGGTGACAGAGCAACACAGAGAACTGCTCTGGGTTTCATGCCGCCTACCACAGTATTTTATACTGGGACAGTTGTTTACTGCAGGGGAACCCTGGATCCATCAAGCTACCTTGTAATTGCTCTCACTCTTTAAATATTAAGCAGTGTGCTACTCCTATGCAAAAAGCTAGATGTAGTTAGTTGGGAATGTTGGGAATGGGTCCATCTGTCAGTTTTTCTGTGCAAGTATGATCAGATTCGTACACTTGGCTGTGTTGCATAATCATGTCTACATCATATTTTTAAATGGAATTCAAATGCTGGATCACAGAAGGCTATCTTGTCAGCCAAAGCCTGTTTTCTCATTGTTCTGGCCATCTAAATGGTATGAATGGTCAATTGGCATTCAAAGGTCTGTTCTTATTAAATAGCAGACTACTGCTATGAATAACAAACAGTTGCTATGCAGTTTTGAATATGTACTGAGCCAAAATTATTTATGTTTTTGTGGAAATGATAAAAGATACATGTTTAATCAATAAAATAAAGATTTTAATTTTTCTTTATCTAATTAGTGATTTTTTAGAAGTTGCTGTTTAATAAATGTAGTGACACACAGCCGGCCTATAATTATGGCTAAATAAAACCCCTTCAGGTTGATTCAAGAGCTCTCTGCTTTTGGTCAGGGTCCTGCATCACCCTGTCAGGGTTTATTTTGCAAGAATGAGAGTGCAATATCCCTTGTGCAAACTAGTGGTGAACCAAAAGTAAATATTCATGTGGTGCGATTTCAGTGATGAAATAAATGATTTGGCAAGTCACGTCCCAGCGTAACAATATTCATGGACCATCTCCAACCCAAATAGGCAGACACATGTATCATTGATAGTTCACCTGTTTAACACTTGGCTAATCCATCCTTTTCTGCCAAGCTCCACAGTGGCTCAGCTTCCTGAGCGACTCTCTATCTCATGACACATTCTGAGACTTCAAGGCTGCCGAGGCCGGATATTGGCTTGAGGTTTGTTACAGTAACAGTCTTTGTTCCTCCCAGTCTCTGACTTCACATGAGCCCACTCACCAGGTGGGCAGACAGACAAAATATCAGGGCAGCATCCGCCTGTCATTTCTGCTGTCATTTCTGCTGTTCTCTGATGTCCGCCACCTCTGTGTGCACGTGGCTGTGCACGTGTGAACGTGTTGGTTCTGTGGTGACCCGAAATGGGCAGAAAGGTTGTCTACCTGCAGCACTGTGTTCCAGATCAGACACAGCTGTGTAAATATTGAGCGAGGGGGCAAGTCAACCGAGAGCCGTACCCCAACCTCTGGATCAGAGCTCCACCAGCCTGCCTCTGTTGTTTGTTTGATTGCTATCTCCCAGCCCCGCTGCCTCGCTCTGTCATATCAACATGTTTGACTAGTACACACCTCCGTCTTACATCCAGCCTGCCCTGCTTTTCATCTTGCTTTAGGTTTTCCCCCCACTATCCCTCATTTTGTCTTTATTTCTCACTCTGTCTGTGCTTCCCCCCACCCTCCCCGATCTCTGTCTCTTTCTCTGATATTGATTCCATTTAAGCTTGTGACCTGAGATGAGCTGAGGAAGTCACTGTGTCTGTATTACGCACGCGTGTGAAACATCGTGTCTGGAATCACAACTCAGACACTGCTGCTGTTGTTCCCGGGCCAAACAGACAACAGCAGCATTTCATGAAGAAACAGCAAAGGGTTGGTGTTTCTCCCAGTTCAATCCATTTTACAGCCATGACTGCCAGCTTGTGTATTGGCCACAGTGTTTACTTGACCTTTCCGCAAAGTGGTCAGGGGATTTTCCCAAACCAGAACATCATCATCGTTTCCTGTCGACAAACCCTGGAATTCCAGATTAGAGACTGTGTTGTTTCATGGATGAATGTTGTGTTTCTTTCTAATTCAAAAAGGAAAAACAACCTTGGTGTTTCTTTGAACCCTCAGCCTGTCATGGTATCATGTCCATCCTTAGTGGGATGCTCATCCTCCAGGACTGGGTTGTCATAGCAGCATCTCATGCCATATCTGAAGAGTGGTACTGATGAAAGATCTGGTAGCTGATGTAGCCTGATGTTTTACATAGCAATATTACATGGATAGGTAGCCATGAAAAATAACAAGCTAGTGTTACATAGATTTCTGAAGATGCTATCATGATATGAGAAGACCTTGGCTTTAACGTGTGTGCGCCTGATATTCATGAGAAGACTCCCTTGTTGTTAACAAGGAGGTGTTTTCAAGCCCACCACAGATGATGTAAGTTGGGGTTTAGATATAACAACACCAAGATAAAGCTTCCTATCTCAACACCAGTGTATTTCAACTGTGCATGACAGGTAAGGGGCTCATCTACAAGAGAAATCAATCGCTTCATCAAATGGAGGTCTCAAGAATGTCTATCTGGTTTCCAGTATTGCGAGAGGAGTTGAATTCTTGAAGATGAGGGGGTTCTGTCTCTAGTGGGCAGTATAATACCCTTGTCCTTGACAGAGATTGAGGTTTGATGGAATATTTATCACTTCTTATTCGTCTTTGCCTATGGTTCGGTGTGGGGAGAGACACTCCACATTCCTAATAACCTGTGGAGCGACTCTGCAGCTTTAATGCAAACTCAGGAGATGATTCAAAGGCACCGAAGGTCAAACCTCATTTTGACAGACGGAGATAGGCTGTGAGCGGAAAAATTATATAGCTCCGCAATATTCTTCAAACTTTTGCTTTTGAGTGACAGAGCTTCCTTGACTTGAGTATAAGATGGGAAAAGAGTTGGTTGCACAGGGTTGTGTCATCGCATGTAACATTTAGCTGAGCTTATGAAATGTCACCTATTGCTTGAAATACTGATAACCCAAATACTAGTTTAGGCTACATGATAAATGCACAAGTTTTCCCGCCCCTTGCTTGCTCAGTGTAAGCGTACCATTCTTGGGTTCAGGTCTCTGTCATTTAGATTTCAACATACACTCTTTCTGTTCAATCGTAACACCAGTTGATAGTTAAATGAATATAATATAAATGAAAACAAAAGCTCACTGTAAGAAATCTTGTTATGGGAATGCTTTTTATTTCCAAAACTTCAATTTCTTTCTGTACATTTCCTGTTTTGAAGCTAACACCGAGCATGGACTTCCTGTTTATCTGCGGGGAGACATGATACGATGCCGATGCAGTAATTTATGCTACAGATGTTTGCTGCAGAGCCTGCCTTCCACTGGGGAGTCGTGATTAATTTATTTGTGTTTGGATAAGAGCACGTATCCCAGCCCTATTAATATTGCTCTTTTGCAGAATAAGATCATATCTTGGCAAATTGAATATTCACCCTTTTAATAAGTCAAAGCTCCTGCCTCCAGATCCACACAGAGAGAGTAGAAAATTCATTAGGATATTAGCCACAGGTTGTAAATCTTTATTGTTAAGCGTACAATTTGTCTTTTTCTTTTTTGGAGATGCTCAGAGCTTCGACAGTCTGTGGGGTATTACAAGGATATATGGAAAGGGCTATAAAACGCTGGTTTAGCACATCAATTCCCAGCTGACAACAGCAGAGAGCGGAGGAGGGTCAGCATAACCTGGTCACACAGTGAGGCGGGAAGGTTGACTAAGTAGACGCTGTGTCCGCTTCCCAAAGTGTGGTTCTGCACTCGACCCATGTCAGGTTATCATGAAAACCCACATTTGCACCACGCACAGAATGTAGCGTGGAACCCCAAGCAAGGGAGTCGGGTAGTTCGAAAAAAAAAGACTTGGGTTCCAGTTGTGACTGTCTCTGTGCCTCTCCATGCATTGGTCAGAGCAACACACAGGGCAAACTCTCTTGAGAAACCAGGGAGTAGAAAGGCCATCGACTCTGTCCAACAAACAGTTCAATTATTCATATGCAAACAGCCAGTGTAAGTAGCAAAGCAAAGGCTGAAACATGGAAGCTGTCACCTTGGTATCCTGCATTAACTTCAGTGAGTGCAGCTGTCATAGCGAGACCTGCACTCTGACAGAAAATGGCCTTTGCCTCTCTTTTGCAGCCACATCAGGCCGAGTAAAGAGCAGCCATGTCTTCTACTCAATGTAGATGGTCTCTCGTTGGAACATGTCAGCTGTCAGCTCCATTTGGATGTTTGCAGAGTATAATCTGCGCTGCTGTCTTGCCTTTGTTTATACATTGCTTGTTCGTTTGTTTGTTTGTTTGTCAGGGTGGGAGGCAGAGGAGGAGGAGGGGGGGGCAACACTGGCATCCGACCGTAAAGACCAATTTTCCCATCCTCAGATTCTCCACAGACAACAACAGTGTTTGTTTTCATGGGCTGGCCACTCCCCCCTCATCCAAAACAAGCACTGACATGAAGAACAAAGAGCATCGTGTTGCAGATCAGGCAAACGTTTTATAAATCACATTGGAACACGCAGCGTGATGCACTTCACGGGTTCGGACACACTAGCTTGACAGTAGCGTTCACTGCTGACCAACACGTTCAGACTCCATCCTGGTTGTATACTTAGAGAGCTCCTGTGACAAATGGCCCCTTATTGACCAAGTATGCTCTTTCTATGCTTGAACTGCATGTTGTGAACATAAAACAGAGCTTCAGTATGAAAAATTGATTTTTGGTTTTACGCAACTTATTGTGCACAGAGTGCACTCAAGCGCAGGGTACCCCAGTTTACTCCAGTTGGCCCATATTCATGTTTTCTCTAACGTAGATTGTGAACATTTGACATGATGGTGGGGCCCTAGTACGTAGGGACACGATAACTGGTTTCAAAAGTGTTTCCTCAAAAGTGCTCTGGAAGGCTGCAGGTTAGTTCTTCACTCCTTGTTGAACCTTCAGGATGTGAATCACTGTATTATAAAATCACACCTCACAATATGCCCGGGTCACCTTAACACTGTTCTCAACATCGATCCATCAGTGGGTGTGGGAGGGGGAATGCGGGGTTACGTGTGTGGAAGAGGTACATTTGATACTACTAGTCCTGATAGATACATTTGATACTGCTAGTCCTGATAGATTCATTTGATACTGCTAGTCCTGATAGATACATTTGATACTACTAGTCCTTATAGATCCATTTGAAGTCGACGCAGATCTGGTCCTGGTTTCTTCCTGACGTGGAGAGCCAGAGTCAGGTGTCCCTTGGTGGAGCCTATCAGAGAACAATGACACAATGACAAGACGACCACAGGAACTCATGACAGGAGACTCTCTTGACCTGGACAATTAAAAACAAGAAATCCTCTTGATCTACTCAAATAAAAAGGGCACTCTTGCAATTTGGACAGTGAGAAAATGTAAGGTGTTAGGCTGGGAATGTTACTGTCAAGAGGAGACTGGTGATGTGATACAGAGATAAGAGGCCTTCACTAAGCTTAAAGCAAATACATTATTGAGGTCCATGATCTCCCAAAATGAATGTGGATCACAACAGGGAAATGTGTGTGAAGCAAGATCAATTGAGAGAACACACTAATTGCTTTAGTCGGGTGAGTGTCTCTGAATAGAAGCAATTGATGTACAAACCCCACGTTACAAAGATACACAGAAAGTCTCATGTACAACACAGACAAAAGTTAACCAAGACAGACTGTTCCTTTTTGATGTTGTTCAACAGAAGATGACCCCTAGACGTGTTAAACTGTTTTAAGAGTTTCTCTGTTGAGTCAAAGTCTGAGTTTGATTTGAGTTCAACTTAAACGCCCCATAAAACACTTTGATTTATATATTTTTTTCAATCATTATAATTTCAACCTTGTGCTTTTGCACAACTGCAAACATATAAAACATGAAACTATGGTCCAGGCTCGGTTTGAAAATCCATGCTTACAAATCAATCGAAAGCTATAAAGTATATTTATGGTTTGTATACCCTCCCATCATGAAATACAGTAAGAAATCTCTTTTATTTCGCCTGCGGCCTCCCTGCATTGGCCAGGGCTTCAGTACAGTACGTATATTTCCATGCCCCTGCATATACCACAAGATTCTTATGTAGGGTTATTTTGTGGTCAAAAGTTGCAGTCAATATGCAAATGTTGTATTTGTGACTTTAACCTCCAGATGAGACTGTGACATCACTGTGGCCTTAAGGGACAGATGACCCAAATGCTGCTGCGGGGTAACAGGTTTCCTTCATTTGTAAATAGTGTCAGGATGAATAATGCAAGACATGATTCACACCTTACAGTGGAGTGTCTGACTAACTGTATCTGGCTCACCCAGTCAGCAGCTCCCTAAAGTGTATCACAAACCAGAGCACAAACTAACTCAATATTTGAACAAACTTGCCAAAATTTGAAATGTCCCCCAAAATCTGCTTCAGGACAACCTTTTTTAGGGTGATTCAGTAGAAGCACACCTGGACAATAATCTTAATATTCACCAGAATAATGTTTTAGGTTGTTTCTAGGAACTGAAGAACAGCAGGTCATTTCCTTGGTTTTCGACCTTGTCTCCATGTTTACGCCAGCAGCGATGTGTAGCAGTGATGAGTGGCAGTCAGACAAGGTCAGAGGTCACAATCATTGTGTATATCATTACACAAACCTTCTTGACTCTCCCTACACCAAGTTTTACAAAGATACCCAAATCAAAAGTTAAAATAAAAAATAAAAACGGTACTTTATTCACTGGATTATATCTGCAAACAGATGAATCAAATTTAGCCGTTTCCTGATTCTCGTCATAATTTTTGTAATCTTTATTCTTTTTAGTCCTCTTAAACTAACATAAAACATCTAATTACATTAGCAACTGTATTAAATGTCAGCCACACAGATGGATCCATAATAGTTGTACCTAAAATGCCTGGGCCATACGCGTGGCTGCTATTTAATAAAGGTGCAAATGTAATTAGATTATCATCACCACTTGCTTTATTTCTCCACCACAAGCTTGTTAGTGTACTGTTAAATCAGTCCAACCAGAAAATTACATCATACCTCTCCGGCATTGAGCCACTTTGGAGAAGTGATGTGTTGCATGTCATGTGATCCATCTCTTACTAAGTCTTTGTGACAAAATCCTGATGACAAAGACTCCAAAAGACATATTTCATGAAATTGTACCACCACCACCAAAAAGAAAAAAAAACAGTTTGAAAGGCGGCGTTCGATCGATGAAATGCAGCCTGGTTTATATGTCCTTTTGATAAGCCATCTCTGTTGTTCCGTTGAACAGCATGACAGTCTGTCAAAATACAAAATGCAGATAATTCTGCCACGGACCCATATAGGCTCATAAACTTGACACAAAGCGACGGAGGAAATATGAGTCATGGATGCAGTTCAAGGACGTATCCAGGTTCATCTAACTATAATGCCCTCTGTCCTGCATATAATATGTCCCATTACTGTGGTAATATGGTTGAAGAGTGTACAGTCATGGGTTTTTAACTCTGTCTCGCTCTGTGCCCGCCCCCCCCTTCTTCCCTCAAACCGCCCCCTCCTTCCCCCTCCACACATCGAGCTGCCGTCACTGCATGACCATGCCCTTGAGCTCAAAATGTTAAAGCGTTTTCACAACAAGGTCTCCAAACTACAGTAGTCCGTGCAAGGCAGACCACAGTAGACAGAGTTTCCCTGATGGCATGGCCCGGTCTGGTCAAGCCAGATGCTTGGGTCATCATCCTAAACATAGACACATTCCTCGCCCTGCACTGCATTGTATCTCCTGGAACTAAAAATACATTTTATGTACAGCATAAGAAAAATTATTTATCCTTGGCCACAGAACGTCCCCCAACGCAAGCCCGATAATAACTGACCCTTCGTCATTAGGATTGATGGCCCCAATTTATTATTAATGATTCGTAAAATGAGATCCAGTAGGCCCCCATTTCAAATACATTGTCCATAACAGAGTGGGGTGACAGCCAGGTCTGCTGATTCCTTCTGAAAGCCTTTCACTCTTCCTTAATCTCAAACACAGCCCACACACCCCTGGATCAACTTCCTGGTTTAACTTCCTGGCTGTGGTTTCTGGTTTAGTCTCCTGGTTGTACGACTAGAGCTGACTAGATGAGCTACAGGGTAAAGACTACTGATGTGTAGATGCAGTCGATCTGGTAGGTTGTGGAAGGTACAGGTACCAGCTCAGACAGTGTAGATGTATAATTCTGACAGCTTTTGTGGGTGATCCACTCTCTATACTGTTATATTTAGTGTGTGCTCTCCAGGGAATCTAGACAATATTTTTATATTTTTCTTTAACTGGATAATGCTGTGAAGTGATTGTGAAATCAATGGAGAAGGCAGGTCACTCTATCTAGGCTGAGTGTATTGCATTGTTCAAGTACGTGGACAAACTGGAATATTGTAGCTGCTTGGCAGTACACCTAACTATGTCTGCCTGGCCTGCAGTTCCCTCAGATTAAACAAGCGCAGTTGTACTAGCCTATTGTAATTCTAAAAGACAATCAAATTGATTTAAACGGACGGCATATAAATTGCCTGAAGAGCTATAATAAATTATTTTATATACTCCGAAAGAAGCAAACAAAATATGTACCAGCAAAACATTTTCAGAAAGAACATGTCCCTTCTCTTCTGAGTGAGAGTCTCTTTCAAATCTCTCTGATTGAGGCCATGATTCTACTTGTTCAAGTGGGCTGGATTATCTTGAAATGACAAATTCAGGCACTGGTATCTGGGGGAGCCATTCAAATAACTAGTCAATGTGTTTGAGTCAGATCATCCGGCCACATTCACAGAGAGGAGCAGTAGGGTAGGGCTCGGAGGGTGTAAAGGAGGAATGGGGGTGGGGCTTTTGTCAGGACACCAGCCATCCTAGAGCAATACAAACAGAAGACACACAAGCACACAAGCTCCTGAAACACACATCCAAAGCGTAAACCCTGAGTAATACACGGACAAGCAACTCGTAAGAATGCTGAAGGACGCATTAGCAAATGTATATCGACACCCAGAGAGACTCACTTGCACACATCTCTGCAGGATGCAGGTCTACATTCTATACCAGGGCCAGATGATCAGAGGTGTAACTGAAGACACTGTCAGAAACAGGCGACACCTATCTCCGTGTTCTCTCTTTCGACTGAACAACCGGAACGACCTGATGTAGAAATGAAACCTGTGGCTCAGTGGCCCAACATCCACGACTCCTCTGAGCGGTCCCAATGATTTGCATAAAATATGAATATAGAACATGCTCTTGATACAGCCTCTAAAAGAGACTTGAAACGCATACTGTACGCTGTCATTTAATTATCTCCTATTATCCACTTTTTCGAAAAAATTTGAATAATATGCAATGCAGATTACCGTTGGAGAAAGATATCTTTTGAAGAGATACCTTTTACACTATTTTTTTCATCCTTTGAGAGAGGTGCAACTGATTAACTTTGTGGAGATGTTCATTGTGATGCAAAACAGTGAAACATTCTCTGTTTGAAGCAGTTCATAATTAACAGGAAAGCTTGTGACCTCGCTTTGCCTCCCCCTGACAACATGTTGCACACTGACATTTGGTGGGTTTTGAATCCCTTTCTTTGTTTTTTTTCATATGGTTCCATGGTTACAAGGGTTACGATATGGGGTTACAATACGGGGTTACAATGAGATGATCAAATCAAGTTAACGTGTCTGAAGTTTGTTAGAGTACTATTTCTTTAATTAGACTGAAGAGTGTCAGTCTTGCGGTAAGCATCCAAATTATATTAGACTTAGCGGGGTAGAGAAAAGTGTTCAAGCCCTCAGTATTCAAGGCTCATAAGACCTCAATTGAATCCTGGTGAAGCATTCCTGTTGATATCATTCATTTTTATTGGGTTACATTTCTGCATTTGAGATTTATTGTTCTTTCATAGGGTCATTAATCTATCAAGCTTTTTTATTTGATGTAGTATCTCAAAGTGCTACCAAGGCAGAGGAGTTACAAAGGGGACCTGTAAAAGTACAATGGCATACTAACATGGTCTATATAAAGTACTGTCAGGTGCTCAACAAGTACTAGAAGTAACTCATGGATTAGGACCCTGTGAAGAGTGGATTGTCTAATAAGAAGCTGATTGGAACTTGAGAGAGTTGTAGTATTGGCTGTACAAGTCTCTGCAGCCATCTTGTTTTTTTTCTAAAGCTTGGAGTGGAATTGATTACTATATAAACATGTTTTAATGAGCTTGATGATCACTAAATTTCAAAGAGTGTAATTGATTGAACACCACAACAAAATCACGCTCTTGAAGACAAACTGCCGATAAACTGAAGAGGGAAAAAAATGTTTTCAACTGAAGCCAAGAATATACCCAATGTGTCGCTTATTAATTACGGATGGGGTCGTTTTTCAACTGGAGATGAATAAAAACCACATAAAAAGGCAGATAGAATGATCAATCTACCTCTGTCTGTGATGCCAGTCTGATGTTATGGAGACCTATAGCCAGCTTTATTGGTTAGGGGATTTTTCCAACCCACATTACAGCAGAACTAGGTCATCAGCACTTAGACAGACTGGTTCTCCTCCCTGCCAGCTCCATTACCCATCATTCCTCAGTGGCCGCATGGCCCCTGAAAAAATTGGAGAAATAAAAAAGGTTAGCTGCTGCATATTCATGTCCCCAGCTCAGCTCACCTGTAATGACAGTCTTGGAAGTTAGAACACGTCCAGGCTGGGGGCCAGAGCTGGATCGATTTGTCTCTCCTGCTATCTCCACACTACAGCAATCACATTCCAAATTTTAGGGAATGGGTCGCGCCTGACTGGAATTTACGATGGTCTAGAGACTCTGGCTGAGAATATCATGAGAGCAGAAAAGCAAAAACATGGATATATATAAATATATATATATACGTATATTCTCTTTTTTTAAATTGGGGGAGGGGGTGGCAGGGATTTTAGAAAAAAGACAAATGAAAAAAAAGATTAAATTGAACACAAGCCAGAGTGATTTCTTGTCCACTGAATACAGAGTGCTGTGTTTATGCTATCCTATATTCACAAGCCTAAAGACAGGAGTTCCACAGGGGAATTGGATCGTCTGGTAATGGTGACATATTGTAAAGCATAGTGCTTCCTTTTAGAGGACAAAACCACTGGATGGAACTGATATAGGGTGATGGATCAGGTACTGTACAGGGACTATTTTCCCTGCTCCATATACCATTGTCTGTACACTCATGCACGTACACACATGCAGGCAGACACACAAACACACATGTTGACACAAACACTACCATTTACAATAAAACATGCACACAAGCAGGCACATACAGTAACACAGCCTCCTGTACACACGTGGGCACACACATGGAGGCAGGCACAAATGTACAAACCCACACATAGACACACAGGCAAACAGCAACAGAACCGATGCTGCAATGCTGAGACTGTGATTGAAGGACAAGGATGGAATAAACAGCAACCATAACATTATGTATGTATCTCCTGCAATCTCTTTCTAGCAAGCTTTCTAGTAATGACCACTCCATGGGTCTGCAGTACACTACTTCAAAGGTGTTTTGAATCTTGGCTTTGATTTTCTATGTAGTGCTTCCTCTGTTGTGCCTGTTCATGAGCATTCTAAATCAGCACCTAACCCACATTTGATGTTTGAACTTTTGGACCGAGCACTACCGCTGCACATTCTCATACGCTAGGGAGACTTGCATAATAAAGATGAAGCTTTTTCAGTCCTGGCAATGATCAGGGGACGTCGAGATAGCAAGGCGAAGAGTACGGTATGTGGACAGCATGTTCTCAGGATGACGAGTGCCCCGAAATAAGCACGAAACATCGCTGGCTCATCAAAATCAAATGTCCCTGCGATGGGATGGAATTGCCTCCCTCCGAAAGTTTCAACATGATAATTTCCTTGCAGTCGGGTTCTGGGAACCTGACCGACATACTAGTAGCACCGAGGTGGAAGCTGGAGAACACACCAACTATATGGAAATGCTTTCTCTCCGGCGAGAAGGTGTCAAGTTGTCCAACTACTGCAGGTGTCTCCCTTCTGGCATGTCTGAAACAAATCACAACATGCTTTGCATATGAACAAAGACGAGAGACTTAGTGTCAAAATAGTTGGTTGCTCAGAGGCATATTCAACATAACAAGTTCCAGCTGACAGCTTGCATTCCTAATACATTTCCCCCCAAAATGTCTTTTTTTAACCTTCATTTCTATGCCAGAAGTTGTACCGTCTTTTATTATCTTTTGTTGTTCTGGCAAATGAATGAGTACACAATGTCAGTCTTGTGTAGGTTTAGAAAAGAAACAGAAACTGTTTAAACTTTCAAATGAGCATTCTAGAGCCGTGAGACATCCAGGATGCATCTTGACAGATTGGCTGCTCTTCCGGAGGATCAGGGTGGCTGTTGTGTGATGATTTCCCCTCTTCGACAGCAACATTAGGTCAGACTGGAGCTTCTCTCCTGACAGAGGATAATGATAACTGGAGCTACAGGAGAACAAGTCACCAAGCAGGTCAATTGAGCAGATAGATGTTAGAGATTGAAGATACAGGAGGAGATGGGCCAAATTGGTTTGTGACGGGCTAGCTGTAGGCTGCAGTGAAAGACTGCATTTGAAATGCACTGATTGCAACTGTAAAAATATAAAGCAAGATAAGAGTGGAGATAGCAGCTTTCCATTACTGCTGGAGGAGCTTGTGTTTGGGCTCCTTGCGTGACAAGAAAAAAGAAAACACCGAAAAAACAATGCGTGTTTGTCATCGACTGTAATCATAGATATCGACCCCTAACCAGGGCTGGGAACCTGGATGTACAGCGCTGTTCACGCTGCTCCCTGGTCTGATGACATGACATGATAGTCATCTTGCTTCTTATTAAAACCCTTCAAGCAACAAAGGCTTGAGAGTCTTTCTTCTTCTTCTTCTTCTTCTTCTTCAGATTACACGTCTGGTGTAGCAATTGCAAGTTAATAACATGTTGGGGATTACTTCTAAATGGTGTAGTGATTTATAATACACTCCCATCCTTGCCCTCACAGAGGAGCGGCCCTTGTCTGACCTGGGAAGCTCAGGGAGAGCTCTGGAGCTAGTGGATGAACAAGGGCATGAGAGAACATAGTAATTAGCAGCTCAAATGTCATCGTCATTGCGAAGCTGCCGATTTTAGCATTCAGCAGTCTCCTCCCTCCAACTGCGCCTCTAACTAGGCCATCGCAGGAGCAGTTAGGACCTTGGCAGCTCCTGTGTTGCCGTGGTTCGTTTTCGTGTTGTTGTGAAAAATGATGGACACAAATATGAGTGGAGAGGCTGCATGTCCACAGGGGCTGCAAGGCCCGAGGATCCTCCCCAGAGGCCGGCAGCTCCGCCCCACTGCAGCCTCCCCAGAGGCTCCTGTCCTCTCGCTGGCTTGTCTGGGCCTCCAGGGATGCTCCGTCTGCTGCGGTGGGAAAACTTCCACCCGACAACGAATCTGTAATGAAATCGCTGTTCTGCTCCCACAGCCCATCCGCAATCAGGGCCAGAGAGAGGCCACCGTGTGCCTATTACCAAAGATTAGATGGCATTAAGTAATCACTCTGCATCCGTGAAGCGGTCCGGCCACGCTATACGCTCTGGTGTAACCCCCCCCCACCCCCACCCCTACCCTTGTTCTCCCTCTCTCTCGCTCTCTCTCTCTCTCTCTCTCTCTCTCTCTCTATTGCAGCATCGGTTTGAACAAGAGATCAAATAGTGAGATGCTGGCTGGCTGGCAGTGAGCACAGCTCCACTGGACAGACTCCATTCAGGTTCCTGCAAACAACTCCTGATTAGAGTCTCTGGAGCTCTAGTGAGATAAAACATGTGGATGCGCCATGGTAACTGACACGGCAGAGGTGGAACTAGGAGTGGAGAGTCGAGGGGTGGGGGTGGTTGGTAAGGGGGGGCAAGGGGGGAACACTTTGCCTGGTGAGCATGTAATGTTGTTGTCAAGGCCATAGACACTCACGGATGAGCACAGGGGAGATGAAGGTTGATGCATTTCCTCACGACCCCCCCCCACACACACCTCTCCACCCTTCTGAACCAGATTCCAACCCCTTTTTAAGGAGATTACGTTTCCATACCCCATCCCCGCCACTCTCATCGCGCCCCACGCAACCTTCATCTCGCTTGCACTTCCACCCTGAAGCTGTGTTTATCTGGAAAATGTGTCACAAAGGTTGCGATGTCACAGTCAATATGTCACAGCAAGCCATTCAGGTCTGGTTATTGAATCCTGGAGTGTTGTCTCTCTCCACCTCAGGCAGGCGGGCTGACCAGGGTAGAGAGACGCCACATCGCTAGGACCTGCAAAAGAAAAAGGGGAGAAAGAAATCACAAACCTTTTTGTGCCCCCGGTGTATTGCAAGGGATGTAAGTGGACTCTTGCATGCTCGGCTGGTTCTGGTGCGGGCAGAACTGGTGAATGTCAGGACCCGGAGATGGCCCACGTATCTGCTACATTCAGCAAGCAACTAGATGTGACGGGAGGAGTCATAAAATCACATTCTGTAAGATCAGTGGGGGGTTTTTCCCTTCCACCAACCCCCCCCAGCCCCCCTTTCTTCTCGGTCTGCACTACAAAATCAAATCTGCGCTAAATTTAAACTGATATGATTTATCTGCAGCCTAATCCTTGTTATTGGCTTGTTGAGCTGAGATGGAGGAGCGCGAGCCAAAGTAAAGAACTGAGGCAGACGCAGGGGGGGTCTGTAGGAAGTCTCAGAGGGACCCGTTTACAGATGGAGCTCTACAACATAACATTGTTATGTGTAGTGGATGCGAACGAACCATTTCATTCATTTGTCCTCGGTAAATAAAGTCATTGTGGAACCAAATTGCCGTTGTTTATCTGCCAGATTCGCTAGTAAGATATTGTTATCCTTGTTGATTGCTGTCATTTTATCTTGATTTCAAAAGACGTATCCACGTGCGAGAGTGCAGTACATTCTCGCTCTTTCAGTATACTCGTTCGGCCATTTCAATTACAGTCAAACATTTCGCAAACACCCAAACAAACATGTCACTGTCGCACTTCACTCGTATGTTTGGAAAAGGCAAAAGTAAGCACTGCCACACCGTAGAATCCGAGACAAACCTTCCCCAGGACAGTGGATGTCCTCTGGCTAGCATTACCGCCAGCCAGTAGCCCAGTGCCAGTAGCCCAAATGGCATGAGTGGGGCTTCTCAGAGCTAATGAAAGTCCTGCTAAACCTTCTGGCACTGTTGGGACTGCATCAAGTCATTCATCTTGTTAGAATCCTTTGAGTTCACACAGGACATTTTCTCTCTCAAATGCTGCAGGACAGAGTCTGCTCTCTGAGCTGAGATGAACCGTATCAATAGAATCTCCCCCCACACACACACGGCTCGAGTGCCCCTACTAGCCCCTCCACCCCCTTAATGTCATGAGCACCGTACGAATAGATTGCGGGGAGAGTCTTTGAAGCATGAAGTGCGGGCTGAATAGTGGGTCAGCAAACAATCCCAGACCAGTCTGACACAGTGGTTTACTTTCATATTGGTCCACACCCACTGCCCACCTATTCCAAACCAGAGATAATCGAAAACATTGGAGTGAAGCTGTGTTTGTGCTGCTCCCAACGAGTCCTGTCACTACCACTGCCCTCACCACGGCTCTCTGGAAGCTTCCTTGGCCTGTCTTCGCTCCCAGCCTACCACTCCTTGGTGAAATTGAATTCCTGTATATCTCTATAGAGACAGACCTTTAAATGGAAAAAGCCACGCTGCTCGAAGAAGTGAACGAGGTTTGTGGCAAGCGTGCCTCCGCATGCCGTGCCCCAACTTGTGAGGTCAGAGGGCACCAGGTGCTTCGGTGGGGTTGGAAGGATGCAGATGTGGTAAATGACCTGTGCTGCATGCTCACACACGGATGTTTAATTGATCCTTGTGATTGTTATCATGCCTGTCGGTATTAAAAATGCGCTCTCCAAAGGAATACAATTATGCTTATTCTTAACCTATAACCTCTTTACAATAAAAGACCAGAGAGAGAGAGAGAGAAGTAGAGGCTCTCTCTTTGTTTCATATAATGCTCACTGATAGAGTCATTGTGTTGGGATTGCAGGGTCCAATTTTCTACCTGCCTCTGGCTCTGAGACAGAAGAAAAACCTGTTCAACATTCTCGGTAGAATTTCTGCCGAGCAGCGAGCATGCATGAGCAGAGATGCAATAGTAACATTTGGCTGCTCAATTAATTTTAAAGGTTTTTACACTATTAAGCACAATTTATCCAGCGGCTATTACAACCCCCCCCTTCCCCCCCACCCCCCCCCCCCCACACACACACCTCTCCCTTTTCTCCACTGCGTTTCTCGTTTTGTTGCCCTTGCAGAATTGCTCCTGTTTAATCACATGCATTACTGTACGGATGGAAAATGTCAAGTTGTTTGTTTAGCTTTGCTGCTTGCAACACTAACTTTTCTCTCCTGAGGAGAAGGAACACGCTGACTGAACGTCCTCTTATGGGACTTTGTTCACTGAACAGGTGCTCTTGCTGCCCAAAAAATTCCCTAAATATAATTTTTACCTACACTAAGCTGCGACCAGCAGCAATAGCTCACGCTGTCGGTCGGTCGGTCAGTCGGTCCATATAAACTGCACACCCTTACTTGGTCACAGCTACTGCGAATCCGCATTTGTTTTTTGAATCGCAGGTGTCTGCACTGAAGGATCTGAACTTTAGCAGAGCAGATTCAATTTCAAGTAGCTTCAATATGAGAGCTTGTGATTAACGAGGCAGCCTGGTCAGGGATCGTCTCTGAAGTTATTTACAGAAAGCAGTGGATGACGACAAACAAATAGCCTGTAGTGTCCCAAGAGTACAGAAGAACAGTATGAACTTTTCCACTTGCGCATTTTCATCTTAGACTTAATCTGTTCACTCTGCCTGTGGGCTTGGTGTCCATCCCCCAGGGAACCCCAGCAATCAACTTCCCCTCCCTGTAGACCTGCAGAGAAGAAATGTGCAGCAGAATGGAAATCTCAACATACCACCCTCCCAGATTGCTGCATTTACAGTACAGTGGCTGCGAAGTGCATCCAAGCATTTATAATGAGAGAAAGCCGGGCGGGCAGCATTTGCAGGAGAAACCACTAAGGAAACTAACAATATTAAAATGGTCAAGAAGCAGCTTTTTCTTGTCATTTATGCTTGCTTGTCTAGGTGATCACTGGGAAATATGAAGACTTGATTGTCTGGGTTTATGCTAGAAAGCCAAAGGGGGACTGTAGTGGGGGAGAGAGAGAGGGCCAAGAGACAGAACACTGTTCTGGGCTTGTTGTGTTCCAATACCTCCCCCAGATGCCAGGAGACTAGCACTAATAACCCTGTAGAACTCCCAGGTACTTGAGGAGCCCAATTCACTGACAACATTTACAGCCTGCCCGACAGAGACAGAGAGAGAGAGAGAAGAGATGAAAGAGAGAGATGGGGAAAAAAAAGCGCGAGAGGAAAGAGAATGTGGAAGAGCTAGCATTTCGTTTCATAAAACAATTATCAAAGACAGCCGCGGTGACACGCCTGGTAGGGCTGATTGCTTCCCCAGCGCTAGCAACACAGGCTTTTTCAGAAAGAGTTCGCTCTGCAGATGACGGCATGATTTATAGATGAAAGAGGTTCCAAAACCGTGCGAGCGGTGAACAGATGAGACCGGCTCGCTACTGACTCTGAGGTCTGAGGCAAGCACACAACAGAAACTCTGCAGGACCACAACCGAGGTGGGCAGGTGTAAGCTCTAGTTCTACAGACGCATCTCCTCACCCGCTCTCTCCCCCTACTTTCATCTGAAATAGCCGGCTATCACATGGACCGTGCCCGCTGACACTTGGGACTCTCGAACCGTTTTGAAACCGTCCAGCGCCTCGTCTTTATTTGGGAGAGCCAATAAAGAGCCGTGCTCTTTTAAGGACCACTGAGCGCAGTTTACTGGCTCCACGGGCAGCTTGCACTTTCAAACACATTCTTGGTCGCAAACCCATTGTTCTTCTTCAAGAGGATGCTGTGAAACTGGCGTGGCGTACGTGAGACTTGTGTTCATGCAAGCCAGCTTTGTATGTGGGAAGCTGGCTCTGGAGAGTGCATTAACCTCTGACGATCTGCCAAATACAGCAGCAATTTCACACCTGGGCACACAAAAACATGACCATTCATTCTTGCCGGTGACAGGAAATCCTCTGTTTAAATCTGCCATGTTGTATGAGGCCAATGTTTCTCATCACTCACTCTTGCATGTACCATTTGCAGGGTGAAGGAACCTTCAGCACGATTTTAACTCAATTATTTTCCCAGAAATTACTTCTATCAAGAAAGTGGCATGCAGACAGTAATTAGGTGCAAATTGCCTAGCAACGATGTTTTTACAAGCTGTTGACTTTATGTGATTTTTTTTTAAACTACATTTTATTGAGTTTATATTTATCCCACATCATTAATTGAGACACATCACATTCCCATTGGGGTGGCGTTAAACTTGTACCTAGACATCTCATACAGAGAGAAAGCCTTTATTCGTCTGTAAAACTGTGTTGAAGTGAGACTTCAACAACTTTCTGTTGTTTACATGAAGTTCCTGAAGAATCCTTGTAACTCAAAGCTCGATCTGTTGTTTTTGTCGCATAGCTCCAGCCTGGAGTAACATCAGCCAGCCGCATATTCCAGATTAAAAGGGCACACGTCAAGTCATCTTGGAATGATGACACATCGTCATCTGTTTTCCTGTCTGGAAGCTCTACGCCTGCTGCCGCTTCTGATTCTGCAGTCATCCTGGAGGTCTGAGGTCACATGATTCCTGTGTGGACACACACATCAAGAATCCCAACAGTGTGTCTGTTCGGAACGCAAGGACGGTTGTACCTGCGTATCTCAGCTGTGTCCAATGAACAAACTCACAAATCAACATACTAACGTAGCAAGTAACTTATTTACTAACACAATGACTTATGACCATCACAGAAGATGAGTTTCAGAGTCTTCATCCAACATGAGTCAGTTACAGGAACAATGTTGACAGGGATGTTAACAATCAATTACAGTGATCACTATATTGTGGTAGGCTGGAAACTATTTAGTTTATGTACAGTAAAATATCTGTAGATATAAACTTTTGAGCGTTTTTTACCACAAAAGAAATGCCTGTGAAGTAGCTAGACCAGCAATGACCTTAGGTCACAGAGAGTGTGCCAGCACAGAAAATTCTAGGTCCATTGATGTGTGCTTCCAACTGAGCAGAGCCGAAGTGACGGTTGTGAGCGAAAAAGCACCAATTAAGGAAGACGCCACACTCAGCGGGAAGTCGTGCCATTATTTCTTTGAAACTCGCTGAAAGTCTGACAAAGAGTGTGATCCAAACCTTGCCTGAGGCTAGGACAAAAAAGAAGGGTGTGTGTGTGAGTGGCCTACTTTTGCCTCGAGTCACTGTGGCCATCCTAGGTGTCAGGTACAGCAACCAAGAAACTTAGATGCAGACCTTTTTTCTCTCAGTATCAACCAGAAAACAAAACAACCAATCTTTTTAATGAGACATAAGAAGGTTGGGTTTTAACAACACATTATTTGTTCAAAGTACAGTTCTATAAACCAGAGATCACCGGCAAAGTCAGCATTAACTTTCACCAGAAGTTTCTGTTGCTAAAAGTTCCTTGTGTTTAAGCCTTAAATTAGCATTACACAGAGGGGAATTTCAAGGCACAGCTCTAGAAAAGGGGGTGACTGCAGGATTTACTGAACCGTGAGGTAGGTACAGACTGCATCATATCTTCACACACTGAGTTTGAAAGGATAAATAAAACAGGGAAAAAAACGAGTTATTTTTGTTAGTGCTCTTACAAAAAAAAGAGGTCTGAGCCATTGCTAAGACACGGTTGCCATGGTGCTGAACATTCGGAGAGTCCACACGAGTGTGACTCAGCACTATCAATGTACAAATGAGCTCCGGTGAATAAACGGTAAGAGGATGTGAAAATAAAGCATTGTTTATGCAGCTGCTGCTTCAGAGGAGTAGGTAGCCAGTAGCTTACGCCTGCATCTCTATGCTGTTCCTGTATCCCAACATTGTTCAGTCAGGGGGTGGGGTGGGGGTACAGAGGAATGGGCGGGGGACCAGCTTTCATGGTTGCTTATAAATACAGATGAGAGAAGAAGTGCTTAAATCTGCAGAGGAGAGGAAGACACCCTCCAGATAAGATGCAGACGCGTCTGTGTTCTGAGCTCTGAATATGCAGTGATTTGTTCGCAGCCCTCTGTATATTTAGAGTAGATTAAACAGCGTCTGTGTGACGCAATGGCTCCAGAAACAGTTGAAAGACCAAACCCTGCTCAGCTCTTTGACGTAGCGGGGTTAAGTCAAGTATTTCTCCTCGTCTGTGACTAGTCTGGCCGTGGCTCCCACTGATAACAATGATGGATGACTTGCACAAAGACAATCGGACGCACCACATTTACTATTTCACATTGCCTTTGATATTTCGATGATTTTTTTTTTCTTTCTTGAAGATCCCATGTCACATCTGTATAGGATGAAGATTGATGTTCCCAGCTGGTTCTTCTCGGTGACTGCCCGTTTAATCCCAGAGCACAACACACACACTGAACACAGGCCTCCTGACATGAATCAGAGTCTGCCATCTTGTCAGGGACGTCTGAGCAGCTAATTGCTTCACCTGAACATCGTGTGATGTAACACCCTGAAGTCCCTTGTGACTTCCTCAACCCTGGTGTGGTGGAGTATCCCCCATAACAGCTAGCATGCCATGGTGACACGCATCATGCAACTTGCTGAGCCAAAGTCCAAGTGTTTGCTCATAGATACAGTTGAGGTTGTGTGGTCACAAGTAGTCCAGGTTTCCTCTACAGCATCCCACTAGAGCGATCACTGAACCGCCTCTGTCTCCAACTTCTGAAGAGCATCACTTGGCTAGCTCACCTGTCCATCCAGTGATGCTCTGCTGGACAAACCTACCAATTAAAAGTCATACTCATAGCGAGGACTGTAGTTTCTCTCATGTTCTCTCTATGCAGAAGAGAAAATCCCAATCGATATTTTCAGAGAACCTGCCTGAGCTCTGTTCCAAATCCCTCCCATAACTTCCTGCCAACAGTGCATCCAACGTCCCTGTGAGCAGCCCCCTGGGAGGCCCCAGCAGTAAGGGGCCCGGGGCCGCTGGCATGGGGTGCAGCTACCCCCCTAAGCTACAGCAGCGGCCAAGCTGCTAATTGGCCGGTAGTATTTTCTTTTCAGTCTTACATCCAGTCAACTCATGGTCTAACTCCCTAATTAAATGGAGGTTGCTACTATCCACCGCAGGCATCAGAAAACTGAATGAAAGTGGATATGGAAATGATGGGTTTATCCACAGAGGGACTCATTTACAAAGTGCTTGTGGAGCCACCATACACCCGTGTGTTTTACTAGCATAAAGACAGAGAAGTAACAGTTACATTGTGTCCTATAGAGCCAGTCAATTGAGAATTCCATTAGAATTCTGAGATGTTAAAGACAGCTGTGTAACATTTCAAAGCACAGGACACTTTTCACTACAATTTACCCAAATGGTTTCGACAGGACAATGTTATTTCCCTTGGAACGTGAGTTAGGTTTGTTTTGTTTCGATACAAAAGGCATAGGGATCAGTGCAACTGATAAACAGAAAAATACTATCATTGTCATCCATGGTCTGCAGAGAGTTGAAAATGTGCTGATGCCTCAAATGTGCAGGTTGTTTGTAATGATGAGAAAAAATGTGGTGAGACATTTTAACAAGGAGCTGTGGAGGACCAATTATTTGCTGAACAGATGCTATGTTCTTATTTTGGGGTACAGTTGTCATGTCAACCAACAGAATTCAAAAGCACTCATTCATTCTCCCCTTCAGACATGCACTAGCCAAGGTAGCTGGATGTAAGCTATTAACAAGCTTCAAGCATGTATCAGAGTATCCTTGCAACTCTTTTGCATTGTTCTCCCTCTGTCTGCCCCTCCAATGGCCTCCCTCTCTTTGTGAGACAGGACAAGAGTTGACAACAGGAACAATAACTAGGACAAGGGGACCTTGCATGTCTCTATTTATAAAACTGATCTGATGCTAGTCCAAGTGAGGAAGTTGGAAAAACGTTCTGACCACACAGTGCAGAAAGTGGAGCCGTTGGCCACAATTTCTTGCAGGTCAATTAGCCAATCAGTCCCACTGGCTGTGGGGCAGCCAGTCTAAAACCACATCAATTAGGATCTGTGTGGTCGGATAGCCCGTGGGGCTGGTGAAGGAGTGCACTCAAATCAAGGGGTCAAACTGTATGACCATGACTGACCGCAATGGGAAGGGCTTGGTTTTACAAAAGAAACAAACGAAAACTCACATCCATCAGGGGTCAATAAAATCCGTGATAGTCTATGGTATGTTCACTGTAATGCAAACCCCTGCTATTGTAAGTATACTGTGGACTGCTGTTCATGTGGAAAAAGGTCTTCCATCCACTTCTGTATTCCTTCTTGGTATTAAGGAGGCCTGATTACAATTACCAGTGCTTTCATATTCAGGGTCTACAGTAAGAGGGCGTGTACCTTTAACATCATGTGCATAGGACCTCGGCCGGCTATGCAGAATTCTTATTCATCAGTATATGGAGGCCCTTGTGAGATGCTAATGGCAGAGGCCTGAGCTCCTACACTGTGACGGGGCGAGACAGGGCTACAGTACGTGTAGCCATCAGCTCCCTGATTGCTACAAAGTCAAAGAAGAAAAAACAAAACTCCCTACTGCCTCAAGCATGGATACTTCATTTCGTTACATGTGTATTACTCTGCACTAGGTGCCAGTCTGGACAGAATCCATAGGGCCATCAAAAATTATCCACACACAGATGTTTGAGTGTTCCTCCGAAGTGTTTAAGGGATGATATATGCTATTGTAAAAGCTGGCTGACAGAGAACGCATTGTCAGCATTCTGGAGGGCTGTGGGTGTAGGAAACGGAGGGCGGCTGGGATAAAGTGAAGTCAAGCCATGACAAGATAAGGAATATTGAATTACACACTTCCAACAATAATTGCATCTGGAATTATTAAATGCCGTCTGCATTTCTAGGGATAATAATGCAGTCTCGATTGATGAATTAATAATTTCCCAAACATTTCTTCGACTTCTGTTTTTTTTCCTTCTCCGGTTTCCATTAATGAGAATAGTTGGATGTTCAAGCATTAAATGACAATTTCCTTGCCTAAATCTCCTGAAAGTTGATCATGTTTGACCGTGGTTGAATCCCTACAGCAATTTCACACAGAGCGAAATTAAATATTCACTTAAAATGCAAGATCACTCACAGGATACATAATTATTATGTTTACAAAACGTTATATTGATTGATTTCAATTTTTGGAGACATCTGCACTGTCAGAAATGGGAGAGTTGGACAAACACATTTGAATCCTGCCCAGAGTGGGACCTGCTACTGTGTGGAGAGGTGCTCTGCTAGAGAGACGTGTGTGTGTGTGTGTGTGTGCATGCACATCAGTGCTGAGCGTTTGCGCTGAGACGGCGTGACAAGTGCACTCAGCCCTGTGAAGAATTAAAGGGTACCCTTTCCCTCTAGATCCCTATTGAACTGTCGTCCACATTATAAACCCTTCAAGGAGCCCGTGGCCAGCGTGATGGGGAGGACTCGCGCCGTCCTGAGGCTGTGAACACACCTCATTCTGACACGCCACCCGCGTCCTCCATCAAGCCCACCCTTATTCACAGCCCTGGGGAAGGAAGGATCGTATTAATGAAGGGACAGAATCAATACTGAAATTTCCCGTAAGGGGTCTTTACCCCAGCAAGGTAAAGCCGTAATAAGATGACATTTCAGACATTCCTGGATTAGCCCAGATGTAAGAGAATAAGAGGGGGGGTGGGGTGTCGGGGGGGGGGGGGGGGGGGGAGCTGTAACGCAGCTGTAAAGGAATTATTTAACATCACTTTTAATTAAGTCGGCCTACACAACAGCTCATTACAACGAGAGGTTGATTAACTCAGCATATTTCCTGCTCCATATAGCTCATCCGTTTTTATGCCTGTGCCTTGTGTGTGTCCATTTAATCTAAACCCCACACCCTGACACACAAACATGCCAACACACACACACATACCCAACACACACACACATACTGTACATACCCAACACGCACATACTGTACATGCCCAACACACACACTTTCCCATGACATCTTTCATTGAGATACGTACATTAACACACAGATGACAGCTATTATATGGAAACTGACACCAGAATAACAATGTCACTTGTCATTGGAACGCATCAGCCTAAATCACCTGGGTGAATGAGACCAAATAGAAGGAGTCCTGGCCTTCCTGGTGTAGCTATTCTTCCTCTGAAGGGCAATTCTGTCTTCCACCATATTAATTAACTTCTTACATCCTTGGCATTCTACTCATTTAAAATGGAAATATACGCAACTTGTAAAATTCTCCACGTGACAATTGCTTGGGACACCTTTGTATGAATAACAGCCGTTAGGCAACGCATTCAGATGGGTGCAGCCAGACTAACACTTTTACTGGAGATGGAGAATGACCCCTCTAAGCGAGAAACAGAGAGTAAACAATCTGACAGTCAGACAGGTAGGTGTGGAGTGGAGTGCTTCTGAGCTCTGGCAGATTGTGGAGGCCACGTCCACTGAAACATTCTCAGGAAGCTTCTCACGGGTTTGGCAGAATTAACAAATGGGGAAATCGGTATATTAAGCTTCGTAGAGGAAAAATGAATAAGTCAACAAAAGATAAATAATTTGTTCAGGGACATTTTAAGCTCTCCCCTTCTGTCTCTATCCAAAATGATTTCCTTTTAAGATGAACAAATCACTTGGCATGCAGGCATGATCCTGGCAAAACCTCACTGCTCTCACAGGTTGCTTTGACAGAGAGAGGGAGCAACCTAATTGGCATGCAGTAAAGGGGGTTTAGCTGGATGCCCTCAGTCCCCTACCTGGCACAGCATCCCAGTGCCAGTGAGGTAGTGCCTGCGGTTCTGGCCCCACCCCCAGTCCCTGCCCCCAGGCCCTGCCCCCACAACACAGCCCCCCCACATGAACCATGAACATGCCTCACCATCCCTAGGGGAAAGGGGGAGGGGCTTCAGAGGTCTATACTTCCATAGTATCTACTTCTTTCAATAGCTGATGAGTCCTACCTGCTGTTTCCTGTCTCTTATTTTCTTTTTCCCGTTACACAACTCCTTCCTCGAGTCTTCTATTGTTTCCTTACCAGGACTGTACTTCCTGAAGCCTACTATAAGTCCTTCTGCTTTCTGTCTCTTACTTCTATCCCTGTTGTCTCTTACCTCCTGCATCAAGACCCCCCCCCCCCCCCCCCCCTCCACCCGTCCCTGAACAAACACATGGAGCTGACTCTCGCCCTAATGAGCCACAAATCACTGAGTGCATTTGAAAATCATCACCAGCCTTACCTATAAAGAACACCAATAAAAATGAGCAGGTCTTCGATTAAAGTGTTTAAAGCCCATATGTAGAGTGGGACTGTGGAGTACATTAAGTGATTGTAGTGCGTTTCCATTGACATTATGCTATGAAGAGAGAGAGGGGAGAAATGCACACACTCCCACACATAATGCTAATGTACACTGAACTAAGGAAGCCCTGCTTTCTGTTTCATTTTGCCAGGTCCAGTGTTCGTCTGGAAGCCATGCCTTTGTTCACACTCGCACAGCAATTATATTTCCGAGGTCCAAAAGGCATTTCCACTTTGTAGTCTGGGCGCCACCTGAATGTTCTTCTTTTTCCTTGTCCCTGATGCACTCTGTTCAAAGCCTTAGCAGAGGTACTGTAAGTGTTTCATAAAAACGGAATTCATTTCAACATGAAAACATACAAAGACAAATCATTAGTGTAAAACAAATGACAGCGGGTTTCTTATAAGATCTTAGCTCACAACATGAAGCAGGCATTGCTAACCTCCCCACACACATCCCCTATCCTTTCCAACCATGCTGATCTCACCCCCCCCCCCCCTCCCCATACACTGTAAAACAACTTATTCAATGCCTGTGTTGTCTTCTCATCTTCCCAGGATCTCCTGTGCAGTGTCCCAGAGTGGACCTGCTATACCTGGCTGCAAGTCAAGGTAAATGAATAATGAAGGTGTCATGTGGAATGTCTACAAGGCGTGTGCTGTGCAGGCCAGCCTGCTAACACAGATACGGACATGGAGAAGACATTCCCTAGCCCCTCTCAATGTGCCAGAAAACAAACATGTCTGCCCTCTTGATGAATTCTGCATCTGGCAGAGAGATCTAATTGTAAAAGCAGGATGAACACTTGGAGTAATCCTGCCCTAAAAGAGGAAACTGTGTGAATCAGACAGTCCCCTCGGGTCTCTGGAAAGGAAATTGGTTTAAGGATGAGACACAGGCCTGGGTACAAATATGCTGGCCATCCCATCTATTTCCCTTTAATTCTCGACCATTCTTTACACTATCTTTCCCACTCTCTAACTCCTCGCTAGCCTTCTCTGCACCTCAATCCTCTCCAATATTCTCTGTATCTCTCATCAACTCTCCAGCCATCTATGCCCGCCAACATCTTTCACTGAGATTTCACAAGACTTAATTATTAAGTATTTTTGTTCAGCAATATTTTTCCATTTCCCCTCCTGTAGGTTATTAGCTATGCTAGTCCTTTGAGGAGTACCAGATACTTGGATCTGATGGTAACTGATGACTTGAGAAGATATAAATCACACTTGAAATGCAGCCCTGAGATGTCAAGACATTAAAATACAGTACCAGCTAAAGTGGCTACCCAGAATACATATGAGATGATTGGTAGTCAGCAGGCCTGCGTGACACTGCAAGATTACCTTACTCAAAAGGTGTCTGACTGAATGTTTAATATCTGGGCCTGTTTAAATAGCTGTCAAGATGTATTTCAAGTCAAACACGTGCAAGTGGCTCTAAAGGACTCTTAACAAAGTGGGTAAAGAATACTTAATATGCATTAACGGCGACCCCTCCTTAGCAGTCGGAGCTGATGGAAGGAGAGGGCTGGTGGGTTATACAGAGCATGTCCACAGACAGACAGCTGATGGAAGGAAAAGGCTGGTGGGTTTATACAGAGCTCTGTAGCTCTTTGGACAGAGAGTTCACAGACAGACAGCTGACGAACTGATCGAACACGGCCCGGTCAAGAAACTGGATTTAGGCGCTCGCAAATAATCCCCAGTCCTTGACCGAAGACAACGACATGCCACGATGAGGAACTTGATAGTTGCAAATCACTCCTGGGGGAAAGTCAATTAAAGAGGCAGCTAAAAAGCATTTTAGATGTAATTACATCACACAAATCGTCCGGGACAAGCACACATGTTCACAGCAGCTATTTATTTGCCGTACAACGGCAGCAGGCTCCACAGTAAGCCTGACAGAATTGTCTGAGCGTCTATTGTTAAAACAGGTTAACATAATTACCAGAGTCTGTGGCACTCTGCTCATTCCATTATGTTTTACAGCCTTTTTTCTTATTCCTTGAGAACTGATTAGAAAAAGTGACTTTAAATAGGCCTGTAGAGCTGGTGCTTTTTCATGCAAGCAGCGTTTCAATGGATTACACCATCCAAGTACCTCAACGGTTTACTTGCTTGCACCACCCCGGGAGAGACTGGACAGGCTGACATCGTTCACATTAGTTAAGGTTAGTTTTAAGTTATTGTAACTGGTCTTGCAAGCCTTCGCATCCAACATTGAAGTTAGGAAATTGTCTTCAGAGAGGAGGTCTACGTGTGTGGGAGATCGGGCGAGGCATTGGGTGTGATTGCTTGGTGGACCGTTCACACACGCTCTGCTCTGGTTGAAAGAGAATGAATTAGAGAGACTCCAGCTGATGACTCAAATACTCTGACATATTTATCTTAAAACTTGTGATTTTCCGTCAGGGGTTTGTTTTTCGCTGAATATGAATATTTCATTTCCATAATGTCACAACAAAAGGCTTGTGGGGAGGGAAAACATTTCAAACCAGGTCGTTAAAACTCTTCATTTCATTTCACATGGAGTTTAATCATGGGGCTGGGCTACAATCCATGCTGAGAGGTTTTTGCTAGTGTGGGTTGGGCTGAATGGATGGCTGGCTGAACCTGGTTCTTAGGGCTCCGAGTATGACTGTAGCTGCCTGAATCTTCTTCCCAACGTCCCTGGTCAGTGCTAAAGGAAGCCTTGGTATAACACGCCTAGCCTGGCGAGTGACAGGCTCTCGGCAGTAAAGGATTGGTCGTGGGAGTCAGCAGTCACTATAAAAGGCTCTGTTCGACAGGGCCTCCTGATCTGGGGCAACGAGGGGGGGAAAAGTTTAAGTTTACGAGATAACCGTTGGGAAGATTGAAAGCTCAATACCACATCACTAATTACAGTTCTACGAAAAAAAGCAAAGTGAAGTTCCCCGAGGGAAAATACTTCCATTAAACATGATATGTGGTTTACCGTGATACTATAAACCTGACACCGCAAGCACAATATACAATTCCGTAACTTACAACTGCTCCACTTGAGCTGATGGCCTTCAGGTAGTTAAAATGTTGCTCCAAAAGGTCCGTTGCTGTAGTCTTGGTGGCTTGATGTTAAACATAAACAGCAACACAGCTTATCTGTGCCAGGAAAGTTCATTTGTTTATAATATTCAGTAGGAGTTCAGCGATCGTGTGTTCCTGATATGACAAACAGCATGCTGGGATATTATTCTTTTTGTTTGAATTGTGCAGTTTCCATAGCCACCCCTGGTGATCACGCTGAATGAATATAAATAAGACTGCTGGATGACATTTTAGTGTGTAAATACTGTAAATACTCTATTGCAAATGCGCAAATACTGACTGTTCCTGTAAATAAAGAATCTGAAGAGACAAACATATACAGACTTTGCAATCTCACCTCTTTTGGTTCAATCTTTGTACATCTGAAAACATCATTTCACCCCCTATCAATCGCCCCTTTTACACTAGCTTGGCGATGCAAATAAGACAGCTTCACTGGCATCTTTGCAGGGAGTGATGCATATTAAAACACCAGACACATGACAAACCCGTTCCCTTGCTTCACTATCTATTCATGCATCCCTCAGTCGAAACCCTGGAGACTTCAGATGCTGTATAATGCTATGGACATTGTGTTAAGAACTGCCCTATTTGGCATGACTGAACTCACTCGTTCATTCACTCACTTCACCCCCCCCCCCCCCTTTTTTTAAGAGAAAACAGATTGGTGGGGTCTCTCTCGTGTCTGTGTGGTCTGATTCAATGGGCCTTTCAACCTGTCATCATATTTAGCATATTTATACTCCTACCACCGAGCCAAAGCTATCAGTCAGATATGTCACCTTCTACACCAGTCAGCTTGTCACTCCGGAAACCTGCTTTTATTGCCAATCCTTTCACACCTGGTTGAAGACCAATACTTCAGACTCCGTTCCCTCTTTCCCTCTATGACTCTCTCTCTCTCTCGCTCTGCTTAGCCGGACAGCCAGGACTGCCCCAACACCTTCCAGCATGGAAAAACATAATGGGAATCTTCAGGGGTGAAAAAAACCCAACCTTCCCTTATTGATTAAAGTGTCATATACAACCACTTTGATGGATCACACTTCATTCAATCATGTTGTGCCAAACCAATACAGGGTGACAGACACACAGACATGACAGACTGAGCTAGCATAGGGGGTGTTGGTGGTGAAGTTCAACTGCTGTAACAGGTTGAAGTGTGGGGCGGCCATTGCATCATAACTTCCAATATTCCTCGGAAGACGTGTCTCTTTCTCTTCCGCTGTAAAGATCTCACAATAAGGATACTTGGTTTCAGAGCAAACTCCTTACACTGCCTGCAGGGAGTCACAGAGCACAGGTTTCAACAGGGCGTTTGTGCTTCAGAGACGCTATCAAGTCTGCCTCCACCTCCGACTCCCACATGGGCAGTGGAGGTTTGGATGGAAGATCAGCAGGAGACGGAGACACATGTCTGAGCAGGAGGAAAGAGTAGAAGACAGAATGTGAGAGTTCAAGAACTCACAAGGAACAAAAGTGAGATTAAATCCCTGGTGGGCCTTCACCCAGAGCTAAGACACATAAGTTTGACTGCATGTAGGTGGAGACAGGTAACTCAAGCCTTATTTCTTAAGGAGAACTAGCTCCTAACTAACACATGTAACCTATTGATGAATATGTTCTGTTTGGGAGATTGGTAGACAGCAGACACACTCCCCTCCCGCAGACACACACTACAATAACACCTATGAGATTGACAGGGATGATACAGAGAGCCTAGAGTCTTGTTAGTAAGACCTCTTGCTTTGGTGACAATGAAGTTCTGGGAAGACTCAAATCACATTATCCTGAAGGTGAGGGCGGCATGAACAAGACTGAGATGGAGAATACTTGAATATGCTCAGCGATGGCACAAGGAAATGACAAGAGGCAATTCAGTAGCCATCTCATTTATTTAACATGAAATAGAGCAGGTACATGAATATGTAAAATAGTGTGCAGTACAGTTTCCAATAACAGAGTTAAAGAACATCCACAGCAATATTGTGTTAGCATTTTGGATGCAAACTCATCCTTCCAACAAAGGCGATTTAAATCAGGAGAAATGTCTCTTTCTCTCTCACAACATCCACTCCAACTTGAGAGCCTGAAACACAAAACAAAAAAGCTTGGGGGGAAAAGAAAAAAAAGAAAAGAAAAATATTTTGAGGAGAAAACCTGACATGACCTCCATTTGTTATTCTGTTTAGATGTCAATCTAGCAGAAAGAGATGGTCATTGAGTCTACAGTGACTGCGCTTCAAAGGACCAACGCATCCCTTGTGAGGGCAAGGCTATAGCTGGAGCATTTGCTGCCCTTTTAAAGCTCAGCTGCCCTGAGAACACTTTCTCCTCTGACTAAAAGCAAGTGATCCTAGCGCTTCACATACAGCTGCGTTTTTGTGTGCGAGTGAAGTGAAACCATGATGGCTGTTAGTGTATCTGGAGCTGGAGGTTCAGCCCACCAGGTCAGGGTTAGGGAAGAGTTGCACACATTCAGAGAAGAATGCTTTTCTCCATCCCAACAATCCCTAAGCTGCAGAGATACAAGAAAAATTGATTAAACAATTTGGACGCCTGCTTAGAGGGTGGGGTTGATTACCCCTGCTGACAGTCAGAGCCGCCTCCAAACTGCTGTGGAGAGATGCTGCCTAGCCTGGTCAACTCTCTTCACCTCTCCTCCTCTCTCACTAAGAGCCAGCAGGGACCAGGAGCCAGGAAGGGGTTAACAGCTCATTTAAAAGAGCCTCGTTGACTGTGTGTGTGAGGCAGAGTGTGTGTGTGCGTGTGGTAGAGTGAGTTTGTCTGTAGGATGGTACCCCCAGGCCAGTCATGTGTATTGAAACAGAAGGCAGGGAACTCTTTTCCATTAGGTTTGGTTAGTTGAACTCTGAGCAGACAAAACAGAGGATCTGGACTAAAACATGGCTCGCGTTTTTAATAACGCTGGGGATTAATCGGAACATTTCCATTCTCCAAATGTCAGGGAGACATCACAGCTAGAGTTTACTGTGCTGAAAGCAGTGGTGGCAAACAAAACAGTGACATTATTACAAAGTGGTATAACAAAGTAAAACTGAACAGTTTGAAGCGAAGGGAGTACATACGGAAAACATATTTCCTTTGGTTTCACAGAGCTAGACTGAAAACCCTCCAGGGACAGCTCAACACTTCCCAAATGAACTAGGATGACTGCTCGAGGAAAGGTTAGGCAGTTGAGAGTTTGCATAGTCAACATCAACACAACTACACGTTACAAGTATTGGCCATATTATATACGACTCATAGTGGGATGCCACGGTGACCCTCCCATGCAATTATAAAATATGCAATAAAGAATATAAAACCAGAAATCTAATCCTCAGAACCTTCCATACTGATTTGATCTTGAGGGAACTATGAAAGCCTTCCTCTCCTCGAATGAAAATTATGGAAAAAAACCCCAAAAAGAGATGAAGAAAAATAATAAATGCCCTTTGTCCAGTTGCTTTCCTCTAATTGCATTTTTCTACCCCAAGAGGAAAAACCTTAGGTTTGAAACGGAGGCATATCAGAACGCATTTGTTTGAATTAAAATGAGATTCCCAGCAAGGGCCAAAGTGTCGATACATTAAAAAGCCCTGAAAAAAAGCAACTGCACATCAAACACACAGGTCGAGCGGGCAACGCGGGAGGAATGCTTTCAAACAACCTTTCTTTCACATCCATAACCCCTTCCTGTTGTTTCGGACAGGATGAAAAGCTCAATCTACAAATCCACAGAGTTAGCTACAGAGGACACCAGCTCCTAAACCTTTCCTCTTGTGACGCCTGGCGTCTCTCTAGATGCTATCCATGGCCTTGAACTCGCTCAGGGCCTGCACGGGGTTCACGTGCTTCTTGTGGGACGACCTCTTGACCTTGTTGGTCTGGCCGTCGTCTTGCTTCTCCCTCTTCACCAGGGGCTTCTTCTCAGGGGCCTTCATCCTCCAGGAGATGGCAGGCATGTTGAGGGACTGCATCCCCAGGGACTTCTGGTACTTGGTGGAGGCCACGTACGAGGCCTTGACAGTGGACACCACCGTGTTCATCAGGTTCTTGGCCGCCTGGATCAGGGACATGGCGCTGTCCACCTGAAAGGAGGCATGGGAGAAGTTACACGCGCGTGAGTCCTCATCACATCTCCAGCTACAGTGTATGTGTGTATATGTGTGTGTGTGAGTCCTCGTCATGTCTCCAGCTACAGTGTATGTGTGTGTGTGTGTGTGTGTGTGTGTGTGTGAGTCCTCGTCATGTCTCCAGCTACAGTGTATGTGTGTATGTGATTCCTCATCATGTCTCCAGTTGCAGCAGTGTGTGTCATCACGTTGAAGGCCAGCCCAGTGTGTGAAACTCCTGTCTCTCCTCCAAGCTAAAGTGATCCGTCAAGCACCCTCCCCCTCCCTGTAGTTGATTCTCAGAAGAAGGGCAGAGAGACACCGTGTTTGGAGAGGAGAGAATTAATGACCTCTGCACAAGGCGAGGTATGAGAAATAGCGGGGGTGATATTTGAGGATGTGGAAAAGGTCGACCTTAATTTCATTTCTGAGGCTTAATAGCCTTTGTACTGGCCTGTCTTAACACTCGGTGGTTGTGTTAGCACCTTAGAGTTCTATTCTGAGCAGACAGGTAGTAGGAGACCCGTTTCCAATGTCCACCCCAAAGACACCAATTTAAAACTGAAACACAGTTAGTTGTTACCAAAAGCCACCATATGGAACCACCAGTGAATTGCCTTATTAACAGCAGTCAGAACTATATTTAATCAATATTCATCATCTCTAGAACAGGGTTATTACCTGTGTTTCACCCTTCTTTTCCTGACATCTTAAAACTAATTAGTCTCGACATTTAAAAATTCACTGAAAATAAATGGACATAAATTAAGAAACCTGTTAATGTGATGTGGAAACCCCCTGCAATATTCAGAGCCTAAAATAGGGGAAATGACAGTAGTGCTGTCTTTAAAGGGGATATATAAAACATAAAGTGCAGGAAACATTCAATGGAGCTGCTTTCATTTTGTGGAGGAGGATGTGAACGAGACAAGAAGGACATGGATTTTCTCTCATGACTCACCCCGAACATTTGTTCGTTCTAGTTTGAACCGGATTCTCACATCCCGGAGAAATCTTGGGGGCAGTTTCACACAGTGGAAAAATCTTCCCCTACTTCTAGTCCATCGATGTCATGTAATGGCCCTTTGTTAAAGCCTGTTCACTGACACTCATTATCCTGGCTGCTAAATTCATCTGTCAACTGAGGGAAGGCAGCTGACACCTGTGTGTGTGAGTGTGAGTGTGTGTGTGTGTGTGTGTGTGTGTGTGTGTGTCATGGCGGTGGACCAGACTTACCCCAGAGACGACCAGCTCTCCGCCCAGGTTCTGCACCTCGGCCTTCACCTTGCTGCAGATGTTGAGCTGATGGCAGTACAGAGCGATGCGCTGCAGGTAGGCCAGCAGGTCCTGCTTACAGGCTGAGTCTGGGCACTGAGGAGGGAGAGAGAGGGAGGGAGAAATATGGGGAGGGAGAGAGAAAGAGGGGGAAATACGGGGAGGGAGAGACAGCGAGGGGGAAATATGGGGAGGAAGAGAGGGAGAGATGGGGAGGTTAGCACTCCTGAAGAGGAACTTCAAACTCTATCAATTTAAACTAGCTGGATATTAACTTGGAGATTGGATCGTGACTAGACACACCAGATGTGATGTGGTCTTTGTCTTGCTTCACAATGCAACGCAACTACTCTGTAAATATAAGGCCCCAGGCAATATTCAGCCTTCCACACCCCCACATGTAATCCATAGATGTTCACCAAAGCTACTCAGGACCTTGGTCACATCACATCCAGCTGAATAGGAGGAATGCCTCCGTAGGATTGGGGTGTACTAAGCACCCCTGTGCCAAGTCGTGCTGAGTCACAGGCCCACTGCCAGGTGAGCTAGGACCGCCCACGGTAGGAACCCTCAGACGCTCCATGAGTAACCCACACCCACACCCACGTCCAGCCCCGGATGGACAGCAACCAATCACACAGCCTTCCACAGCCGCTGCCCATGTACGACTTCAGCATCTACAGCGCTCTCCGTGGCCACAGCACCCACACATAAACAAGCACTTCAGAGGAAAAAAAAACGCAATTCAAAAATCCGTCTGAGATCACAAGGTTTTACATTTTATTTGGTATTTTCTTTTTGAATATCTAATTAAATGAACGCCTACTCTTTGGACAGGAAGCATTTCTGCAAGAGTTGTTCACGTTCAACATAAGAAACACTTATCTTTCCACTGCTTTAAACAATAAGCAAAGAGCAACAGCGAACATAAACTGCTCAGGGCTGGGAAAACACTGTAGAATGTTTCCATATACATAATTGACTCTGGAAAGCAGCAAACAGCAGATAGGATTCTCATTTTAAAGTCTGTTCAATGTTTTTCCCAATGTATTTCAGTTTCAGACTACAGCGCTAAATAGAATTCAGGAGTGATTTTTTGAAGCAAAACACACAATACTAGCAAATGTACACAGGTCCTGGTGTCAGCGGCACACGGACAGGAGCGGCATCAACATTTCCAAACAGGAGGTCTAAACTTCTTGCATCTTAATGACGAGGAAGACTAAAGTTGAAAGCGACGCGTTATGCTAATGACCCTGACACGGCTGTGTCTCATCGAGCGGAGCCGCTCTCTCCAAGCTCCTTAGACTGGTTGTAATTAGGGCCCGCGTAGGAACAGCGCTTCCACTAACTCTGCTGGTTTGCTAAACAAGCCCCCTGCCAGTGAAGTAATTACATCTGCTGGTTCTACTGCTGATCAGGTAAGGAGAGGGATGTAAACACATTGACAGACCTCTGGAGTCTCAGGTTAGACTCTAATCAGGTTTTAATGGTCTGGTCTGACTGCCTGGACACACCCTCTAAGACAGGCCTCATTACAGGTCCAGGGACCCTTACAGTCAAGCTGGCCAAATGGAACTAACAGCACCAATAATGCCTGCCAGCTTCTCACCTCAGCAGAGCATGTCAAGACAATAGCTATGATACTTCTGGATGGTAACAGTAATTCCCACAAGGACAATTGGAAAATCTTCAAAATGTGTATTTCTTACTTCAAACAAACTCCACCGTTCAAGGTGACTTTTCAGTCTCTCAGAGGTGTAGCCTTCAAGACACATTTGCTACCTGAAGAATCACACATAACTGATGACGTCCTATGTGTTCTGTTGTGTTTGTGGAGACAGTGAGTGGAGGCATGGGCCTCTGATGATTGGTTGGTTTCTACAGAGTGTGTTAGTTTGAAATACGGGTCAGAGGTGACAGGAGGCTAATAGCAGCCAATCATTTAATTGCAGGAATATCTGAGCTGTCGGCTGAAAACCTGAACTTCCACTGTGAGAATCGGGCCAGGTCAGGCCAGAGAAACTACAGGCTGAGAGAGAGAGAGAGAGAGAGAGAGAGAGAGGGAGGGAGGGAGAGAGAGAGAGGGAGGGAGAGAGGGAAAGGGAGGGAGGTAGGGAGAGAGAGATAGGGAGGGAGACAGACAGACAGAGCAGGGAATATGCATGTGCATCAGAGACAAAGAGAGAGTCGGGGGGAGCAGGGGGGTATCTTGGAATGTGCTTGTGTGTGCGCGCGCGTGTGTATTCGAGAGAGAGAGAGAGAGAGAGAGAGAGAGAGAGAGAGAGAGAGAGAGAGCGAGAGTGAGAGAGACAGAGAAAAATAGAGAGTGGTTGACAAAGCAGTGAAGAAGTATCCAGAGCCAGACAATGAGGATAAACAAGTCGGATACAAGTGAGCCACTGGAGAGCTAATAATTCTGGAACAATGATAGGGCAATTATTTATTGTTTTGAACAACAAAAGATTTCTCCTCTTTTTGAATTCCCTAGAGGGAAGATTGGCTTAACTATGTCTTGTTCTGCGGTGCATGCAGGTCGGTGTGTCTGCAGGGTAATATGAAGTCCTCCCTATGTGATATGGGGATGGGGGGGCGGAGGGGGGGTTGGGGGGATTGGACACTAGAAACAGGGCTTGAAGTTATGATGCTTCTAATCCTGCTGGCACATCAATGTTCCCCTGGTGTTTTGTCTGGGCCGCTTGGCCAAACACAAACACACGCAAATACTTTCTCCCACCCTCTCTGCGCTCAATCATACCAGGCAAACAGACAGGAGTGTGGAGACACTTGAATGCAGACACTGGCAGACAATAACCTACTACACATACGCACACAGAATCTATCACTAATGTCAACTACAAACATACAGCCTCCACCGAAAAAAGAAACCGTCAGAACCCAGACTGTTCTCGTCTCTGCCTATACATAGTGTTGGTTCAGGATTTTCACTAGAGGTGATGAATAAAACAAAGTAAATGATGGACTGTAAAGAAGGAATGATTGACTTCCACTCCTGTTCCATGCGGAGGGTGCAGAAAGGGCAGTGAGGAGATGAGGAGAGTGTGGGAGAGAGAGGGGAAGGGAGTGGGGGAAAGAGAGGAAGGGAGAGAGTGTGGGAGAGAGGGGAAGGGAGGAGAGTGTGGGAGAGAGGGGAAGGGAGGAGAGTGTGGGAGAGAGAGGGGAAGGGAGGAGAGTGTTGGAGAGAGAGGGGAAGGGAGGAGAGTGTGGGAGAGAGAGGGTAAGGGAGGAGAGTGACGGAGAGGGAGAGAAGAGAGGGGAGGAGAGTCTTGAACAGAAAGAAGGGGATAGGAGAGGCTTTGGCTGACGGAAGGGAGGGGAGGAGAGGAGCAGGGAGGGAGATAGGAGAGGGCGTGCGCTTGTGCAGCAGTAGCTGTGCCGAGGCTTGGATGCAGCAGGCATGCTAATGAGGGCTCAGGGAGAGCTTCAGACGGGCGAGGACAGGCTGTGAAAGCAGCACTTGTGCTGGGCGCTCAGCTCTGCTGCTGGCTTCACCCTGCACTCACAGGAACCCCTGCACGTCTGCCTGGCTCCCGCTCTGACATGTGAAGACTTGAGATGCAGAGGTATTAGACGAGACCTCTGCAGCTCACGCTGAGGTCGGCATTCCAAATCCACGAGCAAACCAATGGGAGCACTGCAACCGTTAATGTAATCCACTGGCATTGGACACAATAGCAGTTTCAGAAGCTCTACGGGGTTCTGTATCTGTCTAGAAGCCTCAGTAAGTTACTCGTTAGGCCACAGGATCCTGGATTTTTCAACACTAACAGGAGTTTGTTGTGTAGGTCACTGCCAGAGAGCAGCCTGGAGATGGGCGACTACCTCAGCATGACATTATGTCAGAGCAGTCCAGCGACTGATCCATCTCCACCGCTGGAGATGGTCAACTGAGCCTTGAAACCAAACCATTATGTCAAGCTAAAGGCCTCTCACAGACGTCTGACCGATTCCTCTCACCTAGCGCTTCAGAAAATTACATCACACAATTTCGAACAGAAACAAAGTTTCTTTGTTTTTGAGGAGGGGGGAGGGATTCAGCTCAGACCCCGTGACCCCTTTAATGGGAACGTGTGTCATTAGGGTCCATCATCGAGCTGTCTCTTTCCCTGAGAGGTAGCACTTCTGGTGTCCCTCAGACCTGGCGATACAGCCCTGGAGCCGGGCACCTGCCTGCATGGCTGGTTATTAAGTGGGTCTGGATGTTCACCTTGCCTGGTCAGCTACTGCTGGGATATGACAGGAGGCTATAAAGGAGAAGTCGTTTGGAGTGAGACAGAAAGAGGGAGGGAGATGGAGGGGAGTGAGAGAGAGAGGGGTACCGCAGAGAGAAAGAGATGGGCAGCCGAACGAGTGGGACAGGAGAACGACAAGAAGATGAGAGGGGTGGGAGGGTGGGGGCAAAAAAAAAGAAAAAGCGAATGAAAAGAGTACTCTAGCACATATCTTCCAGATCATTCCATGTCAAATGGATAAGGGGCTGAATACTTCCGTTTCGAAGAGCGCAGCGGGCAGTGAAATGGAGACGGGATGAGATGAGAGCGTGGAGGTGCGGTCTCATTACCTCACCGTTATCTGGTGAGGGAGCCTCCACCAGTGGCTCACTTCCAGCCACTCACAAAGTCTCCATGACGATGGCTCGCTGCGCCTCATGGGATTGCTAAGATGGTAACTTTTCAGCCAGACACTGGGAGCCCACGTGGGAGCTGCTCCTATTTAGAATGTAAAAGGTCACGTTGCAGCTAAACATGTGCCATAGACTAGCATCTGGGTGTTGCTAGCACGTAGGGCGGGGCCCAGAGGAAAGGAAATGGGAGAGCAGAATCAGTGGACGTGACGCACGCCGAAGGCAGAGGCCGGACCAAAGGTACATCTCATATAGCGGCGGAATAATGATGTCGATGATCTTGTGAATGATGAGAGGTCAGGTCGCGTTACTGGAAAGGCCACTTGCTCCTCTGAATCCCATTTCACATTGTGGTGTACTGAACAGCAGAGGATTCTATTATCCTGACTGGCCAGGTGGGTGAGGGAGGGAGGGAGGGGGGGATGCTGAGGGGGAGGAAGGGATGCCGAGAGGAAGTGCTACTACCATTGTTGAAACCACACCTTCCAGCCGTGACCTCTGAGGACACACCAGCCAGAGGAAACGGCAATTTCTAATTGCCTCCTAATGCACAGAGACTGCCTGGCGGTGCTGGTGTGTGGGCTAATATAATGGAGCTTTTTTTGTGAGTGTTTGTTTTGCTGTGTACCGGCCACCGCCTGTGAAAGAGCGAGAGAGAGAGAGAGAGAGCGCTGATCCTCTATCTTCAGATTTGAAGGGAACTGTAGTGGGTCTGAGTGCCGCCCCCCCCGTGCCCTCCCTGGTGCCCCCTCCTCTGCAAGCGGGAGACACACAGATTAGGCTGATGTATGGAAAGCGGTGGCCGCTGCTTTTTGATGTAAAAGGCCGGCCAGCTGTGAAGTTTGGAGCCACTGAACCAAGGCCTAATGCTCCATTACTGCAAATTGATATAACATCCTAATTGGGCTCCAATATGACACATTTCGAGATATTCTGCCGAGCAACAGGAGGCAGGAAAAAAAGAATAGCCGTAGCTTTATCCAACACTGACAATGGCAGCCCTCCCTGTAAAACTCAATCATCATTAAGGCAGCCACAACAAGGAAGGAAAATATGTCTTTCTCTTCCAAAGTGAATTGGCTGTAAGAAACTGGTAGTATATGCCTTGGCCTCATGAATCATTCTGGATCTTAATCTACTAACACACCGGTCCGCACCTCTCCCGTCGTTAAAAAGACATGCTCGTATCACTGCCCCAAACGCTTCCTTTAGACCACCTGGAAGCTTTCCAGCAATGGGTGGTGTGGGAGGGCGGTGTGGGAGGGCGGTGTGGGAGGGCGGTGTGGGAGGGCGGTGTGGGGTTTTCACAGGGAGACGGTGCAACCCTGAAAAGCAGAGGCCAGTCAGCAAGTTTGGCCCTGTGACTTTACAGCTCTGACATAAAACACATCTGCTGGGAACAGACTTTCAGGCAGTGCCGTGTGAGTGTCTGAGAGCAGGGGGGAGATGATGAACTGGGTGTGCCCAGAGAGACATACAGAGGGGAGGGGAGGAAGGGAGAGAGACACAGAGAGAGAGGGGAGAGGGGAGACATAGGAAGAGATTGACAGAGAGGTGAGGGAGACAGACAGATAGAGAAAGACAGAGGGAGTGACAGAAACAGACCTCCAGAACACACAATCTACCAGTCAGTCTTATCTGCCCATCGCACTTCTGAACCAGGGCGGGTCATAAAGGAGAGGCGCGACTGAGACGCATGGCAAGGTTAAGGTCACCAACGATAACGACACCCTTGATGGACGATCTGGGCTGTTCTGCTGAGGTGGAACCAGGGGCAGCGGGGCATCTGTAATCTGCACGTCTTCCAACCCGGGGCAAACATGCACAATCAAACAAGAACTGACATCGTTTTTTTTTTTTTCATAAAACAATTTGAAAGGCCCTTGCAGTCAGATTGAGCATGGTTTTTATGGTTGGGATGTGAGCCAAAGCACAGGAGAATCCCTGATGGGAGATGCTTCTAATGAACTTTATAGGCCTAGTGGTATTTTCTGCGTGTAGTTAATGCGCTTCATAGTTAATGTGCTTTATATTAGATTTCATCCGTCTCGCCCTGCTCCCGTATCGGGGGGGCTAGCTAAATATAAAACCATCAGGGCCCATGATGATCAATCAAGTCCTATTTGAAACCGTCTGATGAAAGCCGTCCCTCTCGCTCTCTCTCCCCCCCTCTCCCCCTTCCCTCTCCCCCGTTTCTAAAATGATGCTCCAGATTTGCGTGGGCTAATTCAATCACGGTGACACTCGGGGACGTTAATGTGACAGGGAAGCAGACAGACACCGTCTGTCAGAGCCCACGCCCTGCGAGGGAGGAGGGGCCACCTGTTCCCAACTGAACACCAGTCTGTTCAACACATCAACACGGAGACGTAGCGCTCAAAAGACTTGTCGGAAACTGGGGGGGGAAACTTGCGGGGTGGAAGAGGTTAACCGTCAATTGAAACATTGTGAAGTTTGTGGTTGAACTCTGGGACAGGCGGTGTGCTGGCAGGCAGTGGAGGCTGCAGGGGAACATCCAGAGGAAGCTCCAGATGAGCTGCAGTTCAAGACAGCAGCTCTCTAACTACCCCTATCAGACAGAAACACTGCATGTTCACTTTCTTTACCTCCGCATATCTGTCAACCTGCTGTGTGGCGGCCGCTAAGCAAACTATCGCCAAACAACCTCCAGAAAACAACAACTATGAAATGGATAGGAATGATCCAGCATCCCTGTGTATAATATCCCCTGGTGTTGTTCCCAGCCAGCCCTGGACCTCCCCATCCCTCCCCTGAACCTCTGGGCGAGGTGCCATGTGCTCAGACAGCCCTCTGCCAACTAAGCCTCCCCGTGCTGACCTGCTACACAACTGAAAAATGTTAATAAGTTTTCCTATTGGAATAAGCATAACTGCGTGTTTTACAAACAATAGCAGTGTGGCGCTAAATGGATGGCTCCTCAAAGCAGCCCCGAAGAGGCTGGCAGGCTAGTCAGCAGCTGGGGGTGGGGGGGGGGTAGGGGAGGGAGGGGACTCAGGATAATGCTGAAGCTCAGGCAGGCTGAGAACAACTGACCCTTGAACTGCTGAGCTGAGAATTTGTGGGCTCTCTCAGTGATTTTGCTCCTCCGCCGCAGTTGGAAATTTACGGCCCTGTCTGCCATAAAGCGTCCAGAGGCAGAGCCGGGTTTAGACTGTGACCGGAGCCAGGGCCCATGGATCACCATAAATCTCCACTGATTGAATGCAAATTGGAAAAGTACACTATGTATGTCGGTATACATCATGGGGATAAAGCTCATGTGCCGAACACACACACAGCACATGCCCATTCTCTAAATGTGCAAGGCTTATTGTGTGCGTGTGCATGCATGTCAGCGCGTGTGTGTGCTCAAGCAGGCTGGGGGAATTTATAGCCCACACGGTGAGTCACACATTTACATTATCAATCTCAATTACATAGCATTATTTGTTTACCACCCAACTCTGATGGAGTTCTCATCATGTGGCTTGCCGAGGGCTCATCAATTGTTAATAAACTGCACTGCAGACCTTAGTGCAGCTATGACCCAAATCCTGCAGCTTATCCAAGCATTTGAAACTTTAATACGGCTCTGTTACACACATTTGACAGATTTTATACCCCTCAAAGCCCCTGGCTTCCACCTGCACACCTCCACCAGAGCACCAGCAGGAGGACGAGCGCTCGTCCACCGCGTGTCTCTGCACTGGCGAGCAAGAGAGGAGGGAGGAGGCTGTTCTGTCCGGCTGGGACCATCTGTCTGGAAATGAAGACGCCATCCAGCCAGACCCTGCAGGCCGCAGGCTTGCTCCTCCTCGCAGCGGGCCTGATTAACACGCTCTCCTTAATGAGCAGCCCAGTATACACTCTCCCCCTCCCTTGCATCCCTGGTGTACATTCCGGGTGAGTGTACTGTATATCTGGATGGCCGTGTACACTCAGGATGTGGGTGTGCTTGTATGGTGATCTTCATGTTGGATGCATGCGTGTTTGGTGGTCTTTATGTGTGGTAGTTCGCATACAGAATGCGTGAGGTTTGGTGGTCCACATACATAATGCGTGAGCTATGGTAGTCTACATACAGAATGTATGAGGTATGGTGGTCTACATACAGGATGTAAGAGGTATGGCGGTCTACATGTAGGATGTATGAGGTATGGTGGTCTACATGTAGGATGTATGAGGTATGGTGGTCTACATGATGATGATGTGGTGGTTCTGCTTTGGGGAGGGCCCACTGGCCTTCCCCGGCCCCCCAGGCGTCTCCTGCTACGCCAGCAGGTAAAGTAAAGATGGGGGAGTCTAAATATAAACCAGCCGCGTAAATAAATTAAGGAAGCTGCCACCTGGTAATTACCCTGCTAATTAAAGTCAAATCACTCTTAATGGATTCAGTTCTCTGGAGTGGCTTCCCTTTCCCTTTTCACCCCCCCCCCCCCACCAGTCTTTCCCTCCCCCTCTTCTACTTTCCTCCATCCCCCCCAATCTCACCCAGTGCCCTCTATCTTGTACCGCCATCAGGGGCCTGCTTAATAGGTTTTGGGTGAGACTGATGGAGGGAGCGGAGGCAGGAAGAGTGAGAGAGCTAGGTGTTGGCAAGGCAGGGCTCAGGTCTGGGACGAGGCAGGAGAAGAGGGACAGCTGGATAGGATCACAGGCTGGAGGGGCCCTTAGTCCTGGCAAACCCAGTGACTCCAACAGCCAAAGCGCTTCATTTATTTATACTTTGAGTGCTTCAAACCCCCCCCAAATCCCTTTCTGGTGCGCCCGTGTAGACAAGTACGCGCGAATGACACAGAAATATTCAGTCTTCGCCATATCATTGTATTCATCAATAAGGCAGGTTGAAAAGCAGCGGGGGGAAAACGCCAAATGAATCGCCGCGTTTCAGAGCAGCACATTCACTATTGTAAATCCAACAGGTCAGCGCAGGTAAGTCTTTCTACTTAGTGATGGACGTGGCTGTCAGACAGCGTGGATCTGAGGGCAGCTTAAATAAAATATCAAGCGTGTAGGTCTGCTGGAGGCCGGCTGCTCATTAAGCTACATTACGAGGCAGAGACCTGCTCTGAAGGTTTGCTGCAGATGCTTCCAGAACGCCAAGGCCTAATTAAAAGTTCTGCCTTTGCAGTAAATGGGATGAAGGTTGTTTACTGTGCGTTCTCTCCTTAGGTTCCTGACGTCCAAAAAAATCCCACTTAACGACTTCAGACATAAAAAGACGGGAAAAAAACATTTGGGTGCGCTACAAGAGCCATTTTCGGTTTGCGCCTGATAAAGTGTCATGTTACGCTACTATCAGACAGAGTGGCGAAGCATTCGCACTATATAGCGTGTGCGCGTCTATATAAAAAAAAAAGACAAAGGCATCACGTTATACAATGAATGAGCCACTGAGCCAGACGTTACACACAGCCCGACGCAGCTCTCCATGCGTGTCGTCAGAGATGCGTTGTGACGGCAGGGAGAGCCCCAGCATCTGCTTCCCTGACCCTGGACCAGAAGCGGGCGCCTCACTTGGGAGAGCGTGTGTCAGCCGCCGTCAGACAGCTGTGTCAAGGCCTTTTCCGTCATGCTCAAAGCCCTCGGATACGTTCAATATAGCCTATATCTATATTGCAGAAGTGGGAGTGGAGAGAATGTGTTGGGGGTTTAACATGTAAGAGGGAGTCTCACGGGAGCTTTGTAGTGAGATATGCATCATAACTGAAATATGAGGCCATGGATAATTGAGAATGTTTTCATATACCGTGGGGCGGGCATTTATTGTCTGGGAGAGGAGATATGGTGGAGGGATGATGGAGGGATGAGAGAGCTGGGGGGGGGGAGGTTGAGGCAGAAGGGTAGTGTTGGTGGGAGGAGGATATGGTGTCAGACTTACCTGGTCAGCGATGGTGCGGCCAAGTTTATCCATCCTTGATCCGGCCTCGGCGATCTTCTTGGCGGCGCTGATGACATCAGATGTGTTCTTCAGCGGGCCTTTCCCCCTGGGAGCAGACAAGAAACATCACTCAGCGCTCCTGATACACACTCCGGACTCATCCAAAATTCAGCGGATGAATCTGGGCCGTGTAAAGGGCTTGATGGCTGTGGGAGATGTTTTTACACACTGACATGGATGGCATGGACGGAGGTGTGTGTGTGTGATATATAGGCATGGCCGAGGTCAAAGCGCCACAAACAGCTATGTTCTAACACACACACACAAACTCCCAACTCCCATTCTCGTTCTTGCACACACGCACAGATTTTATAGTCCACTCTATCTCAGGGTTATAGCCTTCCATTTGGTGGCCATGATCAGAGCTGTAACCTTCACCGTTCCATCTCCCTCCCAGCTGAACCAGGGTCCACACCCTGTGGCCCAAGGCTGTGTGAGCACGTCCAGCCTTGTGCTAGCCCTGTCCAGCCCTGCGCTAGCCCTGTCCACTCCACAGGCTGGATATAGTCCCGGCAGGCAGGAGCCAGGGCTACATGTGTACCGTCTGGCCTCATCCAGATGGCCCGTCAGCACCACACATTCCACCCACTCCTTCACTGTCTCGTCCGCCTCTGTGACAGAGGACGAGCGGGGAGGTGGGAGAGGGGGTTCATGTGAAGGGGTTCAAGAGAAGGGGGTTCATGTGAAGGGGGGAGGGGGTTCATGTGGAAGGGGGAGTCCAGCCCCAACGCCCCCCCCCCCCCCCCCCTGCCCCTACATAGCTCCACCCTACCCCAAACCCATCTCCCTCCAGTCTAGGTACGCCAGCCCTTTGCCAGTTTCGTGTCCCCACTAGGGACCGAGAGACACAGTTGGCAAGTGGCATAACCTGGATTCAAAGCTGCTCTCTCCAGGCTAAAACTCAAACCGTCCAACCCACAACAGATGGAATTCTGTGTTTTCCCCCTCTCTCCCTTCCTCTACCCTCCCTCCGGCCTGCCATCCCTAGTCCTCTCCTTCATCTCTCTCCCTCTGTCTACCTTCCTCTACCCTCCCCATCATCTCTCTCCTTTCCCCCCTCCCCTGCGTCTCTCTGGGCAGCTCTGGAGTGTGCTGAAGCGAGGCAGGGTCCGGGTGGCTGTGGCCATGCAGTGCTACAGACAGAGATCCTCTGGGGATCGTCCTGACAGGAGAGACTGGGGGTATTGTGTGGATGCTAATGCTATTTAAAAAGATTTGTAAAAAAAAAAAAAAAAAAAAAGCAATACCAACCGCCTGCAACAAACAGCTTTCACAAGCCTGACACGGCCATTGTGGATGGGAGATGGAGATGGGGCCAAAAACTCTTGCTAACACCACTTTTAAGAGATGCTGTGCTATCCTGCTATTGAATAGGGATGCGCCAGGCTGCACAGAGCCAACAATAAGCTGCACAACAGGCTCAGGGCTTCAGTGTTCCCTTCCCCGATGCCCCCCTTCCCCCTCCTCCCCCCCGCATCTGAGCTGGGTCCTGCACGGTGACAAGGTGACTGCTGTGTCGCGGGACGAGGGACACCCTGGCCCACCACGGCCCCCGGGGTGGGGAAGGTGGGGGGACGTGGAGGGGGCCTGTCAGGGCCCTGCTGACGGGTGGCAAGCCCCAGATGGGAGAAGCGAGCGGCAGGGCCCGGGAGAGAGGGCCACACAGACAGGTGGGCTCCCGGATGTGTCACGCTAAGCCACACATGCTTTATTCATGAGTGCCACATGCAGTCAGACACAGGGGGAGTGGGTGGCAGCAGGGTTTCCAACAGATAACAGGAGGAGGGTGAAAGGCCCAGATCAATGTTGCAGCCATCGGACAGCACTGATGTAACTGCCCCTTAAACCTTCCAGGGGCCATGGAGGTGGAGCTCCTGACAGACGCGCACGCACGCACGCACGCACGCACGCACGCACGCTATATGGCCTTGTGTTGCTCAGTGCAGAATGTTCAAATTCATGAATACAAATGAATTTGGACTAATTGCTTGCCATTTCTACGCAGCATTACAATGGTCATATGATGTCATTGGTATTTAAATGCTATTGGAAAAGGGAGGGGGGGCTACATTCCCAGAGGGGTGTAGGGCCTGTCAGAAAGGTAGGAAACAGGCAGCCCATAGTGAAATGTCACCACAATCTTCAAGGAGCGTTATAATAAAACACATATATAGACAGGTGATATTCATTTTAATCTAAATACATACATGACTATTTTACGATGGAGGGATTCCACACTTGAGTCTGCTTCATTTGCATGTATTTGCATGACATTAAGTGGCAGCTCTAACGTGGGGCTACGGGAGAGCAGCTTTGCCAGTCCTCTCTCTCTCTCTCTTTGTCTCTCTCTCTCTGTCCTTCAGGGGAACAGGGATCCATCCTGAGCCTGCAGAGCTCAATGGACATTAGAAGATGGATCAGAGGGTCTCAGAGCTGTGACCTCCAGGGTGGCCCAGGCAAAAGAGTAACCTGCTCAGAGTGGGGGTGGTGGTGGGGGTGGAGAAGGGGACTGTACCAGGAGAACTGGGCTTGGAAAAGACGATGATTTAGTGGGAACGTTTGCCATTATCTGTGTGAGCCAGGGCTCCATGCGAGACGCACTCTCAGTAATTCACTTCAAAGTGCACAAGCAGAAGAGAAGGAAACACGCAGACACACATGATGGGCCAGAACAGGGTGAGACTCTCACATGCGTGCAGCCCACAAACACAGACCACTCACATGCATACAAACAGACTACTTAGTGTACACACGCACACACACACACACCAGATGGCATGGCTTCCTATGTGGTGTGCCAGCGAGGCACAGGACTGTGGGACTGTGTAGGACTGTGTCAGAGAGAAACAAGGTTTTTGGGTCTCGACTGGCCAACAGTGAAAATGGGGAATGACCTTTCTGTCTGTTAATGAGGCCTGCCCTTCCCTCCAACAGGCTTTTAGACAGTGTGTGTGTGTGTGTGTGTGTGTGTGTGCACGCATAACAGCAGGGAGTCGCAGAGAGTGAGTAAACAGAAAAAGAAAGAGGACAGCCCAGGAGGGAGCCGGATAGAAAGAGAGAGGGGGGGAGAGTAAGCGAAAGAGGAGTGTGTATAAATTGACATTCTAATGGAAGACATTGGGGCCAGAGTACAGGAGGGGTGTGTGTGTGTGTGTGTTTTTGTTGGGGGGGGGGGCAGTCAACCAATGGAGAAACCCGACTCACTCAGTTAGCCTATTTATAAACAACCCCCTGCGCACACACGCGCCCGCGCAAGCACGTACACAGGGGTGAACCAAATGACCTCCAGTGCTTCTCTAGGACAGTAAAGAGCACCAGTGCACTCCCAAGGCTGTCACACAGAGCACATGAATTACTACAGCTGGAGGGGGGGGTCCACCCTGGGCTTATCGACCCGTCATGTGGGCCGTAAACAGGGGTCCAGACACTAGGGTTACAGTTAGCCCACGCCTCAGTCTCTCTCCCTACAGAGCGGCTGCTGCCTCTAATGCAGACCAGACCGCTGGACAGAGAAGATCCACCTGCAGACGGGAACCACAAACGTCAGCTGCCATTAAACACTGACGCTGAACTGGAGGGAATTTGGTCAATTATACGACGGTGGCTTGGCAGGACCTCGTGGTTTCTCTTGCGGGGGGGGGGGGGGGAGGAACTCGACACATCGTGCCGTGAGTCGGGCTGCCGTGTTTTGGCTGTGAACTCACCTGGTGAAGTCTGTCATCTCCATCATGATCATACACATCTGCTTGGCCAGCACGATGATGTCATTGCCGCTGTCGTCCCACTTGGACACCTCAGCATCCAGCTTGCTCTTCTCCTCCTGGAAGCTGGCCACCTGCTCGGCAATCTTGGCCTTCTGCTCCTGGGGAAGCTGGGCCATGATAGCCTGTGGAGGGGAGGGGGGGAGGGGGGAAAGGGAGGAGGGGAAGAGGGGAGGACAAAGGTGGATGAGGGAAGGGCAGGGCAGGGGGGGGGATAACAGCAGATAAGTATCTGCTCCTGTATGGGGTTAGTATCAGGGTGCCCTTGTTATGCTGTTATCTCCAGCCCTCTCTCTGCTCCTGAAGAAGCCAGGAGAGCCTACAGTGTGTACGGTCCAACGTGTGTACGGTCCAAAGTGTGTACAGACCAATGCGTGCACGGTCCAGTGAGTCTGTACAGAGCGATGCAGGCATCACATCCAGCTAGCTGACTTCAGAGTGATTCTTAGAGCAGAGAGGAGAGACTTGTAGGCAGCTGCAGTGAGGGAGACGCGTCTCGTTTCATTTCCCCTTTTCATTAACCAACCCTAATTAACCGGTTAATAACCAGTTATGTAGAGTAGCGATTTATGAAAGACCGCCCAAAAATACTTACAAAAAATAATAATTTAAGTAATAAAAAATAAGTTGAGCCAATGGCTCTAATTCCACAAAACTATTAAATTCCAACCAATTAACCGTAGAGTAGAACCGGTTCAAATTAATTTGGTTGGTTACCCTATTAACAGTTAACCATCAATATCCCAGGCAGCAGCTCATTCCCTCCCTCCCAGCGAGAGGCACGCAGATCACCGGAGTTGGCTGCTCCCTGATTGGCCGTTGTTAAATGGAGGCTGTGAGTTCATTACGGGTTTAATTTCCTCCAGTGAAGGTGGGCCTCACAACATCCGCTGTTCAGTGCTGAGCTACACTCGATACATGATACCTAGTCCCTTGGCCCCAGCGCCTTGGCCCCCGTGCCTTGGCCCCAGCGCCTTGGCCCCAGTGCTTTGGTCCCAGTGCCTTGGCCCCAGTGCCTTGGCCCCAGAGCCCTGGCCCCAGAGCCCAGGTCCCAGCCCTGGAGGCTTGGCTGCCGCACCGAGCTTCCAGTGCACCTCGGGCCGTTACCAAAGATCGATACGAGGAGCTTTGATTTCGCAGAGCTTAATATGTCTCTTCTGCGTGTTCATTCATCCTGGGAGCCAGCCCAAGCGGGCTCTGGAGCTGGCAGCCAGAGGGGGGAAAGGTCACGTACGGGCCGTTCTTTGAGCGAGGGAGCGAGGGCTGGAGCCAGAATCCAGAATGTACAAATCATCAGCAGTAAATAAAGACACTCTGGTCTGTAAAGAACACATAAAAAAATCATCTCCCCTGGGAATCAATAAATAAAACATCTAATAAAACTGAAACCATAACAAGGCATACTGAGGCACACCCTGAGGAGGGCCCATTAAAGGCAGAATTTAAACAGTGAGCGTTAGAACAAGTGCTCTTAAAGCAAACCATTCCACGTGCCCATCTCTCTCGATTCTAAAAAGAACCCTTATCAATTTCACGTGTGACGAGGAAAGGAGGCGTTAAATCATAATCACGCCGCGACTCGCTGGCATGTTGCGAAACGTACAAATTTAACAATGGCACTAATGAGGCGGAGCTCCCCGAGGGAGCAAAGGTCACTGCAGGCTTAAAGCTTCTACGGCATGGAGAGCAACACAAAGGAATAATACATCACCGTTATGTGTCCCTGTTTTAACTTCTTAACAGCACAAAAGTGTTTTTTTTTCTGTCCCCCCCCCCTCCTTGTGGAAACACCAACAAAGGAAACTTCAATTAGCCGGCAGCTAGGACTGTCAACTGATCCACAATTACACTGCCTCAATGCCAAGTTTGTTTTTGTGGGTTAACAATAGAACGCTCAAGCTGTCTCCAAATTGACAAATGTTCCAGAATGTTGGATGCGCTCTCCAGAAGTGACACATCCACTTTTGCTGTGTAAAGACCAGGCTGGAGACGAGGCTTTATAGGAGTGTAGAAGTGGCTGGAGACAAGCCTTCTAGGACTAGGGGAGACGGAGAAGAGGATCGCAATGTGACAAGTTGGAGACCGCATTAGTCTGAGTGTTCTGTTGATGAGAGGCACAGAGGAATTCTAATGTAGTGTGGCAGAGACACCTAATACTGTCCTAATCTCCCCCAATGCAGAGGGTGATGTGTGCGCGCGCGCGTGTGTGTGTGTGTGTGTGTGTGCATGGAGGGGGGGGGGTAAGAGGTGGGGTTCCTCACAATCTTCTTAAAGGAGCCCCTTCGCAACACAAGTGTGTGCATCAGTTGGACACTTGGGTTGTGGCAGGATTAGGCTACACTAGAAGCCAACTGATCACATTTCTTAACGTGCCACAACAGAAAACTAAATGAATTCACTGGAGTTGAATTAATAAGTCAGACTGAATAAGACAAGCTTATGAAGCTTAGAAGTAAATGTTAAACAGCTTACTACCAAGTACTAATCTGAACATTGGCCATTCAGCAAGGTAATCCCCTGCATGTCACACAACCTAAATCCCAGATTTAAAACTTCATTTGGAGAGTCTTTTTCTTTAAATGCATAACATTTTGAACTCATCTTAACCATATAGACCTCTTGACTAGACACGGTCATCTGTGTGTGTGTGTGACAGCTGGCTACCCAGAGGGGCGTGGCCTCCAGGGGGGAGACGGCCAGGTAGCAGGAAGGCTCACCCTGGCGCTCTGGCCGGCGATGAGCTGGTCATCCTCCGTCTGCACGCTGGTCTTGCTGCGGTTGTCAAAGTCCTCCGTCTCAAAGTCCGAGTCGTCCAGCTCCTCTGGGGTCTGGGAAGAGAGGAGGAGAAGAAGAGAGATGAGACAATGGACAGATGGGAGGAAGACGGCAGGTAGGTATAGAGAGGGAGAGAGAAAACAAAGATGAAGGGGGAAGAAGAGAGAGAGCAAGGGGGAGAAAGATAAAAAGCCATGTTGGTGTAAGAGCTGTTTGAGCACAGTTAAATAACCAGCCTGCTTATGATCTATGACAAATGCTTCGACGCTGCCAGCTATGGCAGCATCAGATAAATGTCTTCTTCCCCCGCAGCCTGGTATGGGAAACTGTAAACTCTAAATGAATTTGTAAATCAAGTGTAATGTGCTGCCTGTGCATTTTGAGAGGGAAAATGGAGCCATGAGCTAGTATGGAGCATATTGGGAGTAAAACGCTTCAATCCGAGCCCCATCTGTCACTAGGCTCCGTGAAGAGCATGGTGGAGGAATTAGCGGTCTTCAAAATACACCCTGTGTGTGGGGGGGACGGGGGGGGTGGAGCGACGACTGCAACTTTTGTTCTCTATTACCTTTAGAGTGTACTGAATGTGAGGTTCACAGGGTGTGCTTGAAGCAAAGTACAAACCTAACAGGGAGGGAGGAATAGGTGAAGCGTCAGGTGGCCATACTGCAAAGAGAGATGTGGGTGGAGAGATAACGCGGCATTATCGCTGTCTGGGCCTCTCCTTGGGCTTATCCGGCTGTCTCCATACCTTCTCTCAGTAATGGCTTTCGAGACCTCTTCTTCTAAATATAGCTGAAAGGTCTGTAATGTGACTTCCCCTCCCCCTTCCTCCAGCCCGCTGCACGGAGTACAGAGGTGCTTGTTCCGGGGGAACAGAAGGAAGTGTGAGGGTGAGATCCAGATGGCTGGGAGTCACTCTGATGCTGTATCAAGGCAGACAGGGCTGCTCAGTGGTGCGGGGATATCTGCTGCTGTGCCCTGGGAAGCCAGATAACCTCCCGCCACGGAGGATGTGGGACATGGGAGGATTGTAGACATGAGCCCCTGATGGGAGGGGGCTCCCTTGGGACTCTCCAGGGGGGACCGCTGCAAACCGGCTGGCTGGCTGTCAGACTGCAGGCCCCCTGGTCCTCACCTTAACATGCGTTGGAGGTTCCTGCTGTTGGGAGTCAGGGTCACCCACAGTGAGATGGGGCCAACAAACGGAACCCAACAACCTAGAGTAAAGCCATTTAATTACTCTCCCAGCAGTTTGTAATCAGCTTCCTGGAAATGGACCAACTGCTAAGCTAAATCTCCTTTCTCCTGTGGCTGTACAGAGTCCTGTGGTACTGAAGTGCAGGTACTGAGCTGCCCTGCCAAGCCTCTCTGTACTGTTGGTCCAGTAGCTGCTGCGTGACTTTGAGTCCCGTCACAGTGGGTCTGTCTGGGAGGCATCTCCACCAGGGAGGTCTCTGTGGGTGGGAGAGGGGGCCTGCCTTGCTGTCACACACCCAGAGGACGCTCGACAAGGGCTGCCAGCGCTCCACTTACAGAGGTTAAAGACTCTGTCCATCTTAAGTAGCCCCCAACCCCACACTTGTCTGTTCCGATTGAAGAGTCACCCACTGTGGGGACGGCCACGCGGGTGTGCGAGTGTGTTTCGGTGTCAATGTGTGGTTGTGTGTGCGCGCATCCAAATGGGTGCCACAACATGTGTGTGCGAGGGTGTGTGCGTGCGCGTGTGTGTGCGCAGACAGGCCCTCTGGAGCTGCCGTTTCGCAGTGCTTTTAGCACAGTGGATTTGCAGCCTTTCATGTTCTGTCAGGGATGGAGAGGCAGGACATGGCCATGTCAGCCAGGCAGCCCTGCCACCCAGGAGCAACCCAGAGCAGCCCAGAGCAACCCAAAGCTGCCCTGCCACCCAGGAGCAGCCCAACCCTGAACATACTAGATCAAGACAGGGCAACAGACACACAGGTTCTCCTAAGTGAGGGGGAGGAGGATGACTCATATAACTGTGGGATGTGAACCTATAGTGGCCCTAGTCCTATCTCTGGTGTACTTATTCTGGAACCTGCAGCTGACACTACTTACCAGTGTGTGTGTGTGTGTGCGTGCGTGCGTGTGTGTGTGTGTGTGTGTGCGTGCACGCACTTGCTTGTAAACCTTTGTGATTATGGTCAAATATCATCCATTTGTATTGATCTCCAGCTCTCGGTCGATGGAAGGCTGGATCAGCAATAGATTCATAAGCAGATTCTCATCAATCCACATGTACAGAAACGTACACAGAGAGAGAGATGCAGCTACACACAGGGACCAGGTAGGGTCTAGCTTTCCCTGCAGGCCCAGTGTTAACGACTTAATCAATCTGGATAACAAGAATGGAGAGGGGCAGAGGGGAAATTGAATATAGTGCTCCTGCTCGCACTCCAACTAAAGAATGCTAATTAACCCCCCCATCTTAAATCAATTACTTATTATAATGCAAATAACGCATAAGGGTCCCCCTTCTAATTTGGTGTTTGTCTAACTCGGAGGAACTTTATTAATGAGAGCCCCGGTAAGACTTGAAGGAGCTGTTCTCTATGCAGGGTGTGTTGTCAGTGCTAATCGTCTTAAGACAATGGATTGTAAGAGGTGAAGAGGGATGGGATATGGCTGCACGATGCCGGGAGAAATACGCTGGTTTGAGGATGACGGAAGGCGAGGGGCGTTTAAACCGAATTACCTACTGGGGTTGTATCTTTAATACAGTGTAAATGAGACTGTCTTCAGTGAGAAGATAACCTACTTCCCTGGAACTGTGAGGCAGTCAGCGCTATCTGTTTCTCATCACCGCTGGAACGTGCACATTTGCTGCTTGTTGTCAGTCAATTAGCTAACGGTCCAATGGCAGTGAACCACCATCTGTTCCTGATCTAGGTTTGCTTAGGCAAACACCATTAACCCACAGAACAACGAGGGCTTCGACGGCACTTGGAAAGGGGAAATCTGGTCAATTAGGTCGGCACTTGCCTGAGACAAGTTCATCATTAGTACGCAGAGAAATGAAGGCATCTGGGCAGTGGGTTGCAGCTACAATGGAATTGTGTTTTTGAAACACATCAAATTGTAAACTGTGGAGAAAAACTTTTATTATTTTTTTATTTTATTTTGTTATTCCTTCTCTTTCTTCCCCTCTCCCTTGGCAGGGGCGGTGGGGGTTCCTTTATCGCGTTAAAACGCTTAGCGCTTAGCCAGGCGATAGCTGGAGCGCGACAATCCATAAATCTCAACCCGCTAAACATGGAATGCGCGTCTCAAGGAGACACTGGTTAGCGTAATCAAAAGGTAGGCAGCATTGAAGGTACAGTTCAGCATGCATAGCCAGTACACACATGAAAGTGAGGCATTATTTACACCTGACAGTTTGGACCGTGTCCAGGCCCTGGGTGAGCCAGGAAACCAGGAGAGAAGAGAAGATGCTAACCGCTTTTCTAGCCTGTTTTGACTTCCAAGTGGGAAGGGTGTGAGAGTGGGGCGAGGGTGTCTGGGGCGAGACAGCTGCAGAGATTTAGTGGGGTGGCGTAACAAAACATGGGCTTTGCACTACCATAGCTATCTGCAGCCTCTGATACAAGGACGGCTGATTTAGTGAGGAGATGGGGTGGCTGGGGTGGGTGAGGAGAGAGAGAAAGTTGCGAGCCCGGAGGTGGAGAGGAGTTGGACAGCCATAAATAGCACGGGGCGGTCAACTCACCCGGATCATCAGGACGGCCTTGCGGATGTCGCGCACGCCGTCGTAGACGAGACGCGACGCGTCAATGAACTCGTTCTCGTCCACGGGCAGGGTGGGGTTGGCGCTCAGGGCCTCCACAGCAGCCTCCACCTGCTCTGTGAAACGTGGCATGACTGCAGGGAGCGAGGGATCGAGAGGGAGAGGCAGAGAGGGATAAACACAGACAGAAGTGTGTGTGTAAGGGGGGGAGGTGGGGGAGAGAGGGGGGAGGAGGAGAGAAAGCACATCAGTTCCACAGCCAGAGCAGGATTAGCCAGCGGTGCTGTTAACATCCTCAAAGAACATTTTGCAGAGGCCTCTGTTCCACAACACAAGGCTGCAAACCACAAATAGAAGTGGAGACACGGCTCGAGGTAAGCATGCAGGCTAGGAGACCACAACAGCACAGGGTTCCTCAGTAGGAGATGAGATAAAAGCCAACAGGCATCTACTTCAGCTAGGCGTAGGTGGGCAGGGGGACGGAAATAGGCGACCGCAGCGAGAGGCAAACATCTGCGTCTGCCATCCGAAAGCAGCGCAGTCTGCTGTCTCTCATCTCGTCTCATTCGGCGGGTTTCATCAGTCGGCCTACACAACACGCAACCGCTGGGCGACAATTAGCCATACCAAGAGAAAGCCAACGCTACCACGTGGGCAAATAAAAGCAGACGCCCAAACACGCAACACGCTGGCGTGCTGGCAAAAATACGCGAGCCCCAACGACCCAAAAGAACGGAGTACGCACGCAACACCACACCTACAAAACGACAGTAACTGCACCTACTATGCACACTCTCCACCTCGAAACGAACATGCACCCACACACACCCACAAACGCACACACACACCCACCAACCGATCTTATTAACCGTCATCAACACAACAACACAATCCTTCACTTTTCACCAAACGACAAATCTAGCTGAGCAACAAACATGAAACCAAAACCAAACGCACCACACCAAATCTTATCCCCATCCAAATATTCGCAAGTAAATCCAACCAATCCCTTAGCGAACCCCCCTACAATCACGTCAGCACCACACACACAACCCACCCAAAAAACCAACAAACCGCACCACACCGCCCACATACCCACCACCAACCAGACCTAGAGGACAATTCCAAACCCCGTGGCTAGCCCCCGAACAGCATGTTCAGCCAAGATCATAAGTAGACGTCTCCGGAGCCCAAAGCTAGTTTTCTAGGCCCATTCTCTCCTCCTCCTCTGATCCCCCCATCTGTCGCTTGGCACCCTAGGCTGACGCTGGCTCGCCGACCCGCACTGACGTTTTAAAACAGACAGGCCTCCCGTGATGAGCAGGCATCGTCAAAGACAACGTTTTCACCTAGCAATACCCAGCGCAATCGCCACCACCCCCCACCACCTCCAACGTCAATAGCATTTTTTTTTTCTTTCTCCCCCACAAATCTCTAACAAAGCCTGAATCGCCTAACGACTGAGCGGCTGGCCTTTTGAAAAGTTAATGACTACACGCCTGACAATTGCAGAAAGTGCTTTTTGGGTAGGAATATGCTTTGAGTCGTGGGTCCACTTACAGGCACAAAACAGTCGTGGAGGTGTTGAAGATAAGAGCCCTGGCAGGGAAGGCAGAGGGATTCAGAAAAACATAATCCCTATGTTCAGAGAGAGGGAGGTGGGTTGATGTAACAACATCCATAGCAGGGGGGTAAAGGGCACAGTCCATGGCAACACCCCTGCGTGTCACCACGCTGCCCCACGGGCCCTGTGCTCGGACCCCTCTGCGATGTAATGGCCCCCTCACCCCTGATGCCAATGCCCCCTCCACCAGGCTCCGAGACACATCCCTTCCCCGGTACATCCACTCTGCAGTCATGTGGGACTGGCAGGGGGAAGGGTGGAACGCGGAGGGCCCAGAAAAAGTGGTCACAGGCAGCTTTCCTGCATCAGCGAGAGGTTTTCAGGCGAAGCCTGTGGGCTTTCGGAGCCAAATGAGGTTTCAGAGTAGTTAGAGAGCAGCATTTGCAGTCACGACATGCTTGCTTCTATTTCTTTCTTTCTTTTTCTTCCGTCAGAATGCCCCTCCACTTAGCGGGCTCAAAAACGTTTAAATGAGGACTGTTGAAGTGGGCACCAAATGATAGTCTCTTAGACCAGACACTTCTGTCCACCTACGAACCATATGCAGTTTTACACAGAGCTGGATCTCAACAGGAACAGGAACAACATGGATGAGAGTACCTCTATGCTGTAAATCAACAGAGGAGTGAAACAGACAGACATCTGGACTTGGGTAGTCCCAGACATGGTTAACTTTGAGGCTGCACCGTACCTGTGTTGGTGAGGAGCTTGGTGGCTTCCAGGACTTTCTCGGTGTACACCCCTGGCTCATAGTTGTCCATCTCCGAGGTGACCACGTGCACCACCCTGGCGGCGCGTCCCCGTATGGCCCCGGCTGTGCGGTCCAGCCCGTCCACGTCCTTCTCCTGCAGGGCGATCACGCACTTGTTCACATCCTCCAGGATGTGGTTCTCTGGAGTGGGGAGGAGGGGGGGGGGTGAAGAAGAGACAAATGGCCACCCATCAATCAAACTGAGTTGGTAAAGCGGTGCTTTCTAAATATACCCACCCCCGCCCCCAAAAAACCAAACAAACAGACATTCATCACAAACTACTTTGCGTCAGCCGTGTCCCGTGAGTCTGAGGCAGAGGTTATGGCAGCATGGGGGGGCACACTCCCAGGAAGGGAGGGAAGCCGCCCAACACAGCTGCTTTCAGGAACATTAAGTGTACCTGACCACCACCAAAAAAGATCCTTTATTTAGTATTTCTCCTTCTCCAAGAGAACAAATGCGTTTGCGGTATTTTTCCTCGGTGACCTACACGTTTTCTAAACAAGGACGAGGTGTTTGTGCATGCTCGTGAGAGAGAGAGAGAGACCATGTGAGACAGCGGCGGCGGGAACGGTTAAGTCGGGAAATCCTCCTTCGTCACGCCGTGTTTGCATTGTCCCTGGCTTAGCTCAGCTAATAGGAAGCACAAGGGCAGGCGAGGAGAGACAAACGCTCAAGACGCCTTATTAAAGGGGAGCCTGTAAAAATGCAAATGGCCGCCACCGCGCCAAGCTCTGTCCTTGGGTGGAGGTGAGAGGAGTCGCTCTGCTTAATGCTTAATGAGAACTCTAAGGCCATGCCTGGGCCAGGTCGTTCTCGCGTCTTAACATACGTGACAGGACGTCAATGTTGTTGGTCCGGGGCAGAGCAGAAGGCTCAGTGCTTTAGCCTCGTCTCTGACAGCGTGGCTCTTGTCAAGGGGAGAAGAAGACTGCTAGCAAGACGAAGCTCCCCTCTTCACCCTCCCCACAACAACTTTAAGAGGCACAACTATATATCTAAACAGGGTCCAAGAACACCAGACAATCTTGTAATTACAGCTGGCCCAGACAACCGGGGCAGGGCACTAGCCCAGACAACCAGGCAGGGCACTAGCCCAGACAACCGGGGCAGAGCACTAGCCCAGACAACCGGGGCAGAGCACTAGCCCAGACAACCGGACAGGGCACTAGCCCAGACAACCAGGCAGGGCACTAGCCCAGACAACCAGGCAGGGCACTAAGGAGTCTGTGCTAGGCAAGAAAACTAATTTGACTAAAACCGTGAAAAGAAAAATGACAAAAATTGCATTAAAAAACCTGCGCTCACCAGAGACGCAGAGGAAGTCGTCGATGGAAGTGATGTCGTCCACGGCGTCGGTGAGGACGTGCACCTGCTTCTCCCACTGCTCCTTGAACAGGTCCATGTTGTCCTGTGCCACCTTGCTGTTGGGCTTGGCAGCCAGGGCCAGCGCTGCGTTAATCACCTGCAATCACAACCTCACATCAATTAAGGAGCTATTGCAACCCAGCGCTCAGTCACTAACATTTGCATAGGTTGATTGTGTGACACCCCTTTTTTCTCTCACTCACTCACACACACACACGTTCCATGCTAATTAATTGTTGCGCATGATGGAAATAGAGCTGGGTTTTTTTTAAAGAGAAATGAAGAAAAAATGAAATGAAACAGCCTGTTTGTTTTTGTAAGGGGGAGGGGCACATGTGTGGAGATCAAAGCCAGGGCTGAAAGGGAGTCGCTGTGTGCTGTTATTAAAAGGGGCACAGCAGTGTGGGTAGCAGGAGCAGGCAGGGAGCAGGCAGGAAGCAGGCTGCCAGGGCCGTGGGTGATGGGAAATGGCTTGGAAACAGACTAACGCAGGCCTACTGAAATCTGTGGATAGGCAGCGTAACCATAAATATGCATACGGCAGGAATGCTAATAATTGATGCGTGAGCACTGCTCGTCCGCTAAAGGCGTGGGATTGAGGTTGAGTGGAGAGGGGCAGTGGCTGCCAGGAAGGCGGAGGTATAGGCTCTGAGACGAGAGGTCTGGCCAGGGTTGGAGGGTTGGCAGGGCTACGGGGCCGGACCTTGGAGGGAGGAGAGTTGGCTGAGGCTGAATGCAGGATGCAACGTGGGGGGGGTCAGAGAGAGAGCGAGCGAGAGTGGTGGGGGAGCAGGGGGGAGTTGAGGAGGAGAAGCGGCCAGGAGGTGGAGAGGAGGGTGGGGGAAGGGTACCGAGGGGCCAGTGATTGGGCCGGGTGGAGGGAAGCGTGTGGGGGTGGGCACAGTGGCAGGTACCTGAGGGCACAGGGTCTCCAGCTGGGAAGCAGCCATGCGGACGAGCTTCACACCCTCCTCGTTGTTGGAGATGGAGCATGCCAGGTTGGCCACCTGAAGAGAGAAGACACACATCGTAAAATAGCAACGCTCAAGCACTACTGACACACTGACACAGGCAAGCTTCACTCAGGAAGACCCAGTCAGAGAAGACAGACAGGGACGACAGCACTGCCAGCCTGCTAGAGAGCAGACAGCTTTCCTTGTCGACAACAAGCAGAGCCGCTCGGCAACGCTATCGAGCACAGTGGAACACAGACTGCACCTAGGAGGAGTTATTCCTGCAGCGTCTGAGACAGCATGGCATGAAGGAACGCTGTGGAGGCACAGGGAGGCAGGGACGAGTCAGAAGACAAATGCAGGCTGTCTCCAAAAATGAAAATATTTAATGTATAAATATATATATATATATATATATTTTTTACAAGACTAGTTAATTTCTCCAAATTCATTCGGAAGTGACCGTTGAGGGAAGAGGATGAGCTCAGTGACTAAATCACCAGGCTGCCACGGTGCCATTACCCCCCCAGAGTCAGAGAGGCGAATATTCCTGACACTCTCAAAAAGCCAGCCGCCTGGTGAATGCACGGAGTGCTGAGCTAAGCAAGTGTTGCTCCCCCACTGCCAGCGTTTATAGTTTGAAAGTAAATTTAGTTGTATTGACCAACAAATCAACCTCCCTCCCAACACTTCTAATTTCAAAATATTTTTTTTTTTGCATTTTCTGGGAGGAAGGATAAACATAATGAAAATACTTATGGCCACCAAATTTAGATCATAGAATTTAGAATTTGCCATTTGTTGAACAGGAGCTGCTGGCTTCAGAGTATTCTGGGCTGTTGTGCCAAAACAAGCCTCCCTGCCTTGAGCCTTAAAAAACAGCGAGTCCAGTTTGGACTCTCCCCCCCCTTGACTTTCACATACCTCAATGTGAGGTGAAATTGCCTATCCAAAGAAAAAGGGGAAAATGAGTCTAAAGTGAGGAGTTTAACTGAGCGAGGACCAGAGCACTGGTAGTGAACGCACCACTGACTACAGGAGTGGCTGAGAGTCTCGAAAGGATCCCCCCCCCTCCTCCATCTCCTCTCTCCTCCTCCTCCTCTCCCCTCTCGCTCCTGGCCGGTCGTCCGCTCCCTCTCCTGAAGCGCTCAACATTCATGCTAGTCTGTGGAGACTGCTGCTGAAACATTAAAGTCATGCATGTATCCACTCCTGGGTTCTCATGACAGGCACTTAGGCCCCGGTAGCTGCGAGGACATTGATGTAAACATATTGAACCAGCTGGGAGCCGTGCAAACATACAACGACAGAGACAAGCCACTGGAAGCAGACTCCCAGTGACCACGGAGAGAGACTAGGAACCTGTGTCAAGCTCGTCTGCCTGACCACAACATACAAATGCAAACAGATTCGATTCCTTAATGGATCATGTGTAGTGCAGCAGGACTTCAACAGCGGGGATCAGGGAACGCTACTGCTGGGAAGACCGACTCAAAGCCGAACGGCCCAAACATTCAACACCTGCTGAAATATCTGGTCTGGAGGAGACTGATGGTTTTCCATTTGCCATGTGGTCCATCCCAGCAGTCACTCAGTGGTGGTCGATAAGAATTGAGAGAGAGCAAGAGAGGATGGGAGGAGAGAGAGAGAAAGAGAGAGAAAGAGAGGGAGGGAGAGAGGAAGAGCCAAGGGAGGGAGGTAGAGAGGGAGCGAGAGAGAGAGACAGAGAGAGAGAGAGTCAGAGAGAGAGAGAAAGCAGTATTTGGGCGACTGATTCAGTGCAAAATCTATCAAAATGCATCTGTTTAAATTAACACATGGTTGGTAATGGACCAGGTGCATCAGTGCTTATTGCAAAGAAAATCAATTCCTTCCATAAGTTTGTTACTGACGTGTCACTTATAATTGAAACAAGCATAGCTTTTATGTAAGTAAATTACAGAACCATTTAATGGACCAGGTCCTAACAGCTTTGGAATTGTATTAATTCTATTTCGCAAAGCATTTCAGTTGATATATTCCATTACTCTATATTCACTCCACTAGATTGAACACATTTGTTCAGAGTAGGAGCTACCCCAGTGGGAAGCCATACGTATTGAGTTATTAGTCACAAAATCACAGGTTATCTGGCCTGTATCTAAATATCCGATGCCCTGAAATGGGACGTTCGATTTGTAAATGGCGGCATGGTTCATGTAATAACTCTCAATGATGAGGTGTGTGTGTGTGTCGTGTGGTGTGGGGGGGGGGGGGGGGGGAGTGGGGGGGCCATAGGGCAGAGAAGTACCTTTTGTTAACACAGCCAAGATGCACACAAGACAAACCATGACCTGGGCTGGTAAGGGCCCATGAGCCAAGCGCTGGCAGAGAAAGGCGGAAGCCACATCATGCGACTTGTGCATTGCCATGCCCCTGGTTGCCATGCCACTGGTCGGAGGGTGTTGATACCTGCCTGGTCTTTGGAAGGGAGCTGCGTTTACCCCCATCCTGCACACACTCGCTTTCAGCTAAATGGTCCGCGTGACAGCCATGGCTCAACCCAAAGTGCGCTCGACTGTGGCGTTAGAAACGGACTACCTTGTTACACGCATAGATTATTTTGGTTCTTGGGGGGATACGCTGGATCGATGGTCATCGCTGGATGGGGCGCATTTCTTGGATCAGACTTGTTGTGGTGCCACACAGAGGCTCCTGTTACACACACGCACACAAGCACGCGCACGCACGCACATGTAGTAGAGTCAGAACAGACTGTCTGGTCATGGGAGGATGACTGCCTGCAATGAACATGGTAGCTCTTTGCAGATATCAACACAGGCTTGCAACTGCTGGCTGGCACAGTCATCTCCTGAGACTGGGGTGAGGAGGAAGAGACTAACAGTGCATATCAAACCTACATCCACAGCATCCTGCCTCTTAACTCTCCTCTCTCTTTCATGTCTAATCAAGGTAAATAGCTACCATTTGTCAGGAGAAGAGTGTATGAATTGGATGCGCAGCATCATTTACAAACACTGAAGCAGCTGCAGCATATGCTCCTCTCTGTTCCCCTCCCTCCCCTGTCTCTTTCCTCTCGCTCTGTCTCTCTCCTTCTGTCTTTCCCCCTCCCTCCCCCTATCTGTCCTTCCTCTCTCCCTGTCTCTCTCATCTCTCCTTGTCTCTCCTGCTCTGTCTGTTCCCCTCCCTCCGCTGCTCTCCCCGTCTTTCTACTCTCCATCTCTCTCCTCTCCGTTTCTCTGCTCTCCCCGTCTTTCTCATCTCTCCCTGTCTCTCTCCTTCCTCTCTCCCCGTCTCTCTCCTTCCTCTCTTCCTGTCTCTCCTTCCTCTCTTCCTGTCTCTCCCCCCGTATCTCTCCTTCCTCTCTTCCTGTCTCTCTCCTTCCTCTCCCCGTATCTCTCCTTCCTCTCTCCCTGTCTCTCTCCTTCCTGTCTCCCTGTCTCTCTCCTTCCTCTCCCCGTATCTCTCTCCCCGTATCTCTCCTGCCTCTCTCCCTGTCTCTCTCGTCTCTCCTGCTCTGTCTGTTCTCCGCCCCTGCTCTCCCCATCTTTCTACTCTATCTTTCTCCTCTCTCCCTGTTGCTCTGCTCTCCCTGTCTTTCTCCTCTCTGTCTTTCTCCTGCCCCCCCCCACCCCACCCCACCCCACTCTTTCTCTATCTCTCTGTCTGGCTCCATTTCCAGGCTGCACATGGCTTCTCCCTCTTCCTGTTAAAACCTCCACCTCCCCTGAGCGGCCTGGAACCTTTAAGAACATGGCCCTCAGGCAACAAACACTGTGCAGGCCCACTCTATTTTTATTCAGCTTCTAAAATGATGCATTTCATTGCTATAAAGCCTGAGCAGAGTGAGCGACAGAGGGAGAGAGATGGAGAGAGACAGGCCGACAGAGGGAGGACAAGTAGAAGAACCCATCAAATAGATATTTCTGTGGGGTGAACGTACACTGGCATGTTGTCTCCACAGAAAGTTGGCAGCTTCTCTCAGAAAGCTCAGACGCTCCGGCAACAGAAAAGGTTAACAAATCAGTCGAATGTGTAGGATCCTCTGTGCTGAATGGAAAACGGCCCAAACCATGAAGTGGAACAGCATTGTAATGGCTACTTCACATAAGTAATCCCAATGGGATGTACAGTGATTTGGGGGGAATGTGGTCTTAACAAAAGAACTAAAGGAATTGGCAATTTTCCTAACAACGTTGAACTTTAAAAAAAAAAAAAAAAGAAGAAAAAGGGGGAAAAAAAAGAAGATTTTATGCCTCTCTATCAAGGCATGGACTTGGCTTGAATTCCATCCTTTTCACCCTGGGTGATTCATTGTGTAGCAAGTGGAACTGCTCCCCCCTCCCCCACCCCCTGCCCCCCATGCCCGCCCCACCACCCCCTGCCCCGCCCATGCCTGACTTCCCCATCACTCCCAGCCACCCTGTGACACTACACCAACTTTAATTCCCACATTCTGAATATGGACACTTGACTGCATGTGGACAGATGATCTGTGTGCAAGTGTGTGTTTCCTGCTCTGGGCCAAGAGGCTTGGTTAGGCTACTTGAAAGGTGAGAGCGTGATGATGGGCAGAAATTCTAGCAGGTTCTTTAGTATAGGTGTGATTTCTATCGACATGCTTAGCTGGACCATGTGTCAGTTCCATGGCTTATGCCTGTCTGGCCATTGCAGAGCAGCAGTCATGTAGAGCTAGATTAGGAGAGTGTGTGCACAGGCGGTGGGGGTCTTTAAGTCGAAGCAGAGCCTATGGAGGCAACTCCCTTGGTTTAAATGGCTGTTGGTGCATTCTGCTGTGCAACGCTTAGCCAAGTTACATAGGCTTCACAGCCCATCCAAATCAAGTAGATGGGAGGAGGGGAGGCGCTGACTTGTGTTTGCAGGAGATTTAGACATGAAACAGGGACAGAGCTCGTCTCATCTATGGCCTCTCCATTGATCTCTATTAGCTGCATAGCCTCTGGCCTGGGCCAGGTTCAAGTTGTTCATCTCTCTCCCCTCCTACCACACCTCACAGCACCACAGGGGATTTTGACTCAATTCCCGAAGCGGGTTTTGATCTTATTTTCACTCTGACTCCTGAGTTCCAGCCCTGAGTGGAGACTATCCCTCTCTGAAGAGGTGGAGACCTCCCCTGTCTGTAGAGGTGGAGACCTCCCCTGTCTGTAGAGGTGAAGACCATCCCTGTCTGTAGAGGTGGAGACCTCCCCTGTCTGTAAAGGGTGGAGACCTCCCCTGTCTGTAAAGGGTGGAGACCTCCCCTGTCTGTAAAGGGTGGAGACCTCCCCTGTCTGTAAAGGGTGGAGACCATCCCTGTCTGTAGACGTGGAGACCATCCCTGTCTGTAAAGGGTGGAGACCATCCCTGTCTGTAAAGGGTGGAGACCATCCCTGTCTGTAGACGTGGAGACCATCCCTGTCTGTAAAGGGTGGAGACCATCCCTGTCTGTAAAGGGTGGAGACCATCCCTGTCTGTAGAGGTGGAGACCTCCCCTCCTCCCACTGGCCTGCAGCCCAGCGGGAAACGGAGACTGTAACCATGGCGGTGGTTGTTGCCGTGCCAGTTAGGGGTAAAATACGCAGATCTTAATGAGATTACATTGTTTGACTATCAGATTAAACGATAAAAGCGTTAGCCGGTTTCTCATGAAGCTCCATTTGAGGTAGTTGGGCAAAACATCTGGATCAGATCCCAGCTCTAATCTCAGACTAAACTCACACCTAACCACACATGGTTCCCTACTTTATACCAATTTGTCCTGTGCGTGTGCAGGTGTGCATCACACACCTCACATACGAATGAAATGTGTGATGAAGTCCCCAATTTTTTCAAATCCACAGTAACAAGGATTTTGTATCTTTCCAGATTATCTAAATATCCATCCCATTGTTGCTTTCCTTATGCACATTACCAGAGCCTCAATCCTGCTAAATCCCAATACCCAGGCTTTCCCTCCCCTTGCTGTAACACCCCTCCATATTCCCTGTAATCCAACATGGGCTTTATGGAGCAGATGTTGGTTACGGTGTCATCCTACCCTTCCAAATCTCTCTTTTTCTCTCCCCCTTTCCCTTCCCTCCATCCCTCCCTTCCCTCCCTCCCTCTCCATCTCTGCGTAGTGTCACAGCAGATCAGACAGGGCAGCCAAGCGTCAGGGGAGGCCTGTTGTGTCATCCTCTTATTCCAGTGCAGACACTCTGGCCCCGAGGAGCCACCAGGGGCCCTCGGCCCCTACCCTCATGCCCCCACTCCCCCCACCCCCTGCTGGTGATGCACCACCGGGTTCCCCGTGCTCCCTTTGCCCTCCTCCACACAGTAACCCACGCAGCAACACTAGGGGCCAGTTGCTCGTGGGGGGAGGTCACTTCCAAATGTCAGCGCATGATGCTCTGGCAGAGGGACACTCAGGGGAAGGACTGGAGGAGTGCTAATGAGGACAGCTAATGTTTCTGTCAGTTTGTCACTGGCCTACGACTCGCTCTGCTCTCCTCCCTCCCTCTCTCTCTCCCCCTCCCTCCCTCCCTCCCTCTCTCCCTCTCTCTCTTTTGTGTGCGTGAGTGCAGAATTCTTTCTCTGTCGATTTTGCTGGTCCACTACTACTTTCTTTCTCTTCATTTGTCTCTTATCATCCACATCTCTCTCTCCCTCTCCCTGTGTCCATCTCCCTGTGTCCATCTCCCTGTGTCCCTCTCCCTGTGTCCCTTGTCTCCTCTCCCTCTCTGCAAGAGATTTAAAAGCCCCAGCCATTCCACATGAGAGGCTCCTCTATTAAGGAAATGAAAATGGCCAGAGAAAGACATGGAGAGACAGGAGCGCGAGGGGTGGAGTAGGGGAGACAGACAGAGGGAGGCTTGGAAGGAAAAGATTCAAGAAATAACATTTAAAAAGCAAGAAATAAAGTGGGAATATCGTTCTGGGGAACACACGACAGGCGTGAGTAGCTTGTATTGTGTACCCTGTCAATAAGATATAGGATATCCAACTGTTGAGACAATGAATACATATCCCCCGAGGCTGCACTTAACCTTGGGCATGGCCGAGTTTAGCTCCTCTGTCTAGGTTTGAAATCTGATTCACAGCTGTGACCATCCATACAAATGCTGTGTTTGTCTGCCCTGGGAACGCTTTCATTTTCAGAAGGCTGCTATAAGGCTTGAGCCTGCTGACTTAGTCCCTGCCATGGAGGTGTGTGTGTGTGTGTGTGTGTGTGTGTGTGTGTGTGTGTGTGTGTGTGTGTGCGCGCGCGTGTGTGTGTGTTTGTATGCTTGACAGAAAGGGTGAGGAAATACAGCTAAGTCATGCCCTGACACACAGTCTCAGTATACCATGACACCGTGGCAAACAGGCGAGGTGATTCCTGCTTTCATAAACGCATTACAATCTAAGCTTGTTTATGTATTCTTTTACAGACCTTTGTACCTCTGATGCCCAACATCGCAGTCTTGAAAAGATGTATGTGTGTGTGGATCTGTGTGGGTAGAGCCAGGCTTAGCCTGGATTTTGATGCTGGACTATAACCATAACAGACATGAAGGGCTTTCAATGCAGGCAGGGCGCAGGTGGGCGGGGCATTGGTGAGGGGGGGGAGGAGCCTACCTCGATGAGCTTGTTGGCGTGCTCGCGGAACACCTGGGCGTACTCCTTCACCTCCTTCTCGTTGCCGTTCTTGGCGGCTTCGATCAGCACCAGCAGGGGAACGTTGGTCTCCAGGAAGGAGTCGGAGACGTGGTCCATCACGGCCTTGCGCAGCTGTGTAGAGGAACGCACACGCGTGTCATCAAAAGACACACACTTCCGGAAGCATTCTCACCATTCTCGCACGCACGCAGTTTCATGGGACTGCTAGGAGAACACGCAGTCTGTATGTATTGATGCCTGCTGCTCTATGAAGCCCTGCTGCCTCAGAATCCCGGGCAGACATTGACAGAGTAACACAGGAACAGCTGGATAGTTATATTAGCCGTGAGACAGGACAACATAAAAAGCCTCTTTGGAGCTGCGAGGGAAACAAAATATTTGTACATGAACGGCCCGGTACATAAAAATCGATGGGGGTTATGTGCTTGATGACGTTAACCTTTACCTTGCCGTGAGATTGAGGGAGAGGGAGGATAGAGGGGGCGGTGGGGGCAGCGCTGGGTAAAGAGGAGTAAAACAAACCTGTCTCCGCAGATCTCTGGTCTTCTTCGTCATCCTGTCGATGGCCGTGTTCAGGGCATCACTCCTGGTTGTCTTGCAGGCCTGTGTCTGGTCCGGCCATGCGGACAGGTACGGTAGATGACACCTGCACGACACAACGGCCATCGAGCAGGAAGTGGAAACTCGAAGAACGACGGAGCAGCAGATTCCTGCGCGGAATGTACAAGGATTCTCCACTTCCCAGGATAGACAACTTCTATATTCATGGCTGCGGGGTGGGGGGGGGGTGTGGGTAGCGCCGTGAGCTGGCTGATGCTGAACTAACTGGACACCAATTCTTGGCTCCACACCCATTCTATCAGGCTAAAACGCAAACATGGACTCGTGCGTCCTATCACAAATGTACGAGCTGTTAGGACAAACACAACACAGTACAATCTTAGAGCACTCAGTAGTCTGATAACACAAAAGGAGAGAGGGTGGATCGGGAGTATCAGATCAGATAGATCAGAACGTTGGAACAGAGTGGAAACACGGGGGGTGATGGCATGATGCGGAAACAGTGATGGATTAGATTGTTCTTAACGCTCTTCATTTTAATCGCAGGTCGTATCTGTTGGTGGGGCGGCCCAGTTCTGACCCTCGACTCTCCGTCTAGTACCCAGGCATGTGGCACGGCTGTGACACAAGATCGATAAGTACTGGCAACACTTCGCTGGGATGCCATTGGTTCCTGTCGGTACTGCTCTCCCCTCTGCGCTCTCCCTACTCCTCGCCCTCTGCCTCGGGAGCTCTGCTCGCGGCATGCAATCGCATGAAGTGAGGTGGCAACACACCAAGGAACTTGATGAGCCACGGCTATGCGCTATATGGGAGTGAGCATCCGAGCTTGCGGATGCTAGCTCTGCACTGAGGCACAGGTGGGCGCTTATGTAAATTCCGCCGACCAGTCATAGCGCGCTAAAACAGAATGCGACTGGAGAGACAACGTTCCGGAAGTTGTGTTTTCCTGCAACAAAGCACCACGCCGTTGTGTGTCAGGAGAATCCTCTGACAGAGGCAGGCCTGCGGCAGATTCGACCTGGCCTACGCTGACAGCATGCGCATACGACTCACGATACTGCCAAGGAGCCTCCTTCCATAGCGCTTGAGGACCAGATAACGGGTAGGCATCCCGACACAAGACAGGATGTCCAGAGTGGGACTGAGAATCGGAAAGGGGAGAGCAACCAGAGAAATCCGTGAATTCGTATGGGTGGTAGGGTTGTGTGGAATGGTGTGTGTGTGTGTGTGTGTGTGTGTCTGTGTGTGTGTGTGTAGTGGGTGGGGGGGGCTCAGGCCTCAGGCAGCCATGTCACCATCTCACTGGCAGTGGTACTCTGACAGCCAATGAAACATGCCCTCGCCTCCCCCCCTCCCCTCCACCAGGGGGTCCACTGTTGGAGGGGAGGGAGCTCCCGTTGGTACTAATCCGCTGATCTTGTGCCAGTTGGTCGCAGAAACTCATTGCGCTGTGGCTGTGCTTTGACCTGAGTCTCTCTCGCTCTTTCCCCTTCCCCTCCATCTTATTTCAGTCATGCCTGTATTTCATGTCACTCCATCCTGGGATCACAAGTGCTGCTCCTTAGGTGCTGCTACAGCATCCTGCTGCTCCTTAGGTGCTGCTACAGCATCCTGCTGATCCTTAGGTGCTGCTACAGCATCCTGCTGATCCTTAGGTGCTGCTACAGCTTCCTGCTGATCCTTAGGTGCTGCTACAGCATCCTGCTGATCCTTAGGTGCTGCTACAGCATCCTGCTGATCCTTAGGTGCTGCTCCTTCCTGCTACAGGGATGCTATACCTCTGGCAGTTTTCAGCATCGCTGCTAAAGTCTGGCCCCTCTCTCCTCTCTCCCCGCCTCTGCCTTTCTATCTCTCTCCCCAAGGACGGATTTGGGCATGTCACTTTTTCCACCGGCAGAATAGTCCCTGGGATTGTGAGGATATCAACTAAACGAAAATAAAGTGTCCTCTGTGGGCCAAATGATCATGCAGCTCTTTGATATTGATTCCACTCCCAGCTAGTTCGCTTAATTGGAGACACAATCAGAGCTCTGGGATATTCCTCCTCTCCGTGACGGCGTTTGGTGATTCAGATTAGGGCGAGCTAGCACGAGCTCACTCCAGGGAGTGTACATCATATAGACTGAGACACCAGAACCTCCTCTCCCCCCCTCCCCCCCTCCCCTTCACACTCTGTGGAGACATCCCATTGGGGCTCGCAGTCCAACACACAAACAGAGGGATGACATGACTGCACTTCAGTCAGGTGACCCAGAAATGTGAAGCCGTCACTACAAACGACCCGTGTGTTTCAAAGCGTCTGTGAAGTGCAAAGTACCATTGCCTGAGTTGTTGCACGTTAAAACATGGAAACGAAGGTTACCCGTAGAGAGATTCAGGCGATTAACATATAAGATTTTCCTTTTTTCTCTCCCAATCTTTCCTTTAAAGTTATTTAAAGATACCTTCGGGAGTCCTGTCAGGAGAAGGTGACAATAGAGTCCAGTTGGTTGGATTGGCTCGTTTACGCCAGTCAAAGGCGATTAGCATGGAGTACCATTCTGATGGTGAAAACAGCATCCCTGGCCTGCACCCATAGGCATGGTGCTCCTTATTCAAGCTGTTTTGACAAGACAAAGCAGGGGACGCAACAAAGGCCAGTGCAAGGGGAAAGAGTTGAATATTCATGTACTCGTTCGTGTCATAATGTAAGGAGGTCATCAGTGCAACCCAGCTATAAAACAAAATGGATGACAAAGGGGTGGCAGTGGGGAGATGGTGGACTCCTCCCAATGCAATCACAACAAATCAAGTTCAAGTATCATGTAGAAGGTCATGAACCCCATTGGACTAACAGGTGCCATTGAAAACAAAACACCAGAGAGCAATTCCTCCCCCTCCACTTAGAGGAGTCAAATAGGTGTGTGTGTAAGGGGGGGGGGGTGAGGAATAGAGGCACTATGGACACATAAAACGCCATGATATCTTTTTTTTTTTACTGACTGCTCTTGGTGCATCTGAATACCCCCCTCATTAAATCTGGCTTTAAGGGTTGACAGCCTACTGGATTCTGGTGAAAGTGCGTGTATGTGTACAAGGGTGGGGGTGGAGAGGAGCAACACAGTGGGGTGTGAAGAAATGGCCAAAAGATAAAGAAGCTTCAGTGTGAGAATCTCAAGGGGGGTGAAACAGAGAGAGAGAGAGAGAGAGAGAAAGAGCGAGAGAGAGAGAGAGAGAAAGAGCGAGAGACAGACAGAGAGACAAAGACAGAGAGAGACAGAGCGAGAGACAGAGAGACAGACAGAGGAGACCAAGACGTCATTCTTGACGTGGCACCCTTCAAGACGCTGGACTGCTCAAAACATGAACGGAGGCAGTCTGCAGTCTGAGACAACAAATCAAAAATCCACTTTCTCTCGGCCGTGCTCTCAGAAAGAAGGAAAACTGCTGTTAATTGTCAAATTGGTTGATGACATTTTGATTACTTCAATCTCATCTTTAACCTCATATTACTGAGCTGTGAATTTGCCTCAGTCTATTACACATTCAAAGTCATTCAAATTGAATTCAGGAGCAGCTGGTCATACATCACATGCCTGTGCTCAAAAATTAAAAGCTCTGCTTGCGGGACACGTGTGAATTATGCATCACACTCAGACATGCCGTCGCAGTTCTATAACATAGCTACTTTAGCTACCAAAAAATGGGGCTTTGCAGTACATTTCTGCGCTTCAACCCCTCCTCTCACCTTTCTTCTATAGTCCGGAGCCTCATGAAAAAGCAGTTTTTTTATTAATTGTATTTAATGTGACTAGTCTGTATGTATACGGCAGACCCAAAGACAACATGCAGGCGAGGTTCAGATTTACAGCCCTGGTTAATTTCAACAGTGAGCTGCCGCAACACGTTGGAGATATCAATATTCTGATGGTGACGAGCCAGTAGGAGAGAGAGAAAAAAGATGTGGGTAGGAAGGGGGGGGGGAGAGGGAGGAGGAACGAGGCTTGCCAGCAAGTGTGCAAAGGCAGAGAGACAGAGAGCGGGAGAGAGAGAGCGAGCGAGCGAGGTGGAGCGAGGGAGCGAGCGAGCGAGCGGGAGAGAGAGAAACAGCACAGATGATCGACGCCAGGCTGCCACCACTCTGTAGTGGTGAGTGGCTGCAACAAAAGCACAGAATAACATCCCGAGCCCTCTCCTCCGCTTTTTTTCTCTTCCTCTGCGTCTGTGCTGGCAGGCGAGAGCTCCATGCACTGCGCTAGCGAGGTGGTGTGCTGAAGCTGAGCAAGCGACCGGTGCAGGGTCTCTGGCTGCCATCAACAAGTTAGGGATAGAGGACACCCCCAGTCATGAAAGGGGTCCGCTTGATCTTCAATTAACCAATTGAGCTGACATCATTGCGGAGGAAGGGAAACGGGGGACCCGTGAGGAGCGGGGGCTGTGTTAGCCACGGTCTCTCCGGATGCAAATCGGCAAGTTAAAAAATTAAGGATTCCTGGGAAGAGGAGAGGAAGAGAAAAAAAATGCTACCATTTTCTTAATCTGGAATTTGGTGAGGGGGGAAAAAGAGGACCAGTAAGAAACAGCAACATCCCAGGACATGGAATTTCTGCTTATATTTCAATTGGGTGGGCTCAGCGTTGCTTTATTTCAGAAGAGCCCAGTTCCTTTTGTGTTCACTCAAAAGGGGTTTTTCCCTTTGGATTTCTGTTCCATCTGGCTGCTCCAAGGGTCTGAGGAAAAGGACAGTTGAATGCAGCCACCGATGTGCACAAAAGAATGGGTAAGTTAGCTTCTCTATCAGGCGGGTCTAGACGTGAATAGAAGGAGAATAAGAGTCAGAACGAGGGGGGCTGTGGTCTAATACTTATTTAAGCCCTATTTATTTACTTGTAACACACGGTATTTGCTTTCCCCCTGTTGGTGAGACAGACGTGATCTCAAGCAGGATATGTTGCTCAACAGGGACATTTGTGAAGCATCATTCCTGACATCAATTTTAAACGTTGTGAAAGTGTATACAAAGAAATCATTGAGTCGATAGAATTTATGCAAATTAGTCGTTTAAATTAGGTTAGGAACCTGACGATCTTTGACCAATCAAATCCAATCATGGCATGTCGGAGGAATGGAAGAAAAATAATCTGACCATGAACGATCAAGGAGGGTGGAAAAAGTCTAGTACATTGCCAGTGAAATGAACGCGCTCAAATCTCAAGTGACCTTGCTGTTTAAAAAACGAATCTGCCCACAGTCACCAACACTTTTGTTCATGATCATTACACAACTGTGATGTGCTGTAGACATGTGCAATTCTAGAAGACTGGCAAGAGGAATGAATGCGAGAGAGAGAGAGAGAGAGAGAGAGAGAGAGAGAGAGAGAGAGAGAGAGAGACAGAGTGACAGAGTGAGTGAGAGAGAGAGAGAGAGAGGGGGGGGGAGAGAAAGAGGGAGGAGAGGGAGAATGAGAGCAAGAGTAAAGAAAGACAGAAAAAAAACTGCGCACTTGGGAAGGGAAAAAAAACGTATTACCACGAAGCATTCACATCAGCATTAAGTGTTCTACAGAGATTAGCTTTCCCTCCCCTCGGTTTATTTTCTTATCTTTGAATCCCTCCAGGTTTCCATTCAAGGTGGCCATTGGTGGGACCTACACCAGCGGCCCTGTGTCTGTGTGTGATCAGCATGCTGCTGTGCTTGCCGCCTCCTGCGTCATGCACAACCTGCCCTCAGAAATGCCGCTGTGAGGACCTGCAGTTCTACTGCGACACCCAGGGGCTTCAGGCACCCCCAGATGGCGTGGACAAGGGGGCCCTTGGGCTGTCACTGCGCCACAATAGCATCACAGAGCTAAGCCCTGACCAATTCTATGGCTTCAGCCAGCTAACCTGGCTCCATTTGGACCACAACCAGATTACAACGGTTCAGGAGGATGCCTTCCAGGGGCTGTATAAACTGAAGGACCTCAACCTGAGTTCCAACCGCATCACCAAGCTGCCCAACACAACCTTCATCCACCTCATCAACCTCCAGATCCTGGATCTGTCTTTCAACCAGATGACGGCGCTAGAGCCCGAGCTGTTCCACGGGCTGAGGAAGCTCCAGATCCTCCACCTGCGCTCTAACTCTCTGCGCACCACCCCTGTCCGGGCGTTTTGGGACTGTCGCAGCCTGGAGTACCTGGGCCTCAGTAACAACCGGCTCCGGAGCCTGGCCAGGAACGGCTTTGCTGGGCTCATCAAGCTCCGAGAGCTCCACTTGGAACACAACCAGCTGACCAAGATCAACTTGGCCCATTTCCCACGACTGGTTGCCCTCCAGTTCCTCTATCTGCAGTGGAACAAGATCAGCAACCTAACGTGTGGCATGGATTGGACATGGACCACCTTGGAAAAGTTGGACCTCACAGGCAACGAGATCCGGGTCCTGACGCCTGACGTGTTTGAAACGCTGCCCAACCTTAAGATCCTCCTGTTGGATAACAACAAACTAAGCAGCCTGGACCCTCTGGTATTGGATATGTGGCAGTCACTGAGCACCATTGGGCTGTCCAGCAACCTTTGGGAATGTACCAAAAGGATCTGCTCTCTGGCCACTTGGCTCAGCACCTTCAAGGGAAGATGGGAACATTCCATTCTGTGCCACAATCCAGAGTATGCCCAGGGCGAGGAGATACTGGATGCCGTTTATGGATTCCAACTTTGTCAGAATTTTTCGGCGCCAGTTGTGCAGACGGTTAGTACAACTACGGACGCGACCACAACCCCAGAGGTCACCAGCCCCCTGTTTGGAATTATGCAGCAGACCCCAACGGACTTCTATGCAGAGGATTTGGGGAGCTTTACTATTGTAACCACCATGACCACAACTACTCAAACACCACGCGCTGCCCTGGCGACCACAACGGTGGAAGGGGCACCGGTCACGGATGACTACATGGAGACAGACAATACCATTCTCACTCAGAGGGTCATTATTGGAACTATGGCCCTGCTGTTTTCCTTCTTTCTCATCATCTTCGTCGTGTACATCTCACGGAAGTGTTGCCCCCCCACCCTGCGCCGGATACGCCACTGCTCGGCCATCCAGAACCGCCGACAGATGAGGACCCAGCCAAGGCAGCCAATGGCCGACCTGGCCACACAGGTGCCCTACAATGAGTACGAACCCAGTCACGAGGAAGGGGCACTTGTCATCATCAACGGCTATGGGCAGTGCAAATGTCAGCAGCTGCCTTATAAAGAGTGTGAAGTATGAACTCCTATTTATTCCTGCAGCTTATGGTTTGCCATTTGACCATTTCAGACGATACAGGGTTTGTTTTTTGCTTTTTTCCAGTTTATATAAATAGCATAATTTCTACAAGATAGCTTTGAAAATCTATGGGAGTTTTTGAACGCTGAGATGACTAGTAGAGGATTTGACAGTTAAGAGACGATGTAGAGATATTCACAAATTTATTTTTCTATGAATGCAAGGTTGTTCATATGAAGCTAGGGCAATCATTCTCAACAGAAAACGTTAAACTGAGATTTGTCTCCACAGTGGTAGTCACTATATTCAGCGACACAGAGAGGAAATTGCCAGCCAAAATGTCTATAAAAGTAAAAAGTAAACTATTGAACAATGGTGAAATTAATTAGCAAGTGTTGTGTCTTGAAGGAGAAAGAAGACTGTAGATCACTTACAAACATCACTTTGGACAAATAAATAAACTGGTTGTAAAAATGGTTGACATTTGTTTGGGAGTACCTACGGATTTGAATGGGTCCTCAACCTAAAATCAAATATTCCAACATCACTCAGCTGCTAAAGATATAAGTTACCACATTCTTCCCTGATGCTAGCATGGTCTGTCAAATCTTGTCAGTGAAAGCCAATGACGGTCTCCTCGGTTCCAGGTTTAATTTGATTCAGTAGCCCATCACCTCCCATTAAAACTAAAAGCTTAGCACTGTTTGTGGAAAGGTTAATGTCCAATACGCTGCAGCACTAGCTTAGTTAAAAATGTCTGGATGTCTCGTTCAGCTAGGACTTCAAGTGTGAATTTATCAAACCCTTATGTGCATACACTTACTCATCATCATTATGCATATCAAAGGCTCAAGATGACCTACAGATGGTCTCTCTTCAACTCTCAAATACCATCGACACTGTGACTGCGTAGTGTTCTCAACAACTCAACCCGCTTTATCACCGTTTACGGATTCGCAAAACTATGAGCCAGGGGCCAGCACACACAAACACACCCACACACAAAAGCCAAGGTAAGAGATTCCTGGATATGAGAATATGACAAGTGCAGAAGAAGCAATGAACAACTTGTACGCCACCGCAGACACTGGTTCACACTGAAAATAAATCTTTCCCAGGAGTCCAGTGGAGGGAGCAGCCTCGATGCAGCATAGACTCTAATCAGGTCTGACAGGCTCAAGATTGAACCAATTAAGGCCAGGCAAAAAGAATCTAATATTCTGTCACCCACACCAGTGATCCAGCAAGATTTAGCTCGCACGGCCACTCAAAAACAAGAACGGCTAGAAACATCCTTTACTCCCAACAAGAGCATTCATCTCTATATCAGGATCCTATCTGATGTGACATCTAACTGACATGGCTCTTTCAAGCAGAAAGGAAGGGGAACGCCACAAGAAAATTCTCTGGTAACCTAGCAAAGAGCAGGCAAGTTAAACTGTGGAGAATGTCCCCTGAGAGCGAATGCAGCTCCTGTGATAAGCAAACAGCGAGGCTGGGTCAGGACACATTGGTATGCAGCGGGGAGAGGCTGTGCATTAGCATCCGACTAAAGCTGCCGCCGCTGCAGCTCCGCAGCTCTTTGTGCTCAGTTTGAGGGTGGGGGGCAGGGAGAGAGGGAGAGGGAGAGAGGGGGAAGGGGGGAGGGAGAGAGGGAGAGGGGGTGGGAGAAAGGGGGAGAGGGAGAGAGAGAGAGAGAGGGAGACAGAAAGAGAGAGAGAGGGAGGGAGAGAGGGAGAGAGAGAAGGGGAAAGGGGCAGGGGGCAGAATGATAGAGGAATGGAGTGGAGAAAACCAGGTAAAAATATCTTACCTAAACCAATGGGCATTCTTTCAGGCTAGATAATGGTATTCCATGGAATCAAAATAAGAAACAAGGAAACAGATGGAAATGACTACTACTGACTTGACTTCAAATACACTCAGTTCAACCTCAACTTGGTATTAGCACTGAATTACTACCAGACTATCAGGCAGACAGAAATACCCTTGAGCCTCAACACAGTTATTCAATGGACAAGTACAGACTAAAGATGTAGGATTTTGACATTTTATATTCTCTTCTTGATTTGGCAGACATCTACAAGACTAAAGACCCCTTGCAGTTGCTTATAAATGCTAAAGCTGCTTTTGAATGAACAGCGCTTGGGAGAGGGGAAGGTTGGCAAAATCGACTTGACTGAAACAGTTGGAATGCAAGATAAATGAAGGTTCTCCCTAGAGGGTGTGATGCTGTGGCATCTGTGAAAAGCAGGTTAAAACCTCCCTAAACAGATTAAACCATCTCTAAAACGTCCTATGTTGGACATTTACAATCAAGCTGTAGGTCTACTCATGGCATCATGTTGGCATCATGTTGGCATCATGTTGTCATCCATGTTGCGATCCCATCAGGGGTTAAAAGTAATTTACATTCTCATCCTAGATATTGAAACAGGGCCATCCAGATCCATTCAAAAAGGCTTTACTTCAAGATACAGCAGGAGAGAGATGGGAAGGCAGGGAAAGACAGAGTTAAGGAACGTTGAGGAAACAGCCAGGGGCAGAATCGAACCTAGGGCCCCCGTGTTAAGGCCTTAGACTTAGTGGGACGAGCTCTTACCTAGCCAGCCATCGGTGAGCCACCACTAATAGAGCAATTCTCGTTTCTGAGAGCTGATGTAGCAAATCTTTACTGAGATATTTCAGGAGTTCGGACTCATGGAAAATGGAATCAGAGTCATGGAAAATGATTAATGTGTTGCAAAGTTAGACAGGACATTTTTATAATAATTGGTATGGTTTGAAAAAATGTGAAAGAAGTTTAAATGTCCCACGATTCCAAAGCCATGTATCTCTACTTTGATGTCTCTGTTTTGTTTATGGCTAAGCGCTGCTTTTACTCTTGCCTTTCCAAAATGTCTTGCATGATCCAACAAAAAAAAACAAAAAAAACAACAAAAAAAGGGCAGACTAAGATGGATTGGGTTGTACTTACTGTGAGTGTTCAGCAAACACAAGGGAGAAGCCTTATTGCTCAAGTGATAGCTATGGGCAGGTAAAGGAGGGACTGCATTTTTTTAAAGAAGTGTTGTTATATGACATCTCACTGTTGAAGATGCAGCTTGTGATTGAAAATCCACAATTTGTAGTAATATTCATCCATTTGCACTTGGGCTCTTTGTCAACTGTTCCTTGGTTCATCTTGTCAGATTCTATTGCCCTGCTCCCCACTCTGCCTCTACACCAACTGAACTCCCACCCCCCCTCCCCTGCCACCCCCTTCCTCAAAACCTCTTTGTGCAAACTGAATGCTTTTCTCCTCCCTATTCCTTTTGTATTGTAATATGTAAATTTTCATATATGTATAGTGGGTAAGATGTGGCAAACTGAAAAGATCTTTTTTTCCTTAAAACATATATTTTTAAATAAAAATGGTTACAATTTATCCATGGTTCTGACTTTCCAATCAATGTTGGTTGACCTGATAGGCGTATACCCATAGGAGATCAAATACCTTATTCTTAATGATCTTGCACTTTCCAAGTGTGTACCAAGCTTCATAAAATATGGCATTGTTGAAGTATTAAGAGCTAAACCTCTGATTTAAAACAAGTTCATCGTTATTCCGCACAACCACATGAACAAACGACTTTGATCATCCTTCACATTGAGACTGGGATACTGAGATGATGTGTCAGGGTTTGGAACCAATCATGTTGCATGCTGAACGCAAGCTTCAACCAATAGTCAAAGAGAAACCTGGGAAAAAAGTTATCCCCTTAGACAGGTGTAGAGAATCAACGAGGGTGCGGCTCGCTCCAAACCACCTCAAGATGTAATCTGCTCAGAATGCCACATTTACATGTCACCATAGAGATGGCAGACTTAAGAGAAAAAGAAAAAAAGAATAGAACTAATCCATGTGTTCCTTTATTTAAATTCACCTTATCTAACCATCCCTTCACTAAATATGATCTAAAAGAGATCATTCGTGTTAGACTACAACTTTGGTTGTTATCTGCACTTTTTATGTCGCAATATTGTTCAGAAGTGACATTAAGGGAAGGGGGGGGCTTATCAGAACATTTTCCAAGAGTGAATGCTTTGATATCAGTCCAGCTTCAGCACTTTCTGGCCATCTAAACCAAGATTACATGCTGCCCGAATAACTCCCATCAAATGATGGGACATTTGTAAGAGCAGCCTCAGGCCCGAGGGGTTCAACGGTGCTGTTGGAAACATGATAAACACACAATGATTGACACTGGTTGAAAATGATTATCTAAACCACTGAGTCACGATTGAAATGAAAACAAAAGCGGGAAGGAGTTACCTCTCCAGTGTTGCTGTAGGCATTTACATTCTATTTTCTGAGGGTTCTGGAACGAAGACCTTTCAGACTGTGCACATCCTGTTGTGCCCGCATTCCCATGCAGGACACAAACATCCCACTAAGTGCAAATGCCGAGGTAGATGTTAGGAGTTGTTGAAGCAATGCATGGCACCCAAACAACACAGCTGCTAGCAAATAGATCTTACAATCTCAACAGTGAACATCCATAAACCATGGTGAACAATCTGTGTCCAATGTGGCATCTCGTATCACCGACAAGGACAAAAGCGTTGACAATCCTATTTCTTCAGACGAAGGAAAAAAAAAAATTACTCTAGAGAAATTACACTGCTCAGTGACTTGGAGCCACACAATTCATTTGATGCCTTCCAAGTTGGGCCTTTTACATTTTTTTTTACCCAGAAGTCTCTTGGTAAGTCTTACCTGGATGTCACTGCAGTGCATCTGACAGTAAAAGCGTACTGCCACACAAGTAAAAGGGAGTGAGTAATTGCATGACTGTCGCTGCATTGGACATGGTCAGTGGTGACCTAAAGTAAGCGCTCACAGATGCACTGCCTGTGGGGATGCTCTCATGGGAGGAAAATGAAGATGAAAAGAATGTGGCTAAAAACTGCAATATTTATGGAGATATGTCTGCTTTCAGACCAATGTTTCCCGAAGACCCGCTCAATCGCTCCGACCAAAGCTATTAAACGTAACCCTTTGTTGGTAAGTTGGCATCCTCAGGTCAGTGTGTCCTTTCGAGATTGAGTTAAACAAAAGAGAGAGAAGCGGCTGTGGCTTTAGTGAGCTTGGAAATGATAAGATTGATCTTTATCTTTCCTTTTTTTTCCTACTCTGGTTTGTCATAAATAATCTTTCCAATTAAGATCCAGGGTCACGTCCACTAAAAGGGCTGCAGAGGCACTTCCACGAGCAGTGACAGCGTTACTTCCGGGATGAAAAGTAGACCCTTTGTATGCTTACTCACTCCGTTCCCAATATTAATGAAGCTCTTTTGTCAATGCAAGAAGATGAAAGTTTCTTTTTCGTGTTGTTTTTTGTGTGCGTCTTTGATAAGTGGCCTAAGGCTAGTGCTGAGGGACAGGGGAATGAAGAACCCAGACTCTTCCCCAGCGCTCCTTCAATACCAGCTGTATTAAAGGCAGTTGCTGTGCCTTTCATTAGCCTGCATAGGGTAGCTATCCTTCACTCTCCCTGATCAAAGCCTTTGATAAAAGGATGATGGTGAGGGGAGCGACAACTCGAATGCAAGAGATAGGGGGGGGGAAAGGGAGATACTAAAGTGAAGCTACCCATCAGCTAGAAGATCGTCTATTAGTTTGTTTGGTACGTACAACATTTGCCAGGTGCACATTTTCCAATGTGCAACCAGAAAATGGAAGAGTGTAATACAACGCTAAAATAACTGGAGTGGTGCGTTTTCAGTCCATCCAGAGCAGTGAAATTGGTAGAAAATTGTTTTTTCCCCCCCAACATTACAGCTGAGGACAACATGTACGGTGGACACAGAAAATGCTTTTGTTGATTCTGATCTTCAAGAACCACAATAAGAGTATTTGTGTGACGTGTCTGTGAATCTGTGAGATCAAGAATGTATTTTCCAGGCATCACTTTCCCAAATACCATGTTGATTCACTCATGGGAACATATCAAACTCCCACTGGAGGGAGATCATGACTCTATAAGAGCTTTTCTAATGGAATAACATGCCGTACTGTCCCGTTTGTCTGTTGTTGCCAAGGAAACGGCATTCTGGCCAATCCAGTATCATGTTCGCTAGCCATTACGGGTGTGTCTGAATTAGCTGTTCATTGTCATTACTGCTATAGCCAAGACTGTGTTTAAATGTGCTTTCCTATTTATGTTGGATGATCTACCTAGATGCATCACTCTACAGGGGATCAATAGGAGATCAAGATTTCTTCATGATGCTCTCAGCCAATTCAATCTATTAGCAGACGAAAGGTTCTCAATATTTCTCCTCCACTAAAAATATTTCTATTCTCCACCTCCTTGTGTTATAATTAAAACTCTGACTTTAAGGAGCTATTAAATCTGGTCACAGTGTAATAGCATCAATCCTGTGAGTGTTGCAGAATGATTATCAATTCTTAACAAATATTCTTCAACATTAAGGGTTTCTGTGCTGTGAATGAACAGTGATGTGGGTGCTGTTAAGGAAGAGGCTAATCACAGTTCAATTGAGATAACACTTCTTCAGGGGTACACATTAGTAACTGTTGACGGACGTCCACACTTGCCCAGCAAGCCATAAAGCCAAGCTGTCCTTATGCTCACCAATGATGACACACACTGGATGTGATGTATAGAGACATGGTACATTTCCATATGGAACCTATAATGTCTTCAAGATAAATCCAGCCAGACCATTACAACCCACCCGCCAGCATGCATCACAGAGAAACCCAATTAAAAAGGTTAACCTCCAGACAGACATGTTTCGGGAGAAGTGAGGGTTTTCTGAAGGCAATTTATTTGGACCCATCAGAAGCAACAAAGCGGAGGCAAACAGAGCTGGGATCCATCTGAGGGCCTCTACCACTGCCCACCTGTAAAATGTCTATTTGAATCGCTCTATTTTTGTGATCAGGCAAATGGGCGGCAAGACAGGCCAATAAAGCAGCAGTCTGCAGCCAGGCAGGAAATGCACTGAACGAATGAGTCTCACTTTGGGTCCCGACCATCCGACAGGGTTCAAGGACCCAGCATGCCTCAGGTATTCATTATGAGGCCTCCAATAAATCTCAAAAATGCTTACTAGGAAGGACATATTGATCTGGGCACTCATCAGCAAATACCTCCCTAATGTATTTACTGCCTAACACATTTAAAGCCATTTTTCACTGGGTCATTGGTGGATCCAAAAAGCCCAGCACCTTGGGATGGGCCAGAGAAAGATCAATTAGAGAGCCCCTGGACAACAGGGGAACAATACTGATGACTGAGGTGTCTGTTCCTGTAGGGGACAACTGCCCCAGTGATGCCACCTTGTGTTTGATGTTCGAGCCATAAAGCATCTCGTCTTTTCTAATATGCTTTATAAGGACACGGAGAAAGTCAATCGCCGTGGAGATCCGTCGCAAGTCCGAAGCAACCTTGAGAAATTAGCATCCAGACAATGATGGAAGCAATAAAAAGTGATCTTAATGGAAAGCTGCCTCTGCATTGACACCTGGGCAACCCCACTTTTAGAAAACAAAACACTTCAAACTGTCACTGCTTTTCAGAGTAGCCTCAGACAAGGCATCTTACCTAAACGTAATATTTCATGTAAACGGGGATAAGTGATACTGTCTGTCGCTGCAGAACGCATCACGGTTGCTAACAGAACACCTGTGAAGGGCGAGTGTCTCCAAATATGCCGCTGGCTACAAAAACAAAGTCATGGTCCATCATCTATTTACCGGTCTCCAACGGAGAGTGTGAGAGAGAGAGAGAGAGAGAGAGAGAGAGAGAGAGAGAGAGAGAGAGAGGGAGTGTGCCAGGTTTGGCAGGGAGCATCCATCTTTCACGCAGCAATCCGTCGCCAGTGTCAATTCCACACCAGCAGCTTGGGAATCGCTGAGCACTTAATAAACAATGGGTAATATTTGTCTCTGTCTCTAACCTGAAGTATTGCGAGAAACAGGCATGTTGTGAGGCCACTCTGAACACACAACAAGTTGGGAGTGTCTGTGCATAATTGAAGCGTCTGAACCTTGCATTTCAGGGCTAGAAAAAAGAATGAATCTCATAATCGGGGAGGTGACAAATTACTTCTTTGATTTATTAAGCATGTTAACTGAAAATCTACATCCGCTCCCAGGCATATCCATTACCTGGGGACAGAGCCATAGTTACCTTGGCAGGAAACCTATAAGTCATTTTCAGTAACCATAGACACAACCTCACAAGCCTGCTTACATATGACCCTTTGATCTACTCCATAAGACAGGGATGAGGATTATCAGATGTTGCCATGACACCAATCAAAAGTGACTCAATTAAAAAGATTCCTCTAACTAGAGTGAGACATTAGGCACGTGAATAGACTGTAAATCTATTGAGACATGGCCCTTTTGCTCCACAACACATTAAAATTCTAAACATGCCCTTCAGGTACAACCTCTCCTCGTCTCAAATTCTATAGCTGGTGTTCTTCAAGTTGGGTGTCATCCAACTGCATTGGCACCACCTGAATTGCACCTATGCCAGTCATAGCACAATGCATAGTGAAGTAGAAAATTGCACCATTTGTTTTGACATTTCTGCAAAACCACTTCCTTCCACACAATTTGATCTGTAAAATAACCCCACTCGCGTCACCTACTTTCTACGTACTACATCAGGGAAATGACTCCAGAACAGAAATATGCCTGACACTGACAGCATACCACCCCTAACTTGCAGCGACTGACAAAATGGAAGGTCAATTTCAATAATTCTGTGGCTTGAATGACAACCGACAGTGACAGTCGGTCAATCAGAAAAGGGGATGATAACTGTACAGAAAAGAGCTGGGTTCATCTGAACAAAGATCAAGAACTTTTAATGATACGTGACAGACTGTTGCATTCTGAAGTATGCACACACTTGCAGCCATAACACAAGCTCTGCGGATACCCACGCTCGATTTCACTTCGCGGCATCCCAACTGAACCCATCTGCAACTGATTCCCTCGATCGGAAACCAACTAACGACCGCCGTGGAGCCAATAACTTCCAACAGTAAAATCAGTCCCAAAGGCAAAAAAAAAAAAAATAAAAAAATGGGGGGGGGGGTGAACGATGGATGCGTACGCTGTCGAATAGACTTTGCAACTAAAGTAAGAGACAAAAGACAAATGTGTTGTGGGTGTATGATCTAAATGTACCATATTAATGGGGAATTTGTAAACCAGCATAGCTGAAGGAGACATGAACTGTGTGTAACGAGGCACCTTGAAGATAAAGAAAACCCAGTAGACCAGAGGTCTGGTCAAGTAAGCTCCACTCACCAATAGAGAAGCATGAACAGACCATTAATTTCTTATGTACCATTTACAAAACAATCCTATGAAGTCAACACTATTAAACGTCCAATAAAACCTGAGGTAAAAGAAGCTCATTTGGTTTCTTAGGATGAGAAAGCGAATTAAACATTATTGAGCTTGCACAACACTTCCTGTCTGAGGGTAACACCTGAGGCCAATCCAAGTTACTTCTTGACAAGATATTATTGATACAAAGGCCCAAGGCCTGTCTGTTTTCGGGCTATTTCAATTCCTTTCTCAAGATTCTGAACGACAGGGAAAAAGAAGAGGATGTCTCCTTTAAAACTCCATGGTACTCCATGTCCCCATGGCCGAGTCGCCCCAAAGTTTGCCATGATGTAATTGTAAATGTAAAGATGATGTTGAACACCAAGAAGGTCCCCAATGAGCTTAGTGTCACACAAAAAACTGCCGTCACAGCATGCTGGAGAGCAATGTTGGGAACAAAAACGTGTGACAAACGGCAGCCAATACCATTAACATGAC
>BROE01000006.1:12407294-12584029 GCA_036571765.1 Plecoglossus altivelis | reverse complement strand
ATCTAAATGTACCATATTAATGGGGAATTTGTAAACCAGCATAGCTGAAGGAGACATGAACTGTGTGTAACGAGGCACCTTGAAGATAAAGAAAACCCAGTAGACCAGAGGTCTGGTCAAGTAAGCTCCACTCACCAATAGAGAAGCATGAACAGACCATTAATTTCTTATGTACCATTTACAAAACAATCCTATGAAGTCAACACTATTAAACGTCCAATAAAACCTGAGGTAAAAGAAGCTCATTTGGTTTCTTAGGATGAGAAAGCGAATTAAACATTATTGAGCTTGCACAACACTTCCTGTCTGAGGGTAACACCTGAGGCCAATCCAAGTTACTTCTTGACAAGATATTATTGATACAAAGGCCCAAGGCCTGTCTGTTTTCGGGCTATTTCAATTCCTTTCTCAAGATTCTGAACGACAGGGAAAAAGAAGAGGATGTCTCCTTTAAAACTCCATGGTACTCCATGTCCCCATGGCCGAGTCGCCCCAAAGTTTGCCATGATGTAATTGTAAATGTAAAGATGATGTTGAACACCAAGAAGGTCCCCAATGAGCTTAGTGTCACACAAAAAACTGCCGTCACAGCATGCTGGAGAGCAATGTTGGGAACAAAAACGTGTGACAAACGGCAGCCAATACCATTAACATGGCAGCTAGATTTACCAGCCTTTAGTGAGAATCGTACATGACCTTGTAGAATTTTTCATTGGCTCACTCCCATATACTTTCAAAGCATGAAATTAGATTCCAAAAAGGCTTGTCACCCTTAGATTGTACTTGGTACCCCAGACCCAATCAATGCTATCTAGTTTTAATTATATTTGCTCACCTAGATCAAAGATGGATCAATGAAGCCAGAGTAGCATCTAAAGCTCCAGCAGGCTATTGATTTCTGTTTACAAATTGTTCAAAGGCTTTCTGTAAGGGAGTCTTGTAATTTGCACTTGTACTCTGCCTTTGTTTCATGACTTGGCCAATACGCTCCTCTGTAGATCGAGTTGTAACTTGAAGACCACATTTAATTTCAGGACACAGCTATCAATTTAGTCCTATTCTACTCCAACGCAGACACACATGGGTACACACATGGGAAATAGCCAGTGTAGTCAAAACTGAATGTTAGACCACCTAACAATTAGATATAGCCATGTTCCTTTGTACTCCATTAAGAATTTAAATGAAACCCATCAAAATAATTCATACAGACCAAACACGTACCCCAAAGCTAAACAGAACGATTATAACATACATTTTAATTTCCTTAAACTTAAGTCTTTACATCAATTCAAGCATAACTGTGCAATTCAACAACAAAAAACAAGGCAAAATTGATAAATGAATGAGGTCATCCATTAATGTGTCTGGAGCATAATACAAAAGCGGAACAAAAGAGCATATTTACTCACAAGGCTGAGTGCCGGCCCTGACGTTTTAATGAGGGAAGCCTATGAACTGGCAAGAGACAAGTATAAACCAACCAGATAAATCACCTCAGTTCAGGGGCCCTGGTGTATTTTGTGACAGTGCTCAGCACCATTCGTGTTACGTTTTAACTAATTGAAATATTTGTTTTGGGGGTTCAGAAGCAATTCATCTTGGCCTAACGCCATTCACCCGTTAGGTGCCCATTTATTCCTTTCCTTTGGATATTTATGAAATGCAATTACATGTTTCAGTGTAGGTAAATTCCCTGAGCCATCTTTCCATACGCAGGAGCGTTTCCCATGGCCTAACGACCTTCTGAACGCATCTAATCCTGTCACTTGTGCCTGCGGTTGGACCAGTCACTATGGCTACGTTCACACAGCAGCTGAATATGGCCCCTGCCATCCCCACATTCTGGATGGATCTGGCTGAAGTAAAGCCATTCACACAGTCGCTGGCTTCCACAGGACATGGAATTATTACAAAAATGCTTGGAAACATACTTCGCTGACCCTCCATGTTTAACAGGTGCGAGGATGGCCGCATGTAAAGGGTGTGTTTTTGTTACTTGGCGCATGCAGGGAAGTCCAGAACCACGACCAAGTCATACTGGAATCTGAACTGCAATATGAAACAGCCTGCCTCCAAAAATTGGATCTGATCAATACGATCTGAATTAAGCATGAAAGCTCGGAGTAGGAACGGTCTGAATTTCGAAAGAAATGTCGGAAAAGAAGTTTTCGTAGCGTTACTTAGAAAAACATTTCCCATGAACTGGATCTGAACGCGAGTGAGAGGACCTGGGACTCAAGTGAAACAATTGGTTTTAATGTGATAGCTGTTATACGAGTAGCTTTCAGGGGTTATGTTGAGGCTCTCCCTTGCAACGTACCGATAATGAAATTACAGCCCATCCAGATCCCAGTGTTTTACTGTCATCTGTGCATCCCTGTAGGTCAAGCAATCTGGATTGGAGTGCTGAAAGAACAATTCAGCCCCGAATGCAATCTGATGCTCCACATAGTAAGTATGTGCTAAACACATTTAGCCTTCACAGGCCCTGAAAGCCATTCCTATTCCAATCGAGTTTCGTCCTTGAGGGGATAAATCGGACATTATTTGGGGGATAAATAAAGGGCATTTACTTCTGAAGTCCTTCCATTGCCGTGGATTTGCTTAATGCCATTATTACAGGTAGACGCATTGTTGCTCCGCTGCTACACATCATGTTTTTTCCCCCTCCTGTTGAGCTTGAAGCAATTTCCTGTTTGTCAAGGTCAGGGACATGAACCAACAACACACATCTGGAACATAAAGGACCGGCGTGTCTGCTATAAACCAGGCTCAGATGTAGCCAGTCTCACAGCGAGGTCTTCATGCCGACATTCATCACAGATCAATTCACAAATACCCATCTCACCTTGGGAGTCAATGCAATTCTCCTGCCAAAAACACCTAGATACAAAAATGACCGGACTGCAGAATTAGAGGCTGACTTTCATGTTGATGTCCAACCGATGGCAAAAACAATGTGAAATGAAAGTCACCAACATTAATATCACCCCAGCTGACATTCTTGGTGAAACTGCATTTCAAGACATGACATTAAAAAAGCAGTGGTAGGGAGGAAAATGACCTAGCACACTGAAGCAGATCCTACAGCTGTAACTGGGCTAGTGACCAGACCGATAGGACATGGCAATTATTGTAGACATGGGCTTAAGAAAACCATGACAAAAACACGACAGGCTGCAGCTTGCAAACCTGAAAAAAACATGTTCTAGCACCGAATCAGCAAGTACAGCAGGCATCAATTGGAGAAGCAATGAGCCAAAAAGGAAAACAAAGCTAAAAATCTATTCACCTCGCATCAAGAGACCGGAGGTGACATTTGCACTGGGGCGCTGGCAACAAGCGATCCGCCACGCTCTGGAAAAAGTGAATTACTCCCCAAATGAATATAAAGTTACTTTCATTTTGGTCCAATCAATGCGAGAACTCTGCCATCTTTCTTTATATAACCTTTTGTCAGTGATGCACTTTATGTCTCACTCCAGGCCAGCGTGTGCCAACAGAGTAGCAGGTACTGACCTTCAGTCATTTCAAGTCAGCTTAAAAAGGAAAGGGAGATGAAACCCATTGACAAATTATGAGGGGGATCTTACCACTAAACCTTTATGAAACTACTCTGTCTAGGCCACGCAACGGAACCATTTATGAAAGAAAATGTGATTCTTCCAAATGATCTTTTAAACCCAACTCCAAATGGCTAGTGATGATAAGTAGCTGGGCATCATGCGATCGATATGTTAAGGAGTGGACTTCATTCCAGCGAATGTGACAACCCAGCAGACTGTTCTCCCTCTCCTCAGAGTCCCCTCAAGGACACGCACCTCTCCTCCATCACCTCTTTCACACAGGCACCGGTCCCACACTTCCTTTTCTCCCGTCTGATACAAGCCAATATAATGTCCTTAGCACTGCGGCTGGGCGAAATGTCAGTGGATATTCCATTGACACGCAGGAAATAGAGGTTAGAAACGGGTTCACACTGTGGACATCAGCACGTTACTATCATACTAGCTGCAAATCATTAGAGGCCTATGTGCGACGGCATTCACGGGCGCACAACAATATATCAGCCACAATGGATATCCTGAGATCTTGTCATCTTTCGTCTGAACAAATGAAAGTTCGGGGATGCCGGGAGGATATTGAACGGCTGTGGATATGCAGCTTACACAACTGAGAAGAGCAAAGAAATCATTCTCCGTATCAGGCTTCGGATTTTGAAAAGGAACCTCTTTTGGCCAGGGAGGACGATACCTTGGATGTTGACTGGCATCTTTGTATGCAATCTTGAACTGCTGATGGGTACTGCAGCCTAACCAGCTCCTAACAGTTACAGTGATTGTAGTGGGGGGAGGAAGGAGGAAGGGCCTTTTTCTGCTCGAAGCACAAAAGATATGCTCTTGCATGATATGAGAAAACTGTTTGTACCATTCTGTGTCGGGCAGTACGCCTTAACGCTATTCAGGCAAGATATTCTTAAGAGATGTTCAGGTACCTGAGAGTTCATTACGCTTGGTGAATAAAAAATGACACCCAAAATATCCTTCAAGTGAATGGGAAATTACATTTTTAAACATGCTTTCATATATCAAAAGGGTTCAATGGGCCCTAATAGGAAATGCCAGTCACTCAGCGAACGCTAGCTTCAGGCTCGACGCAGCAACAGCATTCAGACACCCGCGGTACGGAAGACACCGTCTCGTACGTCAACAAAACAAATGGCTGGGATCTCTTCCCTGTTCCGTGCTCTTTAGCAGGGAGCATTGCTCCTCTCTGCCTGGCAGCCGTCCTCGTCCTGCTCACAGAGAAGAGGCGCAGCAGACCGACAGGCCATAAATCTCTGCAGTGCTGCGCGGCGACCCTTTCCAACCACGCATATCATCAGCCACTCAGTAAATTTCAATAAGGTCAGACCCGGAGACAATAACTAGCAAGAGCTCCCAAATGCCACACAGGAAGCAGTGCTGACGGAGTGTGAAAGTTTGTCATCTGTTCGATAAATAACCCCCGGATCTCCCGGGTTCATTCATTCAGACTGAGAGTACACCGCCCCCACTCAGCTGAGATGGCCGTCCCATCACTGGGATCAGCAGGTTGATCTGTCTGTTTGCAACAATCCTTCTTTTATCATTTGCAGATTCTATTTGAGGGAAGCTAGTTGACACCAAATGAACTCAAATCTCGAACTTGCCCTCCAAGTTGAAGTGGAATAACGACAGCAAAATAAAGAGGAAGAGAGGGGGTGGACTAATGAGAAAGCTGTGCTCTCACACCACAGATCGAGCATCGTCGGGCAGGTGCGGCTGTGAGAACATTTCTACACGAACAAGTAACTTCACAAGCAGACACAGGGGAGAGAAAACAGACATATCCCTGAGGTCGATGGGGCACACGGTACACTGGAAACACAAAAAACAAGTCTGTAATTGCTCAGAAATTTGGCATGTAGCTCTCGATTTCAGCAGCGGATACCGCGAGGCCTGGTGCGGATTTGAGCACCTTAGGGACACACGAGCCCATCGCTCACTGACCCAACTCACCCGCGCCAAAACCGTCGCAATGAGACTATCATGTGACCCGAGCGGGTCACCTGAAATCACACATCCATTATGTTAGGAGAAGGAGCTGAGCGACGAACTCTAGAGGCAACTGCACAAGGCACCAACCCATATAGCTCAGGTACAAACATCGGTAAAATCGCAGCTAATCAAATCCTATCGGCCCACCAGTGCAAGGCCCGCCGCAATGCCCTGGTATGAAGTGAACGGTAGTTCTGAGGAGGATCTGAGGTGAGATGTGTCAGTCCATTTAGGTAAGCACACGCTCGGCAGCAGAGGAGATGAAACAGGAGCTGGGTGTCATTAATGACCCAGGATCAGCAGCAGATACATGCCTCTCCTGTATAATGACCCAGGATCAGCAGCAGAAACATGCCTCTCCTGTATAATGACCCAGGATCAGCAGCAGAAACATGCCTCTCCTGTATAATGACCCAGGATCAGCAGCAGAAACATGCCTCTCCTGTATAATGACCCAGGATCAGCAGCAGAAACATGCCTCTCCTGTATAATGACCCAGGATCAGCAGCAGAAACATACCTCTCTTATATAATGACCCAGGATCAGCAGCAGAAACATGCCTCTCCTGTATAATTACAGCAGGCGAAGGTGCATAGCCACTCCCTACATGCCACCTGGATGGGGGACAGGTCAAGTCAAAGAGAAGCGCAAGACGCTTCACAACAGCAATAGACAAGGAACTCACGTGTCCTAACCAAAGCTAATGTGACAGTCCTGTAGCGAGGACAGACTCCATGATCAGTAAGGGACCAGGAGTACAGCACAGAAGAGACAGGAGAAGAGTATACAAGACATGCTACTCTACTACTACACGATTGTCGTATGTAGGTGTAAGTTTTTTAACTCTATGCATAACAGATAGAGGATTACAAGATAAGATAAAATTGAACGCGATTTTCACTTTTGTTTCACGTTGTCTCCTTTGAACCTCCTACCCATTTTGAGGTAGAGTAGACCCAGGTTGTACCGTGGTATGTTTCACGAATCCCATGGGAAATGGAATATTTAGAGACTTGTTCACTTATTGCAGAATGTGGGGACCCTTGTTTTCACTTGCAACACACTTGAATAGGTATTAATTGGAGGGCGGAAGGTGATTAAATCATGGGTCAACTGAGAAAAGTGGGATACTGAAGGCTAAAATCACATAAAAAAAGCTATGTGATTATGATCGAAATAATAAGGATACACTTATAAGCCAAAAAAACATTTACAAAAAAAGACAGTTTATTCGTGTTACAAAATTAACCGGTTAACTGGAAACAACTACTCGGTCAAGAGTGTAATCAGTAATATGACTTTTGATATGGTCATATCATGGTCATGATATGACCTCTGACTGTCATAATCTCTCCCTTGGAAGTAGGTGATCCAACTTAGCTTTTGTCAAACGGCCAGTCAACTGAGTCAGACACCCATCAGTGTTAGTGGACTGGCTGGGTGGAAGAGACACTTGTCAGTTACAATGGAAATCCTGCACCTCAGTCTTGGATTATTGCAAGGTGATGTAAACAGATGATGCTTTCAGGTAGGACAAGTATATTTATACCCATTTTAATGTGGGTCTACACATATAAATTTATTATATGTATACACACACACACGCAACATAAAAATGTGCTTCTGGTGAGAGGATTACGTTTGCAGGGAGAGTCAGGGATGAAACGAGATGTGTGCGTCAGTCACTGAAGACGCCCAAGGCTAAATTGAGAGAGAGGAGCGAGGGACCTAGGAAAAGACAACTAGAGACAGGGGTAGAGAGGGAGTGAAGAGAAGGTGAGGGAGCGGAAAGAGAGGAGAGTAGAGAGTTGTCAAAGCAGCTAGTGAACAAGGAGAGAGCGCAGAGTGTGGGAGATGGCAGACTGTAGGAGAGACATGAAGGAAGAAAGGAAGGAAGGAGGGAGAGAAGAGAGAGCGCGAGAGCGAGAGAGAAAGAGAGGGGGGGAGACTGACTCATGAATCTGGACAGTGAGAGGCTTGTGAGCAGATGCCAATGCTGAGGAAGAGAGGGTGGAGCTAAGGGCCGCTCAGTCCCTGTCTTCATCAAGTTGGGAGAGAGTTACACTGAGCAGATGTGCTCGCTCATAGCAGATCTCAGGGCTCCCGTATGATTTTTTTGTTGAAGGCATTTAAATGTCAGTGGTTGAAAATGTCAGAGTGTCTCAGCATCAGCGAGTCACTGTGCACACACATCCTGCAGACGGCTGATCTGAAATGCATTATTAATTAAATGTGGCAGAGGAGGTCCGAGTCGACATGCATGTACCATGTGAAGTTGTCACGACAATGCAGAATAATTAAGGGCACGCTTTCTGCATCAGTGTTGCGGCTGAACACCCACCCTCAACACTGGCTGAGTGGACTGTGTTAAGTCTTATTTGATTAACGTCTTAAAACACAACAGCGCCAATCCCTATGAGAGCTTATGGATCTAGCCTACACTTATTGAGGAAGACAACGACCTGCTCCAGATAACATGACATGCGTACACCGCTATAGACAATGTGTTAGTCAGGTGTTAGCCAAACCAGCCACAGTACAGTCATAAGCACACAAACTAAATGTCATGTCAAAAGAAATAGGCACTGCCACCACTCAGCAACTCCCAGGAGAGCAGAGGCAGCTGCTGTCACCAGTACTCAGAGAAGCTCTGCAGTCCAGCCACCGAGAGAAAAGATAAGACAATCAGTGCTACTGCCACAAGACCAAACTAGGCCCATTCATCTACCGCAGGGTGGATGTTACCCTCCGAGCGTGCGGAAAAGGGCTGGAATCGGAGGAGGTTCAATTCTCTTTCTGGGAGCAGTTAGGTTCTGTGTTGGAGGTGCTGTCTCTGATCCTGCTGAGGAGCAGTTAGATTCTGTGTTGGAGGAGTTGTCTCCGATCCCACAAAGGAGCAGTTAGGTTCTGTGTTGGAGGAGCTGTCTCCGATCCTGCTGAGGAGCAGTTAGGTTCTGCGTTGGAGGTGCTGTCTCTGATCCCACTAAGGAGCAGTTAGGTTCTGTGTTGGAGGTTCTGTCCGATCCTGCTGAGGAGGGTAGGTTTCTGGGCAGCACGCAGCCTGGATTCCTACCTTTGGTAAAGCACACATAATACACAGACCAAAGGGGTGGAGGTGGGGGGGGGGGGGGGGGGGGGGGGGGGGGGGTCAGGGTTCTAGTTGAACCACACCAACAATGTCTCTGACCTGTCGCCAGTAAGGGTGCTGGGTAGTAAAGGCCTGTCTTTCGTAGGAAAACTGAAAGGACAGAGAGTCTGCCGGCGCTCTGAGTTTGGATAAAGCCCAATTTAAGGAACACCAGTGATTCACAAAGGAACGGTGGATTGGAATTGGTTTCGCCGGGACGAAAGGAACATATAGAAACGGAAGAAAGAAAAGCAGAAGGGGAAAGCTGGGAGAAAAGAATGGGTTTAGGAATCGCTCCAACATCCTCAGCTGTGACTAAAGTCCCATATGCTGGAATGGCAACATGTCTCTCCAGTGAAACTGGGCTGCAATCATGTCATTTCTCCTCTCCAATCAACACTTATCAACTACAATCTCAAAGCGTAAACCTGGATAACAGGGATCAACACATGGCAATAAATGTAGCCAAACAGTTTTCCCCCCCTTTTACCCAAGCCTGACAGGATATCTAGATGGTGTGATACTAACACTACTTCAGATAGAGGTTAGGGGTGGCGTGGAGTATGTTTAGCCTGTCAGGCATCAGTATCTGAGGAGCGCTTCAAAGACAGTCGACCGCCGGTTAAAAACATCATTTGAAAGCATACCAGCCCTCTGCACACCAGAAGATAAACACACACACACACACACACACACACATCTGGGAGGATACTTGGGTTACAGTGGCGCCGACGGCAAGCAGCAAACACACACAGATAATGTCCTGTGTCCGTTTCCTTTATCTGACCGGCTGAGCAGCCAAACCCCTGTCATGTCCACTCACCGTCGTCGTAGTGACGGGCTCCCATGTCCGTCAGAAATCCGGCGTTTGCTTGACGAGCTACACGCGTCCGATGCGGCGGGCCAACTGAAGTAGAAAATGTGTTGTGATGCGACCCAGAGTCTATGCGACGGATGACTCGGTCCTTAAAATCAAACTGGCAGCACTCTGGGTGCACTGTGAGGGCGACCCAGGACTGTGACATCTGGGATGAAGACAGGGCTGGACTGAGATGGGCAATGAGAGAGCCTGACAGACAGAAGTCTTCATATCACTCATCGGGTCACAACAGAAGAGCAATGCATCTGTGCCCAGGTGGTTTCATAGCACCTGCCACCGCTGTACTACACACATCCTCTGGGGGATGAATCATTTCAGGCAGATAATAAACTATGTGACGATTACATATGGAGAAGGGGGGGAATAGGTGCTTCGTTTCAAACGGTCAATATGCGATCCTCTTTTTCAAATAGAGGCTGGGTGCGTTCGATTTCCAGATGCCTTCCCGTCGTTAGGAACATGACCCGTCCATCTGCCTTCATTGAAGCATAAGGGGCTTGTTGAGCGTGTCGACTTGAACGAGGCGGCCCTCATACTCGGTGCAGCACCATGTATCACTTGAATGGCACTACCATGACAGTGGCACGAAGACGCGGGATGATGACAGCGGCTTGGCAACAGGAGCCATCGCTGTGGAGCCACGCCAGCCACTAAACAGAGCCCCCAAAGGCAACCATGGAAACCAACCTGGCTAACCGCGGAGGATGAGATTGAGGCGTCTTGCATTTGGAGATGAGGGGCAGGGGGATGTGAATGCAGAGGTGTTGTTGCATGTCCTGAGATCTAGGCATGATGCCGCTAGCATTTGGAGTCACCCAGCTTCAATTGTAAAACTTCATGAGGGGAGAGATAGCTCTACAAGTTCAGGATGTTGAAACCCCCCATAAAGGAGGACACAGCAGCTGAGGGAAAGCGTAAAGGGAGGGGAAAATAAGTTTAAAGTGCAGCGATGGTAAGAAATAAGCCTTTGCCGCAGCGATAAAATTTCTCTGGCTGGCTGGCGCTCTCATTGTCTGGCATCAAACGAACAAAGCAATTCCAGAGTTAAAATGAGAGGGAGGAGAGTGGAGGGGTGGTTAAAACACAGATGTCACAGGCAGAGCGAGAGAAAGAGGAGAGGAGAGAAAGCGATTGAGAAATGAAGCGAGGAGAGACTGGAGGTAAACATAATTACACAGACGAATACAGAGACAGACATGACAGGGAGGACACATGAAGGCAGACTGAACCGAGAGACTGATGGGAGAAAAGTGACAGGGGAGCGAGTGAAACATAGCAAGAGAGAGACAGAAAGGGACAGTGAGAGAGCAGGGTGAGAGAGCGACCAAGCAAGAGAGAGAGAGTAGGGTGAGAGCAAAAGACAGGCAGGAAGCGAGAGACAGACAAAAAGCAAGAAAGAGCGTATAGACAGTGCGACAGAGAGAGGACAGAGAGAAGTAGGGAGAGAGAGAGCGAAAGAGAGAGCGAAAGAGAGAGCGAAAGAGAGAGCAAAAGAGAGAGCAAAAGAGAGCGCGAAAGGAGACAGCTAGCAGAGAGAGAAAGAGAGACCGAGCAAGACTCATGTATCTGGACGGTGTGACAGTGCCAAGGTACATTGCTCGTCCATGTCCACCAGCCCCAGCCTCTGACAACAGGCTATGCTTTACTGGCAAGCCTCCCTGGGGAGGGGGGGAGATGGTGGCAGGCACCCATTCTTCCTTCTCATTATGGAAATACCCAGAGAGGTAGTGGATGCATTGCCTTTCACGCCCTCTGACAACTTAAATGATTCCAACAGCTTATTTAAAAGGATTAGCTGGGATTTCTACAGTGATTACATGTGCACTTGAGCCGGTAGAAAACAAATCAATTCTGATCAGGTAAAATAACTAAAACAAGCACTTTCCCTGCTGTCAATTTTTGCTTGAAAACCTTAAGGCTTATGTCTCATGTATACATCACTGCCACATATGACCACTCTCGTAATTAAATACACTGACAACGCTTTGTGACCCCATAAACCATATAAACCTGTACATCATTAAAAACACACTTAGGGCCAGCAGCAAACTGGAGCTTGTGGATGTTCCAATTTTGCACCCAATCAAATTCTCCCCCTTACTTCTCCAGCCAGTCCTTAAGCCCTGGGGATTGAGACTGGGGCTTCCTTAGCTAAGAGCTATTATTCCCAGCTCCACAAGGGCTTGGGTCTTAGCCAGTCCAAAATATCTCCACGAAGCACATTTACCGGAAACAATGTGCTTCTTTTCCTTCCTACAACCATGTGAACACAATGGAGATTGATTGTTCAGACCACTCTACACTTGTATATCATTTTTAGAGAATAATGGTGCCTGTTTGGTGATTAATAGATTTTCTGCAGCCAATTATAGGGAGGCTAACAAAGTCATGTTCTTTAATTGCTTGATAAATGCAACTACAAATCTGTGCTTGGGGGGAAAAAAGGATGTCCCTGCTAACTTGCCATGGGCAAGTGCTTGAGAGACCGTGTGTGCGCGTGTGTATGTGTGCATCTACACATTTAAGCAGGGACAGCGGAGTGTGATGTGTCTACAGTTTGGAGAATAAAGCTTCATGCTCGCCACAGGCCAGTCTCACCACAGGGAGCTCCTCTGTTGACATCACAAGCTGTGGCAGAAGAGTGTGCATGGTGGGGTGTGTGTGTGTGTATGGAAGGGGGTGAGGACACAAGGGATGGGGTGGCACTGAGGTAAAACACAATATAAAGGGGAGATGGGGGGGGGGAGAAAGGGAGACAGGTAGAGACTAGCAAACAAAGGCAGGGTGAGGCACGTGAGCTGCCTAATCCCCTGCAGAGGTACAGAGGGAGATAAAGGCTGTGAGAGATGAGGCACCCCCATTACCCCATGTAGAGAGGGAGAGCTGACTGTGTGTGTGTGTGTGTGTGTGTGTGTGAGTGTAGGAGAAGATGGGAGGTTAGGGAGGGGAAAAAAAGAGATGGAAGTGCGGGTAATGAGGCACTTGCAGGAAAGGTTAAAAAAGCAGAGGGAGGAGAGTGATGAAAGAGTCTTACATTGCCCATGTACTCTGACAGCAGGTCCTGCAGCGCCTGGCGGACAGAGTTGCACTCGGCCACGATGCGCTCGCGGCGGTCGTCACGCGTGCAGGACGAGTCGGCCATGAGGGCGGCGCCGCTGATGATGCTCTCCAGGCGCTCCTCCAGAGACGGGCGGAAACGCTCCTCGCTGAACGCCAGGGGGTCCACGATGATTTGTTTCTGTAAGGGGGGGGGGCAGAAAAGATGAGGGGAGGCGTTAGACAGCAGAGTGAGAGACGGGCCAAATCCTAGCACACCCCCTGCGCTCGCTCTCTCCCATCTCGCACTCCTTCTACAGGTCTCTTTCCCCTCTCCCTTTTCTATTTGCTTCTCCTTTCCTTCAGCCCTGAGACGTCTGGCAGGAGAGGAGGAGGAGGTGATTTGACAAGACTATGACAGGCTGCCTGTTAAACCTAGAGGGAGGAGGCTTGACGGCTAAACTGTCTTTATTTTCCGAGCCTGCGAGGCGCGCACAACATGCACAAGGTTGTAGTTTCAGGCTCAGGAACCATGTTGCGGTGGAAGCCAGACTGGTAACAGGCTGAAATGGATTTGACAAAACAACGAAGCTGTAGCTCCAACCTTCATCTCCCGGGCACAATCAATGATGGAGAGGCCTGGAAATGAGATGGATTTTACATCCCTGAAGGGACAAATGGCTAGTGTCTATCCAGACCTGCCATTAGTTAGCCTGTGATGTTGTTCTGAAAGGGACGTTTAAAACATGGAGGGGAAGAAAAACTGAAAGGAAACTCTTAGGCCTCCAATTTGCCAGCCTTTCTTGTGGCTTCAAATCTTATGGGAACCTCCCATGACCAAATCCGAATGGAAATCGCATGCGGAACAGGGTTACGGAAGAAGATATTTATCCGTATTGTGGACGTGTGTCCATTCTCATTCTCTGGGTGAGATGAAATCACAGCAAATGAATGAAAGATGAAAGCGGTGGTCCTGGGTACTGCCCGTGTCCACCAGACTCATTTCAGACCGCAGATGAGAGTCCATGAATAGATAATGCAGCAGTGTAGAGGCATTAGTTTCTACTCAGCAGCCAATCACCTTTCGTGAGAGCTACTGAGAGCTTCAACACTCAGGGCCACAGCGACATACTCTCCTTCTCTCATCTTGCACATATGAAAGAAAACTTGTTTATGGCAAATTTCAAGGGGGCAGAGCAGCTTTAAGGTGTGTGATATATAGGTGTCTATACACACACAGTATATATATACACATGTGTGGGGGGGGAGCTTGTGTTGACATGCAGGTGGAGTGTTGCATCCAGATACAGTGTTGTGACAATGCTCAGAGCGGAAAGAGAAATACTACAGCAATCTTCACCTTCATAAACAATCATTTTGAGATATATCTACTCCGAGATATTCAACAATGTTGCATTCTGAGTTTATTAAGACCGTACAACAACCACCACCACCATCCACCTACACTCCCCCCCCTCCCCCCGCAGTCCTACCTCCCCCTCCCACCACCTACAGTTCCATAGTCTGACCTCCTCCGCTTGCGTGTCACAGTGCCATGGCAACAGGCCTCAGTGTCTGTGTGTGTATGACTCACTCCTTAAGAGTTGCCTCGCGCTTGAAATCAAGCAGCGGGAAGGCGCTGGTCCAGAAGAAATGTGAAAAAATGTGAAGGAAATGTGCGAATCGGCCCCCCAACAGGAAAACAGGTCTGCGTCACCTGGTCACCTGGTCACCTGGAAACGACTGCAACATCAGACGGAAGGCACTGTGACAATCCCTATCAAATGCTAATACTTCCTTCTTGTTCCCTCACCTACTCCCTCCCACCGACACACTCTCTCTCTCCAACTCCCTCTCTCTCCACGTGCCATCTGGCTGGCTGGAAAGGCACGCCTCTGCGTTTCTATGAATCCTCGTTCTTTCCAAAGACGGCAGGCAGGGCTGACTAAAGCTCCATGGTGTCTCGGCACTCAGACGGAGCGAGCGGCTATCAATCAGAGGACAGGCTCAGGACCTTGCGTGCCCAGACTTCCTCCAGACTGAAGAGCACTGCTCAGGAACACAGGAACGACTGAATGCATTGGCTACAAATACATATCCAATACGGCACTGTAGCAAGACATGGTCTTGTGAATGATCAACCTGAAAACATGGAGAACCATCGAAAGAAAGAACAGATACACTGAAAGATGGTGAAGCATTCGTGTCTGTTCCTGGTTGCGCAGGTCAACTATCATACTGACAGCGACGTGCAGGGCTTATGTGCTTACCCTAGGCACCCACAAGGAGAAAGCTTTTCTCTGTAATGAAGAAACAATTATGTGCGGCGCAGAAGCAGGTGGAATAGCAACCAGATCAGTCAGATTCAAGTTGAGTGTCTTATTAAAATGAAGAGATTGTGTTCCCAAACACCTAGCTCCAGAGCTCCCCTAGCCACTAAACAAGTGCTAATATGACGACATGGCTTTCCAGCAGCCTCCCCACTTGAGCTAAGAGATCCTGCATGCTCTGCTCCTGTGTAAGTGGTCTTCCAGCGGGGTCCCAAGGGCCCTCTGGGGCTTGAGTGATGGCCCAAAGGTGTACAGTTAGAAACGGAGGGAAAAAAGGGCCGCTGATTACTTTGTGGATGGAGGGAACACGGCCGGCATCGAAGGACAGTGATAAACGGCTAAAAGAGAAGTTCTTTGTCCCCGATTCATCAGGATAATTGTGTGGGGAACGACCGATGGGAGTGATGGGTGATGACGTGGGGACTCACAACTAACCGCACCTACAGAGGCAGCAACTACCTCGCTTAATCAACGTTCACTCATCATGAAAAACCTGGAATAGATTCCCAGGTGGCTCCGAGAACACCAGCGGCGAACCTCTATGACACGACAGATGTGTTTTCCCTATCTGCCAGTGAGGACCCAGTCCTTGAGGGCCCTGCCTCCTCTAGGCTCCATCCAGAGAGCACAGAGGCGCGGAAGCTGGAACACCAGTGGGACACAAAACTAAAAGCGGAATTAGCACAATAATACAAAGCTTGCTAAATGAATTGGGCCTTCATCAAAGTTCAAGTAGGCTTGAGAGAGGGAGGCAGAGCTGCCAACACAAGAGCCAGATCCTTCATTGCAGACTCAGATAGAAGCAATTACACTATGTAGCTCCAAAAAAAACAAGTACTTGCCTATCTCAAACACCACCGCAACAGCTTTCTATAGTAGAAGAGAGCTCTTACCATGATCGAGCTCTGTGTTGAAGGTATGCGTGCAGCTGCAAATCCAAGTCATTACCCTGGCGTGTTCCTATGCATCACCTACGTACTTTATTTTGTACCCAATTAAAAAGACCATTAACTGGCATGTAAAGGTCCCATACATCGTATCTATGCAGACGGATCTTTCCTAGACCACCAAGGACTAATTGGTTAGTGCTAATTAGGGTTGATAAAGATTAAGTGGAATATGGTTAATCTCTTCAGGTCTCATCTCATAATTAAGTAATGATTGTAAAGATCAATGATGGAAAAACAACAACAACAACAACAACAAAAAAAGATGGACTTTGATTCGTGTTTTCCAGACTGCAGGACATGATGCTATAAAATGGGTCCATGTTCTTCACTAGCTAGACTTCCACAGTACCTAACGCTGGGCTTTCTAAAAGACCGTGTCAGGTCATTCAGGGGTTTTTTACCGAGGGCAAGCCTGGGTCGCAGCAGTAAAAAGAACAATCTGGGATTTGCAATCCAAACCTGAGATCCTATCCATTGGACTGTGTGCACAGCATCTGCTTCTTGTGCCCAAAGGAATTAATCTGATTCAATCCTGGATTATGGGGCATCTTGGATCGTGTTCAATCAAACGGCAGATAACATGTCAACGGCTTTTCAGATTTAGTAACATATTTTCAAATGTAATAGTGCCTGTGTGGGTTGGAGGGGGAAGGAGAGGGAGGGAGGGAGAGAGGGGCTAAAAACTGACACCATATTTTCTTTTTAGGTTAGACTAGTCCTAGTGTCACACGTCAATCTTAAACAAACATTGGTTCACAGCAATGCCTCCGAGACAGGATGCCATGCGTATGCTCATATCTTGCCTCTGGGGGCACCATGGCAACAACACCTCGGTAATCATTCTCTCAACACAATAGAACTGTAGGAAACAGTTTCAGGTCTTTGTCTTTAAACAGAGCATTAGTAATGATCCAAGCAGCCCTGAGTAGCCCTGATTCAGTCTGACGCATGGATCAAGGAGATGGGCTTTGTGACAAGGACTGCATGTCGATATTATAACAAGACAGAATTTGGGAGTGGAATTATTCTGGATGTGCTGGGTTTTAAAGTATTATGAAGTTATTCTAACTGATGGCTTGGGGCGAAATGTGAAACAAATGTTAAAAAGAAATGGGCAAATCTAGCAGATATGGACAAATGAGAGATGCTATGATATAAAAAGATCCTGCATCCTCCATACTCACGTCAAAGTTATTCAGGGCATAGGCCAGCTCTCCTCCCCCTCCCGGCTGATTGAGGGCAGCGTCATCGCTGGCAGTGGCCTGGGCGGCGTTGGAGATGCCTGAGACGGCGTGCTGCAGCTGCTTGTAGATGAGGTCACGGTTGGCCTTGTAGGCTGCCACGTCAGGGTGCTGCAGGCAGGCGCGGGAGGCCGTGTACAGCAAGGGGATGTTCCTCTGCAGCACACCGCGGGCCGCTGCCATTTGGTCCTTGTGGTGGACATCCTTCAGTTCCTGGCATGGGGAGGAGGGGGGGAGACAGAGGTTACCAAGTGGGTTAAATAAAGAAAGGGATTGAGGCAGAAGGACAAAAGGGGGGAGATCAAAATGGGGGAGGAGAAATTAGGGTGTTGTTGGAAGGCGGAGGGGGGAAGACAGAACCCAGGGAGAATGAATAGGAGAGAGATGCCACTTTCTGGTCAGGGCTGTCATGTTATGGCCTTGTGAAAACACTTTAGTGTGACAGAGCTTGCTCGGAATGACCCAGATTTCTGTCCCCTGCAGTAATACAGCACACAATCATAATCAGGCCAGTAGAATAGGGCCTGTGCAGTTTAATGCATAGCCCTTCAGGTCCCTGCCTTGCATTCTTATTGCCTTTTCATAGGAGGGCTCGGAGCCAGCAGTCATCTGTGGGTAGCAGACAAATGGCTTGAAATCGCTGTCTGCATAAATGGGAAACGCGGGCCTGATGATGCAGACATACTGGAGAGACGGCTCCAGTTTATACTTATCGCTGCTCAAGACTTAACACAGGGATCGTGATGAGCAAAACAAACATTAGTCTGAACTGTAATGGCAGAACTCACCCTGCTTTACATCCCTTATAATTAGCATTGGTCCCTTTTATTTTCTCTCATTAATGTGGGCAGAGAAGAGAGCCTTATCCTATTACTCAGTTATGTCACCTGGAAAATTCATCATGAAATGCACTCCAGTGTTGACTACAGCTAACATGATACAGAAAAACCAGACGCCCAGTTTTCATCTCAAGGTAATGGGTTTTGTCACCCATGCTGCATCCAGCCTGTGCACGCCCTCCCAGCCCCCCTGCTGGTAATAAGGAGATTGTTCATGCTCATATGCATCTAATCTTCTCCCAGGAGCACCAGGCACTCTCTCACCCGCTCTCTCTCGCTCCTACGGTAGGTGCAAAGTGCAATTCTCTCTGATGCACGGAAAGTAAGCCCCATGATAACATCTATCTAAACGGAGGCTTGCTTACGACTCTCATATTCTCACTCCCACTGAATAACTAGCCTTTCCCTGCTCCTCCTGCTCTTTACCCTCCTCTACCGGTAACGCTCCCTCTGGGTAGATTGTTACTGTACCTGCTGTCTCTTGGCAGCCATGATGTTGAGTTTGTCCACCTCTGGTTTGAGGGCCTTGTACTGGATCCCCAGGTCCTGCTCAGTTCCCGCATTGCGGACCTTGACAAGGTTCTCCTCCACCTGGGCAGGGGGAGGAATGGAATAGATCATGTTCACCGGAAGCTTGGCATGGATCAAGCCATCTCTCATAGCCAGACAAAACTGCCTGTGTAAGGCAAAGGAAATGTCACACAGTCTCCCCACCACCTCCACCTCCACCCTCTTCAACAGTCAGAATCACTGGCAGCTGAAACATGCCACAGCAAGAGACGGAGAACTCAGGAGATCATATCTCAGTCTGATCAGTGTCTCAGGAACAGGTTAACAGGATGAGCATCTGGATTCAAAAGTGGAAATAAATCAGTCGGAACTTCATATAGCCGTGTTCTTTATAACACTTTCTTCCATCTGACCGCTTGGTGAAAACTCTACTCCCAGGGTACATTTACAATAAATGACTGGTTTTTTCATTGAGCACCAAACAACTGTAGATTTATTCACAAGTACCACATATGGTTTCCTGCTTAACAATGCATCAAACGGGGTAGGCCCACACAGTAAATAATTCAATAGCCTTAAAAAGTTTCTAGTCAAGGAATGGATTGCCTATTCTTGAACCGAAGACTAGAACGCTGGTACATGAAGCAGTATTCAAAAACACTTAGTAACATTTTTTTGTGAAGCAGATTCTTATTATACGCAGGGATAGTTAACTTCCCACACGTTTTTAAAAGTTGCACGCAACATTTTATTCTCTTCCCCTAGACGGCGAAGCTACCCGTGTGCCTCGTATTAACTGGCTAAGCTAGCGAACACACAGAAGATCCTTTTTCACTTCTCTGTTAAGTAGGCGAGGGAGGGGTCTTGTCAGTGAAATGAGGACAAGGAAGAAATAACACTTATGTAGGTTCATAACCCATTCAGAACACACCTTTGGGAGTTGCTATTAAAGATTCAAAAAGATTAGCGATGCAAGGCCCGCAGTCTAAAGCTTCTGAACTACAACTGAGGCCAAGCTAGCCGCGTCGCCACGTCCTGAGCCAGGACGAGGCGGCGCTACATGGCTTCGAGACGGCAAGCTTCTCGCAAGCGCCTGGCCATCAGCCAGCGACTGTAGGTACCCTGTGGCATCCATGTTCCTGTCAGAGAGCCAGGGAACGGCAGGAGGTGGAGATAATGAAGTGGACAACTATAAACAGAACTGTGATAAGATGTGATGGTGGCAAAAGTGAAACGGCTCCCTGTTAAGAGCTGGACTGAAACCACTTGAAATAAATGTGGATAGCAGGGCGGGGACTGTACCACACATATTCAGGGAGCTTTTCTAACCGCAAACACTGACTTTCTGGGAGTAGCTCTGGTTATTTCAACTCAGTCTGTCCTGTTCCTTACGGAAGATAGTTTCTAACCATTTTACAAGGAAATGACTCATTCTGTGTCAGCTTTGTTGACTGATGACCTCATCCGTCTCTCAATGTGTGATTGCATCACAACGTCCTCACACAGACAAGGATAAGAACTACCTGAACAGGACATGACAAGGTGATCTTGGTTGAGGTTGCATTTTCACAATATCTGAAACGGAATATCTAATATCCTAGGTACAGCTACAGGGAAAGAAATGAAGTAACAACAACATGCACTTGTATTTTAAATCAATACTTCTAGCTAAACAACATTCTTGTTTCCCATCAATTAATTCCGCAGAAACGTTGAATGTCAGGCGAAGAAAGATATCCTTCTAACCTTCAGAAATTTAACACACAATGTGTTCCAAGTCTATATAACCAGGCTCAAATTCAAAGGATAAAAACGACCATTATTTTACATCAATACAGTCTGCAAGCGATTTTTCGATTTTGGCCACAGAGGTACAGCCAGGGGGGCCTAAGGCCCGTGACAAACCATACCTTAATACCCCAACCTGCTCGTCAAAACCCATGACTTCCATTTCCAAGGTGATAAAGAATTAAACCTGCCTCTAAGTTATTCATGAGGGAAATGAGCTCGGTGGTCCACTCACCAGTTTGAGTTGCAGGAGCAGCTTGTAGACATCGGACATGTCGGCCAAGACGAGCAGGTGAGTGACAGCAGAGAGCAAGGCCCGAGCCGCACGCACCATGTTGCCCCTCTTCACAGAGGAGCACGGGTCCTCGGCAAACTCCCCGGACGCCTGCTTCATGGACTCACCTGGCAGAGGGGAGGGGTGGGGAGGGAGAGAGGGGGGGAGGGAGGGAGGGAAGGAAGGGACAAGACCCGTCAGCTGGAATTGGCTCTTTTCTTCAAGACAAAAAACAATCAGCTGCTAAAAAGCCAGAGTTATGATAATCATCATTGTGGAGGATGCTGAGATCCAGGTCGTTAGCGTGAGCTAGGTCGTCGTAACATCAGGGTTATGCGTTTCAAGCTGTGCCTTGATATCCTCGGAACCCCATTATTTGTAATTGATATCCTTTGGACTCGAATGCAGACTTAACGACCCTCAGTATTCAAACTGAAAACTCTACATGGAGAACTCCTCGTGTTCAAGAATTAGCCTGGATGATCCTCGCTTGGAAAAAATGAGTCAAATGGCACGGAAAAAAGCCAGCCAGCGGAGTCGAGGCATGGCAGCAGGTGTTGTACTCAGCAGTTACAGCCTGACCTGATGAGGGGAAACTGGAGTGGAATCACAACCTCTGGGAGTGCAGCAGTGCGTGCCATTTCAATCACACTATAGGGTACAGCATGTGTGGACCAGGCTGCAAGACCATCCAGCTCTAGGAGACAACAGCAGACCTACCACTCCTGCTTCCTCTGCTGAGGCTACAGTCAGGGTGGACCCTGGTTCTCCAAGGTAGAGGAGGGAACCTTTAGGACAGTGTCCTTCCACTCTCCCATCTATAAAACACCAGGATGACAGCCTTTCTCTCCTGGGAGGGAGAGAAGGGCTGCACACATAGGCTAGCCATGTTTCAGCTCATTTGTCTGACTCCAAACTCTGACAGAACTGCATTGAGGGAGAAAATAATGACTTTTTATTTCCCCCCATATTCCTGCTCTTCTGGCCCAGGCTACTTTGAGCTCACTGCTACGACTGATAGCAAATGCCTGAGAGCTGCCAGAGCTGGATGCAAGCTACAAGTTAATTGCATTAGAAAGGCTTCATTTGAAAGGAGTAAGAGGGCCGGTCTGACGCATTTCCCTCGCCTGGGCAGGGTCGGTCAGTGTGTGTGACACACACATTTCTCTTAACACTTCATCCGCGCGCACAATAGGCAGGCGCGCGCGCGTGCACACCCACACACTTAAAAAGAGGTCAAATCCATGACAAAGGCTCTCTGTATGATTGTCCAGCACCACACTGTCCCACATAGGCCTCCACACATGACTGAGCACACAAATTAGGTTTCCAGCCCTAACACTCTGAACTAGACGCCAGACATCCGCACTGTTTTTGTTAACAATCGCCTCAACTTATCGAGGCTATTTGTGTAACACGTGAATTAGCCTTTCTGCCAACAGGCTACACTTAACAAGCCATCAGCATGCAGCCATCACCCACACTTCAACTCCGAACAGGAAACGATGCCAGTTTGTAATCTTCACACTAGATAGTTGAGTTGAGTTTCAAGTCTTTGCTAGGGAGCTAGGTCGAGACCTCCACTTCCCTGTTCCTCCAACAAACAAGGCCTCAGATTCCTTGCAGGCCTGTGAACTCGTTAATGTACTTACATCACCATCGCTTGATGTTGGTCTCATGTCTCGGAGGGACTGAAAATGTCAAACGGTAGTTGCGCGAAACATTTTATCCCTGGCATCAACTTAGCAACGCGCAGGGGGGGAGGTCACAGGCCACGGTTTATTCATTTACACATCCGTTCAGAACATTTTTGAGAGGCAGTTATCCTCCTCAACCTTTCAGCCTTTTTCAGTGTCCAAATTCTCGGCAGGAGAATAGCCTGCCTTGAGTTGGAACTTACAATCCTGACAGCAGCCGTGGCCGCTCTTGTGGGAGCAAATAGGGGAACTTGATGGCGTGAACATTCAATAGGTAGGTGTTGATAAAACACCGCACGCTCCCCATTTTAATCCATACATACAACACGAGGCATGCTGACTCACTTTACCTGCCACAGCAGGGGGAGAAAGGTATTTACTGGGAATGATAAGACCCCTTACAGATCTAGCAGGCAGTCTTCCCACCTCCACTCTGATTCCCCCTGGTGGGCCAGATCAATAAGGCCCTTGTGAAGGGGCAGATACAGATCACAGCTCCTTTAATAAAGTCCCATCCATCTCTGCTGGACTAACGCTCACCTGCAGCTCGGTAAGCGCATGATGAAATGATTAAAATGTAAAGCGCACAATGGGCCACAAGAAGCTGGATGACAAGGGGGGGAGTGGGGTGCTGCTGGTGTGCTGGAAGGGGGAGAGGAGAGAGCAAGAGAGCCAGAGAGAGGAATCTTTACAGAGAAAACCTGGCCAACGATACAAAAATAGTCTAATGTGCGATGCTTCAATTGGAGGCATGACGGCAGAATAAATGTAATGTTCTGACAGCAACCATGGCTGCGATGTTGACTTGAGGAAGAAGACAAATCCTTTCAAGAGAGAAAACAAGTGGGGAGAGCATTCTCGCTTCTTTTTACAGTCTTTAACATGCAGCCTGCTGTATGCAGGCATGGCCCTCCCAAAACGATTATATCTGCCTTTTTTCCTTGCCCATTTAAACAGCTGGTAAGCCACAGCTGGCTGGAAAATGCCTTTTGAATCCGAGGGAGGGTTTAGCCCCACTCAATGGCAGCATTATCAGTCTGGGCACGCTCGGCCGAGCAGCGTGGCATAACTGACAGCCAGGCCGAGGCACCAGCTAACAACAGTCTCTGAATTCTTGCCCAATGACAGCATACCACAGCTTCTCTGACATTCCCAGGCACTGAGAACACTGCTGGCCCTTTCCTGACACGCCCGTGCTGCCCCCCCCCCTCGCTCTAAAACGAATCCCGAACACATGCAGGGAATGACAGGGAGGCTAGGAGTCTGTGTAAGAACTGAAGACACAAGACAGTGACGGAGATATCACTTCAGCGAGCGATAACAAGCCGTCTCCAGTCCGGGCTCCTCAAGCTTGCAGGTCGATCTGTGTGGCAAATGTCACCCTGATATCAGGAGCGCAGAGGAGGTGAAGGACTCATGCTGTGGGGAGGGAGGGGGAGCGGAGAGCAGAAGAGCTACTGTCGAAAGACAAATGGAGATTTCGTTTCATGGTGATCTGATGGCAGATTCCAGACAAAGAGCTGTCGGAGGCATGAAATTAGATTAGACATGGAGTACGTGTCGTGTGAGTCTCACCAGGCAGGTAGATATTGCCATTTAAATACATCAGAAATATTCAATGACATCTGTCCAGTCCTCCTCCCACTACCACCCGTCATACAGGAGTTCTGGTCCCCATTGTCATTTCCTTGGCAACAGCAGGAAATAGAAACATCTTGATGGCGAAGCGGGAGAGGCAAAGAATAGCTACAAGCTGTTCGCAAACAGGTGTGAAATTCTCACTTTAGCCAAAGAAGAAGCAANCCCCCCCCCCCCCCCTCTAAAAAAAGATCTGAATATCTGTGGAACAGCTATCCCTGGATGTTTACCTACAGGGAAACAAACTCAGGAATAATGGAGCTCGACACATGCACGCTATTTAAATAAAAATGGGTAAGGAAGACATTCCCAAGCAGAGAGTCTCATTCAGCATGCATCAAGATCAACAGGCTTTTTAAAAATTCATAGCAAAACAAGTCATTGAGAAATGAGGTGCAGAACAACTTGACAGGGTTAAACCTCTCTATTAACCTGTCCTCTCTCACTTCCCTCCATGGGGGAAACGCTGAGAAAAGGACTCAGTGAGGAGTAATGAGATTTAACAACTCGACTAAAAAGATTGTGGTTGGTAAGGCACAGCACCAGATGCCTTTGGGCGTCCCTATACTGACTATAGCACCACATGTTCCATCATGGAAGCACGATGCGGTTAGCTAGCTCTTAGGAAGCATGCAAGACCCAAATAACACGAGATATCTACAAAACACAAACATCCTTGAAGTCTTGACTTGGAGAACACAATAAAGGTTGACTTATCGAAGCTGACAGCAGTCGTTTCCTTTAACAGGGAGAGGTCTAGACTAGCACTGCCCCACATCATCTGATAGTTTCAAGTGTGAAGGACACTGCACAGAAAGCTGTGGTCTGAGTAAAGACGTTGATCGGTGTTTTTAAAAAAAAAAGAAGAAGAAATCTAATAAAAGGACTTAAAGCCTTTTCAAAATCAACCCCAGCCCCCCCTCCCCCTCCCCCCTCTCCAAGGCTGCCCCCAATCTGACCTTGTTTACGGACATCCTCCACAGCAGCAGTTAGCTCTTCCTTCAGGAACTGGCTCTCTTTGGCAATCTTCTCTCCTTTCTCCAGGAAATTCAGAGTGGCCGTCTCTACCGAGGCAGCCAGGACATGAGCCTTCTTGGAGCGGCCTTTCTTCTTGTTGGATGGGCCTTTGTTGCTTGAGTTCACCAAGGTGGTGACCTACAGAACACCACAGGAGTAAGCAGACAGACAGGCTCACAGTTGACTCCATTTTTGGCAGGTCTTGAGTTAGTTCTGTGAGCGCACAGCACCCTGCACTCAGTATAAAGCTGAACGTGGACATTCAGGAGGCTCATACAGATCACTCATCCCACATGTTGGTAAGATGCATCCATAGATGAGTTTATGTTGACTGGGACTGTTACTAGATGGACCAAAGTCATGCTAAACTAAATACTTGAAACTGCTTCTTACCTGGGTGACCAGGGGCTCCAACAGCCTCTCCACAGCCAGAGTACGGATCTCAAGGCTCTTGGGATCCCATTTAAAGTTGATATTGGCAGTGTTAATGGTCGTCATGTTCACACCGAGTCTGGGGACAACAGACACATTTGTCTGATTAAACAAATGGATGCGTGGACCTAAGATCAGCCTTTTATTTAGCTACTGAGCATGCATTTATACACACTTATGTATAAATTACATGCAAATTAGGCATTTAAATGCAAAGTGCCAATGAAATTAGAACTAAAAGTTTAACTTCTATGAATATAAGTTTGGCCGAGCACCAAGCCGAAGTTTTTAACCATGTTTCTCTGACCAGAGTACAGATTTTAACATAAATATTCAGATCTTTATAGACAAGGTTCCCTCCATCACTGTGATTGACAAGCATAAGCGGAGCACAGTAACTTTGTGGCCAAATTTCGATTTTCCTTTTCAGGCAGTGACTGCAGCTTTATTGATTAGCCATCAAGCATAGAGGCAGGGATAATCAGCAGGCCCTGAGGCCCGAGTTGAGCGGCTAGACTGAAAAGTTGGTAATCTCAGCCGTGGAGAGGTGAGACGTTCAGTAGTTTGTTAAGCAAAAACCCAAGCCAAACCCCTAAAACGCGTGAAGGCCTAATATTAGTTTAGTCTGCTTGGACCCTGCCGTATTGCCTACATTAGATTACTGGCTCGATAAAAGGCAGGTCATATCCTTCAGAATAGAATAAAATCGGATGGCACACCGGTTTAGATTTAATATATAGCTGAAGGTGGATTGCTGCGCGCTGGAAGATTTATTCGATCCCTCCCGTGATGCACACACAGCCCCCCACGAAAGCTTCTGCGCAGACTTTTGAAAAGTTTACAAACAAAATCCACAAACAACAAACACACAATAATTTAAACAACATGCGTGGGGCCGTGTGGTTAACGCCAACTGTTGGACGTTACACTACCGTTGGCAGGTTGTATTTCATCATTGTAACGTTAAAATGTAATGGCCAAAGAGCCGTGTTGACGTATAGTGCGGTTACTGCGAATGCGACACAGATTTGATCGTTTTACCAACTAGTTAAGCTGTTCCGTTTTTTATTTGGTCAGGTCGTGTGACGATGTGCAACCACCTGATTCAGTGAGCAACATAATTCAAAGCTTCAGTACTGTAAATGTCGTCACTCGTTCACATCCTTACTTCTGAAACAACTAGTGAGGCTAGCTACCCATCTTGCTGCGGGTGCGCTGAGATTGTTAGGAAATAACATTAACGTGGAGTATAACTTAAATAAAAGATAGCTGGCCCAACATCACAAGCTAGCTATGTAGATAGCAGTAGTTAGCCTTCCCAGGGCTAGCTAATTAGCAGCTAAGAAGTTAGTGCTAGATTTAGCTAGCTGCGTTGTACGGCTGTTAGCAAGACAAGTGGCCCAGTTGATAGTAGTAAGCAAGATGAGAGATGTTGACAAACAATTATGTGGCCGTCACGTTTCCTACGGCTCCAAGGACCAAACTATATATATAAACATTGACAGTTATTGCTACATTGACGTGGCTAATCACACTAAACAAACTTACCAAAAAGCAATCCACCTGAAAACTTCCTGAAAAAACGCCTCAAAATGGTGGAATGGAGTCGGGAATTCCTGCTATGCCTCTAGTAAAGTTTTTCTTTTTCTCAACAAGGGGCACTCCTTCGGCTTCGGTAGTGGTCCAAGTTCCAATAGTTTTTAAAGTTAGTTACGAGTCGGGCTAAAGTAAGAGGCCAATGAATAAAGATTAATCGTTGCGAAAATGTACGAAGCCTAAAAGTTTCTGTAAAGAAGGTTTCGATGTTTCCCTTTGGGTTTAACAATGGAGTAGACGGAGGGGGGTCAACTGGGTGGTTTCCTGGACTAGTGGGAGGGCAGACTAGTACGGGCAGGGCAGGACAGCGCAATCTACAAATGATCAGGTGTGTAGGGCGTGGTAAAACAGAAACTACGACCTTAAATGGACTTAGTTAATGAATGCACATTTTAACTCGTTGTGAATCATTACATCTTTCTTCTAAAGGGGTTTCTTGTATACTCAAATGCTATTAACAGGAAGTCAACTCAACTTTGTTATGTTGTTGTATGTCAAGGTTGACAACATAAATAGCATATTGATGGAAGCAATGCTTGGGCCATTGTAATTCGTTGTGTTTGCTTGTCTGCTGAATAGCCTTGAGAACGATATATTTATACAAGAACAATTTTTTTGTGTGTTTGGTAGGGAAGAAAATGTTGTAGTTGTATGAACCATGTTGTTAAATAACTGAATACCGCTGTGAAATTTGTTGTGCAGTGTTTTTGTTTGAGCTTAATGAAGGTTATTTTAGGGTCCAAACACATTCAAGATGAACACACACATTAAAGCTATCTCAAAAAAGATGCCAGTACGCAAGAATTACAGTCGGCCTAAATTTGTCTTCCAACTCAATACATTGATTGTACAACAACATTGTCTGGCTTTTATAACATCATACTGTGGTGCCTCACTCTTTCTTTTCAAACACATAAAAACCAGAAAGGTAATTGACAGTTGCAATTAAGCTCTGTGCAAGTGCATCATTTTAGCTTGTTAACATCCCTGTGTTCTGTTAAATAAACCTGTCTATTGGAAATGCCTGAGCTCATCCACTGGAAAAGAATGCTAATAAATAATTACATTTGACAAAGCAGCACAAGCCAAAGGGCTGTAACACCAATTACATATGGGGAGGAAATTGCTGTAAGAAACCAGAGAGACAATCATCTGGACACAAGGCTGGTGGGCCAAGGAGAACATTAGCTAACAACAATGGCTTCTTGTTCTGCAGGCAAGTGAAAAAACACACAGTTCCATTAGTTGGCGAGAGTAGGTGTTAATTAAGAATCTCCAGCAGCTCATTACGAATTACAACCCCAAATAGAATGTGCTTACAAAACCATATGCAGTTTCTTCTTAATTTAGGCCTCAGAGTATGATTATGTGTTGGAAAAGGGTTCCTGAAAGAGTCCATGTGCATGAGTAATTTGAAAAATAATTTGTGCTCCCAGGAGGACTCTCTTCTCTTACTAGACCTAGTTCTAGTATATAAACCGCTACACATATATGATTGCAGAATGATAACTTTGACCTAAAAAGCAATAAAGACTCTTGATATAGATGACAATATCTCATTTGATAATATTTCTCGTGAAAGTCAGAGACTTTAAGCAGTCATAATCGGGTTAACTGACGCTTACGTTTAATATCATTGATAACAGAGTTTGGACTCGTAAAATGCTGTTCAGCTTGGATTTGTAAATCTAAATGAGGCGGTTTTTGTAGAAATCGATGACATGATGTGGAATTGTGGCCTTGCAGGATAAAGGTTTATCCAAGGACCAGCTTGTTAAGAGGACAGGTTCCTGCCTCTTTGAGAACTGATCTGAGCTCAAGCTGCCTCTCCCTCATTCCATTACTTCAATAATAACAGCTCGTACAAAACTATAATAGTCCGTCATTAATGAGAAGCCCCAGTAAGTACTCTATGCCTACTCCATGTTTTCCCATGATGTTATTGCTTGGCCAATCTGCAATTGGTTTTAGTCTGGAACTTCTACTTTAATTGTCGATGTTCTAGGGGGCGCTGTAAACAGACACAGACCAGAATACCTCTTTACAAAAATTGTGTCAATGGTTGCCCTCTGTACAGTCCTCATACAGTATTAAACTCACCCTATATCAGATAAACTGTTGTGATTTTCCCAGCACTTTTCCTCCTGGAGGAAAATCAGTTCGAAGGAAGTGTGACCACACCCATCTGTCAGAGCAGATAAATCATGATCTTGCAGATTGGTTTGTATTCCAAGCCATATTGATTGCATAAATAGAATAATAATGAACCACAAATTGTTCCTCAGTATTATTGGAAACTCAACTTCTGTCCACCACACCCACCTGAGTCATTCCTGCAGCAGCTTAGAGTTCTATGATGTCATCACCCGCAGGCCCTCCTCACTGTGGCTAAATCATTTGCATCACTACGGCAACACACTGGTTGCATCTGCAGAGTGATTAGTTATGAACATGGTTTTATTTGGGTGTCAGTCGCCCACGGCAACACCTGAGGGTCCTAACTGGATAAAACCCGTTCCAAACCTAGACGCAGACCACCAGTTACCACCATCACAAATATCAAAATGCATGCAAAATGACTTTTGCATTTACTTCAGTTCAATTTTTCACATCAGTTAATTTGTGAGAAATATCTCCATGTATTGTTTTACAGCGGAAGTCATGTAGTAAATCTATCCTTTCGTAGGGTACGTGTCAGGAACACGGTTGTCATGGTATCTGCTCTGTCCTCAGAGCACTGGTGAGGATTTGATTGCAGAGCAGCTCACCATTCTCGTGCGTAAGAGTCTTTCTGGAAACCACTTGTTAGCAGTTTGCTGAGCTCCATCTGCTGGCTCAAAGTACAGTCTGCTTTCTACACCACTGGCTCACAGTACCGACACTCTGGTAAGTATAATATCGCTGCAGCTGCTGGGGGACAGACAGACAAGGGAGGTCGAAAATGGTCTTTTTCGTTGAATCTCTTTGATCTAAAGTCAATACACTAATCTTAACATTGTGTTTCATTACATCAGCAGGAGTCCCTCTTGAATGTGGAGGAGTTTGCCCGTTCGGATTGGTTGTTACAACACTCAACAAAACAGTTTGTTTTGAGTTCTGGCAGCAAACACTGAAATGAGAACGTTTTGGTTATCTGCAGTCCTGTTTTTTGTTTCCATGATGGAAACGTTCCATGAGTTGAACGTGTTTTTTTCATGATCAATAACTATTGACTGCAACCGGTGCAAACAACTGCCTAAGCCTTCTGTTCACCTGCAACAAACATCATTTCATACCCACCCAATCATAGGAAACACATTTTTTCCCCTGTATGCACACACGAGATCTAGGTAGAGACAGGCGGGTCAAGCACACAAGGATGTCCCTGAACAAATATGAACACTAACGTCTCTTCGTACTGTGATGCACCATGGGACATTTAAACACCACTGAGCACCCAGCATGCTAGTGGCTCACTTCCTCCTCTACTCCACTGCTCTCCTCTCTCTGTCCATCTGGTATCTTGTTGAGCTCACTAAGGGATTTAGACAGTACACAGTGCAACAGTCTTGCTCACTAAGACACTGTGTCATCTTCAATTGGTTGGCTTCTTATTGGCAGAGGGACACAGAGTGGCTGAGATGAGAAGAAACGCGTGCAGGGTTTGGTGGAACACACACACAAACACACGTTAGGGTGACTACCAGAGAAATTAGCCTGGTGTTGTCCCATCTTGATGTGGCATTCTTCTCTGGGTAGGTAGGAGTAGTAGAGAGCCACATAAGTGGTTCCCATTGGCCAAGTCCATTTGTTTACCCATGTCCTGGTCATGAGTGACCTCCTTCATTTGACGTTGGGGTTTCTGTCCGAAAGAAAATCCATCAGAGCATGGGGAGGACATTCAGATTCCATGCAGAAAGGAAGTAGTGTGATGAGGGGTGTAGTGGTGTCTTGCTGTAGCCACATCATGTTCTTCCTCTTCCAGGGCAGATGTCATTCATGTGTCATTGACCTGATCTTTTCCTCAGCGTCAGATGTTTATGTTAATCAGTCCGTCCAGCTGTCGGTCGCTCATCTGATTTATGATGAAGATGAAAGGCGTCTAGTGTCTGTGGCCCCGAGGATGTCCTCAGGCTCCACCTGAGATCCATGTAACCACAATACGTTCGCAAGGAACATTTGCTGACTTTGGTAGAGGAAGTGAAACATGTAACTGGGAATTTTTGAATGATGAAAGAGTTTGTTTCATTTATGTCTAAGTTTAGATGTTTTGTTGGAAATGCTGTTAAGAAGTGCAAATGAAGAAATGTAAAAAACGCTAATGTATTTACTGTGTAATTGGCGAGCAGATGTTTTTAACTAGGATTTTACATACAGTGCATGGATAACCTCACTGAAGTTTTATGTTTTTTAAAAGCAACTTTGAAAATTCAGAAAATAGGATGGCACTGATGGACCAACACTAAACAAGCAGCAGACTGCGCATCGCTAACTGTTTAGTGCTCTCTGGGAATTGTGACAGACACACATCTGTGTGGTGACATTGACCAAGGTTGAATGCGGTACTTTCAGGACGTGCCTGCTTCTAGACGACAGCCCTCATTAGAAAGGATCATAGACAGAACACGGCAGCTCAGTTTCTAACTGATTATAGGGCTTTTCTAAACCTGAATAAATACAGAGAGTGATTCAAGCATTCTTCGAGGAAATTGGAAATTGAACCACGGACATGATAGACAAGGGCTTCCAAGAGAGGAAATGACCTTTCAATAATAATGACGCTTGGAGCAATGACATCACCGTGTTCGAACTGGGCTCCGGGATCAATGGGAGATGAATGGGGGTGAATGTATGGGAATACAAGCTCACCGGTGGCCCCCCTTCAGACCATCTTTACTTTAATAAAAATCCATCAGACCAACTGCTGCTCTCTAAGCATGAGACGGTCTTTATCGAATCCAACAGCAGAAGTGCGGTAATTCAGCAAGCAGCACCTCCTCCCACTCTCGACACAGCTGACAGTAAGTTAGATGATGCCTCGTTGAGAGGCGGACATTTTTCTTTTTCACACCACCCGACCTCCCCCCACCCTCCGCACTGTTGCAGTCCCACAGCTACCCAAGCAGAACTGAAAGCTCAAAACATTTATTTGTTTACATGTTAGATTAAGCGTCAATTTACACAATATAATGAGCGATCAGTTTTAGCCGCAACAACAAATATCAACGTCAGCCACAGGGTGCACAAGGGGATGAGCCTCAAAGCATGAAACAAAGGGAGTCAAATCCGAAGTTTGCTTTGGCTCTGAGTGCATTCAACCATGCTCACGTCTCAGATACAGTGCGAAACACGGGTCACTGGCGACCACAGAATCTCCCACGTAGCAGAAAACGCAGGGAAGAGAGGAAATGCTTCGTTATTTTGACAATCATTCTTTCTGATGAAGGAGCGTGTGGTGGGAGGTGAGCCACCAGTATCTCCCTCATAGAGTGTCTGCAGTTTGTTCCTCCCTCCACCCACCTGGAGAGTGCTGCCACTCATCCTCGCCAACTCTATGGGGATCTCACACTGTCTGGGTTCTGACAGCACAACAAGATGTAAAGAGAGCATGTTTTTAGCTTTGCCTTACAGAGGCAAAAGCAACTTGGTCTAAGGAAACTCTCAAACAACATTCCCCAACAAAAATAGCCCGTTCTGAATAATGAATTCTGGATTGAGGGGAAGAAACCATTCATGAGGAAAATGATTTAGCTAAATATTCAATAGTCCAAGCCCGCAAGAGAGATGTTAATTGTGCTGTGGATATCTGAGGTCCCTGTTCAGTGTTAACAACACAGTGAAATATGAACCTTTATGAATGCTGCTTTCTGGCAGATGCAACACAAGGATATTACTGTATGTCCATGCTAACTGCAAACGCAATCAAACTGCAAACACAATTAAAAAGAAAAATGCTAAATAAATGGCCCTTTTCATTATAGCCAGACCAATGGTTTTGAAAAGAAATCATTCATCCTTCTCTCGTGTATTATTAATAATAATAACAAAATATGTATCTGAACAGGTCATGATCCAGCATCAGTGGACCATTACACGGTAGCAAAGCATGCTGGGAAGTCTCTCCGGTTCATGTACTGTAGGTCCGCAGGCAGACAGCTCTACTGGAGTGAGATACAATGTTGAAATACTGCAGGAGCAGACAGCCATAAATGTCCCGTCATTGCCCAGGCGCTCCACTGTAAACAATCCTGGAGTATCTGTCAGGAAGGTGCATCCTCAATCACGCGGGCGCGACCACTTTAATGTACTGTCAGGAGTTGTTTATGAGTTTTTATTTTGACCTATCAATGTTACCAATGCAATGGAATCCCCCATGTCTATTATCTAAAGTTCTGCATCTTCCATAAGAAAGGGATGAAACCAGATTTTGTAGAAGGCAATATTCAGATTTCCCTAAGGGGATTGGGTTGAGACAAACTGTATCAACTCACAGGGACCTTATATTCATAAATGGATTTCAAAGTCTTTGTTTAATCAAAAGCATATACCGTACCTTTTCTGTACAAAATGTACTACAAACAGGATGCTATTTCCTGTTTGGTATCTGAGTCCACTTTTGAGATTGAATTGCAGGGTGAAGAGAGGTGAATGTTGTGTGCTTATCCCTGCAACTCCAGTATGATCAGATAGGCAGCGAGGTGATTTACTTTTCCATTTCCCTCGCAAATTTATTGAGGTATGGGAGAGCTAGGGCTGCCTCAGGGCATCCGCAAGGCTGTGTAAAATTGAACTTTTCCCTCATAATTCATTATTCACTTGAAAGCCTCAAGATGAGAAGGCAGAGGCATGTGTAGTTGCAACATAAGATCGGAGCACCGGTGACACTTGCTTGTGGCGAGATGCCTCAGCTGTGATGAGCATGTACACGGCCTGACTTCCCTCCTCAAGGCCCTTCATTGTTCCCAGTCCTGTCAGTGTCTCAACCTGTAACCACACTTTAGAAAGCCCAAGATGACACATGTTAACAGGGAGTTGCGGTAAGGCCACATCCAGTGTTTGACATTTAGAAAGGTGACACCTTTCTCACCTTGCTACTTTGGTGTTAACAAGACCTCAAGCTACGTACCTGCCACTGACTCACCGCTGTGCCGATCAAACGGCCGAGATCTGAAATGATCTGCTAAATAATGAGATGTGATGCAAATGACATGCTTTCATTAGGTCCCCGTCGATTGAACAGTCACCTAATTACACTTGGATGTGTACAAATTACCCAAAATGAAACACTGGGCTCCGTGTCCAGGAAAATTGATTCAAACCTGTCTGTATTCATTTACTGAGACAGACTTGTTGTCCAATCATTACCAGCATGGCCATGGAGCACAAGATGGCCGCTGGAACTAATCAGATGGTTGAATATGCACCATTGACATAGCTCCAGGACGAAAGCAATGAGAAGTGATTAGCAAGGCACATCATTGAATTACTAACGAGCCAAAGCAATACGGAAATATTCAGTATAGATCAACAGTTTCATTTCCCAACCATCCTCAACTCATATTGACATCTGCAAAATTTCCGCGTAAGGCCTGTCGCTCTCAAATATTGCCTTACTGCTAGATTAATGCACTGTCTGACAGCATTTAAAGCTTTCTGAAACTACATTAGTTCATTTCACACTTCTAATTAATGACTGGAAGAGGAAAGGAGAATAAATGGTGCCTTGTGTGGGTAACAAGGACATAGATGGGTGACCCAGTTCTGGCATCTGTAAAGATCCCAGAGATATCATGAGATAGAGATTGAGACAGAGATAAAGATAGAGACAGGGGGCAAACAGTGAGACAGGACACTGAGCGGCAGAGGGGGAGGGAGAGACAGGTTGGGGCAAGAAGGGAACCCACAGGAACTACACCGCCACATGTGTTCTACACATGAAGGACATTGATAATGTCACATGTACATTTCCACCGAGAGAAGCCGACATCAGGGTCTGCAGTAGGGTCCTGAGTCCCCCAGCTCCCCTCTGGCCTCCGGGCCAGCTCCCACCCCACTCCAGCCATCCAGCAGGCAGTCACTGCTAAGTCGGTTTTCACTGGTCATGGTAAATGTTTAATGTACAGTTGGATGTGGCAGGCACTGGAGGGTGTCTTCCTCATGAAACATTCAGACGTACAGATGTCTCATCCTCTCCCTTATGGCCCTATGCGTTATTTCAAAGGAAAGAGGGGAATTGATTAAATAAGTCAACTCCACAAAAAGGAGAGACGTTTTGCACGATGCTGCATTTGTTTAGATTCCGGGATAAATAGACACAAGCTCAAGGACCAGTTTGCGTTCACAGTCTCCATTTAATCACAATCATTGAATGCCCCAGGTTCTTCTGGAAAGCAGCCCTGAGGTAATTTGGGTATTTTCATGACAGTCGACACCTGCTGTGACTAAGGAGCCAGTTGGCGCGGGGTCGATAATAACTCACTAATGACACCAAGGTGAGATTACAATATGCCTTTCTGTGTGTGTGCTTGTGGGTGTGTGTGGGAGGGGGTGGTCTGTCTATGAATGTGTGTGTGATAAGCAAGGTCGAGTCTCACCCACACACGAAGAACAACGTAATCGTGGCGGCACATGTTTCATAAGATGTGTTGTCTGTGCTACTAGGAAGAAAAGGTTTTCAATAGGTTCAGTTCAAGCTGTTCCTGGATCTAAAGGTATGGGCTGCTTGGAACCAAACCCCTTTATATTGCCATAGGTTAGAGAGGACAAGACATCAAAGAAGCATACATCAGAGAGACAGCTTTGCTAAGCAACCTGCAGCCTTTGTGTCATGTCCATTTTATTTCAGATGACTGATCATGAAGAGCACAGGAACATGTATCACGTTGCACTGGCCGCTTCAATATACTCATAAATGTGTTTAGTGTGGTCCATTTGCAGAGCACTGACTTAATGCCAAGTGTATATCATGTGTTGTACCTGGAGGTGCTAATGCATAGGAAATGAGCCATGTTCACAGTTCAACCAAGGCAGAGATGTTGAAAACTTCAGAGCTGGTGCTCATTTTCTAGTAAAAAATGTATGGTAACTGGAGCAAATGGATTGTCCTTGGATGTGCAGCCTCGCCACTCACTGGGGAACACACACAAGCAGAGATAAACATGGAAAAACATGCTCCTGTGAGCACACACATCGCTCTCTTATACACATACACACACTTAAGGGATATTTATCCTGATCACCTCTAATTGATGGCTTTTAATCCCCAATAATATTTCGAAAGGAGTCTCCGCGGGATGTTGTGCTGCTGTATCGACTTCACTTCATTCAACACTCGTTCTCTTTCTTTATTATCACTCTCGTGGCGCGGCTGGGGAAAATTATGGGGCATTCATGGAGTATAGAGATGCAGACTCGGTTCGTTTTTACCTAGAGAATGGATCAAATGAAGGAACAAATACAGATTGAATTTGGAGGAAGTGTCTTGAGGGGCATGGCGAGCAGATTTCTGATCAAGCACTCGGAATGCAAAGTAACACGCTCATAACTTTCAAGGGGATTTTTCAAACGTCATTCATGTAATTTCAGGAGAAATTGCTCACCATTTTTTAATTGAAGAAACGTTAAAAGGTCAACACAGTATTTTTTATTCAATGACCCCAAAGAGGCTGAATTTAGAGTTGTATATGTGACTAAATGGAATGTTTTGATGGGTTTAGCGGGGGTATGATGAGGATTCTGCTCAAGGCTTCAATCATTCTGCTCCACTGGCCTTAGTAAGTCCTCTGCTCTATAGCGGCGCAAAGTGTTCCATAAAAACTTGCGAACACACATGCAAATGTGCACACGCACTTCGACGCACACATGCGCTGTCCAAAGTGAGTGTGGCTGAGAGAGAGAGAGAGCTTGAGATAACTGCTTTCCCTTTTCCGAAAGACACTCGCATCCAGCCCCCATTCTTCTGTTTGCTCTTATTTAAGTGAAGGCGAACACTTCCGTGGACCTTTGCCCAATATTTAACAGTCCTTGCCTATGAGAACACTCTATCACAAGGTCTTCACAGCTTCTTATCTCAGCAAATAGGTCCCAGAGGAGAAGTATTCCCTGGTGCTGGACGTGTTATTGTGTCTGTTCTGGTTTGCTCCACTTAAATTTGGCACGGGAAGAATCTTAAAAAGAGTTCTTTTGGCCTTAGCGAGGGTGATATGAGTTTTCATTATTAGTGTGCTCATGGGTGAGATCTTCTCCCTCTTCCTCCATCCTCGGCCCCTTAAGTACTGGCACACCATAACTCACACAGCCAGTCATGCTTTGCAGCCCAGCCCAGGAGCTTCTTTGCAGGAGATTAAGGAAGAGAATGCTGTGCGCTTGGAGAGGCGTTCCCCTATTCTGTCGACTGGTCTCCACTTTTATAGGAACACACATATACACACTCGCACACGCATAAACACTCCAGCACATACACAGCACATAGGCGCACCTGAATCACAACATCTTGTTTGGCAAGCAGGGAAAACAGGAGTTCAAGTCTAACCCACTGACTCGAGATTCCACTTCTTTTCAGTGGTTTGTCCTCGTAAAAATTTCAGGAGAGCCGCATTTAACTGTAAAATAAGAATCCCACAATACTCCTTGCATGACTTCCTCCAGGCTCCCTCCATGTGCCCACTGAGGACTCTACTCCATCAACCATCTTTTGGGGACACACAAGTCGGCTAAATTAAATCTGGTCTGTTGAGAATGCAGCTATTTTTACCAGCTCCATGAGGCCAGGGAGTCAATTCTGTCTGCAGCTATCTCTGTAAAAGAGAGAGGCAATCTTGGTTGTGAATGGGCCTGAACGTCCGATCATCAATAGCCTGCATTCTGAAGAAAATAAAGCAACCAACTCACTCCTGACATCGATTCCTCCCATCCTGCACACACACACACACACACACATACATACACAAACACACACATGTACACACACACATGTACACACACACATAAAACCCTGCTCCTTCAGACCTTCTTGGACACAAAGAGATAGTTGTATAGCCTCCGGTAACACCGGGTGTGGAAATGATCTCAAATTATTGCATTCTAGAAGGAGTTATCAATACTTACCAACTCAGAGGTGGTTCCCCAAGAAAACTATAAAAGTTGAACGAATGCCTGAATCAGTAAGAGAGGGTGTGAGGACTCATGCAATAATGCATCAAACCACAAGAGGGAAAGCACAGTCTGTTATGTTATCAGAAGCCATGCAGACTTGAGCTGAAACGTGCATGCTGTGTAGCTGGAAGAGGTATCTCGTTCTGTGTCCTACACTATATTACAAGTTATGCTGCATGACTCCTGAAAAACATAAAAGTGACACAGTAAATGTCGACCATAGGCACAAAGTACCACGGGCCTCTGTTCAAACAGTGTGACTACGCCTGTTTTATTATCGCTGCCATAAAGCCAGAGGCTTCCAATGATACGCTCTACTGACTGGAATCCATTATACAAATATGCTCAAATTTAATATGCATATCGTCTATCTTCCTCAATCTCTATATTGCCACAGTAATCTAGATCTGTATCAACAGCTACAAAATAAAATGTACGTGTCCGGGAGAAACCTCTGCAGTAACATGCTTTCACCACCAGGTGGTAACCCACTCATGTTCAACTATCTGCTGACAGTAACAGCACAGTGAACATGGGACAGAATGAAAATACAAGAAAACACATTCCCCTACATGCACCCACGCACACTCATAATTACTCCGCCCTCCCTTCCTCCCACCCCCACACATTGTGTCCCTGTGTCTACTGACTGCTAGCAGGTGGGGTCACATCACATGGGTCACCAAGGATCGTAATCCCAGAAAACACAAGCAGCAAACAAAACAAAAAATATGATGTGAGCGGATGAGGCACATTTATTAACATGTGAGGTCTGATTTAATCTTCATGGACTTTGAAGACTAACGCATTTACAGGATCCCAGACTCTGGTAATCAGGAGTCCTTTTTAAAAGCAGAGACGAAACAAGGTTAGAAATGATGGAAAGGTTGTGTTTTTACAACAGTATATAAAAGAAGGAGAGTGGAGGCGCTTCGTATTGTCTGAGGAGGGAGTCTTGTTCAAACGCTGGCGTCTGCAGGCTTGGAAAGCCAAGCAGGCTGTTTGGATTCACCAGAATATAGATTTCAACGAAACAATGGCACTGATTCAAAATTGTGTATATGTTTCCAAAAGAATGAACTAAACAAAATCACACGTACAACCTACTTTGCCTGAGTTCCCCCTTTTTTCATGGCTGAGATCATTAACCTCTGACACGGTTTCTTTCATGTTCATTGGAGACTGTCCACCATGTGGACCAACACAGGAACACTGTCTAGAGGTTGTTGCAGGCCACATTTGTCACAGTACCATGTGGAGAGAAATAAAAGCCCAACCTGGGATTTACAGTACATCTGCTGTCCAGACCGCCTCATCTTACCCTCATCTCACCCCCTCTTAATGTGTCCTCTCCTTAGCTCCTCTCCTCAAAGGCCCCTTTAGCTCTACACAACTCAGGTGAGGCACACTAACTGTGGTGGATGTGTGTGTTAGCCCAGTGGCTTGGGTGTAGCAAATCACACAGCATCCCACAGCAAAGTCCCCATGCGAGGCATCACCTGCCACACTGACCTACGATCTACAGCTTAAGAGATCTGTGGGACCACATACTGCAGCTCTGGTTGTCCCCATTCAGAAGGAGGAACTGAATCTACCTGAGGTCCTTCTGTAAGATATAAACTGTGGGCCATCATCATTCACTGCAAAGGTGCTGACACCTCATAACACCATCCTTTATGTGGGAGTTTGTTTGTATCCTATGACCTGGGTGTAGTTATCAAAGTTATGTAAGCAGTTCATGAAGTCGAGTTATTATGAAGGTCATGTGGCCTTAACACTATATATGAAACATAGAGATGTCATAACTTAGTATGACGTGGACATAAAATAAAAAATAAAACGGTTTTCTCATGTGATGTGCCCAGTACTCCCCGTTTAATGACTGCGTGTGTACAGGTCAGTGTTCCTATGTGTGACTGAGGTCAGGAGAAGCAGGACATAAAGGAAGCTTTGTCCCTGAGCGCTTTAGGCTGGCCTGGCAGTAACTCTGTTTGGATCATATTTACACCTCAATAAGATACATATACGTGCCTCTCTGTCCACGTCAAAACGAATTCCAAATAGCAGCGAGCAAAAATAGTATTGGGAGGAACAGAGAGCATGAGCCTTTAGTGATTCATATGTCAATATGGAAAAAACAACATGAGCCGTCTGACAAATTGGCCATGTATAGTCAAATCTACATCATCAGTTGGTGATAAGAGTAAAAATGGTGGTTGTTTTTGTCTCATAGGAGAAGTCTAATCTGTTTAACTGTGTAACATTCAATTCAGGTTGACCTGGTTTTATGAGTTGTGATAAATTAAGAAATCCACTTTTCATTGAATTGATAGATGATCTCCTAAATAAAACAGACTGATATAGTTTCTGTCTTTAACAGAGTTAAAAAAATGTCTGCCATCGTCACTATCTAGATGCTGTGCTCATACTCCCCTTATTATATTGCAAACTCATGTTTTATCTGCAACTGAAATCACTGGGACCCAAATTAAGTTTTTTACTTATTGGTGAGACAATAATTGGAATTTGGAAAATAAGATAATGGGAACATCTATTATTTTTAAACGTACCAGCATTTTCTCCTGACGGAACAATGTCTGAGACAAGAGCTGAAACGAATCACACACAATTCTTCATGCGTTCAGCGTTCATAGGCTCTCACGAAGACAACAGCTGATCTCCCAGTAAGCTGACAATCTGAGCATCCAGACCCATAACAGATCCTGGCACGAGTTCAAAACAATATCCTTCTTAGCCCTTGAAAATGTCGCTTTCCAGGGCAGTTTAGAGTGTAAAGTCCCATGTAAGAACATCTAATGCTGCTTTGGCTGAAGTTTAGTCCATTTGTTATTTTTGACTTCACTAAGATACAATGTAAACCCTATCGATAATGATCTGAGCCAACTATAATAAAAATATATTTGCTTTATAAAGACATGGTCTTTTTGAGTGGGAGCAATGTTATCTTGTTATAACAAATGAGAACGTATTTGATCCCCTATAGAGCTGTGGCGGACAGGACGCAAGGGAGGAGGTCTGTTCAGAGATATGCATCGGACAGTCTGTAAATGACCAGAACCGAGTTAAACTGGCCAAAGTCCCCCACCCCCCACCCCGCCCCCTCCGATAAGATTTATTTCCTCGCTTGGGGAGGGGAAATGACTGTCAAGACTCATTATTTGATGTATTTCCAAATTCTGCAGAAGCAGATAGATTTGACTGGACCCAGGCCTCAAAGTCTGTGAACAAGAAAGAGTCGTGAAGGTTTCCGAGTCCTGTTGAGGAAGGGTAACCTCCACCGACCTGTGTACAATCCATATCAAGACATGAGTGGGACATGAGTCATCGCATGATGCAACATTTAATCAGATTCCTTGCATCCAGAAGGTTCCACACACTCAAGTGCACCGAGCAATATCTCTAATGCACAGGCTGCATCACCACAGCAAAGCTTCTTTATGTCGCCAATAGCCTAATCTCAGATTTATATTGCTTTTATCACAATCAAGATGAATGATAATTATACTCATGTCAGGACAGTGGCGGCCATTTTCCCTGGGCTATGGACCAGTTTTATTTAAACGTGAAATTACATGATTGTAAGATGACCGATCTTCGGGAAATTTCATTAAAAAATTAGAAGAAAAACACTTAATAAGAAGAATAACCGCTAATAAAAATGGGAAGCATTTTAAATGGTTAACTAGACAAATAAAAGCTATTAATATATAACGTACAAGAAACAAAGAAAAAACGTTTAGCTTTTTATGACCCTCAACATTATCGCATATTCTTTAGCCTGTTCTCCATACAGTCCCTTTAAAGAGAAAACATTCACAACTCAAATACAATGTTTCCTGAGGACTGTCCCATACATCAGAAAGACTGAAGGTATTCGGCCCAAGGTCTTTCGCATCTGTTAATAAAATACTAGCTATAAATGTATAATGTTGGATATTAGATATACAGATATCGTTGATATTATATTATATATCATTAACTTATACATGCTGCACAAAGTAATTTTTTTTATTTCCAATTGAAGCAGTTTTCAAGACACATTCCTTTCTTTTCATTGACTGTTCTAAAAGTATACATATTTTCCAGTCAATTTATCACATGTCCTAATCTCTTAAACGTCATCTATATATAATCTACAGGACAGAGTGGGCGTGCTCAATGGAGCCAAAGAAGGTTAGGGCCTCAAGTGCAAACATTTTTGTCTTTGGTTGCACTTACATGTGAAATAACAAGTGAAATGGTTCTGGATGTAGAGACATCATATGACAGTTTGGCATGGGATGCAAGCTGCCACAGGCCAGACAGCAGACAGAACTACTGTTTAATGTGTTTGTTTTCTAGTTCTCTTTTTCTCTCTCTTTTCTTCCTCTCTTTTTCCCACTTGCTGTCTTTTTCCTCTTTTTCCTCAATCTCTCTTTCTCTCTCTCTACTCTATCTCTCTATCTAGCTCTGTCTTTGTAACTACCGTGCCATTTAGACCTTAGATAATGCTCCTTTTGTTAAGGTTCCACTCAGACCCTAAATGTGAGAAAAGCCAGTTATTTGTATCTATACTCATGCTATTAATCATCTACTTTAAATGATTCAATCAATGGTCATACCACAGTCTATTACATATCGTTATACACAGACTCTGTCTCCTCAGTGAAGTCCATAATATTTGGCAAGACTTCCAGGAAAACAGACGACAAACAAAATAAAAGACCGACTTGCTTGTAAATAACTATTCGATAATAATGATGATCAAATGAAAAGAAATCCAAAACAAATAACTTGATATATTAGTCGGAAATCGCATTTTGCGAAAACGACACAATTGTAGAACCATGCATTCTAATCCAATACTTGAGAACCCCAATACAGGAAACATCAATACAGGAATGTGTACCTTGAGAGCGTAAGAGCCTCTATCTGTGATTTCTATTTGAACACGTAACTTTATGCTGCCTTATTTTGAAATGATACTTTTTTGGAGCAGAAAAAAAAAACACATCTATGAGCTGTACATCAGACACTCAGATGATCTCCTAAAGGCTTTTGTAATATATGGCAGAATAATGTTGCATGGATCATTTATGACATTCATTCCGATTAAATTGATTGTTTCTGTGTTTTCATATTTATTGTCACTGAAACAATATGAGCAGTGTTATCATCAGCAGTTGCTTTTATGAGAGTAAAGAAAGCCATTTACTGTATTTACACAATAAAGAAGAACAATGAACTGTGGCTTTGTTTGTCAACATATACTTTAGACGACAATTGCACTATTGTGTACCATGAAAAACAGCCTTCTACGCATTGAAACAATGTTGGCATTAACAGTGGTAGAAACCATGGATGAACCCCATAGTTTAATAGTCAGAGTCAATAGTCACATGCGTATCCATATCGCGAATATGAAGTTGTACAGGAATGAAATGAAGAATAACACATACGCATTTGCAAGTCCATCACAGGTGGTATCATGTCTCTTCCGTTCCAAGAGAAATCCCAGCCTCCCTCGTCTTTCTGAGGCCTGTGAAACATCGAGCTGTCAATCATGCACCCTAAAGCTGGCTTGCCAAACCTGCTCTGGCCCTGACAGGAAGGGACTGCACACAGTCTCAGCTGCTCCAGAGGTGGAGGAACTTTCAATCCGCACTGTGTCCACATGCCATCATTTAGACGAGCGCTGGAGGGGAAGGGGAGCACTGGGACTACTTTATGACAATGATACTGAAGCTCAAATGATTGGCACTCATTGGAAATGCTAAATAGCAGAGGGTGACATTAGCATACATTGAGACTGAAGGCAATTCTCTGCAGTACTGTATTTCCAGAGGGCCTGTAGAGATCAGATGGGTGAAGATCACATTAAGGAACGTAACCATGTGGTGACATAGGGAGGTCAGAGGTCACACCCACAGGGGGAATTGTGTGCATTTCCTGTTAAGGTTCATGCAAAAAGGATTTATGTAAAAAGCATTTGAAAGCACACGATTGCAATGCAATCAAAGCTTTTGCACCCCAGTTGAACTGGGTTCAACGAGATTCATAAAAAATATATATTTCCTACTCAGTAATACGAGTGCTTTACATAAGTATGTCGAAGTGTATCTTACAGTTACAACTGCATGATCCCATATCAAAAATTCAGCTCAACAAACAAAGGGAGAGCGGCATTTTGGGACAGTTATATTATGTTCTGCCCCAGATATCTGTCAAGAAAACAAGCTGGCAGTAACAGGCGGGAGACAGACATGCAACTTTAGCAAAATCATAAAACTGTGATTACGCCATTGTCCTTTTACAAAAAGGCAGACAAAGCGAATAGAAGGAAAAATGGTGTGTGTGTGTTTGTATGATTGGTGGTGGTGGTGGTGGTGGTGGTGGGGGGGGGGGGGGGGGGGGGAGGTGTCAAGGCGCTCCTGATACAATGACTAGGCTAGTGCTTTTTCATTTGATCAAAATGTTAGTTTACATACATTTGATGATAAGTGGCATTAATGGTCAAATAAGAACCCAAAATCACTTTGCTATTCCCTAAATCTCATATTGACATAATCTCCAACAAACCCAGATAGAACATCATAATAGAATTCCTAAAATTAAGTTAGGCTTTTGATTTTGGTGATTTTGGTGTGCCGCTTTCAGTGTGGTTTTCAGTACTTCTATTAGGCAACTCAGTCACAAACATATCCAGATCCATTAGAGACATAAGTTCTCAAAAGATGCTCTCCACAGCGCTTGATTTGATGTCTATTTGCGCGCTCTGAAGTAGGCTTTGCAGCAGTGGTTCGTCTGGCTATTGAGCTGCCTGTACAAAACCATGTCTCTGAAGGGCGAAAGAGATGAATTAATCCATTACTGTCTTTGTCAAGGTTCTTAAGGCTCTCAAGTGTGAACCTACACAGCAAGTGATCTTCGAAGGGAGGGGACTATCGGATATTGTTCACTGAGTCGACGCAAATGCGTCAAAGGACCCCAGAGGAACCGCACAGGGGGTGCATGACCGCTCTATATAGATAAATGTGCGCTACAACAGGCTACTGCCCGCTTCCAAAGTTGATCAAGCTGAGTCAACCTCGACAACTCTGCAACGATCATTTAACTTTTTCTTAGCTTAAACATATACATATTTTAACTGAATCTGTAAAGGGACACTCTACAAAGGATACACCCTGTTCTTAAATTTGCTGCTGTTTAAAGTTTGGAAATGACTCGCGCGCCTGGCAGGGCTGGTGCGCGTGTCTAGGCTAATCCTGGCCTATATGTTATTAATTACGGTGCCTCTTCTCACACATCTGAAGATCGGAAGATGAATAACACGGAGATGTGCATATCTGTGCACACACAGTACGATGAATTCGGCAACTTGACAAACTCGTCGTGTTTGAACAGAACGTCGCCGTACAGCATTATCGACATAGCAACTTTTATGCATATATTTCCTACGATATATGGTATACTTTGTACGATTGGAGTTATTGCCAATGGTTTGGTCATTTATGCGGTGGCAACATGCAAGAAAAAAATGGTTTCAGACATTTATGTGCTGAATTTAGCCATTGCCGACATGCTTTTCTTGCTAGTGATGCCCTTCAACATCCATCAACTTGTCAGAGACAGACAGTGGGTCTTTGGAAACTTCATGTGCAAAGCTGTGGTTGTTGTCGATGTGAGCAACCAATTCACAACCGTGGGGATCGTCACTGTTCTCTGTATTGACAGGTAAATCTATATCTATCTGCATGTTGTACAATGGTTGGTGGTATTTAGTTATTAGGTGTTATGAAGTGTTGCAATGTCGTACATAATTATGACAATTATAATTAAAAACCACACGCAGGGCTATAGTTGGCTGTTTTTGTTCAGATAATGAAATGCCCATCTTTTTGAAAACCGACTTTTGAAACTAACTTTCAGTTATTATGCTTTCATCGACTAAGACGAATCGTTTTTAGATGCTAAATGAATGTAGCCTGGACAATATTCTCAGAAGCCATAAACGCATACAGATACTCACACTGTCCTGTATGGATAATGTAAATACATCCTGCAGGTGATTAAAATGATAAATTGTTTTATTGACGTGATGCAAAACTCACGTCAGTTCAGGAAGACATCTGTCCACTCAAATACCCTCCGTCACACATGTACACATACATGCACTAGCACACATGCACACACAAGCACACCCACACTCACACACACAAACATACGCACACATGCAGACACACAGCCACACGTGTAAAACAAATTCAGCTCAAGTTGCTTTATGATGGAGATCAGTGTCTCTCTAAGTACCAACAAAGCCATAAAGGGGGCTCCTCCAATGCGAAAGTCTCTCAGTAGCACTGTATCCACCATCGCTTCCTATAGATTTAATTAGGCTTATCCTTTAAGGCAAAGTGCAGGTTTAGCCTTTCTCCCAAGCACCTCAGGGTCATATGGACATGTGGTGAGACATAGCCAAGAGATAATGCAGCCTTGTCATCTGTATCTACAATATCTGTAGTACACTTGCTTTTGGAACATAGCCTGTGCTGCACAGGATCATCATTGCTTCTCTCAGGAGAGCTGGTAGGTGCCCTGCCAGGTGAGAGCTGCCAAGAAGAGACGTCCCTGAGGGGGTGATGTCGGTGCTAGCTGGTAGAGGAAGCCCAGTTAACATGGAGCTTCCTAGTCAGTACATGACATATGACAGCTGACTGTATCATAGGTTTGGTTCTGGGTTGGTGGTCATAAAAGCCTTCGGCTGGACCTGAGTATTGATTTCTGCCTGATAAAGGGACCATTGCTTCTGCCTCCACTAAGCAGACATTATCACATGTACAGTGGAAACAGAAAGGAATATTGAGCTCATGGTGATGAAAAGAAAGTGTTTCCTTCAGTTGATGGTAGATCTGGACAGGATTTTACCACAAGGACACATTTGTCAAAATCTGTTTTGAGAAGGACTCGCCACACACATGCAGACACACACTCGTGAGAAGTAAGAATTTGTGTGCACAGTGTAATGTGTATGAATCTGAGTGATAGCTTTGTGTATGAATGAAATGTAATGTGTAGGGGCAATGTGTATTATTTTTATTGACACTGCACAGGATAAACATCTAGTTGCTATACCTTGACGACACAATAGCTTGGAGATGTTTACTACATTAATAACGTGGGCATGGGGACTCTCTCTTCTCTGTATCATACCATATTAGAGTCGCAATCACAGATTAAAATTGACTGTAAAACCAACTTTCGTCCTCAATTCACACAGAAACACTGTGATCTGTGGATCCAGATAATCAGAAAAACGTTAAGTCCATGTCGGTGTGCTCTTTCCAGTTATTATCTACAGATTAAATTTGATCACGTATTCAGAGTGGAAACGAGAAACCTTGGACGACTAAATCTCCACAGCCCCATTCCGGAGCCACCAGACGGAATTAATATGTTCTCTCGATGTCAAAGCGTTACTTCTCCATAATTCACCTTTTGATTGCTCTTTCTCGCTCTGTCTCTCTCTCTCCTAGGTACATTGCCATTGTCCACCCCACCTCTGAGAAGAGAACCATCCAGTGGACCATCATCATCAACATCCTGGTGTGGCTGGGCAGCTTCCTGCTCACTGTCCCAGTGATGATGTACGCCAAGGTGATCCGCAAGCGCCAGCTGGAGATGTGTATGATGTTCCTGGACGGGCCTGAGGACATGTACTGGTACACTCTGTACCAGTCCATCCTGGGCTTCATCCTGCCCCTCATCATCATCACCACCTTCTACTCCCTCACCCTGTACCATGTGTTCCGCTCCATACGCCGGGTCAAACGCAAACAGTCCGTCTGGGCCAAACGGGCCACCAAGACCGTCCTCATGGTCATCGCCCTCTTCCTGGTCTGCTGGTCGCCCTATCATGTGATCCAGGTGATCAATCTGAGCAACAACAAGCCCACCAATGCCTTCATTTACGCCTACAACATCAGCATCTGCCTGAGCTACTCACACAGCTGCATCAACCCCCTCATGCTGCTGGTCTTTGCCCAGAACTACCGTGAGCGCCTCTGTCGCAGGAAGGAGCTGCGCAGCTCCCAGCAGAACTCCTCCAAGACCACCGTGGTCAAGACTGACGGGTCGAGCGTCGCCACCGACCCCAACTACCGCTGCACCGTCATCTAGGCTGCCAACCCCTGTCCCCCTCTCTCCCCCTCTCTCCCCTCTCTCCTCTCTCTCCCCTCTCTCTCCCTGCTTTCCACCACCCCTCTCTCTTTCCCACAAAAAAGGATTTGACCGACAACTGAATCCCTCGTAGAGACGCTCTTACGAACTGCTGACCATTCTTTTACACTGACACAACAGTGGGACTAATAAGTGAATGGACAGAATCAAACTGGTCAACTTTGACATGATTAGAATTTTGAGGTATGTGCTCTGCGCTCTACTTTCATGTGGAAACTGACAACCAGCTTGTCCCTGATTGGGCAATTGAAGCCATACCACTGCACTGCTGCATACAAGTCTAATAATAACAGGGATGTTTTTTTCCATTCTCATCTTTTTTTCTCTTTTTTTTCTTCTTCTATCTCCCACTGTCTCTCTCTCTCTCTATCTCTCTCTCTCTCTCTCTCTCTCTCCATCTGTCTGGCCCTCCTGTCTTTTTCCACCCAGAGCTTTAGCCCTCTGACACCTGACAGAACACCCTTCCCTCTCTCTGCCAGGGTTGTGTAGCATTCTGTACAGCCAGCCCAGCTAATCTCTGAGCCCTGTCTGTGTCCACATCAGCAGGAGGGCAGAGAGATCCTGCCTAGGGTGGTCTTAGCTTTGATTGTTGGTCACCACATTCCCTCACACCCTCCTTGACAGGGACTCTGCTACCCTGCTGTGGGTCGAAGCAGCAAGAACAAACTCCTTGGGAACACGGACAGTGTTCTTATTGACGTTGGTGAAAACACTCCAAAATTGGTATTCGGGGAAGGCATTCATCATGCACTTGGGAAAATCTAGTTAAAAATATGTTTTGTTACTGTGACCTGCACCATGATATGGCTGAGCTGCGTGCGGAGGTGAGCGAGGCGTTGCTAGGTGATGGATGGACTCGTGTGGTGTTACTGTCTGGGTCTTTGACATGTGAAGAGCATCTATGGAGACTGATTTGATGAGCTAGGATGATGGAGCAAGGAGATCTTTAACGAAGGAATGTGCGAAAATGCTCGACACGATTCAGCGCTGTAAAAGTGTGACACTTTTTTGGTTTGTGTTGTGAAGTGGATCGCAAGAAAAAGAATAGATGTCGCACTGTAGCACTCGTTAAAAGGTGTGGTGAAAAGGTGGAGGATTGTTCCATACACCTATCAATGTGTACACGTTTCCCATATCCACATGTTCACTTGGTTGTTGTACTTCTGTGTATTATGTGCCACATTCTGCTATATTATATTTATACTTATTGTGTACATGGTATTTTAAATGATAATGTTTTGGAAATATTGTATTATCTTCGACACTTCTTCGGATGGTATCCGTGAGGGCAGAACTTTGTATTCAAAGTCCTAAAGCAGCTGGATAGGCACTGTGTTTGTAACTGTTCATAAAAATACTGAAAAAACTAACGAGGCCTGTCTTTTATTCATCCTTTTATCAGGCAGTTTGGGAAGGGAATGTGTCGGAGCTTTATGTGTGACTGGCTGATAAGACAGCATTTGTCATAGCTCAAACACCCTGCCATGGTTCTCCAATGAAGAATATTGTCTGGTAAAAAATGACATTACACTAAAGCTAGCTTCCCTGGCTGGTTGGGGGAGAGTTTGCCAGAGGGAGAGGGTCAGACAGTTATTTTGAGAGAGAACGTGTGATACATTACTAATGTGTACCCAATAACACTGTTCTATCCAGTATGAATCAACCCATTATGTACTGGTGATAAACACATGACAGTTGTCTCCTTCTGTGTCACCTTCCCCGGCAGCAGAGAATCCTTATTCTCTGTGGACGGTCATCACTGGTGGAGAGACGAGTTCACGAGGAAGATGTTGGAAAGGTCAGGAGCCAGTCTATTGAGATGTGACTGAGAAGGTGATACGATGCTTCAGATGGGTTTGAACCAGCTCCGCCGTCTAGATGATGTGGCTTCAAGCAGTCATCTCAGGGTCATCGCAGACTCAGATCGGATCTCCTCTCGATCGTGGTTGGATGAGAAATGACCCATGCAACAGCCTTGCTTTGAAAGCACATATCTGTACATAGTGTGCTGAGCTTCCTACCGGTCTGCTGATGCACGCCAGGGCTGCTGTGTGTACAAAGCCGGAAAAAACATAACACATGAATGTGTAGCATTCCAGCAATTTTCTGCTCTCCGGTTGTTTAGCTCTCTTTGAGTTCATCCAGCCCATTCTACAGGGGGGATGTTGGCAAGGAGACTGAGAGTTTTGAAAACACAGAGTTACTCAACAAAGGGGTATGATCAGAACGGGTCTGCCAAGTCTGGACACCAGAAAGCTAGTTTCAAGCGCTGCCAAGGGTTGTCCAAGCATGAGTGATGTGGATCAGATAAGGACACTTCAGAGCTGTTCATACACCCAGAACTGTCTGCCGTGTGTGGGATGGAACTACCCCCATACGCAATCAGCTCCACAAAAGCCATTGTTACAAGAGTTGGTTCATCTCAAACTAACACAGTTAAAATGAATCCATCACGTTATGGGGATGAAACACATATGTAGGTCTATATCAACGTGTATATGATTATATATCACATATATATCTATTACTACCTACACGTACCTAGATGGGTAACACGTTGACACGTTGACAGAGCAAAGGATATTAGAAGCCTCTTCTGAAGCTCTTCATGTCAGTTGTATACAGTTTGTACAATTCCCGACCGCAGGCCATACTCGTTTTACATTCTCCCCCTGATTCAACCCACAGTGAAAGACAACAAACACACACATGCACATGTAGACACTCACGCTCACATACACGCTCACTCATGCACAGTCACACATACATATATACAGTAAATACATACATACATACATACACACACATGCAGTATATACATGCATACATGGATACATACATAAACACACACACACACATACATACACACATACTGTAAATACATACACACACACACGCACATACACACATACTGTACATACATACATACATACATACATACATGCATACATACATACATACATGCACATACACACATACTGTACATACATACATACATGCATACATACATACATACATACATACATACATACATACATACATACATACATACATACATACATACATACATACATACATACATACAGCTAAGGTCATCAGTCATGTTATCCACACCCCAGCAACACACAAACAGAGAGATTCGTGGAATGATAGATGTACTAGTGCATTATAATAACAACTGGTGCTCCTGTTTCTTGTGTCTGTGTACAAAATCATTTCCAATGCTTTTCAGGGTAGCATTGTAAATGCTTTTGTACATTAATTCAAATGATTCTAGCCTACTTTCTGCTGTTTCCTACACTAGCGATTGCTGTCATGTTGATATTGGTTTTCTGTTGAATAGTCTTACTCAATCACTGTCATCAAAATATCATCTATTTTATGTTACAAAATACTATACTTACAGTACTATGTAATGGCCTACTGACAACATGGTTAAGCATTTTGATCATTTTGTTTGTTCACAATCCGTCATTTTCGATGGCACTAACATGTTCATTGACATACATCTTTGAGAGATGAACGATGGATTTTGAGCAAGCTATGGGTTTTCTTGCAGTTAATCCATTTTACACTATGTTTGTTTGAATTGTTTTGCTACCGACAATTAATTAAATTCTGGTGGGTTTTCTTGTCCCATGCCTGTTTGTGGTTCGCAAGATTATAATCGCTGATGGTAGAGCAGCTGACCTCAATTATATTCTCTCTAAGGGCCAGGTCCATAGCTCAAGCTATATTCATTGTGCCCAGCCCTTGAGATAATGTTTCCACAACAATTTCACACAGTCACACATACAGATTCCTCGCCGTTTTGTGTAGATGATGGTGCATGTCTATATTTATTTATACCACAAAGCCCGTGCCAAATGTTATGTTAAAGTAATTATATGGCAGACTGCCTTAAACATGAACCAGAAGCTAAAAAGCAGCATTAGTGAGTTAATCACTTGTTTTGCTCTTCAGAACGACATCCAAGATATCCAAGTGTCTCCTCGCTCAGTTTAGAAAGTTCACTGTTTTACAAGGGGATTGTCCCTTTTTTTCCACAGAAATACTTACACCGATGAACAACTTATTGTATGTTGAGTGAAGCCTTCATGTCAGGATGTGTGCTTTGGGATGTTTTGTGAAGAAGACCGCAAGCCAGGAAGGGCGAGGGGGATTCCAGCCAGCCATCTCGCACCCTTAAGCCAAAACCCTCCAACCGATGTGACCACGAGGTTCAGAACACACGCAGGATGGGTTCTGTTGTACACACCATGTCTATTTTGGGGTTTTCCACATTTGCATAGATACAAGAGTTTTCCCATTTTGTGTGGATTCCTGTGGTACGACACCCATGGCCTTAACCCCTGTGTTCTCTTTAGGGCCAAAATGACCTGAAACTATGTTTAACGCACACACATACACACCCACAATGAGACATTTAGATTGTATGTGCTTGATTGAACTCAGACAAAACTAAATCAGCCATGCTGATTCACATGCAGCATGGCTGCACATTTCTGTGCCCAAAAGGATACAGGGTAAAAATGTAATTAACCTGCTTCATTTCAGGGTTGAAGTTGGGGCCTTTTTGACCCTTAGGACAGGGGTCGCAGAATGTGAAGAGAGCACAAGGGTTTCAGTGCCTCAGACTTCACACTGATTAAACCTTCCTTTTATTATGTTATACAAAACACAGTTCAACATATTTATTTGGTATCCCATACAGGCGTTGTGGCCATTGTATTATGAGTCTAGAAGTGAAGAGCTCTCATCTTGTTGTCCTTGTGAAACATAAGAAGTGGCTTTGTACCACTCGACACCTTCCTTCAGGCCTAATTACGGAGGAGGAATACGAAGACACAAAGAACGCCTGTGCATTCATGCCTCATGCTATTCCTTCCCAGAAACCCCATTGTGAATAAACTGTGTGCTCCAAGGGTGAAGGGCTCAGGAATCTGTGTGTGATTTCTGCTCTTGTCAGAGGCTATCTCAAGTTTGAAACGGAGCAGTGAGGTGTTTTGTCTGGTGCCTGCATACAGAACAGTCTTCTGTTTGCCGTCTCCTTCACATCCACTCGTACCAGAAGCCAAAAAAATACAGTCTGCGGTGAAGAACAGTTAGCCATTTGTGCAACCTTGTCCATCCAAGCAGTATCGGATACAGTAGACTAAATGATTCATCACATGTAGGATGAGCCATTTTCCAAACCTTGACACGCTTAGTTTTTTAGGTTGGTCACATAACACATTCACAGCAAACAACTCATAACTCACAATAGTATTCAGGGCCTTCGTGTGCTGTCATTTGTCCGAAATGCTTCTAGTCCATGTGATGTGATTAGCCGGTGTCTCCGCGTCAGTAAACAGCTCCCGGCTGTGCCTCCTCCAGCCTCTGACCTGACCGGCGGTGGACGATAATGTGAGGTGATGTATCGACGATGGAATATTGATCTAGTTCCAGAGAACAACCCTTTCAGCACCTCACGGCCCTTACACTGTCTGTCACCTGACGCCCCCCCCCTCCCCTGCACTCCCCTCCCCACACTCTGGTGAGAAAGTGTGCGAATGATCTGAGTGAAGGACATGGACGGGGTGTCCGCTCAACAAACAGGATTTCTGCTTGTTGAACAGTTGATGCGGGAGTGAAAGTGACAGTTTTGCCGCTGTCTTTGGGATCAATCCATCCCACTTATTAACCAGTGCTCATTTATACAATGTTGGAATGTGTTGATTCAATGAAAAGGGACTCTCATGTCTAGTCTAGAAGCAAAATTTCTAAGGAATAAACCACAGTATTGATTGAATTGAAGCTCACGATGGTGAGACAGAGACACAGAGATAGAGAGAAAGGATGGTAGAGAGGTAAACACAGAGAAGGACACACAAAATCCGATAAAATGAGAGGGAGAAGCTAAGGGAATAGAAGGGAAAAGAGAAAAACAGAAAAAACTATGATATACAGAGACAAGGCCAGAGAGGGAGAGAGGGAGAGAGAGAGAGAGAGAGAGAGACAGAGAGAGAGAGAGAGAGAGAGAGAGAGAGAGAGAGAGAAAGAGGGAGAGAAAGGCCGCGTTGAATAGATTGAAAGAGCCATATTGATCAAACTTCCTGTGAGGTAGGGATCTTCTTCATCCTCATTCCTGGCAACGCCTCCCACCAGGCATCCATCTTAATGTGATATGACAACCTCGGCGCTGCATCAAAACCAAAGCTGCGCATCGACTTCCACATTCAATTTCAGCCCTGAAAAACACCTTTCCGCTTTCATACACACAGCTGGGAGAAACTTTCCTGGTTAGGGGTGCTAGTCCTGCTGTGAAGCCCTGCAGGATGGCTGATAGCTGTCTGACATAGACAGCAACCTTCTTGGCAACAGTCTGACATTATGAAGTTTCCATGGGAACAAACCAGCAAAAATATGCACCAAGTTCATTGAAGTAATATTTCATAATTGGCTTATAGTGTCACAGAGTGGTAGCACGTTATTGACAAAATGAGTGTCAAAGTAACAGGCTTAATGAAGGACACTTTGAAGACAGGCCCTCATTTCCCTCTTATGTTTTCTCAATTCAGTTAATAAGGTGAAAGATTTCAGAACAGGTTACAGGAACTGACTTTCCACATTTCTACGCACGGCAATGCATACTTCCAAACGAGTGGTTTCCAGTTTATGGTGGAAGTATGTTTGGCACGTATTCAAGTGGGATTCTTCTGAAGAGAGATTATTACACTGGAGTGGTTCTTCCTAAGCAACAAGGCTCTTATTCTCACTCCAGTCATTAAGATGTCAGATGGGACACCTGGAAATGGCTCAAATGATCTCATACCGCTACCCAGGTTTCAAAATATTCACTAACAAGCCTTGCCCAGTTATCGTTGCTTAGCATCCTCGTATGAGAATTTTTGTGAGAAATCTCCACTGGCTTTGGCTGTCTGCACTGAGTCATTTTTTCCAATCCAAATGAAAACATTTCAACATATTTCTTGCCAGTGATCCTCCTGTGCATTAAATGTGATTGGAGTTTATTTAAAACAGAGCCCCTCAGAGTGAATGATGTCTCCTGTATAAAGCTGTTCTCTTCCACTCGCTCACACTTAACTTATCTGCAGGCTCCTTTAATCGTTAAGTGGGCTCATCCACCGATGAGATGTCCTTGTGATCGAGGTGGAGGGAAAGCGAGAACAGTGATGGGCCTGCAGTCTGGAGGAATGAGATTCACTTACTTACCCCACCCTTACCCCACCCTCACCCACCCACCCACACACACTCACACACACACACACACACACACACCCTCCACCATCAACCTATCCCACCCCCTGATCCTTGTCATTAATCGAATACAGCTCTGATTCAATAGATTTTTGCTTCCTGGTAACTACTGAAACGCCAATTCAATTACACAATCATCCAATCAGGCCCATTAGGCCAAAATGAATGCCATGAACTCTGGGTCTGTCCTGTCATCATCACACGCCCCCATCCGGCCAACACCACGAAGGCCATCGGTTGCTCCGGAGGTCTCTCTTTCCAGCGTTACTGAGGTAACCATTAAAAACAGGTTCAGTAACGTAAAAGTTAATGTGGAATCACTGCCCTCCATTCAGAAATCCTGGAGCTTCCTCCCTCCCCAACCTCCTCCTGCCCAACTCCTCCCTTCTCTGTCTCGTCAGGAGCTCAGCAGAGGAACGTTTCCTTCGCTACAATTACAGCAGACTTTAGAATTACAACTGTCAGAAGAGGCTTTCTGTTTGTGTGGAGAACTCCCTCACCTACAGTGTCAGTCCTGCTTCACCATCTGTCACTCAGAAGGAGACGAGCAGCTGTTGCTCTACATGAGGAGTCTGATGTGGTGTCCTCCCCCACTCCTCCCCCCGGCCTCCTCCAATAGTCTTGGGGAGGACAAGGTCCCTGCCCCACTGTCAGTCATGTCTGGAAGACAGACTTCCTCTCCCCTTTGTCAGACACAGCACCTCACTCTTACATCTCTGGCCCATCCAGAGTCCTCTCAGACTTGTCAACGGCAATATGTGTCAAACTTCTCAGTTTTCTTTCTTGTTTTCCTATAAACCAAAGGTCTTCAGGCTGGATTGGGGCAGGGAGAATATCGTTTGGGGGTTATGTAAATATCATTTTGGTATCGCGCTTCTTGCCACTTGAACACCTAGAAGCCGAATTCTCTCTCACATACAGCCCCCCTCCCTCTCTTGTTTTTATCTCAGTATCTGTCTCTGTCGCTGTACATCTCCTTCCCTCCCCCTCTTCCATGCTCTCCCTCCCCCAGTCTGAAAGAGTTCCTCAGTTATCACACCACATGAAAAGGAAAAGATGAGCCCAGTCATGTGATGGCTGTTTCTCCAAGTGAAATGACGCAGATGTGACGACATAGCAGGCTGAATGGAAGCCTTTCAAGCAGCTCACCAAGGACGGTTCAGACTCATAAATAAAATCAATAGTTTTTCAAGAGCGACAGACATAATCAGCCAATCTGCTCAATCTCCCTCCCCTGTCTCTCCCAGGGCACCTAGTGCCATTTTACGCACATGAAAAAAACGAAGAAATAAATACGGCTGCTCATTTCATTAAGTGGATGGATGAGATTTGAAATGGCAAAGATGCCATATCTTCTGCTTTTATGACTAATTTCCAGTCACAAGGTGTGTGCCATAAGTCCCGCTTGATGGCGTATATGGTGGATATTACTATGGGAACAGCGTGATCCCTGGAGAGACAACACGATTCATCCCCACTATGCAGACATCATTTGACAGGTCTCCTGTGGAACCTGACCACAGAGCTGTAGACGTCAGGTGTCATGGGAAATTCGGCAAAAACTGATTACTTAGGATTATTCTAATAGACGTTTCAAGGGAAAATATATTGTGGAGGTTTGAAACGCATCCATACCACCTTATGACTATCATCCTATAAGTCATATTAGCATGTTTTTTTATGGCTATGAGACAATAGAGAATTTAATTAGCCTCTCTTTGAAAATAAAATGGGTCTGTACACATGGCTGAGGCTATTGGTCAGTTTATGGTGACACCTCACTAGATAAAAGAAGAGGAAGAACAAAGAATGTCTTCTGACAGGACATTCCTGGCTCGATACAGACTCATAGCTCAACACCATAATAATAACAACACCAATGATTGCATGCACACATGCATCCAGTTAGAACTGGGAAGATTGCAAAAAAAAAGATCCCAGCTCCGGTCTCTGCTTCTCTGAGTTCTCGTAAGACCATTTCACCTACCTCAGCTGCAACTCAATCTTTCTACCTCTCATGCAGACAAACTGCTGTTCCTCTCAGGTAAATGCCAGGGTCAGGCAGAAGGGTGGGTGGATAATTATTAGGAGTAATCTGAGGAGACTTGACCTGTCCCGACTTCTGTTTGAAACATCGCTACCAGCCCACCGTGGGCTGTTTCAGAGATCATTATAAGGCCGTGTCTGTTTACCATCGGTTTATATCATCTCTGTGACGTGAAACAACATTAGGATGACCGTTTCAGTTGAAATCTAATCGGACTGCCTTTTTTTCCCCAACCAGGAAACTCTTCATGGGTCCAGAGATGAACTGTACGATTCTCTTTGGCATTCAGACTCTCTCCCTCTCCCACCAGGTTATCTGTCAAAGCAATGATCTACCCTTTATCAAGCTACAAGCATTTAAGACCACATCTCTGTGGAAGGGACGTCTCGGTCTTGTCTCATCTCTTGTCTCGTTGTGGGTTTTCTCATCATATAAGGTTATTCCTCTTCCTGGGTTGAGGGAGGACAGAACGGATTCCATGAAAACCTCAGAGAAATGTCAGTGGTACAGCTGAGCCCAGGAATAAGGTTACTGGAGATGATCTGTGTGCTTGAGGGTTCAGAGGGCAGAACGTATGACCGGGACCACAGGATGTGGCACACAAGGAAGCTTAGAGGGAACGCACAGATGATCTCTCTGCTCATGCAATAACAACCTCTCCCACAGGCTGTAAAACACCACCAAATATTCTGGTGTGTGTTTGCGGTTGTGTGTGCGGGGCGGGGGGTGGGTTGTTTCTGGTGAGGTTGTCTTTAAAATAACATACAGCCCGATTATCATCTGTTGATTCAATAGCTTTACTTACCACATGAAGGAAATTGAATTGTGTCTCGAGGGAATATCAGTGAATTATGTTTTTAAGGGGGTATTTAATATTTCTGGTTTTGAATTTTGAAAGGACGTCATGTGGAAGTGAAATGGACAGCTAAGCTGACTCAAGGCTGTGGCCTGTGTGAAAGGCACACAGGCACTTGAAACAAAATCCCATGAAAAGGAAAGTGTTTGTTGATTGCTTCAAACACGCAATATTTGTCCACACACAGTCTCTTTTGTGTGTAAATTGGGTAACAGAATTGAGTCAGTCAGGCTTCAGTAGCCTTCACAGGTGACCCATTGGACCTGGATGTCATGGTGCAGGTCCCAAATACAATATATATTTGGACTCATAATTGCTACAACAAACTGGAGATGTTTGGAGGACTGCGATTGTCAGGAAGATCTGCAGCTTTGGTAGCGAGGTGTCCACTGGTCCTGCAGGATGAGGGATTGGGACGATTTGTCTCCGTCTAGTGGATGATTCATATAGTGCGCACGCAGGCCTTCTGATCACACTGTAAAATGGGCTCGTGGAAGGAACAGGACTTGACCTCTCCAGCATAGTTGCTTAATTAAGTTCTCTGCATTCCTACTACTGACAGAAGTGTATTTGTAGCCTTCAACTTAGAACTCCAGATATCCCCTGGATGAATAAGTGTTTACATCTCTTTGTGTCAGGTCTCATTTTTTGTACCCTGGAAGAAAAGCCACACAGAAGACAGAAAGATGAAATGCACGCATCATATCTTTATTCAATATGAAAAAGCTAATTGGTAACACAATAGACTGTGTAATAGACCAATTCGTCTGAGAAAGCATTTTCAGGACAGTTCAGAACAGTTTGCAAGGCAACCCTTGAAAATGAATTCTAAATACTGGGATCATTATCAACTGAAGGGTAATAGTATCTTTTTGCATTCTGCTCTACTGAATGTATAACAAATGGACTCAGGCAGAAAATGGGATTAAGCAATGACAAAAAAAAAATCACCCCACTCATTTAACATTTGAATATGAATCTATTATTCTATGCCGTTGAAGAGGACTGCTTGGTGTGGTTAGGTCCACTGAGTCTGCTAGCTGGTAATGAGCCGAACCTGCTGCTGTCTAAGCAGCTGTTTAAACCTCATCTGCTGTATTTATCGAGGTGGACGATTGTTAAACGCCGTCTAGATGTTTGTTGTCTTATTTCTTTGACCTTTTCGAAAGGGCTATCTTGAATGTGGCGTTGTGAGCAGTGAGCTGCTCCAAACTCAGAGATCGTTCGGAAAGCCATCTTTATCACGAGCCAAGCAGCCCAGCATTAGCTATGAGGTAGACTTGGGGGGGAGGATGAGGAGGGAGGGAGAGAGGGAGCGAGAAACCCTCCCATTGGAGACAATGTAAACATGAATGTTTCACTTCCAGGTTTGCACAAAATCAGTTGCACAGTCAACAAAAAGGCTTATGCGATGCAATTACCAGCCACGCTCCCGTACAAGCCAACCCATGTCTTAGAAGTTCAAGGTAAAACTGTCATGAATCATTCATAAATGCACATCAGGAATCAACTGAAATGGTGAAAACATTCATTCTGGATATGCATCAGTTTAGAATAATCTACTGGTTTTAAATGAATTAGTATAGATGACAGATAGAATTGCCTAATAAAAATGACATGCCCAAGACAAGCAAATGATGGTCCATAATCATGACGTTTCAATACTCTCTGAGCTCACATACTCTCACATTCACACATGTCAACCAGGAAGTCAGCCCTCTGTACCATTTATTTCCACAAAGACAAATCTACATGTATGAAAGAATTGTAATCATGTAACATACAAAGTCATGGTTTATTGGTTAGCGTTCCTTAAATGTAACAGGTGATGCGTGTTGAACGACATCAGGATGAAGAGCATGGCTAAGAGACGACAGAAACTGGTCCTGTCCTGATCACAAATACATTCATGATATGCATGACACCCCTGTGCAGGAATGCCTACAAGGTCCTAGGGGAGGAGAGCCCATCAAGGGCTATCATGTAAGCAAGGCCAATATCACCAGCAAGGACACTAAGTATTCAGCAGACCACCCACAGCCCCCCACTCCTCAACACAAACAACGAGATCTATTTGGACGCTGCTACAACAGTATGGCATCCTAATCCTTCTGAATGAGCCATCTCCCTCTCACCTGCAGACGTACAGGATACAGTAAGTCTTGGCAGGAAGGGTTTCACATCAGCGGTGTCGTAACCCGTTTCGTGTTTTGTTACCATGGCTACGGTTTTGGTCTTTATCGTAATCGAGCGGGATGAAGGCCCCGCCGGGAACATATCCATGTCTGCTTTGTTTGACCGCAGCACAAGCTCAACACCTGGGCCCTGGACACACCCAGACTAGCAGTCTCTCCAAAGACAGACTGACATGGAGTCTGTGGTTTCATCTGGTGGTGTGGCTAAGTCTGGATCTCAACAAACAAATCCTAGTGAAGCGTGCGGTTCTCTGGGAGAGGAAGGCTTCAGTTAGATCAATAATATGAGCGCTGGGCACAGGCCTGTTAAACACAGCCTTCTGAGAGCTGTGGGAAACCTGGTGCATTAGCAAGCCTTGCACTAGGTCACAACCAGGCCTAACTCTAGTCCCAGTCCCTCCTGCAGTTAGTGGAGTGCAGGGACATGGCTGTCAGTGTGCACTAGGAAGTATGGCTCCCTGTCTACGTTCTAGCTCTGACCTGATCTGAGGAGAGCAATCAGGCTGGATGAGGACTCCTGTGTGAAGAGCTCAATCAGACTAGAGGAGTGCCAGGACCCGAGTGTGTGCGCATGTGTGGGATGTGTAAGTGTGTGTGTGTGTGTGTGTGTGTGTGTGTGGGAGGGAGAGAATGGGGGACGGGGGACGGGCAACACACATCTCTGCCCCCTCCCTGAACAGCTACACAAGGGCTGCAGAACATGAACAGCTAGGGGTCTAGTGGTCATCTATGGTTCTGGGTGAGGGGTCATCCATGCGGCAGCCTGGCTCTGCAGTGGTCCAGCCTGGCTCTGCAGTGGCCCAGCCTGCAGCAGCCCTCACTGGCCTGAGAGGTACACAGACATGGCCGGACTGGAGACGCTGCCCAGACAGGACATTTACACACGGAATACAAAGTGTAAACCTTGTACTGACAGAGTACAAACGAGTAGAAAGTACTACATGATACCTTGCTAGCTTTATGCATAGGAACTATTATCATAATATGGCATTATCTTTCTTTACGTGTTTACCATCACCATGTTAGATTAGTCTGGTTACTGGACTATATATAAATTATCTAGGTCAACATCAAAGCAGCATTCATATTATATTTGACATATCTTGCTATCATAAAGAGGCTAATCTACTTGTGTTATTAATTACAAAAAAATAAGAGCAGTTATCTAGGGGATACCTTTAGTAGAAAGGTTAGGTACAGACACAATAAGTAAAACACCAAGGCAAAAATAAAGTTAAAAAAGAGAGTAGATTTGGAATAACTGGTTTGTCCTCAAGCTTTCAAACGATGCTGGAGGACACTGGGCATCATGGATGCAGATATCTACCACTGGATCAGTAAGTCAAGTATTCAGGCCCCATGATCTGCCTTAGCCTGTGTTGTAGACATGTTCTACCAACGAACAGAGGTGGACCTCACCAACATGCTGCCCTGCCACAACCAGAACCTCAAACAGCAGAGAACACAGCTTATTGCTGCTGAGTCATGGTGGAACCAGCAGGAACCGAGCATGGAGAACAGAGTGGAACTGGAGACGTGGTCCTCCACATGTGTGCATGTGTGAGCATTATTCCACAAACCAGGTTCTGATGTGGTGGAGAGATCTTGGGATAGACATGAAGGTGACTGCATGACCTTCTCAGGCCAGGAGAGGACACAGACTGGACCCTCCCCCACCCCTCCCCCACCCCGTCTCTCCAGCCCAGGTGATATGATGTCATCATAGTGCGACAGCTCACCGGAGCGTGACAACTGCGGAGCCCTCGGGCAAAAAACACTTCCAAGGGCAGGAAAAATCATAAAAATTGTAAATCAACACACATCTAAAATTCTTAAATAGGAATGTTCCCTCCTGGCCTAGTAAAAGAGAAGTGCAATGGTTGGATGCTGTTCTCTGGCAAGAAGGTTAGCAAAGTGGCTTCATGTCTACCAGATAGTTTCTTAGTGGTATATACATCATACAAGGTCAATATGATATCAAACGACTCAGTGAGCAAGCTGGCTAGCCGAAATCCATCTGTCCACATCCTCGAGGGAGAGTCTTGGTGCGGTGGTCCTTAAGAACCAGACCTTGAAGGCATTTCAGAGCGGCTTGTTGAATACCTTAGAGAGGAATGAAGCTGCTATGCTACTTCTGAACTCAGATGAGAGGCCTGCTCCGTGTTCTTCTGGGCTTCTAGCGGTAAGCCGTCCAACCACACGCCTCACTGAAGACAGGACTCAAGGAAGGATCTAGAAAAGGAGTCCGATTCTCTCGTTGGCTATTGTGTAAACCCTTTGCCGAGCAAGACCATAAACAGTGCTCTGAGGAGTCTCTGGACAATTCGAGGGATGGAGGATGGGGGGGTGGGGGGACGGGGGGACGGAGATGAGGTGTGTGCTTGGCAGCATGGAGTTACATCTCCTCAGCGTCACCAGTTGGCCTTGACAGCTTTGACGTCGCTCACCAGGTTCTGGGCCAGGCAGATCCCGAAGATCTGCACGCAGGGAGACAGGAAGTGATGTTAATCACACCTCACTGTGAACCTCTACAGGAAGCGTACCAGTGACAAAGTGTGAACGTGAGGAGCTTTTCCACCAGCAGGTGGCAGCGAGAGAACATAACCCCCATCCTTCCATTATCACAGACCCGGAGGAGGATGAAACAGTATTTACCTGTAAAAGTGCAATGCCCACAAAGATTCCAGCAACAACAATGAGGTTATCCTGAAGCCACTTCTCAAACTGACCCACGCAGCCCTTAGTGTGGATATACTTCTGCTGGTCCAGCTCCTGTTCAGGACATTAAGAACAAATACAAAAAGCATGAGCAAGAGATTTGAAAGCAACAGGGAAGAAAAGCAACACAGTTGAGAGTGCCCTTTGGACTCCAGTTGAGTCAAAGCAAACACCTTCCCTAAGACTGTGACTGTGTGCTCACTGCGACAGGAAGCCCACAGCACCTCTGTCATGGTGTACACCGATGGTGTCCAATCCTGGTCCTCGAGGGCGAGTGTCCTGAAGGATTTAGATGTTTCCCTGCTCCAACACGCCTGATTCTTATGAATTTAGTTGTTATAAAGCCCTGTGGAAGCCTCATAATGACCCCTTCATTAGAATCAGGTGTGCTGGAGCAGGGAAACATCTAAATCTAAAACTTTCAGGCCAGTGGTCTCCAAGGACCAGGATTGGACACCATTGGTGAACACACACTGCTGCTGGCTAGTGAGGACAGCATCATATCAGAGAAACAGTCAGACTGCTCATCAAAGTGTTGTAGTGTAGCTGGGGGCGTTGACTTGAGGAGGGAAGGCTCTCTCTCTCTCTCTCCATCCTGGAAGCTCCCTGAGAGCGCCATGGCAGAACACGCCCCGCGCTAAGGTGACAAGGTGGCCTTCTTTAAAAGAGCCGGTGTCACTGACACTAAGATCGTTGGATGAGAAAGAGACCTTATAACAATGCTGTCTTTGTTTGCCTCCAGGACACTCCACCAAGGAAGCCTTTGTTCCCAGGCAAAAAAAAAGAATAATGAGAATCTTGCTCTCCGCCAATCAAAGGGCAGCCGAGTTTCCTGGGCAGCCAATCGAAAGGCTAGGAAGTCTGCATGTTGTTACGACTTCCCCTAGAGCTGTTTTAACCTTCTGTTTGTGTTGCCGTGCTATTCTCTGCCTCTGTTTGTCTCCCTTCCTGCCCCCTACCCCCACCAGTCCCAGCCCTCCACAAACACATCTGCCACAGGAACTCACTGCTGCTCCCAGATAGAGTTCCCATGGAGGCTGTGGAGACTGATTCTATGACAGAAGGGAGTGTTTACAATGGCGTCCTACTGGCTGAATGGAGACTGACTGCAGGGCTGGGAGCTGTCAGCACCACACCCATATACACAGAACACAGAGAGAGAGAGAGGGTAGCGAGCGAGAGAGAGAGAGAGAGACAGACAGAGAGAGAGATAGGGGGAGAGAGGGGGAGGGAGAAGGAGAAAGGAAAATAGACAGAAAGGAGGAAGAAAAGCAAGAACCAGAGAGATAGGAACAGAGAAAAAGAGAACGAGAAGAGGAAGGGAGAGGGAAAGAGAAAGAGAGAGAGAGAGAGAGAGAGAGAGAGAGAGAGAGAAGGCGGTGAACTGGAATAACCAACTGGAGTCCCCAATTAAAGAGAGTAGTAAGGCTGTTCTCAGGGCTATAACAGGAGACCAATTATCCCTGCCAGAGAAACAAACTGTTATTGAGGCATGGAGCTGAGGAGCAGGGTTAAGGAGTAGGAGGAAAGCTATTTAACTCTTTGCCTTCTCCTCCTCCCTGAGCCATGTGGAAGAAGACAGGGACAGAGAGAGAGGAAGTGGACAGGTAACAGGGAGGAAGTGGTCAAGTAACAGAGAAGAAGTGGTCAGGGTCACAGAGAAGACGTGGTCAGGTAACACAGAGAAAGTGGTCAGATAGCAGACAGGAAGAGGTCAGGCAACAGAGAACGTGGTCAGGTAGCAGAAAGGAAGTGGTCCAGTAGCAGACAGGAAGTGGTCAGATAACAGAGAGGAAGTGGTCAGGTAGCAGAGGGGAAGTATACAGGTAGCAGAAAGGAAGTGGTCAGGTAGCAGAGAGGAAGTGGTCAGGTAGCAGAAAGGAAGTGGTCAGGTAGCAGAGAGGAAGTGGTCAGGTAGCAGAGAGGAAGTGGTCAGGTAACACAGAGAAAGTGGTCAGGTAGCAGAGAGGAAGTGGTCAGGTAGCAGAAAGGAAGTGGTCAGGTAGCAGAGAGAAAGTGGTCAGGTAGCAGAGAGGAAGTGGTCAGGCAACACAGAGAAAGTGGTCAGGTAGCAGAGAGGAGGAAGTGGTCAGGCACAAAGTGGCATGGCGGGTTAAATACCCACCCCTTGAAGCCTGACGTCATAGCCACACTGTGTGTTCAGGACGTCCTCCTGGAACAGATCAGAGAGTAGAGAGCGATCACAACCAGGCATCCGCAGTTAATGTGGATGTACACTACCAGTCCATTTTAATGTAAGGGTGTGTCCAAACTTTAGACTGGTAGTGTATGTCTGTCTGGCAGGTGATGACGGAAGGTGTGTGTGTGTGTCTCACTCACAGCTGGATCCTTCACGCAGCAGGAGAAGGGAACTCCACAGCGTTCCCTGCTAGGGTTGAGCTCAGTACAGTTGAAGTAGATGTTAAGGTTCCAGTCGTTGGGCCCATGAGCACCACAGCAGGACCACTGCACACACAGGAGACACAGGTGAGAGATCAAGGGAGTACAGCTCCAGAAATGGAGCCAGATCGTACTCCAAGATAAGAGAGGGTTTATAGCAGTGCTGGATGTGGAGATGTGTAGAGGGCCCATACGTATTCCTGGGCGAAGTCGATGAGGTTCTGCAGGTCGATGTCGTCACGGTAGGCCTTGACGTTGTTGTTAATGAAGAAGTTGAGCTGGTCCTTGATCCAGTCCTTGAAGACGAAGGCCAGGATGCCGGCCGTCAGCTCCAGGAAGAAGATCAAGCCCAGGAACACAGAGAACTGGAAGATGGAGTAACGCACGGAGGATGAGCGCACGCACACATGCACTCTCTCCCAGATAAGACAGCAACCTGAATCCTCAAACCCATCCTCCACCTCCACCTGACTCTAATAGTCCTGCTGCGGTCTCTGAGAGGAGAGAAGCCGGCAGCGTGCTCCATCTCTCTGATACATGGGGGTGCTGGCTTGAGAAGTCCATCTAAGGAGTATTCCTGTGTGACTGTATGAGAACAAGGTTGCAGGCCCTCAGGCCCCACATGCAACATTATGTCATCGCTCACTGTAAACGCTGGAGGAGACAAATGCACTGCTGTAACAGTGTGGATGGGGAGGGGGTGGGGGTTATAACAACATCCCCAAGCCAACACCATCAGCTCCCTGTATTCCCCCCGCCACCCCCTCCTAACAGCTGGGCTACAGGGATACTAATAGGCTTGGGAAGGAGGGGGGGGTAATGGCCAAGGAGAGACAGGCCTGCCAGAAGCTATTAAACCCCTCTTTAAAAGAGTCTCCCTCACACTGTTATCAATACAGCTACGAAGACCCGCCACATGCTGTCATCCAATCGAGTCGAGGCTCTAACCTACGGCCTGCCGGATATGGCGCCGGTGGTAACAGCTGCGGAGCCAAGGTGGGAACGACAGAAGGTGTGGGGGGAGGGGGGGGGACAGTCGAGGTCAGGTGGAATAGGTGTGGTGTGGCAGGGGAGCGAGGTGGAGCGATGACTCACAAACTTGAGCAGGAAGGTGTTCTCCCGCAGCGCTCCAATACAGCCAGCGAAGCCCAGGATGAACATGACCGCGCCCACCACCATGAAGAGCCACACGGGGTCGAAACCCCCCAGGTCTGTGATGGACGACAGGTTTGACAGCACGCCCTAGAGGATGGGAGAGAGAGGAACATGAAAGAGTTAGAGAGAGAGATAGCGAGGGAGAGAGAGATAGCGAGAGAGAGAGAGAGGAGAAGAGAGAGAGAGAGAAGAGAGAGAGAGAGAAGAGAGGAGAGAAGGAGAGAGAGAGAGAGGAGAGAGAAAGCTTTAGTTGTTACGATAGCGGCCTGTAATGGGCCTGGATCCAACATAAACAACCCATCCTTCCTTTAGCACTTCCTCTAAATAGCCGGTGTTTCTCGCTTACGTGTGCAGATGTTGGCCTTGTTCCCAACACGTCCACCACCCATCCTTTACACCCCCTTCTTAGAAGTGATCTTGCCACAGTGGCTGGCACTCTCCCTAGGCTTGGGCCACGTTCCAACACTTCTTAAAGACAACCTTCCTTTGACATTTCCTTGAAACAATCGGAGAGCCTAGCACAGCCGGCCCTGCCAGTCAAGGTCCCCATGCCAGGCTGGACTGGGCTGTCTGGCCACAGGCTTCACCTTGGACACCCTCGTCCCCAGGTGGACCAGAGCACTGCTGCTGTCCACAACACTGGCTGTGTTGTGACGCAGCCTAGTCCTGCTGATTCCTCCCAAATAAAGCTTCTCTTCTAACAGTTTTTTTTTTTCAATCTTGAAATGGCCATATTTATTTCTAAACTGTAAGTATTTTTGCTATAAAGGTCTGTAGCAGCCTGATGTTGGATGGTCTGGGCTGATTGAAATAAATACTGCAACTAATTATCTCCCAATAATTCTAGTTTCAACAAGAGTGGGTTCCACTAATTTAATCACGAGAATCCAAGAAAAATTAATGAATCAGGATTGATCGTTAAAACCCTCCACGTCGCTTCCATAGTCATACACAGATGGACTCTGTACCGGACCGGTAATCACCTTCGATTACAGGACGGCAACACTATTTCTGCAATTACGCTCTGACTTGGTCAAATTTCCAGCTAATTAATTAACTGATTGACCATTCAGGAATAATTGAATCAGTTGGACTGAGGCCTTAAAGGGCTCATCTTTCATATAAGGCTGGAGAGAAGCTCACTGCGACCTTCTGGTTTCTAGTGAGATCAAGAGATAAGGTGGGCTGACCCGCTACTATGACTTCTAGACAAATATATAACTACAATATAATCTTTGTTTCCAGACTGACAGTCTCAGATACGCAGACATTAATGACTATGTCTGCCAGCATGAAAATGATGATGTATAATGACAAGCATGTGTTTCCTTATTAAGGCTGCTTATTTGCTGCCGTACTGTAAACAGGGCCTTGGGTACGCGGGGAGGCAGCGGGCCACACAAGCCAAATGAGTGTGTTCCCAAGTCAGGCTTCACGACGTACTGAGAGCTATCCCACTCTCAGAGGGGTTAGAGTCCATGCTAGCTACCTACCCTAACAGAGCTGTTTACAGCCTCTGAAAGAAATACCCTTTTGTCATAAAGTATACGTTTACCTCAAAGCATGCCTGGACACATCCTGCCGGTAGCCGTGGCCTACACTTCTGCATGCTACTTCTGCTGTCACAATGCACCTGAGGTCTCTACCTATCTGACTGGCGTTCACAGCAGCCTGTCTCTGGAGCCTTCCTGACCTTCCCTGGCTGCTGTAACAGCTCCAGAGTCACACGGGTGTTCAGGCTGGCCTCTGGTGTTTGGAACTGCTAGCTTCCCTCGGCGCTAGCACAAGTCACTGTGCAAAGCCGTTTGGTTTGTTACTTAGGTAACAGGCAGAATAATAAGAAATGGAATGCGAAGTATTCTACAGTAGGAACTCCCATCTCATTCTGGGTTTCTGTGTGTGTGTATGCGTGTGTGTGTGTGCATGTGTGTATGTGTGCATGTGTGTGCATGTGTGCACATGTTTACCTTTTCCGCCCATGCCCATAGTCCTATTCCAAGGAACGAAGCTCCAAGCAACTGAAAAACAATCACATCATATTGAAAAGACTCTGGTTAGATGTCAGACGGTACATCGCCAACATTACTCATTTTATAAGTGATGCACCCACACAGCTCTACGCAGACCCCCGAAATAGACTAATGATGGCCTTGTGGTTCCAGTCAGAACTTAGAACAGATTCCTTGGCCTAATTCTAAAGTTCCCGTCCTGAAGACTGGTGATTTCCGGAGTTCCTGTCGGCTAGGCCTGTCTTAGCCAGGGCCATATGTCTCTGGGTGGAGAGACTGGCAGCTCTCTGGGTAGAGAGGCTTCAGGGCCTGGCACAGCCAGCCACCAGCACCGCCACCGCACATGCCTGAGACTCAAGCTGTTGCATCATCAGTAACCTCTGTGGAAATCAGGCACTTCCAAGAGGTACGAAATCCATGTCTCAACACACGCGAGCACACCTGGGGGAAACATGTAGACACACGTCCAGCCCTCCTGGCGTGGTCTCCATGATGACACAGTGCATTATGAAGATAATCTAATGGTCCACTTCTCTGATTCACATGGATGGATCTTAACTAATTGTTTCAATTCAACAAGCCTAATTTAATAGCCAAAGCAGACTTCTTTGTTTCTTATTGTGATTCATAGCAGGTGACTGTAGGAATTAAATAACTGTGTTACAATAGCCTGATATAACCTAACACAAAGACCGATCTTTAAATGAAGATGCATTAGGCCTTCATTGTTATAGCTAAATTAAATCAAGTCACAGACTAAGAAATTCAATTTGCACTGCCCCATACAGCCCAACAGAATGATACAACCACCCCAGGGGACTACAATAAACACCTTTAAACTTCCTAACAACAATGCACCAGAGCAGATCCTGTGCTAGGACTGGTATACTGCAGGGAGTCTATGCTAGGACTGGTACACTGCAGGGGGTCTGTGCTAGGACTGGTACACTGCAGGGGGTCTGTGCTAGGACTGGTACACTGCAGTGAGTCTGCTAGGACTGGTATACTGCAGGGAGTCTATGCTAGGACTGGTACACTGCAGGGGGTCTGTGCTAGGACTGGTACACTGCAGTGAGTCTGCTAGGACTGGTAGACTGCAGGGAGTCTGTGCTAGGACTGGCACACTGCAGGGAGTCTGTGATAGGACTAGTAGACTGCAGGGAGTCTGTGATATGACTAGTAGACTGCAGGGAGTCTGCTAGGACTGGTAGACTGCAGGGAGTCTGTGTTACAACTAAGGGGGTCCAGAGAGAGCCAGGGTAAATCAGGCAATCAGAGATCAGATAGGGCAGGTCACTGTGGCTTAATCCCATTTTCCACGAACTCAAAGTAATCCACGCAGATTAGGGAGCCTAGCAAGAGCACTGGGAGAGGCAGAGAGTATAGAGGTCGCCAGCTACTACAGACTGTGCTCTGTCCCTCATTAGGATACTATGCATGAGTGTGGGTGTGTTTGTGTATGAGACAGAGGATGTGTGTGTGTTGCAGTATGCAGTCGGGGGTTTATGGATTCCATCTTTAAATTCTTTGCATGACGGTGTGTGCTTGTGTGTATGTCTGTGTGCGTCTGCTTGTGTGCATGTAGGTAGAGGCTGAAGGATCCCAGTGAGAGTGTGCAGGTGAGCGGACAGCAATGGCTGCTGGGCAGAGGGGCCGCTGGGGGATGTCCTTCTGACACAGACGATCTTATTAACCTTGACTGAACTGTGGACAATCCCTGCCCAAGGATGAGTGATGCAACGCACACACGCACACACACACACACACACACACAAACACACACACGATCATGAACAACAGCCCTATCCAAGCCCCTATCTCACAGAGCTAACACTGCTCCATTAACATGTCCACACTGGTGTGTCTGTGACAGACCACCTCCCTGGCACTGAGACAATCAATATTCAACACTAGCAAAATTGAGTATTTCCAGACATTCCGCACACCGTGACAGTGTCGGCTGATGCATTCACCAGGGCTACCAAGCTGCTTACATAACTCTGCTACCTTCACAATACTTGCCTATCCATTCATGGAGGTCTAGGTCTAAAGTGTACGCCTAGTAGTAACACTCCAGACAGTCAGTACTAGCCAAGCCAGGAAAGAACCTCCTAGCTGATGAGACAGTGCCAATCTAGTTAGCTGGGCCACTTGGTTTGAGCTTAACAAGCTCTTAATTACAGTGTGCTGAGCCCCTCACCAACCCGGGAGGAGAACACGCTTGATTACGTGTTGGAGGAGCCCTGGACACAGGGCTCGGTGTGATTACACGAGAGCAAGAGCGTGTGTGTTAGTGACACACTCTAACACGAGGAGCGGTCGTAGACCCCCCGCAGCTCTCGTGTGTCTGCCGCTAATGCAGTTACTGCACAATCAGTCTGTTCTCGGGTTGTGTTTTAGTCACGCCAACGCCGTTTTAGACCTATTCCAATCCCCCGTTGTAGTCTCTAGTCTCTGAGATACAGACCAGCCTACGCTGTACAAGCTCTTCCCAAACTGCTGTGTGAGGTTCACCAGTATTGTTTGCAAGTAAAATAGAAGATGTGCTGTCGGCATAAAGGCTTCACCTATGGCCTGCGGTTTGCCATTCTGCCTCTGGTTTCCCTAGCTGATCTAGTGTTTTTAACCCTCACCACACACACACACACACACACACACACACACACACACACACAAGGAGCAGCTCGTTGACAGTAAACGGAAACGCAGAACGTGCCGGGACACGCTGCTGCTCTGTCTCTAAGCTGCCAGAGAACTGGAGGGCTGAGATGAGTCAGACATGTGATGCAGTCATTCCAGGACAACGAGCGCCAAATTACACCACAGTGAACATCCCATCAGGGGCGTCCCAGGCCTCCAGGAAGAGGCCGGGGTTTGCTACGATGCATGGTAAAGCTCTGGGATGCTGATCATTATGTGTCAGATTCCCGCTACCTCAAATCAGTGACAAACTCATGCGGCAGAATGATGATGTTCTGCCAAGCAACGAGGAGGAGGAGGTGTGGTGGAGATGGAGGAGGTGGTGGAGATGGAGGAGGTGGTGGAGATGGAGGAGGTGGTGGAGATGGAGGAGGTGGTGGAGATGAAGGAGATGGTGGAGTTGAAGGAGATGGAGGTAGTTGTCCAGGAAGAAAAGTAGAAGGCGTAAGTGATGAAATGAGGAAAAGTAGGGGGAGGAAAATGAGGTGGTCATTAAGGTGGAGGAGGTGGAAGAAGAGGAGGAGGAGGAGGAGGAGGGGTGCATGTGGCTCCCAGCTGCTTTATCAGCTAGATGGGATCCAATGTGTTGGAGGAAAACACATACCCAGAGCTCCCACTCCCCCCCGCCCTCCCCACACACACACAGCCTTTGTTTCGCGCACATTCAGTGTGTTTGTGAATGGGAAACAATACCGTCATGCTGCGTCTGAGAACAATAGCAGCTTGGTCACTGAAAGGACTGTTTGAGGAGAGGAGAGCCTGGTGACGCTGGAGTCTGTGTGGCTGCCCCCCCCCCCCCCCCCCCCCCCCNCTAGCTGGAGACTGGAGGGTACAAGATACAGACTGTGAACAATGTGCGAACACAAACCAGTTCTTTGGAAGACACCTGTGGGTACGAGGTAGCGTGCAACGCCTTCCCCTTGTATAACGAAGAAAGGTTGCGAGGCACTGGAGGAATGCGGGTGTGTTCCCCACAATCGAACATCTCGCTTTGAGATCTGCAACTTGTCTGCAGAGAGTTCTATAGGCTTACAGTGAAGGAGAATGATGAGTAGGAGGTGGATAAGGAGGAACAGGGGGGCAGGGGCCTCTAAGGAACACAGTAGATGATTAGTCAGGCCTGCAGTGAGCCTCCATAACATGGCTTGTGTTGATGCCAATGTTCCAGGTGCTCCAGTGGCCCATAGCTCACTGTCATTAGGGTGGCTGTTGGAGGCTGAACTACGAGAAGATAAGCCCTAAGGAGCCATTACAGCAGGTTAATAGTCAAGACTGAGACTACAAGGATGTGTAGGGGCGGTTGGCTACCGACAACAACACACATAGGCTCCCCTGGTTTCAAAAGATTTACAAGGACTATTATTTACAAGGACTGAGAGGGAACACAACTATCTCTGCCTTTCTCTCTGCCTCTCTCTCTGCCTCTCTCTCTCTGCCTCTCTCTCTCTCTCTCTCTCTTTCTCTCTCTCAAACTTCTCCAACAAACACACACAGACACACACACACTGACACACGAAGGATGTATTGCCACTTGACCTTCCAGAGCCCAACATTAATATCACGTTAGAATGGGGATATATGTCTCGGCATATTGCAGTATGCAAATGTTCAGCACAAATCCATATATTTCGTGATAAATAATTGAACCGGGATTTATTCCTGTTTCATCATCTCACTGCGGCATACTAGGTGTCACTGACGGAACCCTCTTGGTACCATGGTCACTGACTTGGTCAACCGACCACAATGTCATTCATCCCTGTCACATTGAACCAACAGTGTTATAAAACGCCAAACTACAGCTCCATCGTTATTAGATCACTTATCAAAGAGATGTCAACTTACCCAAAATATGATGTTAAATCCAAACAAAAAGTATTTCACGCAGCAGCTTACTTCTGCTCCTTTGAAATGATGGTGTTTTCTACTCATTCTTCCAAGCGTCGAGGCTAGCAAACTAGCTAGGCTAATTAATACACTTTAATAACTTACTTTGATGCACTTTTGTAGCATTTAAGCTAAATAACTAACGTTGTTACCGGTTTCCATCACACTCAGTCTGATACATCAGCTAGCCAGCTAGCCAGCTAACTTACAAGCTAGCCAGCCAGCCAGCTTGTTAAAATCAGAGACACTTGGCCATTGAGGTACCCTACCAGCTAGCTAGTTAGCTAGACAGCTTGCTGTAGGTATTGCTGGCTGACAACAAATCCTCGGGCGCTTTAAAGGTAGCGACAAAAACATGCATTCGGCGTTTAACCAATACTCTTTCGGTTAAAAAAAAATATGAACGCTAAGTTAGATCAAAACACTTTTTCTTTTGAAGAGTTGCCGTAAATTCCTTTCGGTTGCTGCATTTATTCTTTCAGCATCTACCTTGTGAATGGTCTGTCAACAACCCTCGCTGTCAAATAAGGGAACGCATCCCCAGTCATTGTGTGGTGGAAGATTGGAACAGCGACCTCTGGTGGCCACTTTGAAGCAGTGACGATGTTACTGTCTTGACCAAATGGTCCATTCAATATATTCGTGAAGACAAATTGCGCTTAATCGAGAGGTGCAGGGGTTAAAAACCACCAATGAAATGTTGAAATATACAGCTAAGATTAAACACGGACATGGTTTAATCTCTCGTCCCGCCCGTTGAAAAGTCCCCATGGTGAGAGAGGACAGGTAAATGCAGCATGCACGAGGTTTAAGTAATCTGGTAACGCCTTGTTCGGGAAGGGATGAGATTATTATATAAATTCAGTTCAGCAATATGTACAGGTACTGTATATTCATATTCACTCGGCTGATATAAGGTAGTGCGCGTGGTATATAGCATGTCAAACAATGCAATAGCAATGTATTTAATTGTATGTATCTAATATGTAATCGTTATTATGCATGATAATGCGACGCAATTACACTTTAATACTTGTGAAGTAAATTATGAGTTTACTGGACAATCAAACGTTCACGATAAAGGCTCATGAAATCATATAAAATTGGATCCGATCCATAGACCTACAGGTGGCAGTCAATACCCGTGTAATAGTGCAATAGTGCAGGACTCGACAGCAGAGGAGGGCCGACACGTTTTCACGACGCATTTTGTAGTTACATTAGCTTAGACCACAGTTTCAGCCTTAAAAACCTTTCTGAAATGGTCCCCTCTTATCACAACTGGTCTAAGGGCTCGTCCCTTACTCCCAGACACAGCATGCTTTAACGTTGTTTAATGTTTATTCGGTTCTGATCATTAAAACTGCATTGGCACTGAAACCTTTGCCACCATATCTTCAACATTATAAGATACCAAGAATAACACACCACAGACACAAAATAATTGTAATTAGAGTGTCATCACTTTTATTTTGTTTGTGTTCATTAATTTAAACAACACAGGGTCAAGGATGGGAAGACATATTTACAGTTAGGAGATATTAAGGGTTGACAACCCATTTTAAGGTGCCCCCTGTAAAAAAAAACAACTAAGATATGAACAAAATCTAAGAACCCTGATGATCATTTTTCCGTAGATTTGGCTATCCTGTGGGAGATGGAAGCGTAGGAGTCAGAGTTCGTTGGAAGCCCTCCGTGATGGAAGCCACAGAGCACCTCTGCTAAAGTGCCAAGTCACCATGCAACAGGTGGCCCTGTCACTCCAAACACGCATACGTTTAAACACTCAGAAATGTGCTGATGCGCCCGTGTACGTGTCGGAGGAGCTTGACAGCGATCACTCCCGTGTGTGAACTGGTACCCCTGTCAGGGAGTGAGGGGGGGGGGGGGGGGGGGTGAGGGCAGAGAAAAGTATGTGACCCCCTTGGCCTGCTGGAAGTCGAAGAACTTCGCTCACATTTCCTGCTATAATTGCTTTGAAAACATTGATAGGCCATTATGCGACAATGTGTTCAGTGTGTGGTCGGTCTCACCCTTTACAAAGGACGTGAGGCGGGCAGAATGACCTTTGGTGTGAACGCCACCTGTTTGACACATTGGAAATCAGACCCAACTGTGTCACAAGAGCTGAATGAGCAGAAGTGCAAAATCAAGTGAAAATGGTTTTAAAAAAAACATCTAGAGAGACTAGATGAGTGTGTGTGCATTACAAATACTGTAAGTGAAAGACCACGCTGTCCTCACTCACTGGATCCATTCATTTAAACTCAATTCAGTCTGTTACTGTACAGCCACAACATCTCATCCGCCACCATTTGTCAAACGCTTTCAAAGGAGTCACCCTCAGGTATCGAACAGTCACAATTGCATCTAAAACTGGTAACAATAGATGTCTTTGTTGTCCGCAAATGAGTTTGTTTCCTTTTGGTGCGCGACAGCTACAGTACAAGTACGGTTTCCTTGTCCAGGCTCTAATCAGTCAAACACTGCTGACAGCACAAGCACAAAGGATAACACACCATAATCCCATGAGAAGATCTCATATCAGTTGGTTTCCGTGTATCTCTTTGTAAAACAAAACATGGGTTTCATCAGGTGTTTTGGTGCCCATCTCAAATACCTACGTACGTCTTATCTTTCAACACTTCTCTCTGCCAGTCTATCTGCTGAACTATACATTCATTTGAAAATATGTAGTACATAAAGCAACAATCATGCTGTACACAGACGTGATAAATGAATTATTGCACTGTGCTGATTATGCATGTGAAGCCTTTCTCTCCTACTCAGTAAAAGGATATACAGCAATGTATGTCTTGGCCTTCTAATACTGTTCTAATGATATACTATTATGAAAGTACCCATGCTTTTGCATGAGACAAGTTATGGAATGTTAGAAGGAAATGAATCTCATCGAGTCTGTCTCTTGTCGTTATGTGCTTAGTAGAGTCTTCTCTAAGAATGTACTATTGCATCAACTTTCAAATGGTTGTTTCATGAAAGCATTGTCAATATGTGTTATATTTACACATTCTTGACTCCCTGCAGTCTCCACTCTGTGTTTTCGTGTGAAACTCCCCTCAAGTTTGACTTGTCTCTACAAATTACAAATACAAACTACAAATAAAAATGTCAGTTCAAGGCAGCAGTACATGCCCTCCAACTGAATGTGTCTGCTGAGCTTTATCTACAAAGCCAAATTCTCTTTTACTTTTGAGCATTACAATCTAATTGTGATGAGAGGATATTATGCAACACTGCTTCAAATGTTCAGAACCCAGATCATAGTCTTTGGTATACTTCAGCTATTACATTTTGGTTAAAGTATATATTTTTTGTCCAAAGTAAGCTACAGTAATTCCATTACAATTTAATGCTTTTCCTAGTCAAATTCATGCTGGTTTTACATTTAATTACAGTCTGTACGCATATTAATTTATTGTATTTACATGGTCCATATTCAAACCTACAGATGATGAGCGACTTTGGGTTTATAAAGATCCCTTAATTTTCCTTAGTGTAAAAGATGTCTCTCTTTCACTTTATTAAACTAGGGGTCAAAGTTGACAAAATATAAGGAAAGTGTCCCTTTAAAGTCCTCATTGTCGATGCCTCTGCTGGTCCTGTAAATGGAGACCTGAACATTCCACATTCCTGAACAAGTCCACATTTGGTAAAACCACCACCAAACAGAAGTCCCTTCAAGTTCCTGTCAGTTCCTATTCCTAAGAATTGAACCCTGAACGATTTGGCCCAAGAAGTTTTTTTAAGTCAAGCAAAAAATTTCCTCATCGTGTAGACTTCCCACTCGCTCTCCCAGCCTGCAAATTTCCTCAGAAAGGTGAAGCTCACTGAGAGAGGCTCCCCCTACAGGTCAGTAGAGACACTGCTCCTCTTTACCCTCAGGCTGCCTCCCCAGCCGCGAGGGCAGGTGTTGTAGCTGCGGAGGCCAGGCGACCTCAGTCCAGAGTCCTCCGACTCCACAGAGGCGTCCGAGTCGGTCAGCGAGCGGGTGTTGTAGAGCCTGACTGGGGAGCGTATCAGCTGGGTGGGAGTGGGAGGGGGGCTGGTGAAGGGGGGCGACTGGGCCCCGAGTGCCCGGGACTGGAAGGGGCTGAAGGGAGGCTTACTGTGTTCGTAGGCCTGATGGTGGGAGCCCCCTAGTGGCGAGATGGGGAGATTGTGACTACTAAGCGCGCCAGGCGATGGGCTGTTCTTGCGTTTGGCTGCATTGATGATGTTCTTGGCCAGGATGCGATGGTTGGCCTTGGAGTCGAGGCTGCTGACATTGGGAGAGAGGCAGCGGTTCTCCCTGACCAAGGAGACAGGGGAGGTGGCCGTTGATGGATGCTGGGGTCTGGAGATAGGGATGGAGGAGGGCTGGCTGGTCTGGTACACCATGGGGGATTGACAGCGTGTTTCCCAGGGTGGGCAGACAGGGGAGCTGGATGTAGGTGTGTGGGGGGCTCTGGAGGGAGTGGAGGAGGGGAGCTGGCTGGTCTGGAGGCTGGGGGACCAGGTCCCACTCCTGGGTCCCTCTGGGCTGCTGAAACGTCTGGTGAACTGGGGAGTTCTGGTGGGAGTGGGGGTCTGGGTTGGGGTTGTGGGGGACTCCTTTATTGCCTGTATTAAAAAAAGGACAGATCATTTAGTTTTAGACTCCAGCCATGGTAGCCTCAAGGTGTAATTACTGTGAAGGAGTACTGTTTCTATGCACAGAAACAGAACTCAATTCAGCAGTGCATGGTGAAATATCAGAGAATTATTAGAACAGGGCGTTGTGAGTTGACTCACTTAAAATACACTTGAGAAGAAGACTGACCACACATTCAGTGAAAGCTTTTCCAAAGGTTTGTGCTAATGACCCCAGCTCCACGTAGTACAACTTGGTTGTCCAGACAACAGCAAGAGGCCACAACACCTACTGTCTCAGTGTACTCGTCCATCAAGACAGGACATCAGAGACGACATGGGTCTCCTGTGTTTCTCTCAGGTTTCTGTCAGCTGGCATGGCCGAGGTGACTAACCTTTACGCAGGGTGTGCTGTCACTCTCCTGCTGCTGTTGCCAAGCCTTGCACCTCCGGCAACTGTTTGCTCCCTGAGACAGAGGGGGCTGTCAAACCCAGACAACAGTCTAGGACACAAAAGGTGTGTGTGGCGCCTAGACGCACGCCTCAGGGTAGAGCGAGCAGCATTCATGGCAGACATGCAAGGGTCAGGCTAGGGTCAACCCATCTATCTAAAGGTGTAAAAACCCTGGAGCCAATCCCAATATTCAAAGGAACAGGTCAGAGGTCGGTGATGCGATCGCTCAAGCTCTGAGTGGGGCAGGTTTCCCCTGTCAACAACAGCCCCCTTTTAGTACTGGAAATGATATTTCCCTCGATATACCAAGAGAATACAAAGTTCCTTGTGTTTTCCAGTAACTAGTACCTAGAGTTACTGGAGAAAGGAGCACGGTGTGGTTCATAAACTGCGACTACAGAGCAGAAGTGGGACAGGAGGAAATGAAGCCCAGGCACAGCAAGTACAGACAGTTCACAGGAAGAGGTTAGAAGAAAAGCTTTAATCAGGACAGAACCAGGGAAACAGAAGACTTCCATTAAGGAGACAGGAAGACAGCAGAAAGTACACAAGAGATCTGAGAGGAAGAAAAAGTGTCTTTCATGTGAGAAAGTAGCATTCTGGCCTCTCTATCCAATAAGATAAAGATCTACGTCTTGATGCCTTCCTTCGTGTTCCGAGCTGTAAATTACTTGATGACTAAACAGTCCACCTGGATTTACTGCTCTGTTGAGTTATAAAACAGTGCACATTACGTCAAATAGCATGCAGCCTGATAATTAAAAACATCAATAGATTTGAAACATGCACAGCGTATAATTTGGTAGAGAGCATCGAAAAGCTAAAATAGGCCGATTTCTCCTAAAGAAATGAAGACATTAAGGGAGTTTCCTCACCACAACTTTCATGTCTGTGAGTCCATATTAAACTGCAAATCATAGATCATAAAACAGACGCCAGGCCATCTGCTAAAGTGCTTTGTAAGGCAGTGTCACTTGGATGCTGGAGGACTCGAGGCAGAATAACACTGGAAAATGTGTGAAGCCATTCCTCATCTCAAAGTTATTCAGACCTGACTTCTGAAGTGCACTTAGTGACTTTGGATACAATGACTTACCCGTCTGAAAGCACATATTTAGTCTGAAAGTGATTCGTCACTACTTTGGGATAACACTGTTTGGGATCTGCTGCGTGACAGCCTTGTCATATATTAACATGATTATAATAATATATACAAAAAATCATTCAACATCTAGAAACCTACTTGTTATGTCTACAAAAACACACACATAAACACACATCCATCTATTAGTGTACAAAAATAATCTATGCAAAGCTTATGCCGTGTGCAATACTACAGTATTGTACCACTCCTTTAGTTTGCTGTGCCTTGGTCATGTAAACAGAGAATCAGAAGTAGATAGAAGGCCTCCACACCTGAGGTTCAATCCCTGCCTTCTTTGCAGAGAAAGTGGGCCTTGGTGCCTGGGCCCCTGACCGAGGGGAGGCCACTCGCTCTGGAGAGAAGGCTGACACAGGAGAGGTGATCCTGGGCTGCCTGGAGCGGGGAGCCCCCCCGTAATGCTGAGCGTGATCCCCAGGTGCCATCCCTCCCACGGGGCTGAGAGGGTGCTGGGGAGACAGGCAGTGGGCAGGCCTGAAGCTGGCCTGAGAGCTAAAGTGGGGAGAGGGGCTGGTTGGCAGAGAGGTCTGCCGGGAGTAAGACATGACCACAGGCTTGGGAGGTGGAGCTCCCCTGGGCAGGGAGCTCATTGGATCTTTGATGGGGTTGAAGATGAAAAGGGAGGAGTTGAGCTTGTAGGGCTGGTGCTTGGATAGGTCCATCTCTATCTTGGTACAGCCATTCTCCAGAGGGGGGCTCTCTGGCTTGGGGGGCGGAGCCTTCACGCTGGGCTTCCTCTGGACAGGCTGCTGGGTCTTGAGGGTCCGTGAGAGCTGATCGCTGATGTTGGAGTTATTAGCAATTGCTTTGACCCGCCCGGGCATATTAGATGGATACACCCAAGATGGTGGCAGAGACATTGTAGGGGAGGGAGATCTACGCTGGCCTGCATTCTGTTTCTCCAACACATATTTCTCCATCCTGGACTGGCGCTTGGCGAACAGCTCTGCCCCCTTCCCTGTGGCGTTAGTGAGGGTCTGCTCTGGCTTGTGCTCCATCCGGGCTCGAGTCCTGGAGCTCTTCAGGGTGGTGGACCACTCTGGCACGGTAGCTTCCTCCATCTTCACCTCCTCCTTTGCCAGGAAGTTGGAGGCCTCCGCCCCCAAGGCCAGTAGCTCCTCCTCGGAGACCGGCTCGGCCACAGACCTGGGTCCGTGTTTCTTCCTCTCATCAGCCCCCTGGACGAGGGACAGCAGCTCCGGGTTGGGAGCAATCACAGGCTTCTCCTTGAACGTAAACATGGACTTTCTGGTTGCCCGTCTGGCCGCGCCATCCTCCAGGATACCCGTTTTGATTTGCGCATGTGGCTTCCAATCCGTGGAGGGCTTTGGGACAAAGGTGGAGGGGCGAGGGGCTGTGGGAGGGGCGTACTGGGTCAGCGGAGGGGTGGGCGGGACATAGCGAGACACAGGGGGAGCCGAAGGGGGGGGGTACTGGCACACTGGGGGGGGCAACGGGGACATGACGGGAGACGTGCAGAGGGGGCTGGAGAGGGCCTGAGGAGACTGACAGGTCAAGGCTGGGAGAGGGGGAGTGGGGTAGGATGGGGGAGGAGGGGGAGGGGAGAAGGCCACGGGCCGAGGGAGAGGGGGGGTGGAGTAAGAGGGAGCAGGGGGGATGTCCATGACTGGGCTCTGGGTGTCTGGGGACTGGACTGTGGTGGGAGAGAAGAAAGGTCTTGCTGTTCTGTTGATGATGGTAGAGGGTTGTTTGGATAGGGACACTGACACTTTCTCAGGGGTGCTATGGCAACCATTAGGGAGATCTCTAGGGGATTCGGGCTCTGTGATTGCTCCGTTCACCCCTGCTTCACCCAGCTCTGGCTCACGCTGGACTGCACCTCTGTGGTCACTAGCCAAGGCAATATCACTCTTGACTTCACTCTCCTCATTCTTATACTCCTCCTCCTCCTTCATCTTCACCTCTTCTTCCTCCTCTTTCTCGTTCACAGGCAGGAAATGTCTCTCTTGTGTGTCACTGTCCGCCACATCCTCCACCTGGTGGACAGGTTCACTTGGTTCCTCCATGATGTCACTTCCTCTGAATGCTAACCTAGTAGGAGACCAGGGTGGTTTGGAGGCAATGTTCTTCAAGTTTTGCTCTCGGTCCTTCCCTTCAATGGCTCTCTCTGCCCATGTCAGATTGTTCCTGGGAGGCCCAATGTGCTTCTCATCCTCCGCGGCGCCAGGCCCGATCCCACCCTCGACGCCACTCTTTAGCGTGAAGGCGTTGACTCGCTGCTTGCGTCGGTTGAAGAGCTGGACTCCTCTGGAGTTGGAGTTGGAGGGAACAGTGAGCTGGGCCGCAATGATCTGACTCCTCACACGAGCCTCCTTCAGATCCTTATCTGACAGACTGGTGCTTCTGGTCAGGTCTGGAAAGTGACAGCCAAGGAAGGGAGAGAGAGAGACCGAAAAAAGAGGAGAAAATAGAGGACAGCATTAGAACTTGAATTGAATTGAAACTTCAAGATTCCAGGTAAATAGCGTAAAAAGTACTTTGTGATCAGACAGGGGCTGATTTAGTGTTTCTGAAACACAGCCAGCTCTTACAGCAGCATTCCAAAAAAATTATTTCTCGAACAATGCGTGCACATTTATGAGAAGCATGAACCAACAAGAACAAAGTCTTTACAAGTGTGAGGAGGAATATGCTGTTTAAAACCACATAATAGTTTTTTCTACATATGGCTCGTGTTGGTCTTTGCTGTGCATTTGAATCAGACTCCAAGAATAGTCTAGAATAGTCAACTCACACTTTTATTTACTGGTATGGAGCATCGAGAATGGAAACACCAGACCGAGGACAGTTGTCAAATAAACATTTTCTCAAGAGAGATGTGAGAAGCTGTTTGAGTTAAGCTGAGAAAATAAAGCTTGAGTCAAAGCCCTTTAAAACAACAACAACTATCCCTATCAGTTGTGAACCAACACTGACTAGGCGCTTCTGGTCGTTATGTAGAAAATGTGAAAGAACAACACACGTCTGTTGAAAGTGTCTTTAGTTTATTGTCTGGGCTTAAGAGCTTCATTCCACACAGCTCGACTGTTTCCTCTGCCATCTGCGGTAGTCCCTCCCTGAGCATTCCTTAACTGTCGAGAAAATACCCTGCGTGAGTTTCCAACATGCCTTTGGTCATTTCTTCAAGGCTATCGCTCAAACACTCGTGCATAATAAACCATTTCAGCACTCCGCGATTTTAAGTGGAAACGCCTCTGAACTAGTGCTTAAACACTTGAACTGTGTGCTCCTAACCTAAGTGCCTAGTACGGTCTGCCCATCTGCAGCACTGGGGTGAAACGTATCCCTCCGAAGTGTATTGTGTAACGGTATCCTTTATCAGCATTAAAGATAAGACCCTTTGCGCATCAGGGAAATTCGGCACATGATTTGGGAGGAGTGGCACCAAAACAACATATCACTGTAATTGATTGGAATGTGGATGGTTGCATTTCCTCGTGATGGAATTCAATCACCAGCCCAGAAGCGCAGACACAGCAGCGAGTTTTTTAGTTTTTCTCTTGCGCGAGGATCCAGGTAACGATTATGTGCCAATCAATTTTGAACTGTCAATGATGCCAGCTGCAACGTTTTTATCCACCGTTTTCCTGGCACAGCCTCAGGGCAGTCTTACATTCAAAAGCAGAACGATTGCTTTATTCAAGAGGACATGGAAAGCATATGTTTTTGATTGAGGAAACAGAAATCTGTAGCCTATTTAATTGAATTAATCCACAGAAGGCAGTTGAAAGTCTGCGGTTTAGAAAAAAAACTCTTGCTCTTGTTCAAAGACCTTGTTCAAACTAGTTATAAAACCTTAAGGTGACTTTGTTATGACACAAGCAGGATTAGAAACCTTTCCGTACAACTAACACCTGGAAAGCATTCCCGCCTGCATGACTTTCAGTAGACGCGTTCCCGTTTCGTCCCGATCAAATGGGTCCCGGTAAATTCTAAATGTAAATATATGACCTTGGCATCCTTCATATGCATTACATTGTTTGATATGGATCGACGTTAAGATGTGTACGTATTGCCATTCGGCTATGAAAGTTGCAATGACCTATATGAGGCATTGTCCGGCAACATTTTTGAAAACGAAATTCAGACCAAAACGCGGGTCAGAATGCAGTATGTGCACATAGGTCTACCTGTTGATAGCTCAGCTGTCACTGTGGGTGGTATCTGATTCCAGATGCCAAATAAAGACGTTTTATAAGATGTCCTGAGTTGTGTAGTGCTAAACGTATAGGATTATGTAGTCCTGTTTTAACACTTAACGAATGTTGCCAGTGAAGTAGGTATGTACACCGTAATCCCTGCCGCTGGTGAACAGCAGACTACCTATCGGATGACACTGGCATGCCGATCCTATGATTGATTAGTCTGATACGAAGGCAGATGACGTTGGGAACTGAGATAATTAAATTAGGCCAATGTCAAATTGACGAAACATAGTTTTGGTAGATTTTGATGTTCGAATAATTATACACGTATAAGTAAATGACTTGATAAAGTCCCGGTCATTTGGTGCGTAAATTGGATCTTGCGAAGTGCCAAGTACATTGACATCAGCTATCAGTGCCCATTCGAGTTCTGGCAACAAACTAAATTGAATTAACTTTCAATTATGTGTCTGATACTGGCGCTAAAATTGTATTACAGATGGCATTTATGCAGATGAAATAACGCGCATTTGGTTAGTCTGTACAGCAGCGGCCGCTTCATGTTCCCTGTACACCAGTACAATTAACTAGATAACCATACAATTTACGCTTGTTGAATACAAGTGCACACAAGGCATTCCAAACGTGATCGTTAGGCATTCTAAATGTTGAAATCATCAAATAAGTTAACTACAGATGAAATGTTGCTCAGTGTACGGAAAAATAGTTTGGTTGTCGGGAAATGAGGCTATATTAAAGTATCCTCGCTTTCTTGTCTTACCTTTAAAATTCTGAACTCCGCGCTTTTGTGCAGTTCCACAAGCTTTTCCAATTTAACTGTGTCTGAGACCTCCACACCCCCTTTCTGGATCTAGACCTAGGATCGTATTTCGTTTTCGCTGCAAATGCTGGTCCACAGTGCGCCCGAGCTCGCCTCCAGTCCAGCGCACACTGCGCGCGGAGAGGGCGAGTGTCCTGCTCTCAATACCGCACTCTACTGAACAACTCCACACGCGCATGATCCTCGCAATTCCAAACTAGAACTAACGTTCGTTCCAAGAACTAAAGCATCAACAAGAACAGGCCAGGACTTCCCATAGCAAAATCATTAAGAAGAACTGTGGACGTTTATCCGAGGGTTACAGACTTTTCAACCTTGATCTCGTTATGGTGCGGTGGTACAGCAGCAGCCAGTACACACTTACTGATAGCCTTTATCTGAATCTGACTAAACTGGATGCACATGTACATAAGAACAAAATTGAGAGACTTTGGAGGATAAACATTAGCAGCTATGGTTTCAGGTTATTTCTATGACAGTGAAATAGTCATGACTGAACTATACTCCCGATGCCAGAAGAGAAGGAAGTTTGATCGACACCAGCCCTATCTCACATTTACCAACATGAGTGAAACAAGCCTGTTCCACTCTCTGTAGGTATTTGGGCTGGTATGTGGGAGAGCTTACATCAGTTCCATGTCACCCCTGACCCAAACTTGGGGTCTGATAAACTCCAGGTACCAGAGAAGACCACAGGTCATGCGTTCATATGGATTAGTCCACTGGGGGAAGACTAGTCCTCAATGGGCAGTATGTCTGCTCAGCCCATGTGTGTGTGTGTGTGCCCTCTCTGAACCCCAAGAGATCTACAGGCAGGGGAGGGACAGGAATTTCCTTTTCTTCAGCAGAGACATAACTCGACCCTTGGCAATGATGCAAAAGCCCTGTGCTGCTGCCCCCTCTCTACCCCCCCCCCGCCTCTATGCTCTCTCTCTCTCCCTCGCTTCTCTCTGCCTCCGTCTTTCCTTCCATCTCAGTCTGTCCACTTTCACCTCATTCATCAGTGCTGTTCTTCTTCTCTTCTTCTTCTCCATAGCTGTTTCTGTATTTCTTTCTGTCTTTCTCTCTCTGATCTCCATACCTCCACTCCCCCGGGACTGAATGGAGACAGACAGAAGAAACTCCCCCGAACCACAGCTAGCAGAGCAGAGGGATTAGAGTCAGGCACATGGGGAACGGGGTGGTGGGGAGGGAGGCAGGAGGGAGAGGCTGCAGTTGTGTATCAAAGGTCAGATTACTCTGTCTGTCGGATGTTATCTTTCGCTAGGGGACGGCAAAAAGGGAGGACGGGGGGAGGAAAGGGTGAGGCAGCGGGCCCTGTGGGTGATGTATGGAGCAATAGGGAGAGGCAGGGATTACCAGAGGTCCTGGGGTGTTGCTGGCCTGAGAGTGACTTCACCTCCCCCTGAATCCCACAGGGGGAACACTGCCCCAGCTGAGAGGCTCAGACCCAGCTTGGCTCAGGCTGCTGCCTCAGTACAGTGCAGACGTTCCGTCTGATTCGCTAGGGCCGCTGCTCCACGGTAGTAGCTTGCAACAACATTATTGTTGTCGTTGCTTAAATGTTCAATTATACGCCTACTATTGAACAACATGGCGATGTTTCCTGATCTTATCAAGAGCAAGGTCTTTAAGCTCCACCTAGATGCCTTGTGACAGAGGTTGTCCATAGGATCACCATGGTGTGTCTGAACTGAGTTTCCTCTAAACACAATGCTACGTTGGGCTCTATTAATAGTCTGCTCTGACAATATTTTCAAGACCTTTATGTACTGCAATCACCTTGTCAGGCTAGGCCTGTCCAAGGGTGGATTTCCCCCCCATTAGGTTTAACGAGCTAGCAATGCTACTCAGCTAACATATTTGTACCCTTTCTTCTCCACACGCCAAGATCTCTTGTTGTGAGACGAACAATCTTTAAAGTCTATTATGGATTCTTTTTCCAAAATGCTTTTACCGCAAGTTAGTCCATTAGGGTCAGTTGGTATGTACTGATTCAAGATTTTGCCCATTATAGAAAGTGTGGTGTGCTGATTGCATTTCCATTGCAGTGAGGGCTGGCTGTATTTGAACAGCAAGGAAACAGATGTCTCATTGAGACTGAGACTGTCTCTGAAGTTGAAAGTCCTGGCTGTGTTCTCACTGTCACTGTCGCTACCCTGCTTTGCTTCTCAGTAATGACCTTTCTCTTCAATGACTTAGTCTACTGTACATCTGAGCTGCGTTACAGATGTGTTTCTGTCATCTATTGAAAACGGCTTTCAGAACAAATATGATTCATATCGAGTTACGTATTCCAGTCAACAAGTCTCATAAGTGTAATGTCATCACAATGAACAGCGCACGCACGCAACTGCTGTTTGCTGTACATGCCCTGAGCTAAATGTAAACAGACGCATGGAATAGACATCAGACTCACTTGCTTTTCGAGCCATCTGATTGGTGCTGGAGGCCAAAGCTGACTGCCCTTTGACCTCTGTGTAGTCCCTCCTGTCCCAGGATGCATTGCTTTCTGTGACAATGTCAACTGATTCTTGCCCCACCTGGAGAGGTTTCCTCTGCCCCCCAGGGCTCCAGCTTACCCCCCTCCTGACAGACATGTGCCCCCTCTCAGTCTCCATGTTTGTCCCAGTATTCTGCCTCTTTTGTCAGGGAGCGCTTGTGTCCTGCTGGGGTAGTTTGGTCCTGGTCCTATGAAGTCCCCTCCTTCCTGGTCAGATGAAGCTCTCTCTGGCTGTGTACTTTCCAAAGGAGGAGGGTCACTGTTTGGGAGTGAGCAGGGAGGATTGAGTCCTTTCTGGCACGCAGAGCAAAGAAGACGTAGAGGAAAGCAAACACTGGACCAGGAAGCCGTGAGGGAGCAGCTCCGATCCCCGGCTGACTGCTGCCAGTCACGTCGCTACGTTGGGCTGTAATCCCTGGAACTGTTCTCCAGCAGATCCTCAACAGAGAAGGGCTCTCTCCTTGCACACGGAGCTCTTCACAATCTAACGGGACCTCCCAGGAGACGCTTCGCTGGAGCACCCTGGACGAGTTCCCATGGACGACGGCCAAAGAGATTTCACAACTGGGATGTGCTTTTCTGTGAAAAACAGAAAACTAAAAAATATCCAGCTTTCTATTTCTGTTACTTTCTCTTTCTCTTACTCTCTCTTCCTCTCTCTCTTCCTCTCTCTCTCTCTTCCTGTCTCTCTCTCTCTCTCTCTCTCTCTCTCTCTCTGTCTCTCTCTCTCTCTGTCTGTCTCTCTGTCTCTGTCTCTCTGTCTCTCTCTCTCTCCAACCCAGACGTTTCTTGTCCTCCTTTCTTTCTTATGCCAGACACCAAAACATGTCTGTTCACAACAGTGCAATCTCTCTCCCACAGATTATTTTTCTTTTCCAGAAAGTGATCCCCTCTTTATCTTGGACGAGCATAACTCAGCAACGCCGATGAGGAGGGGGGTCCATGTAAAGTAGCTTCCTGCCGTTAGGGCCACGCTAGGAATAACATTTCACTCTAAAAGGTTACTCCAAAGAGCTGTTTGTATTCAGAGCCTCCAGGACTTCAGCAGGATTTGCTTTATTGTTTTTCATCTGTACGTTTATATCTTATCCAGATGGTTTCCTGTGTGATTCCATGTACATTAAGCCCCCCCGCCAAAAAACGTTTCCATAAACACGATAATTGATCTCTTCCCCAAAGTTTTAACCTTACATCACGGAGCAGTGAAACAAGACATGTTTGCTTGATAGATGTTAGCGTTAAGCAATGGATGAGATGTTATCTTTAACATGTATTCAGTGGACCACAGGCCTTGAGTTCCCGGTTCACTCCCCTTTTTCAAGGTGTATCTGTGTTTGTCTTGGTCTTTTCAGATCTGATGCCTTTGTTAAGGCAAGTCAGTTTATTCAGCCTGGTAAATCTCCAGTCATTCATTCATAGAAGTCTTGGCTTTTTCATTTCTACTGTGGAACGAGAGCAAAGGGATGTTTGAGGAAAGAGAAGTTGATCCTCACTGTCCCACCGGGGTCTTCCTCCTGTGTACTGCCACCTGAAAGATAAATCAAAGACAAGAGTTTATTCTTCCTGTCAACATTTATACGTTTGGATGCTGTAAAACCGTATAGATTACCTAGTGAACTTCCCCAGTCTTTCTAAAGCCTACATTTACTACTGTGCTACTACTGTGGCCTATATATCTGCTTGTGGGGAAGAATAATGGACTAAACATCAACCACCACCAGATAGCGTGGGGACGCTGAGCTGTTTACAGCTGTTGGTTGCGTCTGGGCTCAGCTCATGCTTTCCACAGCATCTAAATCCTCCTCCTTTCCCCAGTCCCCCACAGAGACAAACCCCAGGAACCATGCGGTCATCGGTTTGCAGTGAGATGAAGGTTACTGCCTGCTATCTAAGAAAGTCCCTCCGAAGCGTTCCCAAAGAAACGGGGGTTTTGAAACAAACGCTGCAATTTTATACTTCCCTATTTCAGAGAAGATTATCTCAGAGAAAGACGTGCGGTTTCTGCATAGTTTGATAATATACAGCCCCCTGCAAGTGTAATGCTTTTTAATGAGCATCTTTTCTGCCAAATAACATAAATCTCCACCTACATCCATGCAGGAAGCCCACTCATCTCGTGTGTGGCAGAAGATCCGTCTCCCCACAATGAGCTAGCATGGTGGAAGGGTGGAGAAGGAAGCGCCTTCATAATAAAAGTTTGACGGTGATAAATCCAGTGTTCCACTCTGGGAGGAAGAGGGAGGGGGGTTGTCGGGTGAGGGGGATCACAACTCATTAAGCTGTGGATGTTGGAAATCTCACAGAAAAGTGACCAAAGGTATCTGCTTCCTGTCTGCGTCAGGGCTGGGCTCTTGAGCAACAGTCTGGAGCTGCCGATGTAAGCTGGGATGAAGTATGGTGCTGTGTGTGGGGTGTTTTTGGGGGGAAAATAACTGAAGTAAGACTTGTGTCTTGAGTTCTCATAGAAGAACTCCTGTGGTCAGGATCCTCTTTCATGTCACTTATCCCAGAAAACATATCATGGGAGTCTTCTCCCTCTGTGTTATTAAACACACTGGCACCATGATAATGATAACCAGGGCTGATGCATCCTCTTCCTTGACCAGACTTGTTTTTTCTTGAAGCACATGGGGGTTGTGTTTTTTGAGTTTGTGAGTCATCGCTTCTCAAAAGATGGAGGCCCCTGAAAAAAAGCGGAACCAGACAAAAGGTTTCACCTATCGGGCGGAAAAACGTAGGTCCTGTCATCGGATTCTCGAGATGGATTGCCTGGATTCACGTTGCCGAATCTTCGAAGTTTGAGAGTTTTGCTTTCCCAAGTGACCTTGGTCCGTTTCCCCAGGCCCTGTAGGTTCTGGAGGCGTGTCGCTCGGGTGAATTGTTCAGCTAAGATGGGGTAGACAAACAGCAGCAGATGTGGTGTCATCTTTGTACTGTATGTGCTCCAACTCTCTCAGGATTACCCCACCCTGCCCCTCTTCATCTCTTCCCCCTCCTTCACAACACAACAGCTGAGTCAGTCACTCACATGTATTGGTGACCCGTTACAACCCCAAATAAAGACAATGGCCCCCCAAACACAACAGCACGTTGTTCCCCGCAAATGCCTTCCACACCAGCGCACCCGTGTGTGTGTGGAGACAAGGCAGAAGAAGGACTGTATTGTTTAGGAACTCTGACAAGAGACCTTTGATTCCCCCTGATCTGTGGAGAATACCCATATTTGACCATCCATCTGAATGTCATGTTGAAGCTGCAGAACAGTGTTTTATTACAGGACTTTGTTGAGTCAGTTTACATTATTCTGGCAGCTAGTGGATGGTCAGAGTGAAGTTTGAGATCTCTGTTTTCAGCAGGATCTCATTGATGTAAGGTGATGAAGGTTCTAAGGTATGCAACACCACGCTCGCAAGTGTGGTTTGAAATGCACATCAAACGCAAAGTTAAAAAAAAAGGTTGAACCTTTTTCGTGATCGAAACTGGAACTGTTTAGTCTTCACAGACAAAGAACATATGTGAGATTATCAAAATTGACATTACTGGAACAGATTACAAGATTCTGGCAAACAGCGCCAGCAAAACTAAGACACATGTTGGAGTGATGTGCACATCCAGAACAGTCTACCTGGGCATCTTTTGACTGCTAAATGTACTTTAGTTGGATGTCTCCTGAGAGAGTTGTTATTATGATGTAACTGCCGTGCCGATATCAAAGGGACAGAATAATAGCGTGCCCACGCCACTCTCCCTGACCTCCTTCACCCCTCCATCATTCCTGCTATCCTATGTCATCCCTTTGTTCTTTCATCTGTTCTCCAATTGCGTTCACCTTGAAGTTCAAGTTCAAAGGTACCACTTGGTACCCACCTGTCTCCCGCCCCACCTCCTCTTCCTCTGACCCCCCTTCTACACACGCCACCACCACCACAGCCCCCAGACCTTCTCCTGACAACCCCACCTCTACCTCTACCCTCTTCCCCTGTGCCCCCCCCACCCCCACCCCCATTGACCGGGGTCATTAAAACCAGGGATATCATTTACAGAGACAGGCCCCCTTAGGAAGTTGAACTGTATAATCATGAGGTTCCTGTGTGTCTTTAACCCAGGGGCAGATTCAGGCTGCCCATCGCTTCAGCAGCACTTTGCAGCCAGGCTGCCGGAGGGGCGCAGCATAGACATGAACAAGTGAGCAAGAATCACATGAGGTTCAACAAGTGTCCCAGTACCTACCAACAAGGGTCACCATGGATACAGTCCGACTGGATCGCGTGAATCTACGTTTCACATAACTCATGAAGGCCAATGCGTTTTCGGCCTTATTCGTGTGTGTCTGCAGCGTGGGCACAGCAGGACTGCAGGGAGCTAGATGCAGCACAGTGGAATGTGTGTGATGTGGTGACGGCAGGTGGGTAGGCATTCCTCTGGGGATCTCAAGTGTATCCGTTACCTATCCCATAATAAGACGTCTGGGGGAGACAGTGACTGACATCCCGCTATGAAAACACGCCTAGGGCCACAAACTTTAAGTGTGTGCATGCTTGCGTGTGGAGTGTGAATGGGTGTTTGTGATTGTAAGGTGAGTGTCTATGTGTGTGTGTGTGTGTGTGTGTGTGTGTGTGTTCCATGGCCCTGCCCTAGATCCATTACAGTGTGGCATGCACTAATTGTTCAAGCATAAACGCGCCCGGCTTCATCAGGGTCGCTCTCTCCCTTGCACTCAAACAAAGAGCCATTCAGCGACATCTCACAGCACTCGAAAATAATTTGGGCTTCTGCTCCAAAACTGACATTCCTGCTACATAATTCTTAGTAGCCTGTGATGGTCCGCATGCCTTGGCTTGCAGGGGTGATGACAGGCATTAAAAACACCATCATTAAAAGACTTCAGAAATGCCCCCCCCCCTACACTCCTCTACCCCCCCTCCCCCACTGCCCCCGCAATTCAGTCTGTCTTTCCTTCCCTGTCTCCTAGATCACGCTAAAAGGGAAGTGCTCCTAATGGATTGTTTGACATATGCAGCTCAACCCTCACAGAAAGCCATCTCGTGGGAAACCTTAGGTGTGGAAGACAAACACCCACAGTAGGTGTGGGCAAAGAAACAAGATGCCAAGAAGGAGTGCCTTGTCAAAACATTTAACTGAACAGGAATAAAACTCTTCAAACAAGCAAGGTCCTAGCAGCAAGGATCTGGGTGACACATGCATGTGATCTACAGGCTCTCCTGCTATAGCATCAATGTGAAAACAAAAAGAGCAGGTGGTAGAAAAGTTGTGCTTGTCCTCTACACTAAAACAACTTGTTGGAAAAAGTGCTCAGTAGCACAGCTGCATCCTGGGATACCCTCTGAAACAAGTTGGATATCATTGGCTAGTTTATGTGGAAACATATGCTAGAACAAAACGTACTGTCAGCCCCCTGTAAACCAGTTAATAGGCCTCACCTGCTGAGCTCACAGGAAGCAATTACTTACGTGCGTAAGTCGATCCAGCGTCCAGCTAGGATCTTCATTAGATACACCATCTAACGTTACAGTGGGCTGCCCACGCTCTGGAAGCAGCTCTGAACCCAGTCAGGACAATAGGCTAGGCTAGCAGATCTAACAGAGCAGCGCAGAGCACAGCACTGGCGACTAGCCTGCCCCCCTCTGCAGGAACCCCAGCGGCAAAGGACAACAACAGCAGCACACAGATGTTTGTCATCTATTCAAACAACGGTTTTAACTTTCTCTGTCTCCCCTCCCTCTTCCGTTCCCCCTCCGGTGCCCCCCCCTCCCCCCCTCCCACCCACACACACTCCCCTCTCTCTTCCAGAGATCTGATAGAGCCTTAGCCCAAAAGATCAGCATAATTGACTACAGGTGACTTCTAACAGTGTCCAAGTCTGCAACCATGCATTTCACAAAACAATGAGTGTTTCTCCAGATAATGGTGGTTATCCAGCGTGTGTGTGCGCGCGTGCGTGTGTGTGTGTTGCTGTTGTTAGAATGGGCAGGCTGCTCACCTGAGCTCCGCTGGGTCTGTCTGTGTGCAGAGGTTAGTTTGTACTGCCCCTTTTCTGCTGCTGCTGCGACTCTCCACACCTCCTTCTACCTCTCCCTGCCTCCCTCCCACCCTATCCGGCGGTGACTCTCTCTGTCTCTCTCTCCTTTCTCTCTCCCTCAGCCGAAGCAGACAGAAGAGGGGAAAGGGGTGGGGGTAAGGGGTGGAGGGGTGGAGGGGTGGAGGGGCAGCTCGTAGCTCGTTGCACTTGGAACACAGAAGGCTCTTTGTCTGGGCCTTTTCATATGGTTTCCTTCAAGCTTGCATACTGAACACATTATGCCATAATATATTTTCATATTCAACACAGGGATATTTGAGGATGTTTAAGTCTTTTGCCGTAGCCTCTTTTCCCTCCATACAGTCCAGAACAAAACAAATCAACAAAGAGAGAAATATATGCAAGGAAACGGTAAAGTATGGGCCATGCCGGTGCATTTGTTTAGACTGTTCCTAGCTGATATGAATTCTAAAGTCGACTTGTGAGAACATAGGCGTGTCCTCTTGAGATAGCAAACTGAAACCTTAGAACAGAGAGAGAACGTATATACAGGCAGGGTTGGATGGGAATGTAAGTCATGGTTGCTGCGTTCCATAGGGTTCTACAAGGTTGTCAGCCACTGACTTCAGATCACACTGAATTTCGCAATTACGAATTTGAGCTTGTGTCATGCGTCACAAAAACACAAGGTTAATGGCATTTCCTGCAGAAGACAGTCCACTACCTAAAGATGTTAAAATGGCCAGATTTTTGTGCTTGTTCATAAGTTTGATTTCCTTCCATTTTAGTTTGGCTAACTGCCCTGCTTTGATGGGAGTAATATCATAATCACACTGCAGCCATGGGATAAACTCGTGCTTCTTAATGGTGCATTTCCCCTGCTTTGCGGTACCCCACTGTTTTGAAAGAAGGTTTCCATAAGCCACAGGAAGGTGAACCAAAGGCCAAAAAAAACTTTTTGTTTGCCTTGGGAATGTAACATCACAAAATGTCAGGATCAATTCCATCCAGAATGGCTCGCTTTGAATCACCACAGAATGAGTGATACTGGTGTGGCACCATGTCTCGTCACCATAACTCACCTAATGGATGGATAGATGGTCCTGCCAAGTTAGGTCCACGATCCATCACTTAGAAGCTACTAAGTAGCTTTTTAATCATCGCTCCTCTCCTCCCTCATCCTCCCTCCTTTCTTCCTCTCCCTCGTCACACACCATGACCATTCATCTGTCTCCATTCATCCCTTTCTGCTGCCCTCATCACTTTCCCTCACGTTTACAGACACTCAACAAGGCGACACTGGTCGACGTACGGGCGGCCGCGCTGAAAGGACCTGCCACGCCTACGCACCCGACGACTCTACCCCCCCCCTAATTTCCCACCTCTGCATGTGTCAGCCCCATTCCTATTTACCTAATCTCTTACTCTCGTCCCCTTCCTTCCATCCCTCCTTCACTCTATTTCTTTCCTACTCTCCTCCCTCCCTTTCTTCTCTGGCCTGACCTGTACAAGCATGTTTGTTATGTGTGGGACCCCATGCAGATGTGAGGGCAGCCATGAGCTGCTCTCCTCCTCTCTGTCTCTCCCTTCTCTCCTCCTCTCTGTCTCTTCCCTTTCCTCCTCTCTGTCTCTCCCTTCTCTCCTCCTCTCTGTCTCTCCCTGCTCTCCTCCTCTCTGTCTCTCCCTGCTCTCCTCCTCTCTGTCTCTCCCTCCCTCATTCTGTCTTCACCCCTCTCCTCTTTATTTTTGCTGGCAACAAGTCTTGAGGCAGGAAGCAGACCTAAAGTGATAGATGCCCACTAGCTGCAGCCTTTGTGGTGATCCACGCGAACTTCCTTTGACAGAAAGGTCACTGTCCTCTAAAGAGATAATTGATGCCTTTTCGATGTCAAGATTATATGTAAACATATCTCGTGCTGTCTGTTATCGCGGTATCGCCTATGCACTGCCGACCCTTGAGACCGCGGATTGGGACACTAACCTATCCTGTGGGCAGAAGCTGTCTAGGACTGAATGATGGGTGCGGCTACATGTACCGACTTTCGTGTCGGACGGGGCGGGACAGCTCGCAAACCTGTCGGAGCATGTTGTATGGTCCGTGCGTCTGTGGGTACGTTTTCGTGGCAAAAGAGGGCGGTTTCACTAAGTTTTAAAAAGGAAATAGAGGAAGGAAAGCGACGAGCCCGGGAAAGCTAGTATTCTGTCGGCTCACTTACGAGCTGAGATACCATTAATTATGAAGAACACCTCAATTGCTCTCTCTCAGTCTCTTCCCCTTTCCTCTCTGGTCTCTCCACTCTCTCCCTCTCTGTCTCCCCCTCTACTCCTTTCTGTCTCCCCTCATCTCCCTCTCTCTCTGTCTCTCCCTGCTTGCTCTTCCTCCTTTGTCTGTCTCTCCCGCATTTCTCCTCTCTATCTCCCCCTCTCTCTCCTCCTTCTGTCTCCCCTCTCTCCTCCTCTCTGTCTCTCCCCTCTCTCCTCCTCTCTATCTCTCCCCTCTCTCCTCCTGTCTCTCCCCTCTCTCCTCCTCTCTATCTCTCCCCTCTCTCCTCCTATCTGTCTCTCTCTCCCCCCCACCACCACCCCTCCCTCCCTCCTCTGGCGTGACTCTCTGAAGGGCAGCTGTGTGTGTGGGAGAGCGAGGAGCTGAGGGGAAATGTTAGCACACATTCCATCAGGAAAGGGCCTTTCGCTTCTGAGAGCAGGGTGGAATTTCCTAAGTGATCTGGTTTGCATTCCCTCTCAGTTCCATCTAGGCTGTACCAGGAGAAGTTATTAAAAGGTGCTTTCCTAAGACTGGGACCCGAACTGATTAAAATCACACAGAGCCACTTTCCCCTAAGCCCGTGGACAAGCACCATCGTCGTGGTCTTCTCGGTAATGTGATAGGGTCAATGGATACGGCAAAGCTGCAGTTTAGTATCAACAGGAGGAAAGAGGGAGAAGGAAAGAAAGAAATAGAGTGAGAAAGACAGTGAGAAGGAGGGTAGGAGGAAGAAGAAGAGAGAGACAGGTAGAGATAGGTGAGGGATTTTGAGAGAAAGTGAGGGAAAGTGAGAGAGAGAGGCTGTGTCCATAGTGATGTACAGGACATTACTGCAGACTGGAGTCTCCTAGTCAAAGTTCCTAGCAGACAGAGCCTGTCTCCAACACCTTTATACAGTCCACATTCCACCTTACTTTTCATCCCAGTCTCCTATTCTAAAAAGACAATATTATAGAAAACATAGTCGTCAGCACAAAACAATTATTTATTTCAAATAAATGCCAATTCTAATTCAAATTTTGTAGTACAGTTTACAATGTCAATCACAATATTCTATTTAGCATTGTGGTCTGTTGCTAGCATGGCACCAACAGAAAGCGAGCCTCTCTAGATATGCTGCAGTTGGTTTATCTCTGGCCCGGGGCCTGCCATGACGTGGCTCCGTGGTCTAAATGTCTTTGGCAGACAGGGTAGGGCGTAAGCGTGTGGTGAGGGCGCCCTTAGTTCCATGCTAACCACAGTTAACTGGCTAGGACTGTCCATCTGTCTCACTGTCTGCCTGTCTGTCTGTTGGCCTTTTCTACAAGGAGCTCCAGTCAAGGAAACTCTGCCTGACCCTACGCTCTCTCTCTCCTTCTCTCTCTCTCTCTCTCTCTCTCTCTCTCTCTCTCTCTCTCTCTCTCTCTCTCTCTCTCTTACTCTTGTTCATTCAGAGCATCGCTGTTTAATAAGACAGATTAGTTGCTGTGGTTCCCAGTCTATAATCACACTAAGTAGCACACAGGCAGACCAGGTGGCCAAAAAAAACAAACACCGGATGTTGTTACGCAAGATAACGAGGAACGCTCGGTGATTAGTCTCACTTTGTAGCCGGGACAACCAACCTCCACTTTCATGTTATCAACCTTACCAAACAATGTCATTACTTCTTCATCAGTCTTCTCCTTCCTCCATTATAGATAACGTTTCTAATCAAACAACAGTGTGTCACTTTCCAACAATCCTACAGCATCTCATTGCCTGACGACGGGTGTTGAACAGCAAGCTGTGAGGTGTTCTCCATCCAGTGCAGGTCGACCCCTCTCTCCACAGGAAGTGCGTGTTCTGTCTGGAATGTCTGGCAGCACCTTGCAGGCCTTTATGCTCTCTATCACAGTGCTGAAGTGTCAGAGAATCAAAGGAAATGGGTGGGAGCTGGGCTACTTAAGAAAACGCCCCGTAGCAACGTGTCAGTGGTGAAATAAAAATATCCTTCTGCCTGTTCCCTCTAAATGGGCCAGGGTTTCAAACTGGAACTCACCGGTTGATCAGTTCTAGATTAGAATTCCATGAGCTGTAGTTTACGGGCTGATCCCATACAGGCTTTGCAGAGCAGCAGAGGAAGTCTTGATAGGGGACGTTCCCTTTCAGATTCCACTGGCTCTGCCCCTTCCCATCAACGTGCCTCTTCGCTCTGGACCCGGGCTGCGCTCCGGACCCGCCTTCCCCACACATGGATGGAAACAAGGAAGTAATTATTCTCCCAACAAGAGCCTCACTCTTTGTTTGGAGCAGCGCTCTCCAGAACGTAATCAAAATCATACCAGGGGGACAAAAACAAAATGCCGTGCACCGATCCGTTCCTCTGACACACTAACTCAAGACTCTGTGTCACACACATCACACATCTCTGGGCTCCGAAATCACCTTTGTTCTTCCTCTCCCCTCCTGCAGATGACTTTAATGAATGAACTGAAAATATCCACCATGATTGCGTTGGGCGGGTATTACAGAGACTTCTAAGAAACCTCCAGAGTCTGTGTTTGTGTGTGTGTGGCGTGTGTGTGTGGTGTGTGTGCGTGTGATGTGTGTGTGGTGTTTATGTGTCTCTGTCCCTGTATGATCAATGCACATGAATTGAGTTGATCCGTACCTGCAGCTTGGCATCAGCTGAGCAGCATCACGGTCTGACTGTGGCCCATCATCTGACCCGGGGAGCTGGAACAAACCCTCCTGTATGTCAGGCAAACTCTACATGACGGAGCGAGCCAGGGAGGAGGGGAGGGGAGGTGGGGCGGTGGGGGGCTACCTGGCACGCTGCCACTTGGTCCACCAAATGAGGCGCCGGTGTCGGAGAGATCTGACAGCGATGATGTCAGCGGCAGTGACATTATCTGGTATTTCTAGAGGTTGGGGGCCTCGGTGGTGCGCATCGTGCAGAAAACAAACTCTGACTCATGATTTGTTGTGGTTCTCATGTTTTCTGGCTCACTGAGCTCCCCCTCTCAGCCGTGCCCTCTTTAATTGACCTGATTACGACCAATCAAACTTCTGACCCTATTGCAATTGATTTGTTTGTGGCGAAGGATGTTCTACCATTTCACATCCCTTGGAAAACAACATGGCGGTTTGAACCTGTCCTACTGTGAGCAGGGCAGAGGGGCGTTCTGCCCTGACGCGCCAACCTGACCTGTGCTAACATTCCTCCTCGCCGTGGCTTGGAGAGTGTGTTTGTGCAGCTAGCAGACCTCCGTTTGGATCAGGTCTGGGAGCAATTAGCCCCATACCTCCATGTGGGCCCAGGGTTTCTCCTAGTCTGGAACTCTCCACACCAGCACGCCAGGTCAGGAGGCTTTCATTTCGTGGCTCAAGGTATTTTTATTCTTTGGACATTGAAAGCTCTGTTCTTTTTTTTCTTTCCCTCTCTGTCTCTACCTCCACCTCCCTCCCAGAGAATGTCTGCTAGAAGGTTTTCAATGTCTCACTGGGGAATAAATTAACAAGGTTTTCCTGAGTTAATGTAAAAATGACTTGCATGCCGAAATATTCTTGTCAGAGCGGACTGGATTGTTAATAGACGGCAAACTGAGATTTTATTCATAATGCCAAAACCAATTCACTGTCTATAAAATCCTTTCGTTTTACTGGACAAAGATAACAAATAAAAAGGCTTTCCTCTCAGAGGAGGAGGTAGCGAGACGCATTCAATCTCAGTGTCATTTCAACCACAAGGTCATGACTAAAGGTTTACCAGTTACCCAGGCATGATCCTGAGTGGTCTTCCTGTGGTTCTGGTTCTGGTTCATCAGAGATCTGCTCTGCTGTGTGTTCTGCTCATCACAGTGCCCACTTTAAGGGGCTCTGATTCTTCCACAATCAGTCACAGTGAGTCCTATTACATCGAGTGGAGAGAGACCGTGAATGGCTCCTGATTTTTCCATTAGGGGGGGTTGTGTTACAGAAGCCAGGACACGAGGCCTTGTTCTGGAGACCCCAGGAGAAGGTCATTGAGGCTCCAGGCAGGAGGCTCCAGGGCAGAGGGCCAGGGGAGGACCCCCATATGGGCTCCTAGACAAGGAGGCTGCACGTCTCCTGCAGGGGTTTATATAGGCTTTGAGGCTCTAAGGACCAGAGAGATAACCAGGGAGGAGGAGTCATCTGAACTGTCCACCAGATGCCTGCCAGATGGATCTGACAGGGACTGGGGTGACTCTGTCCTGCCGTCAGGGAGGCATGAAAGGTGGGGTGCAACATCTGCTTTTTACTCATCAGATCATCTCCTCCATGAACACTGATGGATGAAGGAGCAGAATGGAATTCATATATTCAGCTATTCACCCACCAGACACCAATCAGAGGGCCAGAGAGGAGCGGGACTGGAGAAGAACTGTTCTCCAATACACCCAATAATCAAGTCATCCATCTTTCATGCTGGATGTCTACAAAACGGACAATGTGTTCATCTTGCCATCCTGTAAAATGACAACACACTGTGTCTGTGCAGTATCTGCACGGTATGTAAGTATAAATGAAATCCACGTTTTTGGGATAAGTCTGAGGTTGTCATATATAAAAGCCACAAGCAATGGGGCTTCGTAAATCCTGTCATTTTATGGCCCTCAGTGATCGGTCAGATAGACCACAGTGACTTGTTCTAAATTGTTTTTTGCCAGTGAAAGAGATTCAAAATTCCCTAATCCAACCCCACAAAACCGTCGGAAAGAATTTCCGATGTGAAAAGTTACTAATGTACATGGCATGTTGATAAGCAGCTGCGTAAGGGAAATCTCTAAACTTCACAAGACTGCAAGCTCCTTTCAACTGTTCTGAACGATTCCCACCAGTGGATCTAAAACAACATATGTACAACAACGTTCCTAATGCGCAGGCACACACACACACACACAAAGTCACAGGCCAGAGAGGGTGTGATCTTTCAGACCTTATTATTCCACTCTGAGGAATACAGAGCAATATGAAGGAAGGGGTGTGTTCCCAACTAGACGAGACCCCCTGTCAACAAGTGTTACTTAGCCATGAGTAATGTGTGTGTTTGTGTGTGTATCTATGTATGTCTGTTTGTGTACTAAAGCTAGACAAACTGTTGAGGAATTTCCTTTCTTTTGAAGGCAACCGGAAAGGATGGATGGATGGATGGAAGGAAGGATGGGAGGGTTGGATGGGAGGGTTGGATGGGAGAACAGGGAGGTGACTTAAGTGGTTTGACGTACAGTCAGTTCGCTCCTCTTTCAAAGAGTCATGTCCATCTGTGCGACCTTGTTCCATGACCAAAGTTCAACATGAGCACAGACATGGCTCTGTCCCACGCTTCTGGGAAAGGGAACTGAGTAAGACGTGGAGAAGGGGAGTAAGAGAACAAGGAGGAAGGGAGGACAGTAGGGGTGGATGGAGAGGTGGAAAGGAGGAGAAGTCAAGTGGTGACTCAGCTCATTTGTCCATCATGGTTAGGTAGTTCTACCAAATATGTTTAACTGGATGGGATCATCAGAGTTTGTCTCTGTTGGAATCAGTTTTGTTATTGTATGCATGTGCCAGATTAAGTAGTTAACTTCATTTATTTCCATTGCTAATTCAGTTTGTACGCCTTTGTCTTTTAAGAAAAAATGTGAAGTTCATCCAAAGTGAATAGAGTAAGATCCATGGCCTTCAGACTTACAGTCTGTCAGTCTATCCAGACGCTAAAAGCACATGTTGCTCCCAGCCCACAGATGTGTGCATTCAACTGCACAGCATTGGTCAACAGTTTACATGTACATGTAGAACATGGTGTGAAAGTATTTATATTTGTTGTTGCCATGTTTTTTATAGCTGTGGTGATTACATACTCTGTTGGAACAGAAGGCAGCAGTTGCGACGACAATCATCCAGGGAGTTGTTATGGGGAGCTGCTGTATGGAGGAAGCTGCTCTAGGGAGGGAGCTGCTGTATGGAGGAAGCTGCTCTAGGGAGGGAGCTGCTGTATGGAGGAAGCTGCTCTGGGGAGGAGCTGCTCTAGGGATGGAGCTGCTGTATGGAGGAAGCTGCTCTAGGGATGGAGCTGCTGTATGGAGGGAGCTGCTCTAGGGATGGAGCTGCTGTATGGAGGGAGCTGCTCTAGGGAAGGAGCTGCTGTACGGAGGGAGCTGCTCGAGGGAGAGAGCTACTCTAGGGTAGAAGCTGCTCTAGGGAGCTGCTCTTGGGAGCTGTCTGGTTCCCCAGTGAGACATCATCCAGGACAGCCCCTCTCAGTAGACTCACTGTACCAGACAGGACTCAGATATGTCTGGTACCACAGGTGGATGAAGCATTCTGTGAAAATACCACAAAGAAAAGATTCCCATGGAACTCTCCTCCCTGCGAAGCTGTGTCACACACATAGGAATGTATTTTTCTCCTGGCTTTTGCTCATGATGCCCCTGTGGGCTGTTAGTCAGATTAATATGTGTGTGTATGTGTTTCAGGTGTATTTAGACACACCTTTCCCCCACAGCTGTGCTACCGCAGACATGGCCTCACCCCGGACGTCTGGAGCACACACACACGCACGCAAGCGCACACACACACGCTCTGTAGGACATTGTTCACTCATCCCATCAGAATCAAGGAGCCTTCCTCCCCACCCTCCTCTTTCTCATCCCTTTGTCACCTGCCACCTCCCTCTACAATCCACCTTCCTCCTTACCGTCTTTCTTGCTCTCCTCCCCTTCTCCACCATTCATCTTTCCTCAGCCCCTTTCTCTCCAACCCTGCCCCCCCTCCCCTCCTTCCTCAGGCCCAGACTTACACCTGACACCTAAGAGGCCCTGGGCAGGACTACACCAGGAAATCATGATCCCAGGCAAAAAGCGCTGTAAAACTATTCTGTGGGGTGTGTGTGTGTGTGTCGAGGAGGGCTGGTGGAGGGAGGGAGCTCGTTTGTTATGATAGAGATGGTTCTGGAGATGAGGTCATGCCCAGTGTTTATACAGTTGATGTATATAAGTTATATTTGTCTGTGAGCCAGTTGGGTTCCCTGTTCATCTGCCTAACATATGGTTCTTAAACAAAGCGGAGCATTTTACAAAACATCATTGAGAGGAGGAGTCACGTACTTTCACATGACAACTTCTCGAATGGATTGGATTCATGCAAGACTATTTCCACTGCTGTCAGCCCTGTGACACCGCAGCCCTGTAAGGGCAGCAGTGGGGGGGAGGGGGGGAGGAGGAGAGGGATTCTGTCCCTTCCCATCCTCTGCAGATGCCAGCCACCCACATGGACAATGCAACTGAGGAGCTCTCATGCGAGAAACCTCTCGCTACTTGGTTGAGTTTGTTCTCAAGTTGTCTTTAAAAAGCCTTCCACCCGGTAAACTGTATGTTCTGAGTCCAATGGTGTCCGTGGGCCCCCATGAAAAGAATATTCTCAGATTCGACTGAACTAAACTGAACTCGTCTTTATTCCGGTCGACACTCTGCTGTTTTGTCTGAGTTCCAGGGTTAGGTCTGAAAGAGGAACGCAGCATGTCTGGAGGAGAAATAAATACCCATATTAGGATGTAGCCTTTCCACCAAGAGGTCAGAGCTCCACTCCCCTGATCCCTGCTGTTACAGTGAAATACAGTCCTGCTAAAACCAGCTCTGCGACGGACTGTGCAGAAGGCACAGCATGCCACAACAAGCTTTGCACCGAAAGTCCCTTTCATTTGCTGCCTCCTTTCTCTCCCTTCTTTCTTTCATTCCCTTGTCCTTTTTCTCGATCTTTCTCCTTCTTTTCTTCTTTTCCACTACTCCACCCAGTTTATTGGTGAAAACTGAAGACCACAAATATTCCTTGGACCAGTCATGCTCTCGCAGCTCAGAAACTGCAGCCGGACAGAATCTGGTCTCCGTGAAGCCTGACCCTAACCTTTCCATAATTTCCTTTGCTGTCTAAGGCTTCACTTCACACTTTCAAGGCTCCGCGTCTCTGGGTTTTGGTGTCGAGGCACTAAGCACTTTGTGGTGAGTGTGCATCTGGGAATCAGTGACAGATACAAAGCTTCCATGACAATAAAAGTTGCCACAGTGACAGGGTCCTCACTGACTGGTGGGAGAACGACAAATCACAGACTTTCTCTGGGAAGTTTGTCATGTGGTCTTGCGGCTTGCGTGTTTGTTAGTGTGTGAGTGTGAGAAAGAGAATAGAATACAAGCCTATGTGTTCGCCAGCGTGTGTTTGTATATGTGTGTGAGTGTGTGTTTAGTCTGGAAGCTTGCAGAGAAGGCCATGCGGTTTTGACAAAGACATACGAATGGGCTTGTTCCTTTCTGGCAAGCCATACTGCCGTGTGACATCATCGCTTCCATCAGCCAACAGTCGACCGACTGGCAGGCTAGCACTGGGCATGCCCAGGTGCTAAAGTCAACAGGACACATAAGCCATCCACTGCTGCATAACACTTTAATGGAGTTTCTTCTCCTGCAGAGAACGTTCACTTTTTATCTCTTTTCATGGAGGAAAGAACCGGCCTCCTACGCACAGTTCATTTATCATGGTTGCATGACAAAGTTCAAGCAATAAACTGAAGAAAGATGTGTTGTGGTTGTAGCCCAGAGTTCTCAGGGCCCTAGTCATAGACATGAGTCCAAGTCCGACATGCGGACATGCTGGCTGCGGCCCCTAATCCCAGGATGTTCACTGTGTCCACACACTCTTTAAGGCTCATTCCTAGCCTCTGAAATGATGGATTGAATCCAGACAGCCTTTGATATGATGTGGCAAATTCTTTGTCAAACCGCCTTATTAGAGCAGATGGGAGTGAGGCAGAAAGAGAGAGGTCACAGACATAACCAGACACGGACAAAGACACGGAGATGGGGAGGCGGAGACAGAGATACAGAGATAAAACAAACCCAGAGAGACACCTGTGGTGGATGATTGGAGCCGTGGTATGTCATTGTTCGAGCGAGCAGGGCCTGAGCACTTCCAGCCCTGCGATAATACCAGCGTATTAGCGGCAGAGTGCCGCGGCAGCACAAAAACATGCTGAGTGGTGTGTCACAGCGGCCTCGCGGAGATCACGTCAGCACGGCCACGTCAAAGCGCGGCACCGGAGGTGACAGAGAAGGGGCGTGGGGTTCGGCGACGGCAGGAGCTCGGTGGCTCGTCGCTGTCACAGCAACAGTTTGTCACGCTGGCAGCTCTGGGCTGACACGCAGGAGTCGGGTACGTGATTCCCGCAGATGCAGCGCAGGATCGAGGAGTCACCACCAATCGCAGCATAATGGGGGATTTTTTTCCTTTTCCAAGTAGAGGAAAGGGTTTGTTCAGTCATCCAAAACACAATTAACATGGGCCCAACACATGTTTAGTCTGTGCTGTCACGTTAGGTTGGACTGGAACTATATTTTAAAACAATTCCAAGCAGGATAAGAGGTTCTGCCTGAGTCTCTGGTTTACATGTCTCTACTCTTCCAGTGTATGACTGATTAGAAAAGGCAGCCAACTCCATCAAACAGCCACTCTTTTCTGGAGCTTCCTGGGCTTGGTGAAATCACTGGCACTGATAACTGAGGAGTAGTAATTAGTCCCCATTGTAAGAGTCTTATCACAGTTTTCTGTGGTCCCAGTCCTCTGTGCTTGGCTTCGCTAACATTTCCCGCCATATTTCTTTGATTAGAAGCACATCTGATTCCCATTAAAACTTCCACACAAGGATCCAGGCACTGTTTCGGAAACTGCATGGAAAATGTGTGTTTTTTCTCCCTCTGTCCCTCTTTTTCTCTTTCTCCTTCTGCCTTTTTGCCTCCATCCGGACGCCAGCTAGAAGCTTGTCCATCCAGACAGGGAGCAGTAGCTGGCTGAGCGTGAAGGTATCAAGAGTCAAGGCAAAAATGACAGAGGATGCCAGTGTTTTGTAACAAACACATGCAAGTGACTGTTTAGAAAGATGTGAGGTGCAGCTACACTGGGCCATCTTGAGGAATGACCAGGTATCTGAAACGCTCCTGCACACTCTGAGGACAGGACGTCAGCGTCATCTGATAGAGCTATCAAAATGCTGGCTTATTTTCCTTGCCTTTTTTTTAAAAGCGGGACTGTCTTGAGGACCGAATCTCTTAAAAGTGCACAGCATTGGCCTTGGATGTTGAAACATCAAATCTCTCTCTCTTGGTCTGTCACTCACTCTCGTTCTTCCTCTCCTTAACCCTTTCTTTAGTTTTCTTTCGCACTTTGTTCCTCTCTCTTTAGCATGTCACGTTCGCCCTACGATGTAGAGGAACAGCAGGCATCCCCTTGAGAGAGTGAAAAGGGCAGAGACTGACCAGGCAGCTAGCTACCTTGAGGAGGAGACAGAGTTGAGACAAACTACAGAGTAACTGGAGCCAGTGTGCTGAAGGCTGACAGGAGAACAGGAAGTGACTTGACTAGTCCGGAGGTTCGGGGGAGGAAATGACACGCTGTGGAAAGCCTTGGAGTGGCTGTGTCCCACAGAAGCTCAAGCCTGGGTACAGCTCAGTGCATCCCTCCTGCATGGCCCTGGACCAGCACGCTTCCCCTTGTCTCCTTCCCTCGATTGTCGTTGCCTTGTCCTTCTGTTGATTTAGGAGGAGAAGGAGAGCGCGCGTTGGGACCCGTCCTGTGTGACTGTGCCAGCGTGTCACGGCCGCGGAGGCAGTCAAGCATGTAATAGAGGTGATTAACTGTCAGGAACGGGAAGACAGGGTGACATCACATCCTTCCTCCTGCTGACACAGCTCTGTCCTTGGAGCGTTTTAATCCATCACCATCATTATTGTCATAATCATCAGCCCAGTTATATATAGCTCCTGGAATTAACCTTACATCTCTTTTGCTTCTGTGTGTGTATGTGTGGGTGTGTTTGTGTGTAAGTGTGCGTGGGTGTGGGTGTGGGTGTGTGTGCATGCGTGTAAAAGGTTTGTCTCGTACAATCCATCGGTGGAAGATGTTTGTCTGAGTGGAATATAATAAGTAGTTTATCTAAGTGGCCTGGACAGCTGTCGAGGAGGCCATTTTGGCTCTGCAGTATAGTGATCAAAGCAGGAAAAGCCATATGGTTTGTGTTACCACAGTCCCTGGATCCAGTGGCCTCCCACCCCTCTGCATCATCCCTCTCTCTGTACTCTGACAGGACAGATATCTCGACCAGTTCACCTTTGCCACAATAGCTCACTAGTCACAAGTTCAGTGTTACCAGGAGTTAATTGTATAATTTTGCCAGAAAACATAAATCTCTGGTACATGTCTTTTTAGGAGCTCTGCTAGAAACAGTTGACCTGCCTGTGGACAGACTTGAGGGGCAGGCAGGCTGGCCTCATGGTGTGTGAAGGGGACGCCTGCTGTGACGAACACAGGGTCCAACCACACAACCAAGCATGAAATCACCCATTTAGGAGTCTCAGACAACAGATACCAAGGAGGCGAAGGGGATCTCCAAAAAATGTACTTTGCTCACTGAGTGTGAGAGTGAAGGGCTCTGGGCAAGTTTATGTGTGTGTGTGTGTGTGTGTGCTTGTGTGTGTGGTTGTGTACGTGTGTGCTTGTGTGTGTGCTTCTGTATGTGTGTGCTTGTGGGTGTGCTTCTGTATGTGTGTGCTTGTGTGTGTGTTTGTGTGTGTGTTTCTGTATGTGTGTGCTTGTGTGTGTGCTTCTGTATATGTGTGCCTGTGTGTGTGCTTGTGTATATATGTGTGCTTGTGTATATGTGTGTGATTGTGTGTGTGCTTACGTATGTGTGTGCTTGTGTGTGTGCTTGTGTCTGTGCTTCTGTATGTACGTGCTTGTGTTTGTGCTTCTGTATGTGTGTGCTTGTGTGTGTGCTTTTGCGTGTGTTTGTGTGTGTGCTTGTGTATACGTGTGTGCTTGATTATGTGTGTGCTTGCATATGTGTGTGTGTGCATGTTACTGCTGCTCTGGATTCCCAACAGAGTTAGAGCTTCCTTTGTACTTAACATTCTTCTGTCATTTGGTTATACATCTGTCAATGGAACCTCCATTCAAGACGACATCAATAATAATGGCAATATTATAATAATAGCACTGCCCTTATAATGAATGCCGTAATAATAATGCTGAACTGAATGCTTGTTTTTATAACTCCATGCTTCCTGCATGTCTGGCTGTTTGCTAGGATTAACTGAGTGTTCATTAGTGCCAAATAAAACAAAGATGATGTGAATAGCCACAGTACCACCCTCGTTCAACGTCCAATCTCTGCTGATCTCAGCCCAGATCCTGTCCAGACAAAACTCAACTTCCTCTCTAACACCAATCAAAACACCCTCCATTATACTCCAGCCTGGACAGTAGAGATGGAGGGAGGTAGAAGCAGAGAGACAGAGGTAGAGGGGGGGAAAGGGTACAATTGAAGAAGTGAATCGAGAGAGAGCAGGCTTCAGTCAATGTTGCAGGGGGAACCCTTTTATCAAGCGGACCCCTCTCTGCCTTCACAATCCCCCCTCAAGACACCGTTCAGCCTGCTGGTGCCCCCTCTTCAGTACACATTCAGCTTGGTTCAGAGCCTTCCCAGCCTGCCCCTGGCAGCAGCCAAGGGCCCCTGCTGGCCCATTGGAACCTGGGATTGTGAGGTGCACCCTGCCCTTCTCTCCTAGGCCCCTGCCAGGTTCTAATCCAGTTAGGCCCGGTTCTGATCCTGGCAGAGCAGCAGAGACCTGACAAAGCCCAGCTCTGTCCTTCACATCCAGCCCTGGTGGAGCCCTCTGAGATGAGCTGTTACAGATGTGATGGAGGGAGGCTGAGGGAGGAAGAGAAAAAAAAAGAAAGCGAGCGGAGGTGAGGGAGCGAGAGACGGAAAGAGAGAGCAAGAGGAGGCAGTAGAAAGTTGAAGAACGGTATTCAGAAATATAGATAGTGTGTGTGTGCGTGTGCGTGCGTGTGTGTGTGTGTGTGTGTGTGGGTGGAGGGGGGGCGTACTAAATTTGCCTTTCAACAGTTCCTTGGTTTTATTCTCGTCTGTTGAATTCTCCCTGGAGGGCGTCTTCTGTCTCAACCTCTCCCTCTGTCTCTCCACACGCTAGCGTCGTGGCTAACTGAGAGTGACAGTACATTGTGTTGGCTGGGGCCTGTTGCTTTGTGCAAGTGCCAGTGTTAACTCCTAATGAAAACAAATTCAATTCCTCATGAAAAAAAGGAAATATTGTTTTTCGGTTTGATGACGAGCAGACCTCCCAGCTCTAGTCCTCAGCCAAGAGAAGCAGCTGGATGTCATGAGACGCAGGCGCTGATGGCTGTCGTCTCCAAGGCAGAGGAACCAAGGAGCGTATCTGTTCTGATGTTGTCTTTGTTTTCTGATGTTGTCTATCTGTTCTGATGTTGTGTATCTGTTCTGATGTTGTCTATCTGTTCTGATGTTGTTTATCTGTTCTGATGTTGTGTATCTGTTCTGATGTTGTGTATCTGTTCTGATGTTGTCTATCTGTTCTGATGTTGTCTATCTGTTCTGATGTTGTGTATCTCTTCTGATGTTGTCTACCTCTTCTGATGTTGTGTATCTCTTCTGATGTTGTCTATCTGTTCTGATGTTGTGTATCTATTCTGATGTTGTCTATCTGTTCTGATGTTGTGTATCTGTTCTGATGTTGTGTATCGCTTCTGATGTTGTCTATCTGTTCTGATGTTGTCTATCTATTCTGATGTTGTCTATCTCTTCTGATGTTGTGTATCTGTTCTGATGTTGTGTATCTCTTCTGATGTTGTCTATCTGTTCTGATGTTGTCTATCTATTCTGATGTTGTCTATCTCTTCTGATGTTGTGTATCTCTTCTGATGTTGTGTATCTCTTCTGATGTTGTGTATCTCTTCTGATGTTGTGTATCTCTTCTGATGTTGTCTATCTGTTCTGATGTTGTCTATCTCTTCTGATGTTGTCTATCTCTTCTGATGTTGTGTATCTCTTCTGTGTACATCTCAGTGCTGCTACATTTCCAAAAGCTTCTTCTGGCTCAAGTTTCTCCCATGACTAAATTAAAGAGATTTCTTTTTTTTGTCATTATTTTATCTTTAAACAAACAACAAGAACACGGACAACATCACAACACCCTGATCGTCTGATCCTGGACGTCGTGGCAACCATTACAGGGAAATGATCGTTGGGACTTCAAAGTACACAGATAATACAGGGACTTTGATGATGTGGTACAATACACCCTGATTGTGTCATGGGGGCTACATCTAACAAGCTTTTCTCACCAGGATGCCAAAGCAGATGTCATCAATGTGCATTTCCATTGCAATTCAACATCACTTCCTTATCTGGGGTGGCACAGCAGAGCCACGAGGTTGTGGGACAGTGTTATGGGACTATGTATTCACCACAACAGACCCCATCTCTGTCTTCCAACATGAAGGGTCTTGATGAGGACCACATTGTGAAAAGCCATCCGGACACCCTGTTCATGAGCTCAGGAGCTGGATCAGGATCGCCGCCAAACAGACTCAGGGAGGGAAGGTGGAGCCGTCTAGGTGGATCTTGCGGGTGGGCGGGATGGATGAGGTGCTGGGTATGTGTGAGTGAGTGAAGGGTACAAGCAGAGGGATGATTGTGGACGTCTGTGGAGAGATGGATGAAGAGGTGGGGGGGAGGGAGATGGCTGAGGTGTGTGCATGCGTGTGTGTGTGTGTGTGTGTGCGTGTGTGTGTAGTAGTAATGAGGATGTGTGCTGCTGTCTATCTCTGGCTGTCTGCTACCCCAAATCCAGACATGTTGTTTTAAACATGAATAGAACTGTGCTGTGCTGAGGGGAAATCCCCTCCTCTTTCACTCCCTCCCCGCCACCATCTCTCTCTCTCTCTCTCTTTCTCTCTTTTTCGCTCTCTCGCTCTCTCTCTCTCTCTCCTTCTTCCTCTCTCTCCTTCTCCCTCTCTCTCTTTCTCCATCTCTCTCTCCCTCTCTCTCTCCCTCTCTCTGTCTCCCTCTCTCTCTATTTCTCCCTCTGTCTCTCTATTTCTCCCTCTCTATCTCTCTTTCTCCCTGTCTCTCTCTCTCTCTTTCTCCCTCTCCCTGCTTCAGAGCAGTCTGGCATCCCTGGGGTCAGGCTCCATTAGAGGAGAACAGTGACCCTCGTTCCCCACTCTGCCAAACACTTCCTGAGAGCGTGAGCCCAGAATTCATAGCTGCTGCTTCAGTATATTTCCAGCCTGTCATCCATGTCTGTCGTTACTCCCAACATGCTGGAGGTGTTTCACACTGAGGAAGTCATGAAAGATGGATTGAGATCGAGCAAGATAGAAAGGTCAGGATGCTTGACAAACTGTAGAAATGTGCTCTTTCCTTGCTGCTGTCTGGCAGCAAACCTTTCATCCCTCCAATCCATGTTCCGTCCAAACGTATTGTTATGACCAGACAAGGACTCGAAAGATGAAGCGCACTAAATGTGGACAACACATGCAATCAAGTCACACAGGAAAACTAAGTCCGGCCTAACACAACAATGTCATTATTGTCTGAAGGACTCAAAGTCAAGAGACGACAAAACATTTTGTCCAGGATCACATCCAAACCGCCATCTATTTTTTTGCTAAATGTGAGTCAGTAACCATCACGTCTGCTCTTCAACGGCACATGTAATTACAAGCTACCGCTAGGTTAACTAACACTTTGTGTTTTGAGATATTTCCTCTCATAAACCTTGTCAGTGAAAGGCCAAAACTGCATCAAAACAGCCTATTCCGATTTCACAGCGAAAGCATATGGGAGTATCATTCAAAGTATCTTCTGTCATTGGGATTTCACTGAGCAGGCACGGAACCGAGCGCACACCAGACCATCTATTTAAGTCTGGGATACACAACCAGCCGAGTAGGAGTCAAAGCCATTGGGGTTATATTATCACTCGAATCTCCACTGCTCCTTCCCTCTCAGCGTTCTGTGGGAAGGAACCTCCAGCCAGGATTCAGGGTTGAGTTGACATGGCAGCAAACGGGCCTCAGTGGAGCCTTCAAGCGCGAGAACCATCCTGTCGGTGCTGCCGTTTCAGCATCCAGGTATGCGGAGAGGGAACCCTGATGACTGAAACACCACTGGAGCAGAATGCGTGATAGTCTGCAGAGAGATTCTCCAACACTATGTCTCTGGCTTGTGTCTCACTCCTTAGGACTATAATACCTCACAAACTCCTTGTGTAATCATCCCCAAAAGACGAAAACAAGAACAAATAACTTATGACATTATAATAACTTGCAGAAGTGTTTGTAAACACACTAGAAATGGACGAATAGCCATCCCAGTAATGCGAGTGTCCCTGTGGACTTGCATGGATATAAACAACCTGAAATGAACGCCTGCCAATCCAGTCAGTGGTGGCCATCTGGGCCTATCGCATTTCAGCACTGATTTAGAACATTTGAAAATGAATAGCTGTCTAGATGACTGAAGCCCACTGGTGAAACCTGCAGCTTGTGAAGTCAACACACCTGTCCCTGAGGAGACTGGTTTGGGGGTCTGGCTTGTGTGAGTGTGAGTGTGTGTGTGTGTGTGTTAACATGCATGTGTGTATGCATGTGTGCGAATGTGTGTGCGCATGTGACCCTACGGTGGGGCAGTCGCTCTCCAGACTACAGCAGAGAGGTCCTGCCACAGCACTGGCCAGGGTTTGGGTTGCCTGACCTACTTAAGTGCTGTGTGTTGGCAGGACTACTGGAGACTTCGGCCCCCCCACCCTTTCTCCATGCTCCCGCACTGCCAACGTCTAAAGCTTAGCAACTCTACTTTTATTTTTACTCCCCTCTAATTTAGGGAAGGGTGGATGGAGAATTGAAACAAGGACCAGAGAAAAACAAGTGGGGGCAGGAAATGCTTAAAGACAGAAAGAGAGAGAGAGAGAGAGAGAGAGAGAGAGAGAGAGAGAGAGAGAGAGAGAGAGAGCGAGAGAGAGAGAGACAGAGAGATGCTGCAGAAGAGTGAGTAAAGCGGATAACAGACAAAAATAAAGGAGAGAGTGAGGAGGCAGGAGAGAGAGGGACCAAGTCCAAATACCAAAGAAGAAGGAATGCTTTGTTTAGTTTTTTCATAAGGTCATGTTATGATAACCTTCCTCGTGAAAATATTTATGAACTCACTGGAGCAGGGAAGAGAAGGCCCTTCACAACAGAACGGGTGGGATGTTTGCTGGCGCAGGTTTCTCCCAACAACACTGGGCAAGCTACGTCAGTAAACGCTGTCCCTTCTGTCCATCTACATGCTCAGAGCTACAACCACATGCCACTGTCTTCTTCCCCTTCTGTCCATCTACATGCTCAGAGCTACAACCACATGCCACTGTCTTCTTCCCCAAAAACACCAGGAAAAACAAACGGTCAAATGTTTCCTTCTTTTTTGTACTATGACCCCAAATCAGAAAGTTGGGACAGTGTGGAAAAAGCACTTTTTTTTAAAGCTTTGATTTCTAAATGTACTTTGACTTGTATTTCATTGCAGACAATACCACAGTACATTTAATATGTGCCTGTTCATTTCCTTTTTTCCCAAGAAGGTTCTAGCAACCCATTTCAAAATAAGTTGGAAAAGTAAAGCGTTTTCCACTTTGTAATGTTTCCATTCCTTTTCACAACACTTGAGACATGTAGGGACTGAAGACACCAAGTGATGAAATGTTTCTGGTGTAAATTTGTCAAATTTTTTGCTGTAAACAAGTCTTAAGGTGGGCAACAGTGCAGGGTCTTAGTTGTTGCATTTGGCTCTTCAAAAAGCACCACGCATTCTCTATTGGAGACAGGTCAGGACTGCAGGCAGGCCAGTCAAGTACCTGTATCCTCTTCCTCCACAACCAGGATTTTGTAATGTGTGCAATATATGGTTTTGCATTATCTTGTTAAAATATGCATGGACGTCCCTGGAAAAAGATGTCTTCTTTAAGGCAGCATATTGTGCTCCAAAATCCCTATGCACTTTTCAGCATTAATGGTACCATCACAGAAATGCAAGTTACCTTTGCCAAGGGCACTGACAGAACCTCATACCATGACAGACCTTGGCTTTTGGACTTGTTGCTGGCAACAGTCTGGATGATCCTTTTCTTCTTTGGTCCAGAACAGATTTTATTTCTCTCCTAAAATACTGATTCATCTGACCACAGTACACGTTTCCACTGTGTGATGGTCCAACCCAGATGCTTCCAAGCCCAGAGAAGTCAACGGTGCTTCTGGACACTGGTGGGGCCTCTTTTTGGCAGAGTCAAGTTTTAACTGGCATTTGTGGATGTAACTACATATTGTGGTACTTGACAAAGGTTTGCCAAAGAGGTGCTGAGCCCATGTGGTGATATCGCTTATAGATGAATGACGATTCTTGATGCAGTGCTGCCTGAGGGATCGGAGATCACGGTTGTTCATCTTAGGCTTGTGACCTTGACCTTTACGCACTGAAATTCCTCCACTTTCCTTGAATCTTTTAATTATGGTATGCACTGTTGAAGGTGAAATAAGCAAATGTCTTCATATCTTTCTATGAGGAACATTGTTTTTAAACAATTCAATACTTTTCTCACGTAGTTGTTGGCAAACTGGCCATCCTCGACCCATCTTTACTCTTAAAGGACTAGATCTTTATTGGATGCTGCTTTTGTACCAAATCATAATTGCAATCACCTGTTGACATCGCCTGTTTTAAATCACATCATTATTTAACCAATTCATCTGATTACTAGCCCTAAATGGCTGTTGTCCCAACCTTTTCTGGAATGTGTTGCAGGTCTGAATGACAGGAAAGGATTTATTTTACAAATTAAATTAAGTTGACAAGACAATATATTACATATTTTGTGTTCTCATTGTCTGCAATGAAATACAAGTCAAAGTTAATTTAGAAATCACTAGTTTCTTCTTTTATTTGTGTTTTCCATACTGTCCTAAATTGTTCTGATTTGGGGTTGTAAACAAGCTCAGTGGCCAGGCAGCAAAACATCCTGCTTGTGAAATTCTAGTCATCGGGCATCTATTAGGCTTTTTGATTGGCTGCTCTTTTTCACTATTCTCCCTGTCAGTGTGGTTTCTCCACAGCGCATTAAATCAAATGAATTACTGGGCTAACGTGTCTCTGAGGAGTCCAGGCTGCGGTGTCTGTCCAGGAGGAAGGCCTTGTTCCCACAGAGGAAGGCGTGGGGTCAAAGGTCAAAGGTTATGGTCATCTATCCACCCCTCACTAAGAGAGCCTGCTTCTGGTCTGCTGCTACCAGGCCTTATTCAGTATGTCTTCTCGTATGTCTCCTCATATCATTCAGTTGTCCAAAATAAAATCACTTTAGCTTTCTCCACTCCCCCCCCCACACACACAAGCACTCACACACATGCAAGCACTCATGCACACATGCAAGCACACACACACACAAGCACACACACAGGCACATACACACACATGCAAGCACACACACAAGCACACACACAAGCACTCACACACATGCAAGCACTCACGCACACATGCAAGCACACACGCACACATGCAAGCACACACACACACAAGCACACACACAGGCACATACACACACATGCAAGCACACACACAAGCACACACGCAAGCACAAACACACATGAAAGCACACACGCAGACATTCAAGCACACACACAAGCACATGCAATAAGCACACACAAGCATACATGCAAGCACACACACACATGCAAGCACACACACACATGAAAGCACACAAGCACACACACACACATGCAAGCACACACACAAGCACACACATGCAAGCACACACACAGGCACATACACAGGCACACACACAAGCACACACACATAAGCACACACACAAACACACACAGGCACACACACAGGCACACATGCAAGCACACACACAAGCACACACAGGCCCACACGCAAGCACACACACAAGCACACACACTGGCACACACGCAAGCACACACACACATGCAAGCACAGACACAGGCACACACACAGTCACACACACACATGCCCCAACCCACACAACCTCACTCGTGAAGTTGTAGTCCAATGGAAGGGGGGCCCAGACATCTCAAATTGGTCACAGACCATCATATTCAACCACCTTCTTCAGTACACACAAGTTCTCCTCCAACGCTCTGAAACTGTTCACCCATGACCATAGTTCAATGCATGCAGCTTCAACATGTTGACTCAAGTAAGTGGATTTAATCATAGAAAACGTTATATTACCAAACTTGCCTCAAAATCTTATTTCTGCCAATGAAATTCCGCCACACTGCAGAAGTTTCGAAGCCAACCCGGGTCAGTTCTAAGAGCGTTGGGGGAGAGACAGCTGCCTGGCCCCGCCTCCTCGCCAGACTCAAACTCTCCTCCTCGTTGGAGGATTGACAACAAGACCGTTTTCCCTTCGTAGGCAGGAAATCGAATCTGCAAGGCACCTCAAACAGGAAATGAAAGGGAACAACATGGTTTAAACAAAGCTCTCTAAAACCCAGCCTGTCCAGATTCCCTCCCTGCAACCTCCAGCATGGAGACGGACCTGGCAACCATCTAGGATTCACACACTCGCAAACTAACACAAACACTTTCTTCAACGCACACACACAGTTCTACAAACACATTCTGTACACAGAACTCCAAACACTCCTTGGGCCAGTTTAGTCTGGAGATAAACAGTAGTTGTTGGTCTAAAACACAGATACGCCTGAGTAAATAAAAAGTGTTTGGAGAATCAACCAGACCCCTATCAGTCTTATCTGTCGCCTTCAGAGGATATCTCCTCTCATTGTTATTGAAAACATACTCAGTAAATACAATCTCACTGATTTCATTCACAGGAAAAGGCTAGAGTTCAGTTGACATGGCCACATATCCTAAGAGTCTTTTTTAAATCTGGTAATGTGTTCTGCAAAGGAAATTAAATGGAGTTTAAATATTGTCTATGTCTTGACCTGTGGATGATGAGCTCTCTATGAATACACAGATACTGCTTCCAGTAGCCGGGGCTGGAGCTAGAGGTGATGGTGAGACTGGAACCAGGACTGGAGTTAGGGCTGGGATGGGGTTGGGGTTGAGGTCAGACTGAGGCCAGACCTAGATCCAAGGCTGAGTCCAGAGTTCTCCAGTTGGTGCTCTGCCTCGCTGCCCAGATGGTCCACTGATAGAGGCTGTGACTCCACACCAGCCTCAGATCCAGCATTCTTCTAAGATCCAGAAATAGAAACCTTATGGAGATGTATGAGGAGATCATGATGCCTCAATACTTGGCTTGAACAGCCTAAGAGCCACACATAATACCTGGCTGGGAAAACAATCCGCAGACATTGGAGAGCTTTGAAGTGGTGTCCTGATGCTTATCGATGACAGAGCCAGAGTGACTGGTGTACAGTGTACACTACAGTAGACTTCCCAGTCCCAGATCCAGAATGGAAGCCAACATGTTCTCATACTGTCTCTCTCTCTCTCTTACTCTCTGCCTCCTCTCTCTGTCTTCATGCCTACAACATCCTTCCACACCTCCTCAGTCCCCACAGCCTCCTCTCAGTGCAGTCTAATGGGGCATAGCTGTGTCTGGGAAGCCCCTGGCCAGACCAGCCACAGCTGGAGGACAGAGCCCAGTAACAAGTGCTCTCTTTGATGAATGAAAACGTCTTTTACTAGACTTACATTCTCTTCTGAGAGAGTTGAAAGACACAATGTGCTGTATATTGATTTTTAATTACAAAAAAAACCTATTGGTTGTGCAGTTCCAGAGCAGAGACCAAGTGTCTTGGCTGGAGTCTGTATGTTAGGTTCGCAGAGGGCTCAGGTCTGTCTATAAATGGGTCAGAGAAACTCTAGATGGCCTTTTGCTGGTATGGGCAACCAGTACAGTGCCATTCCTGTCTGAGGGCCAAATAATACTAAAAGTGCCTGTGTGTGTGTGTCTGTATTGCATGTCTGTGAAGCCGGTCAACATGCCCCCAGTGAAGGTCGATAGCATCCCTCAAGACAAGTCCTCAGCCAACACAGGCTCACAAACACGGCAGTCTGAAGATGATTGCCACATCACACAGGTGTGCGAGTCGCTCACTCGGTCCACGGCAAACCACATGGTCTGTTAACAGCCACCGAACACAGCGACACTCACACCTCCTCTGCACATTCCAGCATGCGCTCCCTCAAATGCCGACACCCTCTTTATTCCAGCACACCGTTGAGGAACCAGAGCGCTCAGGGGACCCTAACTGAACTATGGAGGCCTTGAGGTTGGAACGGCCCCACGGGGCCCCTTTCCGTGGCCCCAGCCAGGGCTCTCAGTTTGCTGACACAGTTGTGCCCTCGCACACGTAATCCACCCTGCAAGCGATTGAACAAATATCGTATGAAAACACAGAGCGGAGGTTTGCCGTCTGGGCTCGTGTTGAGCGAGGCTGACGAGGGGATGGGTGGAAGGGGTGGGAAGGGGGGGGTTGCAAGGGCCAAGCACGGCCTGTCAGGGAGGTGGGGGTCAGTCGCTTTCTCAGAGTGTTCCTTTTCACTCCAGTCTCCAAAGTCAACATTCCAAGAGTTTGAGAGAGAGAGAGCCAAGGAAGTGAGATTAAGATTTATTCTGCAGCTTGGAAGCTAGGGTTTCAGAGGTTTGGCTTGTTTGGTCCACAGACCCCAGAGAGGAGCCAGGCTGTTCATCAGAGCAGACACCATCAATTACCTCGAATTAACCAAGATGATGGTCCGGTGAGCAGAACATGAGCGAGGTGATTAATCAGTCGGCCCTTCCACCTGAGGGGAGGCAGTGAAGCACATGCCAGTGCCCAGTGCTGCACCTGTGATGTATTCCACGTGCAGGCCAGCACAGCTCCCAAATACACTGTGCATCCACACTCCTCTAAGGACTAGATTTGAGATATCTGCTGGCTTCCCTGTGAGAGCCGATGGAGGTAATGTGGAAACCATTCTCCCGACCCCCGCGGAAGCTCCAGAAGCTGATTTGTGAGAGGAGATGTGATACTTCTCATCCACTGTGGACAGACCTCTTGTGTTTTTGCCTTCGTTCGTTGGGATGGATTTACAGCCTCTGTCAGGGCTGAAATGTTCTTTTTCCTTTTTTTTTTCTTCAGTGGACTTTGTTGTGCATAGTCAGAGGATGAGGTACCGGCGGTGTGGGGCATGACGTCGTTGTGGAAAGGTCCCGGGTGCAGTCAAACTTGTGATTCAGTGAGGAATGTTTCATCTGGTCATGGCTGACTGAGCCGTCTTTAGAAATAGAAATACGTGTGCTTGCCGAGGCGCAGAGACGGGGAGAGGAGGAGGGAGACAGAGAGAGGGAGGAGAAGAAGGAAGAGGAGGAGAAGAAGGAAGAGGACACCGGAGTTGGGGAGGGAATACATCATGGTGAAATCATTTGTACACCCCGGTGATCTGACAAAAAGAAAATGTGTGGAATTTCACTCAGTCAAACTGTGAATCGTTATTTCCTAACACGTATTCCAGGCATGTGAGGTGTAGGTAGATTGGCACTCTAGGTCAACGACTATCAGTCATGAGAGAAGCATACATACACCCCACTCATATCGATCCGTTGACGAACACCCGGGTTGTGATGTCATCGCTGGCCAATGGTTATTGACCTCTTGTACTATCAGGTTTTTTCCAGTGAGTAATTGTTTCAACACTTAATGCTTACAGCTGCTGTAATAAACTGAATTGAAACCGATGACTGTTCCTGTAAATGATTCAGCTTTTCAAATTCCTATGTTTACTTTGTTCACAAGGCACTGGGGAAAGTATTCTTTGGTGTTGTGTTCATAAAAGAAACCAACTATTCCAGCAATGTGTTGGTTTTGCAGAATGTGCTCTTGAAACTATCCGAGCCATCACAGGTCAGTGATTAAAGCTCAAGCAGAAGCTGTTGTAAATTTGTCACAGCACAAATAAGTGCAAGTTCAACTCTGTCAACACACATGATTGGTGTGTGTGTGTCTGGTCCCTGGTCTCTGATATGAAGGTGGTGTGTGTCTGGTCTCTGGTCTCTGATATGAAGGCAGTGTGTGTCTGGTCTCTGCTCTGAAGGTGGTGGGTGTCTGGTGTAAAGGTAGTGTGTGTCTGGTCATTGATATGAAGGTGGTGTGTGTCTGGTGTGAAGGTAATGTGTGCGTCTGGTATGAAGGTAGTGCGTGCGTCTGGTATAAAGGTAGTGTGTGTGTCTGGTATGAAGGTAATGTGTGCGTCTGGTATGAAGGTAGTGTGTGCGTCTGGTATAAAGGTAGTGTGTGTGTCTGGTATGAAGGTAGTTTGTGTGTCTGGTATGAAGGCAGTGTGTGTGTCTGGTATAAAGCTAGTGTGTGTGTCTGGTATGAAGGTAGTGTGTGTGTCTGGTATGAAGGTAGTGTGTGTCTGGTATGAAGGTAGTGTATGTGTCTGGTATGAAGCTAGTTTGTGGGTCTGGTATGAAGGTAGTGTGTGTGTCTGGTATGAAGGCAGTGTGTGTGTCTGGTATGAAGGTAGTGTGTGTGTCTGGTATGAAGCTAGTGTGTGTGTCTGGTATGAAGGTAGTGTGTGTCTGGTATGAAGGTAGTGTGTGCGTCTGGTATGAAGGTAGTTTGTGTGTCTGGTATGAAGGCAGTGTGTGTCTGGTATGAAGGTAGTGGGTGTCTGGTATGAAGGTAGTGTGTGCATCTGGTATGAAGGCAGTGTGTGTGTCTGGTATGAAGCTACTTTGTGGGTCTGGTATGAAGGTAGTGTGTGTGTCTGGTATGAAAGTAGTGTGTGACTGGTATGAAGCTAGTGTGTGTGTCTGGTATGAAGCTAGTGTGTGTGTCTGGATTGAAGGTAGTGTGAGCGTCTGGTATAAAGGTAGTGTGTGTGTCTGGTATGAAGGTAGTGTGTGCGTCTGGTATAAAGGTAGTGTGTGTGTCTGGTATGAAGCTAGTGTGTGTGTCTGGTATGAGGGTAGTGTGTGCGCCTGGTATAAAGGTAATGTGTGTGTCTGGTATGAAGGTAGTGTGTGTGTCTGGTCTCCAGCAGGGGCTCTCTCTCTCCTGCATGTGTTCTGGATGACCTCATCGAGAGGTGCTTTATGAAGCTCACACAGGCCCCTCTTCTGAGCTGTTTATATCTGCTTCAGATAAAAGAAAACGCCAACTTTATTACCCTGCCTGCGTGAATGTTTATTCAGCAGCCGACTGCTGTACCGAGGCCAGTTATGGTACAATATGCACCATACTGAAGTCTACAGTAATGCTGCTCAGAACAAGCATGGCTTTCTTTTCTTTTTACACTATTACATTTAATTCAATCAGGCTGACGGTATGACTTCCATCTGTCTGCTCAGACTCACACACCACTGTTATTATACCTTATTCTGTTCTACTCTTTTCTGTTCCATCCACAACCTGTGGTGCGTGTGGGTTTACCTTGGAGTGATGTCACCGTGGCTGTGCAGCTGAGCACTGTGGGTCATCTCTGTCATCTGCACAGGGATGAAGCTGGGCCCAGAGAGGAACCAGACCGAGCTGGACCGGACCTCCACCCACATTTAAGCTCCGTTTTCTGGCCCCTGAAAACGGTTTACAGACCATTTCACTTCCAGATGTGAGGGAGAAAACAGTCATTAAGTCACTATTTATAGCCTGCTGCACTGCTGGCAGGTCTGGAAGTTAACTTTCTTGTAGTGTAAAATGATTTGATTATTTTGTATAGTAATATTCTTTTACCCTAGCAATATATAATTTTACAACATAATATGAAAGTCATTTATTCCCTCAAATAGGAACCGATGTGATCAAACACATCACTTAACAACATAAGTAAAGTGAAGTCAACACTGAAGACGGTAGACTTGCTTTAAACATTTTATGTTGCCGTTTTTTCAAATTGTTTTCCCAATTGAAGAAAACAGCTCAACGCTGCCCTAGCATCAGCGCACTGCACCACACAGCACTTTGTGATAACATACTGCCCTCTGGTGGTTCACATTCGCATGCACCCAGATAAAAAGAGACTAATGTCTTGGGACATTTATGGTCAACATCAAAAAGAAGTCTCAAGTCTGATGATCGGATCACATCATTTTATTAGCCAGTACAGGTTATCCACATCGTAAGGCTCTGACCTACTAAAAACCAAGGAGTTCCAGAGTTGATACTTAGAAAACCAAAAGAGATACGGCGACTTGACACAGGAGGCTGATCACCATTTTTTTAAACAGGCAGATGAGACATTTAACATGAATTTAACATGGTTGTGTGTTAAAACTGAAAGCCAAATATCGTTACACATCAAAGTGCTGCACAGACTTCATAATGTACATACAGAGTTCCTTTACACTTGATGCCAATAAACCACCTGAAGACGATAGCAAAAATAACGAACTAAACTAAACATCCCCACTTTGACCGGTAAGCCAACCTTAAGTGTATAACAGTATTACTATAGGCAACCAAACTGACTGGGCTTTACACCTGCAGTGTGTGAGTCTAGACGACAGCGGTAAGCATGCGGATAAATACTCTGGTTAGTCTGGTGAAGATGCCAAGCATGAGGTCTAAGCATGAAGCAGAGGCCTTCTCTGAAGCTGATTGGAGGAACAGCGAAGTGCAAGGGTGTGTATCAGAGGCCGCAAGAGAAAGATATGACGCGTATTGCATGTGTGTGTGTGTATGTGTGCGTTCTGCGCGTGTAGTGTACGTTTTCTAAGAAGAGGGATTAACCAGACATACTCCGCGTGTACAGTAAGGTTTCCCGATGAACCGTGTGTGTGTGTGTGTGTGTGTGTCAGCATGTGTGTGTCCTCTCAGGGAACCAGCGGGCCCAGACTGAGCTCCACATGGTGCGTGAGCCAGATGGCCTCAGCGGGGGCCTCGACCCCCTCCTCGCTAGGCCTGATGGGAGCCGCCAGATTGCGGAAGTCGTGGCGGATCTTGAAGGAGACGGTGACGTCGGCGTCGCTCTCCCGCTGAGGGACCACCTTGATGAAGAAGCCGATCTTGTTGGACTTCCTGAAGGCCACGACGCTGAGGAGAGGAGAGAGGTAGGGGTCAAGGGGCCGGACTGGCAACATTACACATCGCAGACACACGGGTGGTCTAACTGTGCACAGGAGTCTGTGCGCGGGTGAGTTTCGGGGAGTTAACAGCGTTGGCAATGAACAAAGTTCCGTCTGAGTGTGGAGACTTGTCAGACTGACGTTCAGAGGTGTGTGTGTGTGTGTGTGTGTGTGTGCGTGTCTTACTCAGGGTCATCCTGGAAGTCCTGTGGCTCAGCCAGCTCGTCATACTCCGCAGCAGCATCCTTCCCTGCTAACACCAGCTCCTTGGTGGGCACGCTCACCTACAACCAAAGCGGACCCTCAACACCACATCAAACTCACAACCCCAAACCTTTCGGATGCACCCAATCAGGAGGGTGCAGGGCAGGGGTTGCTAGGCTACCTTGGCGGTGGTGTTGATATCATCTTGGTCCCCCTCCTCACATCCCACCAGAGTGACGTGGGTGATGTTCTCCACTGGGTTGGTCAGGGTCAGCAGCACCTGGCACTCCTGCACGCACACGCACACGCACACGCACACACACACATACGCAGTGTGTTTAAGCATTGAGGTAGACTACAGGCTTACAAAAGGATTCAAATCACCTTGACAACGCTAACCTTCATGTAGCGCAGGTTTGGAATGGACATTATCCTCACTTCAGGGATGTAACTCCTGCAGGAGGGAGGAAGAGTGTGAATCACACCAGGTGGACTGCCAGGTGATAGCAATCTGTCTAGACGAGGGCTAGACAGGTGATAACCACCCACACAGCGCACAGAGCACTTTCATGCACGGTACTTACACAGCCACTAACTGGATTTTGAACTTGATCGAGGTGGGGTTAAACTCTGGCTTGCTCAGATTGTGCTCGCATTTCTAGAGGACGACAAGGCAAAGTTCATGAGCTGCTGTGGTGGAAACATGCTGAGAGTGGTTCTAGACACTCTCCTTGGGACCAACCAGGTGTGGTACTGACCCTGCAGCGCAGTGAGCGCTTGATGAGGAGGTGCTTGTGTTTGGGGTGCAGCTGGGAGGCCCCCGCCGGCTGGAAGTCTGGCTGGAGCAGACGCTGGCGCAGGGTGGTTACTGGAGAGGAGGAGGGAGGACGTCAATGACTGGAGCGTGTGCTATATGCCCTATGCCCTATGTATGCAGCCCTATTGCGGGTCAACTACAAAAAGGAGACCATACGCAAACTTCAGGTAGCATATAATGACTGCCTGAGAATATTGCTAGGAAAGCCCAGGAGTAGCAGTGCAAGTAAGCTCTTCTGTGATTCAGGGCTAATCACTTTACAGGCTCTCTTGAGGAACCTAATGTTTAAGTTCATGTCCCGACTTGGTGAGTCTCAAAATTGTATTATAATGATACTCACGAGCCCTAGGTGCAGTTCGGTTAGATATCAATCATATTTGTGGAAACATTGGTATGGGTGCCTGTTAAGACTCTCATCAATCTAAATATGTTTTTATGTGTTATGTATCTATTCCTTTAGTTATGTTGTTGATCTTGTTGGGTCTAGAGCCTGTAATAAAAGTTTATATATATATATATGGGAGGGTTAGGACTGAGGGTTTGGAAGAGCGAGTGAGAGGAGGGGAGAGTGTGGTACCTTCAGGCAGGTTGATGGGTCTGGTGTAGCAGTCCTCAGGTAGAGGCTCCACCTCCTCCAGGGCCTGGGCCGGTTCGATGCTGATCTCCTTCTGGTCCTCCCCCTCCTTAAGGCTGGAGACACACACAGACACACACACCCTTATCAAACTGGCATTTAATCCAAGTAAATTTGTTTCATTTTTGCTTTTTTTCCAATCCATCAATCTATGACCCTGGCTGAAATGTAGAGTTCCCCCATTTTGGCCAGCCAGCTTGCATGTGTGAGAACAGGAGAGGGTGAGGGTTAGAAGGTGAGAGAGGAGGCTGCTGTACTTACGAGAGGCCAGCCAGACTGGAGATGGGGGCTCCAGGCCTCTGCCTCTGCAGCCGGGTACCAAGGCCGTACTTCTCCTTTAAGACACCAAAGAACGCAAGGTCATCTGACAGACTAAGACATCAGTGTTCAATGCCTGATTTTAACACTTTACTGGAAACATTTTCCCTTTGCAGTTAATAAAGTACTGCAAAATGTATATTGAATTACCAAGAGACAAACGTTTGAGTGGATGAAAATATTCTCAAAACTGACAGAAATATATAACAGAAAATAGTCTTCCTAGTCTGTCTATAAGGTAACACAAATGTGAACCTTTATGCTGGTTCCAGAGAGACATATGTGCCTTTTTGAATAATGTTTAATATAGGTTTAAAGACCAAACAGGTATGATCTGCACTAAATGTGTGCCATACAGCCAGACAATGTGTCTTTTTCTTTGCTAGCAGCACAAAGGGTCCCATTGTGAATTAATCTCATTTTTCCTGGGAGACATTCATGTGATCTGGGAGCTTACTGAGTTACAGATGAGATATAGTGAACTGATGAGTGTGAGGCAGAGGGAAAAGAGAGATAGCAAGAGAGAGGGTAAGAGAGAGGGCAAGAGAGAGTGAGAGAGAGAGGTAAAGAAAGTCTGAAAACGAGTAAGACACAGACTTCTATTACAGTGTTTTGTCTACCAAAGTTGTGAAAAATACAACTCACCACCACATGAATAGTGTGTTGCTGGGGAGGGAGAGGGGAGGGGAGGGGAGGCGGCAGGGGGTTAAAACCAAAAGATCAGCGTGCAGAAGCAAAGGAAAAGAGAGAAGACAAGAGTCAGGTGAACCCAAAAGCAATGAAGCGAAACATCGAGTGGACACCAGTGACATGCAGCAGCAGCAGCAGCAGCAGCAGCAGAGGTGAGCCGGAGCAGGATACAGGTTCTGTTGAAGGCAGTGGAGCAGGAACGCCTTCAGCTTCCCACCGGCCCCCCGACTCTGGAATTAACACACTCCTCCCCCCGGCACCGTGAAGGGATAACACATGCATTCCAATCACTATTGTTGCTGTTTCTGTCAAACTACACCAAGGTTATAAAGAGGTGTTCAGCCCACTTCGGAAGCAGCCGCCCTCACGGTTAACAGGCTTTGCAGACAGCTTTAAGACCAAGGTGCACAGCACACACAGCTCCTAAGTTCCAAAACAAAGGCGCTAACAGTAGTGAACTAGTCAAAGTGAACGATCTGGCCTGACAAACAAACAGAATACACCCATAGCAGAGGGAAATGTCCCAATGGTTGCAGTGAGAGTAGCACACAGAGGAGTGTAGTGTATACCGAGAAGGCCAGAGGCATGAACGGTCGTCTTCTAGCCAGCTTCTTCCTGTCTCTCTCCAGCTTCTCTCGTTGAGCCAACTGCTGGTAATACTCTATCAGCTTATTAATCTGTAGAAAAAACATAGGATCCCAAAAACAAAATGAAGTCGACCCAACAGTTGACTGGGTATGTTGATGCAGTGCGGTTACCATGTCAGCAAAAACAAACAGGGCTCATGGTGTTAACCCACTTCTGCTGACATGTCAGAACACAGACGCACTTGTGATCCACCATGAAGCCAGACCCCTGGAGGGGGGACTTACCCGCTGAGAATGCGTGTTCTCTGGCTCTTGCCAACCACCGCTAGCTGTCAAACAGAGAGAGAGGAAAAAGATCAGTCGCACAACAGCATTAGACAGTTGGTTCCCATCGCACTGAATCGCATGAGCCTCAAACACATGTTTGCAGTGTGTCAGAGGAATGATGGGGTACTCACCCACAGACTTGTCAGCCATGCCCACATCCCTGGACGTCCAGCGGCAGAAGCCACAGGCCAGGTAATAGGCCTTCTTCATGGCTGTCTTGGTGGGATCGTCAGGCAGAGGGGCGGGGATGTTGGTGGCTCGAGTGGACAGGGTGTGCATGCAACATGGGCAGTCGAAGCAGTTGGCACACCTGGCAGGGCACGGTTATAACAGGAGTGGTTACAAGAACTAGTTTCATATGGTGCAGTAATAGCTGTTCTGGGTAGATTCGGCACAGCTGGTAAAGCAGAGGTTAAAGTTCATGGATCTTAATATCACCTGTTCTTTTTCAGCTTCGCCTCTGCCGAAGGCATATTCTCCAGGCAGCTTGGACAGTAATGGGAGTCGACCTAAACAATAGAGATGGCCAAGTTATCCGGCAATACATTATAATTGAGTAAGTGTTGCCTCATTGACATGGCTTGTAAGCGAGAGATCTGGCCCCGTGGATAAAAACAAAGTGTGTACAGCTAGAGCTCACTGTCTGGGTGTGGTGGTAAGAGCTCAGCAAGTAGCCGGCTAAGTCTTGATGTCGAATGAATCGTCAGCTAACGTTGGCGATATTTCTAACATAATGGTATACATTTCATGAAATAAGCCCGTAATTGAGGCTCGGAGAAAAGCATACTGAGCATATTCAGGGTTAATGTTCGTTATTTAAGTGCGTTTCCACATCAGATAGCAAAGCTAGCCCAGCGCTAGCCAAACCGTGACGATTATCATTTACTAGAAGATAACGTTACACAGATTGAGGACGGAAGTAAAGTCGTGAAAATAGCAGACTGCATGTTTGTAGAATAGAACTCGATTGACAAGCGGGTTGTGACAAGAAGGTTTGCCTCTGTTTGTTGACAGATCCCCCCGTCCTTAACGTATCAACATGTCAGACAGCTAAAGCTAGCTTTGGCTAGCTTGATTCCATTGCTAAAGTTAGCTAGTTAGGGTTAGCCGGTGGTTTGTAAAAGATGCTATCCAGCTAGTTACAAAGGATGTATAATGTCTGGGAATAATTCTTCTTACCTCGTGAGAAACACATTCCAGGGAACGCAATTCACTGCAATAACGGCAGAAATAAAGTTGAGACAACGGAGATCGAATCTTTTTTTCACCACGGACGAGGTAAAGAACCCTGTCTGGCTGCAGAAGGGACGCCATCTCTAACTGATCCACCCACGTCCCGATGTCAATAACGTCATCAGACTGTTTTCTCCTGCAGCTTTCTCTTCAACACCACCCCCAAGTGGTGCGCAACGGAACTGAAGAGCCATTGACTTCCCCACACGCACTATTTATGGCTGTCTGGACCTGTGCTCTTTAGACAGGAACGCATCGATGCCCACCTGTCATTAAAAACACAATTCAACCTAAATCTTAAAAAAAACAGGCATAAGAGACATCTTTGTTTCATTCTGTGGCTCAAGTAAATATAAAATAAAAATAGTATTGGTAAACCTTTTAGTTTATATAACTAAATAGCTATGTGGTGTTGGGGATGGTCATATACTATGACATAACCTGGCATAAATCTGTCTACAGGGAAGAACCTGTCTCAACAGCCACGGTCATACGGTAGACAGCTGGGTGAGATTGAATGATGATGTTGTTTGCACCGAGCACTCGATCCAACCGGTGACTCAGCTCACCATGGCAACTGCTGACATCCAGAGGCACAGCCATCGTTTCTTTAAGTGGAAATTAGTTTCTGACAGGCTTTCTACTCTAGCTTTCTACTGTCTTCTCGCTCTCTCTCTCTCTCTCTCTCTCTCTCTCTCTCTCTCTATACCTTATGGTTATTACGCAATTAATTTTTGATTAACTTTTTGCCAACCTAAATTATAGAATATGCTTCATCTTCTAACCGGGTATCAAACTTTTGGAATCGATGGATTTTTGTTAGACATATGTTGCACATCGGACACAATAAAGACCGACAGAATGGTGTCTATTCAAGTCCGCTATTATTATGAAGACCTAAAACCCTCGCATAAAACGTCAGATCAACCTAAATAACACAATCATTCAAATCAGATTGTTCTTCTCCTGCTAATCTAAATTATTTCACGGCTAACATTCGGATATATTTTACATATATGCTTAGATGTGTATTGTTTATTTGTATTGGTGATCCTTTTTTACACTGCTGCTTTGGTGAGTATGACACTTTTACATCACGCACCGTTCAACAAAACAAAACGTTCTGTCAAGATTCCTCATTTGACCTTTCCAGATAGGAAATCAAAGTGTCTGTCTCAGTGTCACTATCTTTACCAAAACAGATTTGTTTTGTTTTCATGAAAAGACGAAGGAATCTGAAGTGGGCAACTCATGGGTTTCCATTGGTCGTGAACAACGAGTGCGTCAGTGTCTTATAATTGCGTGTCAGTCATCCGTGCGCCAGTGAAGTGCGGATAGAGTGGTCGGTCACTTACTGATGCACAGAGACAAGGAAATCTTAAATAACATTGAACATGGGGCGTAAGGAGGTCTCGTGGATCCTACCGTTGGTTCTGGTGGGTTTGTTGCAACCTTGTTTTGGCGAATCGTTAAAAGAGGTAATGAACATGCGACTATTTTTTGTACTTGTATAAACGTATGGATATTTCGAATAGCTAATTAAATGTTCATTTGAAGGGAAATAAAAACAAGATATTGTTCGATTTCAATTGAGCCCTCGTGGAATGCGCTTAATTTGTTTTGTCTGTCTATACCCTAACTGTGTCTCGAGAACTCGGTTAAAAGCAACACGATAATCATAAAAAAAATCGGTTCGAATGGAATTCTTTTCAAATGATCTGGAAATGTAGGATTAATCGTGCGTTTTCTTTCAGCTACCTTTGAACTACACCCTTAGTTCGGCCTGACGTTTGGGTTGGTGACTCTAAGTTAAATAAATATTTGCACACCTAATGTAGAATGCCCACTACTTTAACAAACCATTGCGTAAGGCGTCGTTGGACAACAGGTCTTGTCACAATATTTTACAGAAGCTGGTTAACAGTAAGCCTAAAGTTTCATGAAGGAAAGTTATTGCAAATACAAATAAAACAATTTGACATGACGCACAGATCAGGTCGGCCCCCGCGCTAGCACATTGGAAAGGCGAAGAGCAAATCAGTGCGTACAGTTGCCCTTTTTATCGATTTAACCTGTTAGGGAATTTGCCTCTATTTTCATAACAGACATACATTATCATGGAATCAAGAAACATGCAATACTACACTGCAGAGCGATTGGCTGACGGCCAGAAAAAATAATAACAACCTGTTTGGACCTGTGCTCCCCAGGTCTGTGACCCTTCTATTGAGGGAACCATCTACAACTACAAAGCAAACACCTTGAACGGTACTCATACCGTCTCCTTCAGCGAGTATGCAGGGAAGACTGTCCTCTTTGTCAACGTGGCCAGTTACTGAGGGCTAACCTTCCAGTACTTGGGTAAGCCATGGGTGTGATTGCTTAAAAGTAGACATCCTTCGCCTTGAATATGTACGTGTGCTTTATTTGACTTATTTTGTCTAGATGTAATAGTTTGCGTTTACTTATGTCTGATTTGCTTTATGTGTTTGTTTGCTGGCCGTTTGATGTGACCAGAGTTGAATGCACTACAGCAGGAACTGAAAGATTATGGCTTCACCATCCTAGGCTTCCCCTGCAATCAGTTTGGCTTACAAGAACCAGGGAAAAATCATGAAATTTTACCAACTTTAAAGTGAGTATTTTTACTATAAAAATTCAGCACTTGTCAAATGGACTCAAGCTACTTAAGACAGGACACTAATGAAGTGGATATCATCAGAGGTCTGCATTACTGGTTTTAGGAGAAAGCAGTAATTCACCATCCATCAACAGAACTTCATTTAATTAGGGAAAACATCCCCCTGCAGAGGGATCAGTTTCCAAGAGGCCTGTCACCAGTTTCCTACAATATCAGCTCTCTCTCAACCGGGCCTGTAATCCACACACTTTATAGACTACACACTGTCCCATGGCAGCTCCCCCCACAATCACTAGGTTGCTCCCGTCCTTGTGATTTTGCATGGTCTATCTAGGTCAGCTGTTAGGCTGCAGCCAGAGTGCCCAGAGGCATATCCAATGATAAGCTGACCTGTCTCTGCATTCCAGGCATGTTAGACCGGGCAATGGATTTGTTCCAAACTTCCTGTTGTTCGAGAGAGGCAATGTGAACGGTGAAGATGAACAGAGCATCTACACTTTCCTAAAGGTGACCTATTTACACACACACCAGGCAGCCTGGGTAGACCACTTTTGTCTTTGTGTCAACATTGTATTCTTTTTTGAAATAAGTAATGAACAAGCTTGGATGCTAGGTGAAGCAAGTCACAGTCCATATTACCAGTGGCTTCCAGAGCAGTAATCTGCAGTGATGCAGAGAGGCTGTCAGGAAGAGGTCTGAAACTCCCTGATATGAACAAAGTTATCTCCATGTGTTTCCTGTCCTCCAGACGTCCTGCCCTCCAGTTGGGGACAGCTTTGGGAACCCAACCAACCGGCTCTTCTGGCAAACTCTGAAGATCAGCGACATCAAGTGGAACTTTGAGAAGTTCCTCGTGGGGCCTGACGGGAAGCCAGTGATGCGATGGTACCCCAGGGTAAATGTGTCCGAAGTCCGGACTGACATCTTCAAATACTTCCGCCAACTCTTCTCCCAGCAGAACGTCAACTAAAGGTTGTAGGACCAAGATACTATAACTGGGAATATGTGTCAAGTGTATACACCTCCAGCCCCAATGTTATGTGGACATTATACTTTGATCCTTGTTAAAACCCCTTTTTTTACCCTCATAAACTAGGCTAAAACCTTAAAATGTCTGTTTGTTTGTCGTGTAGCCCAACAAAGTGAGCCTAGTAACTGCTTCCAGTTATATCCCTGCAGGTGGCAGGTAACAGGTGGAGGTCCTAGTAGGCTGCATGCTGTATGATGGTGGGGCTTGAAAACAGTTCTTCTGTGGTGCCTTGCTTGAGTTTCGGATCCAGGTGAGCTTGTTAGTGCATTCAGGCTCTCTGTGGGATCCTAAAGCCATGCTATCTTCTACAGACACCCTTGTTACCTGGGCCTCAGTTTATGCTAATGCCACTCAATAAATCCTGAAAATGCAACAAATTTCAATTTTCCAGCATCTTTTCAGTAACACCGCATGTCACGTGTTGTTATTTCTACGTTCATATATGTTAACGCATAAGATCACTTTTTACACGTTAGACGACGTGGGTTTAATTTAGTGGTTGGTTGACTACAGCCGACTCATTGACAACACCATTAGAAAAAGAACCAGACAAAAATGTTAGAAGACATTTAGAATATATTTAATTATTAAGCCAGTCAAATACAAAAAGTTTCACATAAGATGTGCTTTTGCCTACTGCAAAAAAGGAAAATAATCCCAACTACAAACCAGGAAAATACAACTGCCAGTAATTACAGCATACCTTTCAAAGTGCAAATCTTCTGATGTCTCAATTTAACTTGGACCAATTTGGAATGATTCGTATCCATTCAGTAACATGCTAGTTTTGTCCTAGCGTATTTACACCCAAAGAAAAAGGACTCCCATCATATAATGTCTGTTACACACTCCTTGGGGCAGGGTTTACATAAACATATACATTAGCTAGTCATTATTTTCAAAGGAGAAACATTGCATTCCATAACTATGGAGACAGTGGCCACCGCCCCAGTATTGGAGAGGATTGAGACCGAGTTGTGGGCTAGTTTGACAGTAGGTCCTGTTGGTTCACAGGTTAGTTGGCAGGCCTGGGTCAGCGAGAGCAGGCCTGATCAGTGAGAGCAGACCTGGATCAGTGAGAGCAGGCCTGGGTCTGCGAGAGCAGGCCTGGGTCTACGAGAGCAGGCCTGGGTCTGTGAGAGCAGGCCTAGGTCTGCGAGAGCAGGCCTGGATCAGTGAGAGCAGGCCTGGGTCTGCGAGAGCAGGCCTGGGTCTGCGAGAGCATGCCTGGGTCTGTGAGAGCAGGCCTGGATCAGTGAGAGCATGCTGGCCTTGGAGGTAGATGGACAGTCAGTGTCCACAGACATCCTGGCAGAGTTACTCAGAGGTGTTCAGGTTTTATGAGGCAAAGCGTCTGCAGCTTGAGTAAACAGCTTCCTTTCCTCCGTCAACATGGATGTATGATGTCAACAGCACCCTTTATATGGGATTGACATTACATTCAAACAGCTGCTTCAATGCAGGAATACAACACTATCTAGACCTGATGTTTAAGAGCAACCTTAATACTTGACAGGTGCTGACAGCTTTGACAGCCTTGGTATGGTCCAGGCAGCTACTGTAGCAGGTAAGAATAGAAGCAGAGGAAAGGAAGCAGTTTAAACACTACAGTGCCAAGGCATGACTAGCCCAAAACCACCAACACTAAGCTGCGAACTCTCCTATTTGTGGACCAACTCCCTCAGGCTACGGGAAATGATCGCTGTATGTAAACAAATCAATTATGCCAAAAGTCAAAATGCTGGAATATAATGAGGTTAGGTCCATCAGGTGGTTTTCATGAAGTAAAATAGTTTTAGGTGTGTGGGATCATGTTGATGTGTTAGATACAAACATACAATGTCAATAGCTACAATATATTGGGAGTACATCAACGACATAGAAAGAACAGCATTACTAAAGACCATGGTTTTACATGTAGTCAATGCAACTATCAAAACTGTAGATTAAAAATAAGTTATCAATAATCACAACCATGTTTTTGGTATGATACCATCAAAACTTGTTTCCCAAAATGTTAGTATTTCAACAATCACTTTTGAACAGTTACACGTATGGTACAGTTCTAGAACATCAATGGTACAGAACAAATCATCTTAAATGAAACATTCACAATACAATTTCTATGACTCAAAATCCAAGGCAATGTACCTGTATATAATTACGCATTATTGGAATGCCTACAACTAATCTTGTCCGTTGGAGAATGGCTCCAACAAAAACCTATGCAATGGTAAAATTACATAGGTATATTGTCTGAAAATGTGTTTAATAATTCCAAACTATTCAACAAATGACTTCAGTTCCTGCATAGAATCATATGAAGCAAATATTGAGTCTTCAAAAACAATAGTTAAAAAAATCTAAATAATATGTATATATATTTATATATATTCAGAATAGAGAAAACAGTGTTTCACAAATAGGCTTATAAAACGCAAGTATAAACAACATTACAATCGAATATCTACAGTTCAGTAGGAAAATTATAGTTGAAATCACACCTTGTCAACTCAAAAACAAACTTATTCATGCTACTACCCCAGCTCCGACGGATCGTCGGACAGCAATGTTTTTAGTGCTTTCCAGGGTCGATGTTCTGTCGCTCCCTTTTTCCAAAGCCTGCTGTTGTGGACTGATCTGCGGAAACAAGGTGCGGCGTGGCTTTTTAAAGAAAGTGGAAGGTGGAATAAACAGTTGTGATATGACCAGAACGGGAAGAGAGAGAGAGGGAGAGAGAGAGTGGACAGTAGAAAGCTGGTCAGAAGGAAGGAGAATGAGTGGAGGCCCAAACAGAAAGGTAAAGACATGGGCGGCTGGGTGTACCTGCATTCTCCGGAGGGGGCCGGGAGCCCTCGCCTGCTCCTCGGGGGCCCCGGGGCTGGGGGAAGGACGACTGCCAGGGGAACGCCTGAGGGGGAGGAGAGGAGCACCCATCAGCCTGGCATCACACCCTGTGTGATGCTAAACTCAGTCCACACTCCCTGCACACTCCCTGCCCGGCTCACTTCACACTCCCTCTGAGAGCAAGGGAAATAACCCTGCCTGTCGGCCCTGCAGATTGAGCAACACTCCAGGAGCTAGACTGGGGCCCACCAGAAGCCTAGAAGTCTGCATGCAGGTGTCTAGTTCTGTCACTGCAAGAGGCATGGATGGCCTAAGCTGGGTGGGGCGCTGGGATGGACGACAGCCCAGCTAGAGCTACCAGACGAGCGGCCTGACAGAGACCCTTACCGGGGTGACAGGTTGGAAGTCTCGTCCGGGGGGCGGGGCTGCGGCGGCAGCAGCAGCGGCGGCGCCGGCCGCGTTGGGAGCCCGGGGAGGGAAGTGGACGGGCCAGCCCTCCAGGCCCTGGGGCCCCACCTGCACAGAGGGACCACAGCAGGGACGGCTCAGCGCAGGGGTCGCTGAGCTGGACGTATGCCTGTCCTGATGGGGACGAGGGTGCACGGCCACCCCACCATGATGTAGAGGAATTGGGTCTATTTTTATGTTGTTGTTTTTTTTATATCCATCTAATGGATGGAAGGATGGCCTATCCACCAGCCACTTGCTAGGATATTCTGTTGTTCTCACTAGCCATGACTGGATGGAGCATGGAGCAGTACAGACGATGTAATGTCCTGTGTTTGGAGTTTCCTTCTCTCAGGTAAGGATCCCTCTCTGGCCACAAGGGGGTGCTGCTGCTCTAGATTTGCCAACCCTAGTGAGGGTGACTGGTAGAAGGGAACCAGCCATCTGACCTACCTGTTTGTGGTGCTGCATCTGCAGTCTCTCCAGCTTGCAGCGCTCCGTGCGCTCTCTCTGACACTCGTTCTGTGCCTGGTGAAGCTGCGGGTTTAATCAAACAAACACCAGGGTCAGTCCCTTCATGATGCGCGATTTGTAAAACGGGGTTTGAGGGCGCACACAAGTCTAGTCGCATCCGTGCCAGGGGCTAACCTGATTAGTCAGATTAGTCATCTGACCCTGCAGTCTTTCCACCTGCCGCCTCAAGTCTTCCTTTTCCTCGTTCATCCGCTCCCTGTCGCTCCTCTCTTTCCTGAAGTCCTCCTCAAATATCTTCACCTGAGACGAAACAGGATTTAAACAAAGGGCTGATTCTGTGTGTGCATTTGTGCATTCGGCACAGCTATCTGTGTGTGTTTTGTGCATATGAGCACGTGTGTGTAGGTGTGTGTGTGTGTATTAGCATGCGTCTTACCTGTTCTTTCAGCACTGCTATTTGTGTGAGCAGCTCCTGCTTCCTCAAGTTGCTGGCCCCATCGCCGTGGTTACCCTGCCCAGGTGGTTGCTGGGAGGAGGAGGGGGGGTGTAGATTCAGGGCCTCTTCTAAAGCCTGGCAGAGATGGAGAGTCAGACAGAAAAACATGGCCTTTAAACACACACACACACACACACACACGAATGCTTCGCACGCGCACACGCACACACACACACGGTCCTGACCCTGTTGAGGCGTTGGATCTCCTTCTCCTGGTACTCTCTCTGTTTGCTGAGGGGCAGCAGCTGGTCCTGGAGGTACCGGACCTTCTGCTTCAGTTCTGCCGTCTCAGAGTTCAAACACTCCTTCTCCCCCTGAAACAAACACGCACACTTAGCACACGCAAGCCCAGGGATGGATACCAGCTCCGTCTCGCTAGACCACATTTTTTCCAATTGTGATATGTCATTATGTAGATAGGCGTCACTGCGAAAGTTATTTTAAAAAGAGAATCACAGATCGTCTTCCAGATCCAATCAAGGTGCCAGACAGCCTGGGATCAAACAGGGATGCACAGAGAGAGTGTTGCCAGGAAAAGCATCTTGATCCCATGCAGATAAGTGCTGGGGAAAGTACAGGAGCTATCGTCTCAACCCCAAAACGATAACCATTTGATTGCTACAGGTAACAAGGACAAGGCAAAAGCAACTGATGCACGCTATGCTCAGTACAGACACGTCATGGACAAGGGAAGCCTGCCTAACACGCCTAGCGCGCTGTGTTCCTCACCTGCACGTTCTCGATCTTAGACTTGGCCAGCAGAAGCTTTTTGTCGTAGTCCCGCTGGCGCTGTTCTCGCTCTGCCTCCAGCTCCAGCACGGCCTTCTGGGAGTCAGCAAGGCGCTGTCGGAGGTCTGTAATCTGAGGGGACCGCCAATGTACGAATGCTTCAATCCTTGACATTTTGATCTTATTTTACTTCCATTTCTATCTTATTGTACAGTTTCATCTGTTTTGATACATTTATATCTTATTTTATTTATAAACTTGTGTGTTTATTTATTCAGCGCGAAGGGGATTGCATCAAACTTAGTTTTACAGTGTACAAGGACAAATAAAGATATTCTATTCTAACCCCAGGAAACATAAGGGACACCATGTACCTGCTGGATCCTTCAATGGAGCCAGCCAGCCAGCCACGCACACACACGCACGTGCACGCTCGCTCACACAGACACACACAGACACACACAGACACACACAGACACACACAGAAAACAGCTAGAGCAGACATCAGCGTCCTGTTATGGGTATCATCCAGCTGTCGATGATGACGCAAACGGAACGCTGTGTGAGAAGGGTTACACGGTGTTCCTACACACAAGTTTGCTCGTGTGCATCTGTGTGTTTAAGTGTGGGAGGAAGTGAGGGAGGATGAGCGTGTGCGTTTACGTAGGTGTGTGTGTGTGTCTGTATTGGTCTGTGTGCGTGTTGGCCTCTGACTGCACCACAGCAGGAAGTCTGCGGGTACTGCCGAGAGGTGAGGGGAATTCTGGCAGAGGTGTGAGAAGGGCCCTGTGGTTAGAGAGCTGTACCATCCGCACCGCTCACCCTGTTTGAGCTCTCTCTCGCTCGCTCACACACACAAACTGCACTACATCGTTTTCTAACCACACAAGCATGGTCTGATGTGAAGAACACTTCAAAAGAGTCCTCCTAGCTATCATCACTGAATCACCATGAAGCTAAAGCTGGCAGTTTAGTATCTTTTCGTGGAGGCAGAGCAGTGGCTGATGTTCTCCATAATGAACCGGCTCCCGGCATTGATCTGGGACCATGAGAACCCGGGTCACCACAGGCCCTATGTGTGAAACTGCTGTGAGATCAGATGGTAGAGATGAACTCCCACCCACGCAATACATGGCTGGGTGATGTTACCATACCTTCTGTTCAAACTGAGACTTCATGGAGTTCCACTGGATATCCCACTGCTTGTTCACCTCCAGCACCTGAAGGGGGGGACACGATAAGAACTCCAGGTGAGAACTTCTCCACCCAAATCCTTTTAAAAACTCAACCTTGACCCATGTGGTGGATCACTCACATCCTTTCTCTGCTTCTCCAAAAGCTTGATCTTCTTCTCGTACACCTCCGGGTCACACGGCTTGGTTGGAGTTTTCTCTCCAGCTTTCCCAGTCTGAGGGGATGTGAAACAGTCCTGAATCTCCCTTCACCACTCCATATCAGCACGTTTAAAATAACTCTGTGCTTCTAATCACAGAACTAGACACAGGGCCGGCCCTTTGGTGTTTGGGGGGCCTAAATAGCAATAGTATATGTAGCCCTTCTGATTGGCCAAAAAAACCCACTTGCGTTCAATAGAACATTTCACTTCTCACGCTCTGCTCTCAAATGCATTCGCTTTACATTTGAAAACCCCCCAATAAGGCCTGTTCTTTCAGGCGGTATCTCTATACCTTCTGCGGCGTGGAAACCTCCATCTTGGATCTTACGCAGGGCGTTTCTTCTTTGGCCGGCTCTTCTTTGGCCTCTGCAGGTTGTCCCTCCACTGGAGCTGCTCCCTCCCCGGTGACCAGCTCCTTCAGTTTCTGGTTCTCCTGTCTGAACAGAACAAGAAGAAGACAGCATGCATCAGCACTCACATAATACCCCACAGCAAAGCCAAGTCGCTTAGCAGCAGGATATCTTCTGGGAAGAACGTATGATACTACAAGGGGGAATACTGGAACAGTCTGCAACCGAAAATGAAAGCTCTGGGCTTTTTACTGATCTGCGCACATACTTATATACTTACTACGTATATAACATACTTAGTATGTACAGTAAGTATGTCATATACATACTGGGACAGGCTCCAGAAGGGAATCTCAATCCTACATGCAGAAAGTTCACAGTGACGACTTCGAAAGCAGCAGCGACAACAACAAAAAAAAGCACAAACGCGTGAGACGCTGAGACGTCGTTGACGTTATATCAGCGGAAAGATGAAGAGAAGTGAAAGTCCTTTGCGAGTCGCCGTCTGGCCCGGACGCGAGGCACCCGTCTTCAGAAGGAGTGGGGGGGAGGCGAGGTTAGAGCAAAGTCAGGAGGAAAGACAGAGTCACCTGAGATGTTCCAAGTCTCGATTTCTGTACTGAAGATCCTCCTCCATTTTCTTCCGCAGTTCGTTGTTCTCCTGTCTCAGCTGCTCGCACAGTGTCTAGAGAGAGTGACACAGCACTGGGTCAGAGGCGAGCCTCTCTCACTGCCAAACACACTGCCTCAACTACCTCCCTCTCTGGCATTTTGGAGATTCTGCAAGAAAAGGCTCCAGTAACAGCTATTTCAAAATAACTGTCACGTTTGGGGAATAAACCTGGCACCCAACGGTTGTCCAGACAACCTTGATTGCCAGTATTGAAAGCAGTCAGCTGCTGTGGTGGGAACTGTCCTTGGGTAGTTTTTACTTCCACTAGTACTTCCACAAATCTGAAGCCTTCCCAGACCTGCACGAGGCTTCTCTCTACCACATCACAGGTAGTCATTTTAATAGCCTGGCCTGTTTGTCCAACTTTAGGTCTCCATCTCATCTTTGTGTGTGTGTGTGTGTGTGTGTGTGTGTCTAACCTGGAGAAGAGAAGTCCTCTGCTCGTTCTTCTGGACCTTGGAGGAGAGGTGGTGGAACTCCACGGCCATGCGGCCCAGGTGAGCCAGTAACTGGTTGGGGTTGGACTCTTCAGCAAAGACACTGAAGGAGCTCTCCAGTCTCTGCAGCTGACTGGCCAGTTCCATGTTCTCCTGAGGGATGTGTACGGCTCCTGCCCCCGCAGCTGCCCCGGTCTGGAGCTAGTTAGCAAACAAAACAAAGACACACGAGTGTCAGTCGCTCCATGTGTGCTGGGTGGGCCTGACATTCCCACATCTCAGCCGTCGGTAGGAACACACAATCGTAGCATGATGAGATTGTCAGTGTAGCCTACATGCACATTCATACGTTGATTACTATCAGCGCCAAAGGGAAATAGGTATAGTTGTGTTCCTGCGGTTCCTGATGTATGAGTGGCTTTATAGAAAACAGCTACACAGTAAAAAACCCTACACCTGCTCAAAAAATATTTTCGGAATTCTTTTTTAAATTTTCCCTTAAGGTGTGTGTCTGTGCGTGTGTGTGTGTGTGTGTGTGGGAGAGAGTGTGTGTGTGTGTGAGAGTCAGTGGTGTGATTCTGGTCAGCAATAATAATCCTGGACTTTCCCCCAGTTGACTCAGTGTGGAGCTACCAGTATTGAGTTTGCTGTTGAGTCACTGTAGAGAACGTGTTCCTATCTGGAAGAAACTGCCATAAAGAGGAGGAGTTTCACAGTAAAGGAAACTAATAGGAGTTATTTTGTAATCACATACATTGGATTCATTTTCTTAACTTTTTTGAATCCAATTGATAGCTATTATGAATATCTTGTTGACCTTGGATTACAAGTCAATCTAAGAATTCCCCCAGCATTCCACGGCTGTTAGGCTGTGACCTAGGACGTCAGGTACTTACTGCTTGTTGATCTGGTGCCTTCTCTTCCATATTCACCAACTCAAATTCCGACAAACCCTCCTACAGGAAACAAACAGGCAAAAATGAAAAGGCTATTCGCAGGAACCGAGTCTCACATTCATAACAAACGTATCAAACGTCCCCAAGGTTAAAGACTAACAGCTGAGATAGCTGTTGACAATACATGTTGGCTGCTTTCAGTTTGCATAGCCCGAGCAGAGATATAAAAATGGCATTCAGCTACTTTTATGAGAATAGAAAATTCCGGGGAACACATCAAGAGGAGATAAGTGATCCAGTCATCTGTGCAAACCTGCATCTGGAGCACATTCAAAACTTTCTGCACAATTATCTCTTTGCCCTAAGTTGTTTTTCTTCTTCTTGGCGGAATCATAGAAGTGTCTCTACTCACACAGGCTGGCTCTGGCTGGAGAGCCTTCCCTGCCTGGCTTGCCTGGGACTCTCTCTGGTCAGAGCCCACGGTGTTACCTTGAGCTGAAAGATTAGACAAGCATGAGTCATGATGATATGACAAGAGACAAAAGCTAACTTCTGATCTCGGAGACACGAGAGCAAGAGGAAAACAATGCAAGTCATCATAAATAATTATGTCACAGTAATGTAAGTATGTAGTAGTAGTCATTTCAGAACTCTTCGCTTTCAAATGGATCGCTAGCACTCCTAAACATCGATCGCTAGATGTATTTAAAAGATAGCGGTAACGATTGAAAGTAGATCGTGACGGTGAAACGCGGTTCGGTTTAGCCACCAGAGTGGACGACACCTACCCTGCGTTTCAGTCTGGATGGGTCCACCCATACACAGGCTGGTGGCGTAGCTGGAGGTGGAGGACTTGAGGGCCTCGTTGTCTCGCACCAGCTCCTCCACCCGCTGACGGAGCCTGCTTGCCTCTGACTGGGACTCCTCCAGAAGGTCTCCTAAATCACAGAAGATCCTCTTCATTCATTTATTCATTCATTCATTTGTCCCCTTCTTCCTCGTCTAGTCAGAACCTGCCAAATGTGAATGTCTTGCTGTCTTTTGAGTCCATTCGATCCTACAGAAGTCCAAAGTCACTAACAAGGATGCAGTGTTGAACAGCGTTATAGTGGCAGCTGAGCCACTATCGTGTTGGTTAGACTGAAGGTTTCGTTTTGAGTGACTCATGACTTTGCCCCTTTTGCACACTCAGAGGAAAGGGATTCACTGGAAGCATGACAGGGCTGCACATTGGCAAAGATCTGAATCAGGTTTCTCCACATTCCATCTTCAAAATAACCACAACTCAGAAACCCATATCTGACGCATGATTCACCATTCCAGTCTGGTTAGGGGTGTGTGCTGCAGTCAAAGTGACACTTTAGTAATGCATTGATATAGAATTTGTGTGACAAACTGAACGGAATTGGGTCTCCTGTCCACAAAGTCATTCCTGTAACCTTTGTAGCCACAAGCATTCGAATAAATAGTCAAGTTCTCCACATCTGAAACAGCAGCAAAGCATCAGGCTACATGTGTATTTCCTTTAGCTAGCCCCCGTGTCCTCAGATCAACTGGGTTGTAAACTAGGGAACGCAGAGTCATCAGTAAGGGATGCTGCTCAGCCCCACTAGCCGTCAGCTCTAGATCAAGGGGTCTTACCTAAGCTCTTCAGGCCCTTCATCCTCTCCCTCAACACGCTGTTCTCCTCCAGGAGCTGCCGGTAGCTGCTCCCCCCTCCAGCCTCCTCCCTGGCCTTGGCCTCACCCCCACCCGGGTCATAGATGCGGTACGGGCCCTTTCCTTCCATCGCCACCGCCTCACTCACCAGGCACGGAGCTCTAAACTGCGGAGACAAAACATAAAGGTCACTTGTTGTTGTCATGGTGGATACGCCCTAGACTTGCAAAGTATATAATTAGCCTGACTTTGAGCCTTGCACTGTGAGACTGAAAGGGGGGGGGGATGGACAACTACAGGATGTTTAGGCTGCATTTACTATGAACACATGGCATCAATCCAGAGAGAGAAAAAAAACACTAAAGAGGTATTAGAACCACAACACATTTGTTTTTGTTCCCACCTTTAGACCATTTACAATGCAAAGGTACATATTTGAATGGCAGTCATCAAAGGGAACTTCTGCACATCTAGTTCAGGGCAGAATTAGAATAGGCTACACCATTGTTCCATCAAGATTATCAAAGACTTTGTAAATCAGCACTGTCATGATAAAACACGGTCGAGTTCAGCAGCCAAATAATATAGCCAGCATGAGATGATTATCAAGTACACGGCATGCCAGTTCAAGCTGTCAATCAACACAAAGCCTTTACTCAATGAGTGACACAGTAAATATGATAATTGCACATCTATGTAGAGCCGATGGTACTACAGACGGGATGGGAAACATAGCTTAGGCACCATGAAGTGAATTTACCACTTTGTCTTTTCGGCCTCTCTTTCTCTCCTCGTTCATTATTGATTAGAAGTATCCAGTCCAGCTATGGTAACGTTACCTGATTAGAGATGGACATGGCAAGCGAGCATCGGATTATTAGCTAGCTAGTTATCTCTAGTGCTATCTGGCTAACAAAGCTCTGGCTAAAAAGCTATCACAATCGGATTCACTTAAGGAGCATCGTTCTATCTCCAAGCCCGCTACTAGCCTCGTAGCGTCAGCTGCGAGCACAACATCGGTGTCCTAGGCAAAGGATACTGGCATTATAAAAGTAAAACCAGTATATCTGCTCAATATAGTTGATAAACACACTGTCAGTAAAGCTTGCTATTTCTGTTTCTTGTTGAAATGTAACCGATAGAAACATGTCTGTGACAAATCACATAGCTTAGAGACTTGAGATAGGACTGAATGCTAACGTACAGTAGCTAGCTACATAGCAAGCGCAACTGGTTAGCCGGCCAGCACTGCAGCAAGCTGAGTAGCTAGCTATTTAGCTAGCGTATGTACCAGCAAGCTGATCCTTTACATCACAACAAATCAAGAGTCTGCTTCAAAACCCTGCCCTGTCCAAAACAATGTCACTGTCATGAGATAGGTAAAGTCATAGCAAAATAAGAACAAAGCTTCAGTTTGAGTTAGCCCCACTACCTTTCAGCTTCAGTGGCCGCTTCGTCTGCCCAAACAAGACATCTAGCTAGTGCGGAAGTGGTCTGCTGTAACCTGGGAAATTCCACCTCGCTAACGATGAAGCAAACATCCGTGTTTGACAGATGAGCAGACCAATAGAGATGCTTTCCACAGTTTAAAGGACAGGCAGGCAGAACACATTTGAATGACTATTCTAAACGCTGTAAGAAAAAAAGACAATAGAACAAAACAAAAAAACACAACTCTCAAGTTCAGAGCTTTTACATACACAGCTTGCAGTGATATATGTCATTTGGGTCTTGACTTATACATCACGTAAGCTGTAAGCCAGCGAAAACAATTCTATTGAATGTCGATTTTAAGTCATGGTTATCAAGCGAAATGCAATGCACTTAGAGAGTCCTGGTATTCCTGTCAGACATTCTTTCTCTTGTATTTTGGAAATTTCACTGAGATACTCCTAACACTGACATCTTGTGGAAACAGTCAATAATGATACACATGATCTGGCCATTTGAGAAAGGGATCTGTCCCAGGAAAGTTTGCCAATACCTAACTGACCTGCCTCCCCAAAATGACTCACAACAAGGTCCCATGTCAGCTGCCACTAATCACTTTTCTTTCTTTCTATCCATAAACTGCTGTTTCTGAAAACTATCATGTGAACACACATGAAATAAAACAGGCTTTGCCATTTATTTATTATTGGATTGTCTTGTATGTGTGAATTTTTCTAGTAAGTACAACATCTGAGTATAAACAACATCAGAGTATAACATAAGAGTATAACATCAGAGTATAACATCAGAGTGTAACATCAGAGTGTAACATCCGTGTGTAAAACACTAAGTTCTCAGGCAGTATTGTACGGCCTGACGGTATGCTATTAAACCCAGTGTTTCTTAGACATGAGTCATTGAATATTTCAGTTGAGGAAAAGTCAAGTCTCATAACACTTAATTACTGGTTAGATTAAAGAAGACCCTCAGCAAAGATACAACTGTTGGCGGTCGTACATTTCTGTGACTTTTCATGCTTTTTTCACCTTTGTTGGTTCAGCAACATTGTTTTAAACAACACTAATGGCTGATGTAAAATACACATTATTTTCAAATTAAAAAGAATATTTTACTGTAATACAGTAAACTGTTTTAGTGTGTGTGTGCTGTTTGTGCTGTACAGTAAATTAACGATTAGATCAATGGGAAAAATAAACACAACAACACACAAATCAGTACACCAAAATGTTACGTTAATCATTTAAATAAGTCAACTTATTAATACTTTAAAGTATCTTTCAACTGGCCAAGCGTTGTAATCTATATTTTAAAACCCTTTTGCAAACACGAATAGGCAAAAACCTTTAGAAAAACAAAGCAGACAAAAAATATTTTTGACAAGACAATGTACTCTTTAAAGAACGAAGAATTTAAAACGTAACTAAACTACAAATTTCTAAACATAAACTCACCCACACATTCTGCTTGTGTCCAAGAGGCACTTTTTAAGGAAACTGGTAAATGGGGGAAGCTACTTTAATGTAGAGACATGGGAATTTCCCACATAGTGAAAGGCACAGATAGTCTCAGCCTGAGCTGGGGGACCTGGTCTCTGTCCAACTACATGGCCTGCCCATAGTAACAGCACCAGCATATGAAATATTGATTATCTGCCTCTTTAAAAGTCCAGGCATTTAACAAAACTGCAATATATAGCTTAAACAGTGCTACAGAATAACTGCAGAACAGAACAAAGGTTCCTTTAACAAAGCTGTGAACAGGAATAATGCAGGAAACATTTGGCATGCATTGCAATGAAAACATCTGCTATGTTCAAATAATCCTTTAATGTGCACTAATAAACGACTTTTGAGGTGTTTAAGACTTTATGCAGCGTGCTATCTTCACTAATATGCTTTTGAGATCTGCAGATTGTATCTGCTGCATAGGATTCTGGCCTACTGCAGGGGATTTCCTCAACTCAAGTCATTTTTTCTTCTTTCCTCTTTTAACTCAAAGATGGCCTGACAACAGCTGCACTCACATACATATGCACACAGAAACACAGAAACACACACACTCACAAGCACATACATATGCACACACAAACACACACACTCACAAGCACATACATATGCACACACAAACACACACACACATACACTCACAAGCACATACATATGCACACGCAAACACACACGCACACACACTCACAAGCACATACATATGCACACACAAACACACACACATACACTCACAAGCACATACATATGCACACACAAACACACACACATACACTCACAAGCACATACATAGGCACACACAAACACACATGCACATACATTCACAAGCACATACATATGCACACACAAACACACACACACAAGCACATACATATGCACACACAAACACATACACTTACAAGCACATACATACACGCACACACACACACGCACGCACACAAACACACACACACACACACACACACACAGTAGGCTGAGGCAGACAGGTAAAGACCATTCGGGTTGATTTACATGTACTGTTTATTGGTCCAATACATGGTACAAGAAGAATATGTTGTCACTGTTTGTCTGTTCTTGTAGGTGGATTCATTGTATAATAGGATCTGCCTCTCTAAAATTTACATTCGCCTTAAACACACATCATTATTTGCAGCAATCCACATCCTATCGACATATGTTAAATACAGTACTGTGAGTATATAATTTGCAGTGGTGCAAACGGTACAATATAGTTTTTAAGGACAACTGAATGTTTGAAGAACTAAATCACCAATCGAACATTTACAAGGAAATTCCCATAAGTTTTAATGACACATTTGGTTTGCTTAAGAATTGTGAAGCAACATTTGAAACAGATAGAAGCTGTATTTTGAAATCGCTAGAGTAATCAATTACTGTAAAGTGGAATCAAGTTGTTTCATGAGTAGCAGTAATTCACAACAGTTGAAAGAGGACCACAGTTCTGGCTTTTCAAGGTTGGTAAAACCTTTGCTATAGTTTACGCAGGTGTAGAAGCAGTTAGCTTATTAGGGGGTTTCCTTATGCCACTGCTACTGCCAACATCAGTGGAGTCAATCATTGAACTACACCCTGCTGCTAACAGTCATGAGTCGTAAAAACATACATATGGTTGTGATTATTAGGATTATTGCAGTATATTACAGTATGCAGGACCCATACTAAATCCATACTGTATGTAGATTTAGAACACTTATTGTATGTAGATCTAGAATCCACACTGTATGTAGATCTGGATACAGGTCTAAAACACGTATAGTATGCAGGTCTAGAACACATACTGCATTCAGGTCAAGACCCCATACCGTGTGTAGGTCTAGAACCCAGACTATACCATATGTCAGTCTGGGGGAAAAATGTAGGGAGGAAGTGAGGGAGGTGATCCAAACTTGTTTTTATCTTATTAAATTGAACAACATTACAAGTGTTAGACCAAATGTTGGAAGTATAATAAAAAGAATACTAAGATACAGTTTTTGACACGTTCCTTTTAATTCAAGAGAAACAGCATTGTTATGTGTTGTACAGTATTTACTAGCTGGACAAACTATGTGTAAAGTACCATTTAGAATACTGAAAGGTCACTTATTGGTAAGCATTAGACATGTAGCCAAGTAGTTTCTGGCGGGACATTATAAATGAATCCACAAGTGAATCCACTGTAAAAAAAAAAAGAAAAAAAAAAAAGAGACGTTTGGGAGGTCGGAGGTCGTATGTAATTTGGTTTCACAGAGAGGTGGCACAATCTCAGGGAACGTAAATGCACAGTTGACTGGTAGATTGTCAGGTGAGTTTCTATGTTCAGACGGATCGGATGTTTCTAGAACATCATTGAACCCTCCACAGACTTGGTAACATCAGTCCTCTCCTCCACACAGCGTCAGCAGAGTTTTGCGATAGTCTCCTGAGGTATCACCCTGCAGAGAGACCCACATCATCAATTAAGGCTGAATCAGGTTCAGTCCTAAAAACACACTAAATACTTGAAATAAGAAATTATTTCAGGCTTTGACAATTCAGTTAAGATGACACAGTACATTAATAAAATGTGTGTCATGCGCCACATAAAAGCAAACCCAGATAAAAAATGTTTTAGTGTTTAAATATATTCAAGTTAACGTTGAGCCAATAGTATAAGCAGTCAGTTTTTACAGTCAACATGTATGTGTTGTATTTAACCATACAACTCTACCCCTCTATTTGTAGGCTACTTTAGAGTTTAGAGAGGAAGTCAGGCTTGCAGGGGAAATTCCTAAACAGCTGTGCAGCAGCCGTAACCCTGGTCCTCCGGAAGAACTAGAGCTGCCTTCCCCACCACCCCGCCAAAAGGAGGATGTGCAACACACAATGACAAACACACATCCTCTATACACAAACACATGTAAGTAGAACAGACAAAAACCGCCAAGGAGACAGTACTCTACCCAACAAACAAGTGTGTTAATAGACATATAAAGGTTCCAACTTACAACCATGGTTTCTACCTGGATGAATTCATGTAGCGAAGCCTCGTGTGTATCTTTGAACTCCTTGCGAATGTTGTACATGTCGATTTCACAGCGGGAGACCATGATGCGTATCAGAGCTCTGTCATCAGTACCAAGGCCCTTCACAGCGTGAGACAAAGACTTTATTCACATGCAGCGTTTCCACTGTTACTGTCGCACTCGCTACAACTACTACAAAGTCACAGAGCAATCATGCACAGAAACAACTTCATACAGCAAGATTGAAGGGTTGAGTTGAAAACAAAAATACCTTCATGGCTTTGTACAAGCGGTCGGCAAAGTAAGAGGGCTGGTTCTTAACACTGCGAACTGCAGAGAAGCAGAATACACAGGTATATCTGAGAGTTGCACACAGTAGAACAACTTCACCAGCTCAAATGTCATTGTACATTTAGAGCGTATCCACTTCCTCCGTAACCAATCCTTCCCTGGCGGGTGGGTTGGTACCTTACCTATGGCAAACATGGAGTTTTTAACATCTCCAGACATCTCCTTCTTGATGATCTGCTCGATGTCCTTGTTAGAGCATCTGACGAATTCTTGGAACACTGGGAGAACGAATGAGACGTCAAACACCAAAGGTCAGGCTCAACGTGTAAGCTGACATTGAAGCACCACTGCAGGTATTTGGTTTAGGCTCGAACGATTTGAGTTGGGATGCAGTGACCCAATGAACATGCTGTCCATGACAGGGCCTCACTGCCTGCAGGTCCTCCCCTCTCTCTCCTAGCGTGGCCTACCTCTCCTGAGATGGGGGAAGCTTCTGGTGCACAGAATACTCATGAATTTGATCTCCATGTCATCCGAGTCTGCATTGCAAGCGTCTGCGAGTTCCTGAACAAAAACAACAAAAGCAAGTCTTATACTCTGCATAAAACGTAGAGCTAAGTTGCTATTCCAAGTTGAACCAGTAGGTACAGGGAAGAGGAAGACATTGAAGGCACGTAGGAAACCTTTTTGTTGTTCTTGTGTCCAGTGGAGCTGAACACCACTTAAGTAATAGAAAATGTGTAGTAAGGTAAATAATGTGCACTGACTTGACCATTTAGAAGAATACATTTTGGTTTATTAAAGTTGTCAAATGTGTGCCACAGACTTGAACACCAATCAGGGGTAGAGGTGACAGGGAGGTCTGCAGGTGATGTGGCTCACCTGGGCGTCGGCATCAGCTCGGTCATAGTCTGCAGGCCCCTCCTCTCTAGCTCCCTGAGTGGACCAAAGCAATCAGACTTGGTATAAGGTGATTGGTCTCTACTCAGGTATACTTACAGGTAATTGGTCACCCAAATTAACAAAAATTGGGCAACACCAAGAACGTTTTATTTGCGATAACATGTTTTATTTTTGTGAGCAAAATCTTTCTCTTCTACTAAATTTGACCTCAGCCTCATAATAAAAACACATTCTTTGAATGATTGTTTTTTGTTATATTCTATTTAATACTATATGTGTTAGTGTCCCAATATATGTTTAGAAGCAGTTTACCTGCACCAGTGACACCAAGATCTGACAGAAGCGGCCCGAGGTGTCTGATTGGATGGCCTGCTCCAAGCTCTTTTTGTACCCTGTCAAAGATCCCATTTGACATCAGTGAATCAGATACCTGCTGATTGGCCCAGTTGCATATTGATGGGCCCAACAGTCAGTACACAAACAGGGCCTTCCCCTGAAGGCGGTCATAGATACATCACAGGAAGCTGAAGGCTAAGAAGAGCTAACAGCTTACCAATCTTATAAGCTTCGTTCATAGCATGGATCTGCTCGTTGCTCCTGGTGACCAGAATCTCGATCAGAGCGTGTTCATCTGTGCCAGCACCCTGTTAGAGCAGACTGGGTGTAAATTTACACCTGGTCACAGTCTCCCATGATCCCAGTTGGCGATCAGAACTATTTATCTAATTTCTTCCATGCACTTTGTGAAATTAAATCTGATAATACAATGTGCATAATTACACAGTGTGGCACGTTTTATAGCCTCCAAAATCCCCCTATGAGGTTTGATTGTGATTGGATCCGATCTATCAATCAGCCCGTCTGCGCTTTATGTGGGAACCCATTCATTTACGTCATGTCTCAACCAGAACTTTGTCTCATCTTGTCCTTGTAACTACAGTACCTCCATGGCTTTTCTCATCATCTTAGCATCAAACTCTGCCGGGGTCAACATGAGGCCGATGATCAGCCTTTCTAGATTCTTGGACAGCTCTGACTTCAGGTCCTTCATCAGATCCTGCGGGGGAGGATCACAATGCATGTTTAGGGACAGAGTCTCTTATCTGTGGTGTTTGTGGGAATGACAGAAATAGGGCCAGCGGTCATGGATAAAAAATGCACAGGCCGCCACCCACTCACTAAAACAATATTATGTCATTTTGCAAAGCCCACACATTTCTGAAGCCCAGGTCAGATATCATCCAACCACCAAACGGGACGTCACATTTATAATGTATTCAGGGCATTTTCCAATGTGTAACGGTGGTGTAGGCCTTCTCCCATGTAGCTTACCCTGCCAAGAAGAGACTTGAAAGCTTGTCTAATCTCCTGTCTCTGCTCATTGCTTCGTCTTGTGACAATTTCAATAATGGCATCTTCGTCTGTGCCTGTAGGAGTTACAAAACAAAAATGATTCACACTGTTATCTTACAGAAGTTGAAATGGGTGTTTTGTAAATTTCAAGAACAAAGAACTAATTCCACTTACCAAATCCTTTCATGGCCTTTCTCAGAGCTTGAGCATCACTGGCCGGATCAAAATCTGAAGCAGGATAAACTGTTCCTCTCAGCTAAGGAACAGAGGATAACAGCAAGTAAAGACACACACATGCACACATACACACACACACACTCTGAGCAAAGGCAAAGCAAAGTGGTTTTTACCCACATTGCCTTGTAGGAGTAGGATATCATGGCAAGAGGGTCATTTTTTTATCAAACATGCAAGTTTGGAACACAGGCAGAAATACTATGTCAGCTATCATGTTGAAAAAATCTATTTCATAAGCTTGTTTTGCCAGTTGTTTCCAAGATAAAGCCATTGTGACAATATTCCGGTGACATTTGAAGGGGTCAGCGCTCTTTCAGGGTTGAGTCATGACACGAGCGATAGCTAGCTGAGGACAGACTCAAAAACAACCAAATGAGGTCATCTGAAAGAGAACGAGATGGAGAGAGAGAGAGAGAGAGAGAGAGAGAGAGAGAGACTGCGTTCTGTCGGCTCAAACCCTGGGATGTCTGTGGCATTAGCCAGCGTCTTATTGTAATAGAGGACTGGCAGCATTTCAGCACTCTAATTTGGAAAATGGACAGCATTCTTATCGAATCTGGGGTTTGACAAAGGCTGGGCTGTGTGAGCATAGCAGTATTATCAGCATGAGGTGGGGCCATAGAGAGAAATAGATGCTAGCAGGGCTAATTAGAAGCACGCCATTGCCAGGTCGAACATGCAGTGATCCATCTACTCTGGTAGAGGACTCATAGGGGCCAAACCTTGACTTTGGTCATGGCACTCATCTCCCACATCTTGTAAGCTAGCTGAGCAGCTTCAGGGAAGAACTCTCCAGCTAAGCTGAAAGGACCAATTTAGTAACCATACATCACAAACACTTCAGATAAATACCAAAAACTTCCTTGTTAAGAACATGTCATCTAAAATAATAATACAATACAAAATACTAGAAGAATTTCCACAAAAAAATGTACATATTTTTTATTTTATTTAGCCTGCTTGTTTCAAAACATTTCCTCGTCAGAGACAGCTACCCCAGTTTTAGAAAGCTGCTGGCCGGCTGGACTCAATTTAAACTTTCAACTTCACTTAATTAATTTTGGTACTTCCAGAAGTCTCTCACTGGGAAAAACTGAGTTTCATAATGAAACTTTTAATTCCTCGCCGTGATACTTCCTCTAAAAAACATTCAATGAATCTATCCATGTAAGACGTTACGCTCTAAACAGTGCTGTGGAGAACTGTTGCCACCACCTGGCCATTGCTGGGTACTGCAGGACACAATTTTGGCCACTACTTACTCATCATCTCCTCCACAGAGATTGAGCAGAGTCCGCTTGTATTCTCCTGAAGTGTCGTCCTGTTGAATTGAATACATGTTTCAGCAAACCTTTATGTGCAGGAGGAATGTCTTTATATGATGTTTTATCAACACGTGTCAAGAATGAAAATCTGATTTTTGTACTTTACAACAGTAAGATTTGCAAATCAAAGTTTCTCCACCAGAATCATGTTGTACAGCGACTTCTCGTATCGCAGACGGAAGCATTCTCTGATGTCCAGCATGTCTATTTCAGAGCGAGAGATCATTATCCGGATCAGAGTGTTGTCAGCCGTACCAAGACCCTGTAGATGAAGGAGACCACAGCTAAGACCCTTGTCATTTAAAAACAATCTAGCTACTAGCGATCACATTCCTGGTTCAAAGTCGAATTTGTGACTATTTTCTTTGGTAGTGAGTTAGTCCAGGACGTATGATCCAAATCTTCATTGTTTATCTGGCTTGTTGGCACCACTGTTTATTACAGAACAAACACATCATTTGTTGCATGTTTTCTAACCTCCTCCAGCCAAGAGGGTTCAGCCTCCACTTCCTGACCTTACAGACACAAACTTATGTCTGTAAGCTTACTTCCCCCGGATAACAGAGTTCAGACCGCACTGTGACTAATAACATCCAGTCTTTCTCCAGGTCTTCTTTTGACCCTGACTGCTATGACTCTTTCACTGACCAGCTAAAGACTTGGCTAAGGAGTTGGTTTCACCTTGAGCACGTCTGAACTGAATTACCTTCATTGATTTGTAGAGGCGCCTGGCAAAGAACATGGGGACGCTCCGGATGCACTGTACTGTGGGGAAGGCAAAACACAGACAGATGGAAAGGTGGATGGATCACTCATCATAAACTGACAAACACAATTGGTGGTCAGACTTGCGAAGGGTAACGTTGTTTAACGACCGATGCAACACATACCGACTGCAAGCATGAGCCTCTCAAAGTCCCCGGAGAGCTCACTCTTAATGCTGTCTTCTATGGTCACCTCTGCTATCTTCTGGTACTCATCAAACACTGACAGACAAGAGTAGACAGAGACATGTCTGTAAATAGCTGTGGGGAAAAGGTTGTTTGAGCGGTCACGGACACTGACACACAATCAAGCGTCACCATAGACATCCGGATGAACCCTAACCCAGTGGATGGTGAGGGTCATGGAGGGTCACGGTCACGGTGTGTGGGCGGTTTGTGTACATACCACACTCCCATGCTAAGTGGCCCAGGCCAATTCTCACCCATGTGGAGGTGGGTCACGCTACGGTTTCCCAGCAACATGATGAATTTGGCCTCATCTGTCCCCCATTGCTCCTCCCCTGCAGCAAACAGATCCTGGATAGAGAAGAGGGGGATGAGGTTATTCATTGTGGGGTTGTGGAGGAGAAGTCATCCGGGTTTGAAGTGTTGCGGGTCCTCACCTGTGCATCCTGCTCCACCAGGTCTGCATCCACCACACCTGACTCATCTCTGGTCCCCTGGACAGACAGACACAACCCCAGATTTACAACCCAGACAGGTCACCCAGTGTACATAACCTGTGATGCACATATTTGAAGACACTGTGGTTCAAATAGACACGCTTTTGTTTGCCTCGATGGCATTGCTGGTGTCCAGTGCCTCAAAATTGAACTGACCTGTAATAAAACAACCAGCATTTTCTTAAAGTGTCCCGAAGTGTCCCCTATCACGTCCTCTTCGATGTTGCCATAAGCTGCAGATGAACAAGAACATTCTTGCAGTATGACATGGTAATCATTGTAACAGAGACATTGTCTGATGTGGGATTGATTGGGAAACCAAGGATTTCTTAAGGGACTGTACCTTCACTGTAGGCCTCCACCAGATTGTGGATCTGATCATTGGTTCTGGATGCCAGGATTTCAATCAAGCATTTCTCATCAGTCCCCGCCCCCTGTCAATCATCAGATGTGATCAAAATCACTGACACAGTCTCAGCTGCTAAATCACAAAGTTCTAATGTAAAGATTCAGCGACCATGATGGATTCTAAAATTACTGGCAAAAATATGTCAGATGGACAAATCAGAACATTCTGCTCCATCTCTTCGGTTCCATAAGGTTAGAGGATGGTTTAAGTGATCACACTCTTACTTTGATGGCATCATGGATTTCTTTGGCATCGTGCTGAGCTGGAGTTCTCATCAAACTGACGATGAGACGTTCAAACTTGCCCGTCAGCTCATATTTCAGGTCATCGATCAGGTCCTGGAGAAAAGACATTCCGTGAAATGCTTTTATATTGTCTTATTGTGTGACACGATGAAACTCTTATGCAAGTTTGAGTCCTGGCAGAAATGTGTCATGAGCCGAGGTGGTGACATTGATTTCTCTACCTGTCCGAAGTTAGATTTGTATGCTGCGATGATCTCCTGTCTCTGTGCATTGCTTCTGGAGGTGACTAAGTCCAAGATGGCCTCCTTATCGCTGCCTGTGACGCACAAAACACAAGGAAAGCCATTTCTATCCTGGTATCAAAATACAAGAAACTCAAATCTTTGTAACTTGGTTCGTTGTTTTGCCTTAGGATGATGAACGTTCCTGGAGATATACTAGGAGCAGCTCAAATGCTGAACAGAACATAACCAGCTGCCATGGGGAAGTGTTTGGTGATGTCCTGCCACTTACCCATGCCTTTCATAGCATTGTAGAGAGTCTCAGCATCAACGCTGGGATCAAAGTCTGGAGCATCAGTAATCGTACCTCGGAAACCCTTGAAAAAAGAGAAATATTCTTTGTCTACGATTCTACTGGATGACTTGGCAAAAAGTATGTCTCCCAATCCACAGATGAGGATTGGCTGCAGGGTGGTGGAAAGGGGGAGGGGGAGCCATGACAGACAGCAGTGCTACCTGCCCAGGGTAGCTGCAGTTCCCTTCTCAGGCTCAGCCTCGAGAGGTCTCGCTGCTAGACAGCTGACACATATCCCCCTGCCACCCTCCCCCACTCCCAGCCCCCCACCAGAGGGGCACACAGAAACTCCATTTGAGGTCAGGTTACACAGGCAGACCTGAGAGTGAAGGCTCCCACTCGAGTTTTGCACGGGGCTGAAATGAAACATACTGACCTCTACAAGGCTAATCCAAAATGGATCCTCCAAGACATGTCATTCAATCAAACGTTTCCTGAAGATTAAAATCAGCATGGCGCTGATTGCAGATAATAACATTTTTTTATACATGTAGTTCCAGGAGCTCTATATTACCCGTTGTTATTTACATGCAGAATTCTATCTGTGGTCAAGCCCAAAGATAACGGTTTAATCAGATGGAAACTTGCCAGACAAAACCTCTCCCAGAAGGCAGGCCTATATTCACAAGCTCTAAGAGCAGCTGCTGGGAGAATTCTCCTGCACTGAGGCACAGAGCCAAGATGTGTCCAGACAAGGGCCCAACAAACATGCTCAGATCCGCACCACTGCTACAGCATTGCCACGGTGACCATCACTCCTCAGGACAGCTGGGAAGTCTCACCCACCTAGCAACCAGAGTCCAAAAAAACAGTAGCCATAGCAACAGCCTTTTGTCTAAACAGTCTTTGTCTTGCCAAAGAAGGCCACAAAAATATGGTTCAACACAGAATGAGCTAAGCTTTAAGGCTGCTAGTGCTCTTTAAGTGACTGGTACAGCACAAGGGTTTAGTACTGTTGCCAATCATAAACCCCACTATCATAAATATTGCTTCCAAATAGCTTTTGTCTTTCAGTGACCCGACCAGGTGTCACATAAAGCAATGACATTCTACACTAGTGTCAATACACAATGAACCTTTGCCCAGAGGAAAGATTGCCACCAATACCTGGCTCCCCTCTCGGCACGCCCCATTAGTCATATTGAATCTCCCAAAAGCTACAGGGCTCTGAGATACACGATGACACTGTTTTTTCCCTCTGCGGCGCTCCAGCTGTAGCCTTGATGACAAGACAGGATTCAAACAGAGGATAGGAAGAGCCACACTCACCCCTCCCATCGCTGGTCTTCTGTCTCAAGGAAAAGCAGGAAATGAAACCTAAACAGGGGGAGGAGGATGAAGTGAGAATGCTAGATGACACAACAAAATATTTATTGACAGCAAACTCAAGGGGACATCCATTCCTAAACTATCGGGTGATGAGTAGACAGAAGAGCATTCTGTGGTCAGCATGTATCCATTGCACACAGTGCACACATTCAGCAAATAATCCAACTTCTTTTGATGGGCAGTGCAGTACAGGTAATCACTGGAAGCCACCTTCCCTGCCTTCCTGTTTCTTGCTTGTACATGGACCATGCTGTGCAGTGGCTGTCCATGCGTGGCAAAGTCATCTAAGTGCTGTTTGCATGGAGATAAACAAGACTACACAGGGACAGACAGAAGGGGCCATGGAGGCAATTTGAAATGAAATCACTCGGCCCGAAGTTCACCCAGTGAGGACTCCGCGTTAGCCTGCGTTAAGCAACACTTTTCTGTGTGAATGTTTTGGCAGCTACCTTCTGTCTGGACCAAAGTCTCTCCTGAGAAAAGGTTAACCTTATAAAATAATGAAGTTGTGCAAATTCAGCCCTTCTCTCTGGTTCTATGAAGAGTTCTACGATTCGATGACACAGGATGTTTTAAAATGTTTCAAATGTAAAACCTGTGGAGTTTTACACAACTGTGTACACAGTTCACGCCAGATATACACAATATACAGTAGAAGGGTATCATAACTATTTAAGACTCGCATCGAATACATTTGACTTATATCGTATCACATTTTGGGTTTAAAGTATAAACTTTGATCTGACCCCAGGAAAGAATGAGCAACTGAAAACATAATAAGTGCACTGAATACATGTAGGTGTAGGCCTCCTATGCAGAAGATAGAGCATGCCATAGCTATTTAGTTGGTTTAGCATGCAGCTTACTCTAATGACTTGAAGCAAGACCACACCCATGTCTTTCTGTCCACCAAATTATTTTAGCTTAAGTTTAGATTTAACGTTTTTAAGTGTAAAATGTAATCTATCCGTCAAGATGGGGTGTATTTAAAGGGTTGTATCGGTCATTTTTATCAGTTATTTTCACTTAGACCTACAATTTAACATTTATTTGGAGACTGCTGTCTCATTCTTTTAATCCCATGTGATGATGATAAAGCATTTTTAAACCGTCACTCTAAATATTAAAGCGTTACTTTCAACTCTAAATAATGTAATCCGCAAACAGAAAGAGAGTTATCTAACCTTTCAAGTATGAATGTCTGTGCAAGTGTCCAGCCGCAGTCCTGCTGTCCTCAGCTCTCTCGCGTGCGTCTCGCCCGGTTGAAACTCCAGCTGTCCCGTTCCCTGTCCTCGGGTCTGACGTAATAACTGCGGCTGTCTCCGACGGCGTGTCAAAAGCTTGTGCTCAAACAGGAGCACACGAGAAATAGTGTTACGGTAAATTAACGTTGTTACCGAAGTCTGATTCCGTGTGCTTAAAGACAAACCTCGAATAGCATTGTTATTTATTTATATTTTTACTTTTTTTATGCTGGGATTGAGAGGCACTGCAGTTGTATTTTGCTCGAGTGTAGTATTTTTCTGCTGCAGTCTATTTGGCTTCTTTGGCCAAATTCGTTTCCAGGAGATGCTGCAAATGCATGCGCATGAGCATCATTCTTTTTCATCAGTAGGCCTGCCTCAGTTATAACTTCTCGCAGTACAATAATATCATTAACCAAACGTGATTTTTATGAGACATTAAGCTTGGGCTGCATCACAAACTGATAAGTCACGAAAACAAATCATTTTATGACTCCCCGTAATAAATAAAAAATGTACTGTGGCAAAGACTGTTGTCTCAATCCTTGCCAAAGGAAAACACCTCTTTCACCATTTTTATTCACAGTTTTATCTTATACAACATCAAACTAAACTACTAAATCCAATGAATTCCGGTATGTCCTTGAATATCAAATCTTCCTGGTTTTAGTGGCCTGATTATAAGATGAGTTTTGACTTCGTAAGAAATGACACCATACCAGTGAGGATCGTGCTGCCATTGGCATGAGAGATTGTGACTGCTCTATTTCTGTCCTTCCAGTATGAGGTTGAGCTATGCAGACCTAGAGAGGAGGGGCAGAGTGGGGGAGAGAGTTTAGGAGGATGATGCCAAAGGGAAGTGGGGGAAATATCACTGCAGTTTACCCCTCGTGACTGAAGATAGACTGTAGATGTTCATAAATCAAAAATATAATCCTGACTTCTAGGTAGAAGTGCTTTACCCATTTCCCGTTACCCCATCCCCCATCCCCCCTTCTCTCTCAACACACACACACACACACACACACACACACTCATCTCCTACTGCATCACTGCTCTGGATTCATCCTGGGTTTCTTTGGCTTGGTCCAGCATGGTGTTCTGAACGGGGCCAGCCAAGGTCAAGACAGAAGCAACACAGCTTTTTTGCTCAGATGTTCCCTGACAACTAAGACTGACACTTTACTAATCAGATGTCAAAACACATAGTATTAAGTTAAGTGGCTATTGATCTTAATGCTGTTGTCACACCAGAGTGAGGTGAGGAAATATGCCACTACACAACTACTGAGGTTACATGTACTGCCACCTACTGCCCCAAAAAAATATTACACTTTTTGATTTATAAGGTAAATAGAAGGATATTTTAGTGTCTCTTCATGTCTTGAGACAAACATTGTGATGATAAAATAAAACAATGTTTGCAACTGATAAACATTTAGCAACAGCAAGAAATTGATTGACAAATCACTTTTCTCATGACGAACAGAGACAAGTAGTTCTTTATCAAAATGTACAACTTTTAAAGTAACAAAAATAGAGCACAAAGCCTTTTGGACATTGGGCATGAGACTTGCTGTTTACAGCTCTCACCCTGTGCCCCGTGTGCAATAATGAGCACATTTTGGTCATAACTGAGTGTGGAGTGAGAAAGGCTACTTTGTCACTAATTCCTCTGAGTGGGAGGGTCACACAGGCCAGCCTTGTATATATTGCCATAAAACTCCCTCTCCATCGTCTGGGTAAACAGAACGGATATTTTGACAACATCCACACACTCACCATTTTGACTCTGGGGGTCTTCAGACAAGGTAACCAAGTTCATGTCAGACATACTGCACCATGCGTTGGAGTGCGTATTTTGACGAGAACTCGAGAACAGCTACAGACACAAGTTCAAACAAATAACCTTTATCCTCTCTTAATAATGCTGTACATTTCCAGGTGAATATTGTATATCAGCTTGGTTTTCCCTCCGGTCACATTTGGGAAGTCTCCGTGGGCATGCGAGGAAGCGAGGAAAACACACATGTGGGCTTTAATGATTTTCAATGTGCTGCTGCTCCTGGTTATCTGGCAGCACATAAACCCTGTCCTCACGTGAGCTTGGAGGGAGCACACGCGTGGGTTTCAGCATCACAGGCTCCGCTGTTCTTCAGGCCTTATCTCCTCCACAGATGTCCAGATAGGGGCCCTCATCTCTCTGAGTCATAACGCTGGTCAAAGGTGCTGTACACGGCGAGAGTGGAAGGCTGGGAGGGAGATTGGTAGGGGTAGCCCGTGGTTCGTTTGGTTGGCTTGGCTTGATGGCTGGCAGGTTGGGAGACAAGGAGAGAGATTTGGAAGGATGGAGGTTGGTAGACAGACACAGAAGCAGGCAGCCAAGGAAACAGGTTGGAAATCGTAGAGGCGGTTAGCCAGGGAGCTCAGCAGGTACAGCAGGCAAACAGACTTGCTGAGGCGAATGCCACAGGGGATTAGGAGAGTGAAATCCCTTGATGGGAGACCATCAAGAGAGAAACTACAGTACCTCTCAGAGTTTGTGTGCAGTCCAGCTCTCTCAGTAAGCCATGAAAGCTGCTTTGTGCTTCACAGATTCCATAGGATCGCACAGGAGCACATACTGTAGGACAGAGCGCGTGAATAAGACTGGGCTGCGATGCAGGACAGAGAGGAAGTGTGGGTTGTCCCCACGCACTCACAGATAACCCTGAACTCAGGTTACGGCTACACTTGGGCTCACACAGTACAGCAACTGTTTACAGCAACAAATTGCTCACTTGTGGAATGTGCTAAAGACTGAGCAATGTGTGCAAGTTAAGTGTTTTTTTACGAGAAGAGTGCTTGACAAATGCAATGTCTTCTGAACTTTAACATTCAGTTTCACACACATTACTCAGGCCTTGAGCAACCAGAGGGTTGTTCAGCTGAAGTCTCTGACCATGGACAGCTCGCTGTAGCCCCCACTGCTTAAAAAAAAAGTGAAGCCAAGTTTGAAGCCTCATTACTTTATAGCTCCGTGCTCCTCTCAATGTGTAATTAGCACGTTACAGAGTAGCTCAGTGTGGTGAACATCCCGCCCGCTTTACTGATTCCTCACGATTAGTCTTCCCAACCCAGCAGCAATCTGTTTTTTTGTGTGTTTTTTTGTTTTTGTTTTCTGAGGTCAGTAATACTATACAACAACCTCAGCTTGACTTAGTTCAGCAACACTTGCCTGCAGTCTGCTGCTGGGCACCGAAGAAGAATGTGTCCTGTCTGTCACCATCATCACATCAATGATGGCAGAACAACAAACACTTGGTCGGTGTCGGCTGGTGATAACTCAAGACCCGTGTCTTTGGTTGCAGGATTACTCACGCCAGTCAACGTGAATAGAGACCCACCCAGGCAGGGTGCCCCTGCGCCAACATGTAAACAAGCTGCCCCTTTCATGGAGCCCTTTGTAGCCATTTACGTTCTCATGTTGAGCTGAGAAAAACATTGTTGCTTTCTAAATTTAAGATGAGAGTTTCTTCTCAAGGGGAACGTTCGTTCGGCAAATTCAAATGGCAGCAAACAGGTCAGAGCGGAGGTCGGCTAAAAAGGCAACACGAGAACTTCCTGCATCCGTGATCAGTCGGGCATCGCTTTCCATCATCTCCCATCCACTTTGTACACTGTAAACAATGTGCCATTTGAAGCACAGGCATCAGCACTGTACTCATGCGTTAAACCAAACGTGTCAGCGTTTTATTTGCAGGAACCCTCGCTTCGAAGTCGAACGCTGTATTTCACCTTGGTGCCATTGTCCAGGATGATGAGCTGACAGATCTCCATGTTTCTCCCCCTCCGCTGTCCCCTCCTCTCCACTGACCGATGGACCCGCTGTCTCAGGGGGAACAGAAAGGAATGCCTCAGAGATTACCTGCTCACAACACATGAACCTGCTCCGGCTGGAGTGAGGTGAGGGTCGTATTCATCCTCGCATCACGCCCTTCCTGCAACACAATGTTATTGAACAGTGAGCCGCGATAACTGATAAGTTTTCAATTGTTTAACTGCAGTTTGGTTACGCTGGTTATGTAAAGTCCAGCCATGGATTAGGGCGTAGTCACAGTGTTGTGGGCGTCTTGGAAAACCACAGGCATCAGCACTATCATATCAGAGGGGTTATAAAGAAGGAGACATAAAAGCGTAATGAAATTGAAGAAATAACAGTTATCAATTGTCTCTCCCAAGCACGGCTCTGTGATACTTTGAGAAAAGGTAAGCAGGCACAGTCAAGTTTTCTTGTTTGTTGAATGTTATTACTTTTTTACATGTCTTTATAAATCCAACTTGAACACCCAGTAATACCCAGAGACAGAAGTATAGCAGTTTGAGTTGGTGTTGAAACTGACGTGACCCTAAACCAGTAGAAATGATTCTGTGCGTGGATTTCTCTAAGTGTGCTGAATCAGTGCATGCTGATACAACTATCAATCGTGATCCTAATCAGAATCTGTTTAGTAATTGTGAGCGTTTGAGCTGAAAAGGTCCATTCACAATATCAATGTCCTATTATTAGAAACAACCTTTCAACAACTTTTGCCAGATTTGTGCTAGACTGTCTAAAATATTTAAGTCGACGTGTTTCCTTGATACGAGAATCTTAATGCAAGATAAGTACTTAAGGCAAGATGTAACTTATTGGATAGTTTTACTGGTGAATAATTCCACACTTCATTAGAGTGTCTGCTTTGTAAGTCAGAAATCATTTACTCTGGGGATGATCTGACAATTATTCACTGAAACATTCGCTGATTCATCCTATCTCTACATCTCTCTCTCTCTTTCACCGTCTCTCTCCCTTTCTCTTTCTTTCTCTGTCTCTCTTTCCGTCACCAATCATCCCCTCCTTTAACGCTGGTTGCCGACCACAGCAGGATGGAATGTTTCAAGTCGCTTTTGAGGAGCCTGTCCCTGAGGAAGCCTCTGGAGCCTGAAGGAGAGGAGTCCAACTTCAACCGCTGCCTGACCACCCTGGACCTGGTGGCCCTGGGTGTGGGCTCCACCCTGGGGGCTGGGGTCTACGTCCTCTCAGGGGAGGTAGCCAGAACCTCCGCAGGCCCCAGCATCATCATCTCCTTCTTCATCGCCGCCATGGCCTCCATCTTCGCCGGCTTGTGCTACGCCGAGTTCGGGGCTCGCGTCCCCAAAACAGGCTCCGCCTACCTCTACAGCTACGTGACTGTTGGGGAGTTTTTAGCCTTCATCACTGGATGGAATCTGCTGTTGTCCTATGTCATTGGTGAGCATTACACCTGGAGATCTGTCTAGTCTTACATGGACCAGGTGTTACATAACACAAGCTAGAGTTAGTGACAGGATGTTTTGCTCTGGCCTAACATGCTCCGCTCAGTTAAGAGCATTGTTAACCATAAATGATCAACCATAAACACGAGACTTTAATACTTCCTCCTACATTGCACCTGTTGTAAATCCATGATTTACCACGGTTCATTTATTGCCCCGTTGTAAATGGAAGGGAGGGTTTCCATCAAGGACATTACAGGGCCCATTTATACATCATGCTTCAACAGCATTGGGAAACGATGGCACTGTTCAGGCAGCGTCTGTCTGGCCAGAAAACATCTGTGCTTTTTAGACTAATCTACAGCAATGCCATCATCCTAACGCTAATGGCGAGAGCAACAAAATCGTACAAGCGGAACCCAAACGGCAGTTCACATTGTCAGCAATAATACGTGTTGCGTCTTGATCTTTGTCTTCCCAGGGACGTCCAGCGTCGCTCGAGCGTGGAGCGGCACGTTCGATGACCTCATAGGAAACGTCATGGGAAACTTCTTTGAAAAGAATGCCCCTATGAATCTACCAGGTCTGGCTCCTTACCCAGACTTCTTTGCAGCTGCTCTCATCATGTTACTGGCAGGTAAAGTCCCTTTTCTAGTCATTTACATCTGTATGTTGACACGTGTTGCATGTCCTTTCAGTCAACGCTGTTCCACTTCACTGTGTTTTGTGGATGGTAATCAGTAACTTAACACTCCAACTCTGTTAGTACTCTGTGTCCATGACCAGCAGTGTAATCAGCTGTCATATCTCCTCCTGCCCCCATCTCCTCCTCGGAAGGTTTGCTCGCCTTCGGGGTGAAGGAGTCGACGACCATCAACAAGATCTTCACAGCCATCAACATTCTGGTGTTGTTGTTTGTCATCATCTCTGGATTCATCAATGGAGACATCTCGAACTGGAGACTCAGCTCAGACACCCTCCTGAACGCCACGGCCGACTTCATGTATGCTCTGTTCCATGAATGACAACCTGTGCTTTTTCCTTGGGGGTGAATAGATGGGGAGGGGCAGGGGTGGGGGTTATGGAGGGTGGGGGATCCAGTGCGTGTCGGTTTGGCACAAAGTTGTGATTGTGGTGGTATGGTTCTAAGGTTGGCTCCCTCTCTGTCTGCCAAACAGGAACCTGACCTCCACAGAGAACGTGACTAGCATATATGGAGATGGTGGGTTCTTCCCCTTCGGTTTTGAAGGAACCCTGGCCGGTGCTGCTACTTGCTTTTACGCATTTGTGGGATTCGACTGCATTGCCACCACCAGTAAGAAATATTAACTAACATCCATCTGAAAACCAACAGACAAAAACACCATCCAATTATTAATCTGCAATGAAGGTCAAGGGTGAGAATGGACGTGTTTGATGACAGCGTGTGGGCATCTTACGTCAACATGTTAACTGACAGATCCCCATGTGTCCACCAAGGTGAGGAAGTAAAGAACCCCCAGAAGTCCATCCCCCTGGGCATCGTGGCGTCTCTGCTCATCTGCTTCCTGGCGTACTTTGCTGTGTCAGCAGCCCTCACCCTCATGATGCCCTACTATCTGCTGAACGTAAACAGCCCGCTGCCTGTCGCCTTCGAGTACATCGGCTGGGGCCCTGCCAAGTATGTGGTGGCTGTGGGCTCGCTCTGCGCCCTCTCCACCAGGTAAGAAAACTAGCTCACCCCTCTATCTGGCTGCCAGCAAGTGGGTTGTCGGTAAATGTATCCCTGGATTAACTAATGACCTGTTCTAAACATGTGTGTGTGTGTGTACGTGTGTGTGTCTTTAGCCTGCTGGGCTCCATGTTCCCCATGCCCCGTGTGCTGTTCGCAATGGCCAGAGACGGCCTCCTCTTTAAGCCTCTCAGTAAGGTCAGCAGCCGGCAGAGCCCTGTAGTGGCCACCATCTCCTCTGGAGTCGTAGCAGGTACAGTGCTGCACAACCGCAAGCGACAGAGAAACCCAGTGTTGAGATTTGACCATTGAACCATTTCTGTGAATGTACAGTCATTTGTTTGGTCTTTTACATTTTCAGCAATCATGGCCCTGCTGTTTGACCTGAAAGCCTTGGTGGATATGATGTCTATTGGGACCTTGTTTGCCTACACCCTTGTAGCTATTTGCATTCTGATTCTGAGGTACGTCTGTCTGTACAAGTTGGTCCTAAGGGTACTTGTACTGGAACGTTCTGTTCTACTATCCAATGTATTTAATCTCCACACATTTGATACAAAGGATTGGACACAGGAACCATATTCATGATTTGTTTTTGGTCTTTTAGGTATCAGGAGGCACAATCAAATGACCTGGATTCAATTCAATCAAAATCGAAATTTGGTTGTCTGAAACTTCCATCCTCTCCAACCGCGTCCACCTCGAAAACGGTCACGAGCTTGACCGTGTTTTGCAGTGAGTTTACTTTCATTCCTTTCTTCATACATCTGCTATCCTCTCTTGTCTCCTCCCCCAAATCCCTTTTTCCAGCTTCTGACTTCCTCATTCTTCCCCACCTGTCTCCCCGTCTCCAGCTGTGTGTGTCATCGCTCTCAGTGTCCTGCTGACCAAAGCCATAGACGCCGTGTCCCAGAAGCACGTGTGGAGTCTGGTGTGCGTCTCCATCGTCACCTTCCTCATAGTCGTCTCCATTGTCATCATCTGGGGGCACCCTCAGAACCCCACCAAGGCAGCGTTCATGGTGAGGGATCCCTGCTGCTCACGCTCACTGCTCTGCATGTCTGAAGTCAAGACATCCTCCTACGTTTGGGATGAAAAGATGTGCTGCTACAACGTTTATTTACTCTCCATCCATCCATCCATCCATTGTCTACTGCTAATCCCCGGGAGGGATTGCAGTGCCGTTTGTTCCCATTTTGGGGTCACGGGTGACTGGAACCTAACCCAGTAGCTTTCGGGCCATAGGCGGGGTACACCCCGGATTGGGGCCAGCAAGTCGCAGGGCTAACACAGAGACAAAGACAACCATTCACTCACACATCCACTCTCTAGGGGCAATTTTTAGTATACCAATTAACCTATCACACATCATTATTTACTCTCACTTTCTCTTTCTCTCTCTCTTCTCTCTATCTCTCTCTGTCCAGGTGCCCTTACTGCCAGTTCTGCCAGTGGTCAGCGTGTTTGTGAATATTTATCTAATGGTCCAGTTAGGAGGGGAGACCTGGATCCGATATGCCATCTGGATGTTAGTGGGTAAGATACAGGACCGCTACTCACCTAAAAACACCTGCTCAGATCGCTATCTTTATCAAGGGAACGTTCACCAGGACTGACCCTCATCACCAGTTGAGCCTAGTTTGATATAAACTTTACTAGAGCTCCATTATCTCTCTATTTATTTCTTTCTCTTCCTCTATCAAGGTTTCGTCATCTACTTTGGCTACGGGATCCACTTCAGTGTTCAGAAGCAACGCCTCAGGTCTGACCAGGTGAAGATCCAAACCATCAGTGGGAAAAAAGATATCGACATCATCAAGGAGGAGAAGTTCTAATGTTTTTGGAACGTCGAAAGAAAGAAAGATTCAGATGTTACAGTGATTCATCTTGTGTGGGCTGACTGCCTGGTTGACTGTAAAGTAGGAACTGCCTGGCCGACAGCCTGTTTGGCTTTGGCTTTTCACCGAAAAATGGTCAAGTATCCGAGCTCCGAAGCGACGTAGATGTCACAAAGTATTTGTACATACATACTGTATTGTCGGGTAGTTTTTAGGAGTCGTAATCTAAGATTTCACCATGATCAGTGATGCCGTATTGTTCTATAGCTACATTTGACATGACTCATTTGACAGGAAGAGCTCGATTGTTGTAAGGATAATGCTCTTAGTGTTCAAAGACGGGAGAGATGAGTGGTTTAAGGGGTTGCACTACTGAGAGATTTCATTCAAAAGTCAAGATCAGTTAGAGAACTGAGAATATTTCCTGTTAAAGCAAGGAGCTCTTGGGTAAAAATGACTTTCTTCTTTTGGTTAGTTGGTAGTTGTTATAAATGTGATACACTTTGATAAAAGGTTTACATATTTAACAAAAAAAAGTATTTGAATACCATAATGCAGATTGGATGATCATTTCCTAAGAATGCATTCAGAGTTGCAAAGTCTGAGACATGAAGAAATAGATGGTAGAAAAAGCTGTCTTTAAATCAAGCTTTATTTTTCTAGTTTTAATTCACACGCATAGATGCCAGGTTGATATTTTGTTGTTTTATAATGTAAATAATGACTGTACACTCTGTCGATATATTGTAAATGGATTCCTTAATAAACAACCAATCAAATGTCATACACAGAGAATCGTCCTCAACCCTCAGTTCAGTCTGATATTCAAAAAACAATTTTTTTTCCATTACAAAATGTGTGTCCATGCCAGGTCCTCTTGTTAAGCAGGGATAAAGACCTGCGAGACTTCATACTAGTGAGTTATTATAGAACAACAGATCCTTTCACATGTACTTCCTGTGTCATGTTGATAAGCATTGCTTAGCAAGTCATTCCTTAAACAAGGCGTGTGATTGTTCACACAGCACACAGTCCATCAACGCTGCCACTTACTGCTAATGATGCTTGTTTTACAGTATGCTTGTACCCTATTGTTTACATAGGACTCATTTGTGGATAATTCTATCAAATTAGCTACGGTTCCGTAATATTTGAAGTCTTTAAGTCTTTTTTTTAAGTCATTTTACTCATGTATGTCGTTGTTTATTGGTTCGTAAAAGATGATCAGAAAGGCTAAATAACACGTCCTGGGCTGCGACTAGTCATAATGACTCATGACAAGATACCTGTTCCTAGACAGGACCAAAGTGCCGCCCTATACTGTTTATTGCACAGGTAAAAGAATATATATGTGTTGAGGTTAATGGTATTCCCAGCATGGTTTATGAACTCTTATCCGTTCAGGGCCACCAAGCAAGAACTTTGTGTTCGAAAGTGCCTTGGACAGATTTCCCGTTTCTGCAGTCATTACTTCATTAGTACTGAGTAAACTCAACCAAATAAGACAACAGGACATTTGATGAGGGAGCCTCTCTTTGCTGTAGAGGTACAGTTTTGTGGACTTCTACTGTATTGTCGAGGTCCTACTGAGTTGTGGAGGTCCCGCTGTGTTAATGAGGCCCGTAGCCCTGCTGCCAGTTTACTTTACCAGCTAAAACAACAGGCAGAGTTATTTCAGATGGAGTTGCCTCCAGTCCTGGGCTCTGATTGGTCAGCAGACCCTTGAAAGGCTCCATTGAGCCAGTGGAGGAATTTGGGGTACTAATGCTACTCTCAGGAGGAGGAATTTGTGTGATTCTGCTAAACAGCTGACCAGTCACTTGGCACGCACTGCCCTCCCTCGCTCTCACCTTCTGTCCTACCGTACCTCCCTTCATTCTTCCTTTATCCATTTTTCGATTGTGTTCTCCGGTGAACCGCGTTGAACTTTATTAACTGATAGTCCCACGGTCGCAGGCAGCCATGGTAGCCAAGGGAGCATCGGGGTCGAAGTGGAGGCTGGTATTGAGCACGTTCCTGCTGTGCATGCTAATCCTGCAGTCTGGTGAGTGACTTTTCTGCCTTCACGGTTGGAAGTATGAAAGTTCATTGTAAAGAGTTGTGAGAGAAATGCACTGTGTTCCTAACCTACGCAGGAGACAGGGTTGTTTTGCGGTGTCGATGGAATTCAGACGTGACGTACTCTTTCTCTCTCTCTCTTCCTCCACACTGAATCACAGCAACAAAGGCAGCTCTTAAGAAACATGTGCCTGTCTGTTCCATTCTTTTATATTTTGAACTGTTAGAAAGCTCAGCGTGCATCATACTCCCAGTACAAGTACATCAATGGATTTGCATGAGTGCCCATGGGCTTCAAACATGTATGTTCTTTTTCTGTATGAAGTGATGGTACCTTTTTCCCCCCTCATATTTGACTTTCCATTCTGGCAGGACACTGCCAGAAAGATGAGGAGGAAGCTGGGACAGTAGTGGGGAGGAAACCCAAGACCGCCAAGACCAAACCTGGTCAGAGGCCAGGTAAATCCTCTAAGTCAGGCCCACCTAAACCCAGGGTGAAGGTCACCCCTGCCCCCCCACCAGCCCACACTTATCTGACCCAGGTAAGGATAACAGCTCCGCTTCACACTTGAGAAGAGAAATCATGTATGCGCTGTTTCTAGGTAGCTAGACTGAGGGATAAATATGGGCCATGTGTAGGTTCATTCTCTAGTCTAAAATCTCAACCTCCACATTTACACACCAGAGAAACGAGGTGCTTATTGTTACTAGGTGCTCAAAGGTAGCAAGGTAGACACATGTGTAGAGATTCCAAATGCAAACACTGTAGCAGTTCAGGCATGTTTTCTCTGGTGCGGCAGGTGGTAAACAAGGGCAAGTTCCAGAAGGTGGGGGCCACTCTGAGCATTCAGGCTGGGGCCACCCTGGAGCTGAGGTGTAAAGGGAGTCCTGTCCAGTGGGGCCTGCCCCCCTACCTGGAGGAAGATGATGAGGGAAGACTCAGGTCAGCCATGGCAACACTCACAGCGGCTTCCTAGCTTGAAAGCTGAGCCTGCAGATACTGGTTTAAAAGCACAACTCACCAATCAGGCTTCAACGGCCCCTTGGTGTTGAATCTGTTTGACATACATCTTGAAATCCCATCAGTATCAGATACAGTCTTGATGACTCCTTCCCACATCCTATTCTAATGGAGTGATTGGACACTATGTGTTTGGTGTGTGCAGGACTGCCCAGCATGAGCGGTACGGTACCCTGACGCTGTCCAACTCCACAGGAGCAGACACAGGGGAGTACACCTGCTTCCCTATGTACTGCGAGGACACCGAGTGCAGGAAAGAGTACGACAAGGCCGTCAAAGTCTTCATCTTCTTCCCTGGTGGGGTCTCCTGCCTCTGAAACCATTGTCCGTGTGTCTATTTTATTGGCTGTGCTTATCTGTTGGGTGTGTTTATCTAATCTCTCTAATCTCATCTTGAGTCAGCCGCAGTGTAATCACTGGTAGAGTGGTAGCAGGTCCAACCTTTGGCAACGTTCAGTTTAGTTTTGCACATGTCCCTAACAACTGCTCTCCTCTTTGATCTAGACCCTCAGGAGCTGTTTGTGCCCTCGGCAGACTACTATGAGATCATCCAGCTGCGAACCAATTGGCCGACAGTTCTCCCCTGTCAGGTGACGTCCCCTGAGGCCAAGGTGACGTTGCACCGGGAGTTCCCACCGGGGGAGGTGGCGGTGGATGGGACGGAGATTTCCTTCAACGTCAAGCGGGGCTTCACGATTCATCGTCCGAAGCCACACCACGCTGGGGGGCTGTACTGTGTGGCCAGCCTGGGGAACCTTCGACAGAGCTCCGTCAAGTACATGCTGATCTACGTTAACTGTGAGTCTCAGGAACTTCAACTCCCTACCACCGTAGCGCTGGGATATCAGCAGCTTCTAGTGAAACGTGTCACTGCGTCATTCGTTTGGTTTTCTAGCACTCCACCGTAAGATTCAAATGAAATGACTGACATCCCAACTCAGCCTGCCTCGAGCAGAGCAAATGACTGATGTCCGCGAGTGACTCATCTCTGCCTGGTTCCTGTTCCTTGTCCGTCAGACCCCATGGCCCCTCCCACCCCGGTGATCCAGGCCTCATCCAGCTCAGTGGGCCAGGGGGAGAACCTGCAGGTGGTCTGCACTGTGCTGGGGGAGCAGGATGTGCTCATCGACTTCAGCTGGGAGTACCCCGGACAGGAGGTAGGCGGCAACGGGGAAATAGAGGAAGGTACCTTTGTAGAGAGGTAGACATACCCATCCTATCATAGATCAGAGGACTCCCCTGCAGTTGTAGAGTCATAGTGGTCCATTTAAGATAACGTATCTCTGGAGTCAGGATACGTTTCTATAGCACAGGGGTGTCCAATCCTGGTCCTCAAGGGCCACTGACCTGACAGTTTGAGATGTTTTCCTGCTCTAGCGCACCTGATTCTAATGAATGGCCATTGTGAGGCTTCCACAGAGCTTGACAATGATCCATTCATTAGAATCAGGTTTGCTAGATCAGGGAAACATCTAACACTGTTAGGACTGTGGCCCTTGGGGACCAGGATTAGACACCCCTGCGATAACACATGTTGACTGAAGTGCTATATAGCCCATAATAAGTTAACCTGAAAGCATTCAAATATTTAACATAATACCCAGTCACACTAGGATGACATTGCTGTACTTACACAGTCCCATGGGCTCAGGTTAATAAATGAGTCTTCAGATAAGATAAGGAAAACATCCGTAGTAGGATGTGGAGCCACTTAAGTTTTGGTGTCTGTGCTGAGTCACTGCCCTGTGTGTGTTCTCCAGATTGGCAGACCCCTGTACACCCAGGACAGCGTGAGTCCGGTGGGGGGCGGCGCCGCTCGGCAGCAGTCCCAGTCGGTTCTGCTGGTAGACGAAGTCAGAGAAGTGGACCAGGGAACCTACACCTGCACGGCCCAGAACCTGGAGGGCTCAAAGTCTGTATCCACCACAGTCAAAGTTCTGACGACGCCCAGGGCCAAAGCGAAGCCCAAACCCAAGAAACCTTGAGGTTGGAGGAGATACTGTTGCTGGACAGCTGAGATAGTGACTGACATCCAGTCTTAATACAGTGGGTAGACAAGACAACCACCCTGCTTTAGAGCTAGATGAATCGTTGCACATTGAATTGTCTTCTCAAAACTGTCCTATAAACTGTATCATCGTTTGAGAGAGTGACAGAGAGAGAGAGAGAGAGAGAGAGAGAGAGAGAGAGAGAGAGGGACTGTAACTGTATAATGTTTTGAGGGGTAGTAATATGGCTGATACCACAGTATTATGGCTTCAAATTCAATTGACAGTCATTTTGAAAATATTACATTTTCGTACCTTTTTGTATAAGCTATTAAAATCAATTTCCTAATTTTTCAGTTTCGTATTTATTCTTAATATTCTTAAACCTCGCAATTTCTCACCCACGTGTTATGCTAACGTAAGACATCATTCGGTCACTAGATGGAGCTATAAATCCACAACGGGCACAGAAGGATCTAACTATGGGACATGCTCCTGCCCCGGGCCTCGCTTCCTATCGCTCTCTCTGCGCAGTTCAAATCTCAGAGAGGGAAAAAGACGGACCGTCCCTCATTGTGCGGTGAGTGTTCTCAGACGTAGACCGATTCCGCAAAATCTTGACGTGTCTTCAGAACTGTTCGGCGAATTGTTTGTCTTTCCACACTCACCGAAGCGTTGACCAAGAGATTGCGCCTGACAATTATGGTAAGTTGTGATCTTTGTAGTTTGTACTCAACCTTCAGTCTGTTATAGATACTGATGGTGCGGCCAGTTGACGTTTTCTGGCCGAAACAGACGCGAAAGTGTAAGGCATGCTTTTAGAAGAAAATAAGTTATATTAAAGCCACATTCTTTTTTCCATAATTATTTTGCACATTTCCCATGCATTTGCGTTTACACTGATGCATAATAGCAAGACATATTTCGCTAACAACAACGTTGAAAACTTTGCTTGGCTTGCTCCAGACAGCTACACTGTTTTATGGCCAGGTATTTACGTCGTGTTACAGTGTTGTAGTAGACAAAGGTTTTTATGGCTTTTTTGCCATCTCTTCCTTGTGCTGTGCATGGGGGAACTGCACGTTCCTATATCAGTGTGTGTGTGTGTATGTGTCTGTTGCCTGCTGGGCTCCTCATACCGTCATGTTGTTCGCCATGTCCAGAGTGTGTGTGTGTGTCTGTGTGTCTGTGTGTGTCTGTGTGTGTGTGTCAGTCAGTCAGCATAGTCCTCCAGACTATCAGCCCACCAGTGTGTTTTCACCTCATCCATCTCGTCTGTCAGCCACAGTGCCCAGACCTTAACTATATCACACTAGGGAGCACAGGTTCTGTTTAGCCTGCAGTAAATGTTTGGGTTGGGTCGCTCTCTGACGGGTCTCCTTTAATGCCGAGGACTTTACGAACAAAGAGGTGTGTGTACGTCAGTGTTGAGTGTTAGAGTGTGAAGTGTTAGAGTGTGTATGTGGGTGTAGGGGGAGGTGACTCTCCGGCAGTCTCTCACACTGCCTGGCTGTCGTCGTGGAGACCAGAGGCCACAGGTGACCTCTGAACTATAGAACTATGGTGTATTGTAGGATATCCACTCAGGGGATGTTGGTCAGCGCACGTGTGTTTGTGAAGAACCTGCTTATGTTTGACAGGGGCTCTTTATGCGCTGGGTGTGGAATGGTTACCACAAAAAGTCTGTCAACATATATGTGTTTGAGTTAAGAAAGGGCTCGGTGATGGATATTACCCACACGCAACACTGAGTCAGGGCGATGGGTGGAGGAGTCATTTCAAGGAATTGGCTAATACGCTAAGTGCTGTCTCCGCTTGTTCTCCTCATCGTTAAAGAATGCCTCTCCAGGATTGATATGGAGGTGCTATGCTCCTTCCTTCCCGCCTCTAAGAAACCAGACTCAGGGAGTTTCACAGAGGAATGGCAGGAGTGGAAGAAAGTCCACTGAAAACACGTCTCCCCTAAAGCGTTCCCTTCAAAATCAAAGTGTACATGTGGTCGGACTCCAAATAAAAGACAGGAAAGTTCCTGCTTCATTCAGCTGTTTGAGACCCTCAGGGGGCTGACACTCTTAACTGGGAAAGGTGTGTGTCAGTGTGTGTATGTGTTAGTGTGTGTGTGAGTGTTAGTGTGTGTGTGCATGTGTGTGTGTGTGTGTGTGTGTGTGCGCGCACGCGCGTGGGTGTGTTAGTGTGTGTGTGCACGCGCGTGTTTGTTAGTGTGTGCATTAGTGTGTGCGTTAGTGTGTGTGTTAGTGTGTGTGTGTGTGTGTTAGTATGTGTGCGTGTGTGTGTGTTTCCTAGACACTGACAGCTGATGAAACAGTGATTCCGCTGAGCCAGGCTGCTGATCTTCCTCTCAGCCCAGCATAGCTAAGCAGCACTAAAAGTTAAAGAGCTCTTAGTAAGGAATCCCAAATGGACACAAAATCATTGACTTGCAACTGACAGAAGTCTGTTTTCCCCCAAAAGTTTGTTGTGTGTGTTGGTGTGTGTGTTCGTGTGTGTGGTGTGTGTGAGAGAGAGAGAGAGGTCCAGGGGGACTCACTTTGTTTCCCCATCAAGACCAGCCAGCTAATCGAAGTGCTAATCACCTGTTCTGATCTTCGGTCTACTGTATCTCTCTCTCCTGCACACACACTCTCTCTCTCTCTTTCTCTTTTTACTCTGCAGTCTACCTAAGACTAAGTGGAGGAGAAAGTCGTGTGTTCTGTGACGGATTACAGAGCTTTCACACTTTGTCCATCTCTCCCCCCTCCCCTTTCCTCTCTGGCCATCCTGATCCTCTCTGAGGAGCATCTGTGGCTGAGCTTGTGATTAAAGCCTTGTGGCGTTAACAGAATCCCAGGAGATGTGTGTGGCGTGGTGACTGTCAGGCTGGGGGGTGAGGAGGGTTCCTGATGAGGGCAGGAAGCTGGAGCACGCAGCCAGCACAGCTCATGGAGACAAACCGTCTAGACCGGACCGTGCTGCATGCAGTACATCCACACAGGGCATGCTGGTTTGACAGAGAGGCCTTACATACTGCACAAAGACTGTGGTCAAATACAAGCGGGGGCTAACTAGTTATCTGTCACCGTCTTGATGGTTAAAGTGACAGAGCCCTATCTGCTTGCTACAATGTTGTTTAACGCTGCTGAAGTTCATTGGCAGGCACCACTGGCAGTGCTATTGACAGCGTTTGATATGAAACACACCCCAGGTTAATGATTGTTGTGCAGCTAAGCCGCTGGTGTTTAGAAACCTCAGGCTGCTCCATCCCAGCTCCAGACTCTCTTTCATCGCCTTGCATCCATCGCAATGTTTTCGTTTGCAGTTTGCCGTGCTACAAAGAAATAAACACACGCCGGGAAACAACACAGGAACCAACACAAGATAAAAGAGAAAACCACAATTGATGCCTTTCTTTCTCCAAGTAAGTCATAGGGAGATACCGTCTTGTGTCTGCCCTCTGGTGGCTCTGCAGACTGTAGGACAATGGCCCGGGACAGCGAGGCACCCCTGACCTTCACAGGGGAAAGGTCACAGGGGGTGGGGGCCAGGGACAAGTCCCATACTGGGCCTTTTGTCCTGAAATGTCACCAACGCAGTGTTGGGATGGAAATAGCGTGTTCCTGTAGACTGCTAGTCTATGGAGGTGTTGTCCCAGTCTTGGCTGGTTTCGCTGTTTAGCGGCTGTTGACTTGTGCTCTGAGTTGGCTCGTGGGCAGGGAACACTTTATCCGTGGATGTTTCTGATATATGTTTTTGGAGAGGATTTAGTTTCACCTTATCACGTTGTTATTGATCCCGATTGGTGTGATCTTCCCTTGAATAGACTAGCACACTCACACAGATATCTGGAATGTGTGTGAGGGTGTGTGTGGGTGTGTGTGTGCGGGTGTGTGTGTGTGTACACGTGTGCGGGAAGATTCACCCCACATTGTAACGATGCAGATCTCCATGAGATAACAGCAGCTATAATACAAGCTATTGTTGTTCCTTTATTTAGCCCTGCTCTCAGGCTAAGTGGCAGCCGGCCAAGCTTCCAAAACACTCTTTTTAACAGGTTCCAGGATTGTTCTCCTGGCCTTTTACATAATGCCTGCAGCTGGGTGGAGGCAGAGAGAGCCCACAGAAGAAGCCCCTGCCCTTGCTAACAGTGAGCTGAGAGACCCAATCACAACGACGATCATCACAGCAAACGGCTGAGTCCTATGTTTCGATCTGGATCCAGTAACACGAGATCCAGTCAGGGCAGTACGACAGCATATTTACCCTCTCTTTCCCACACAATCACCAAGGCAGGGATTGACTGAGATGCTTGTTTACGCTCTTGAGTGAACTTGAAGAGCTGCTGTAATATGAGATGTGGTGACAGTGTGTTGGGTCCCTCGGGTTGCTTCACACAGTGAAACCTGGCCTGGAGTTGGTTTCATGATGTTCTTGTCTGGTCTCAGAGGCTTAGCTGAAGGAAATGAGTCTGTAGCACAGTCTCTATTGCCGGTGACACAGGTAACTGGAAACAGGCCTTGACATGCTGTCTGTCTGTCTGTCTGTCGGTCTGTCTGTCGGTCTCTCTTCTCTCTACCATTGCCTCACCTCAGACCTTTCCATTCTTCCAGTTAGTGGATGGAATAGATTTCCATCTCAGTGTACACGGTGGAAGCATTTCAGAGGGCTCACCCCCCCCCCTCCTCTCAATCTGGCACTGGGTTTCCCCAGGTTACATGGGAAGAGAGGAGAAAGAAAAGAAGATGGAAGGAGTCACATTCATTCTCTCCTTAGCTGGGAGGAGAGAACAATGGTCTCTTCTTCCTCCTTCTCAGAAGGCACAGAGTCTCCGGCCAGACTTGTGATATCTGATCCTCAGCAGAACCAGTCCGGTCTGCTGCCCACCCCATACCCATACTATTGTCCAGACGGTACACACACACACACACACACACGCATGCACACTTTTTTCTGTTCCATCACTTTCTCACCCTCTTTATCTTGGCCGTCTCGATTTGTTGCTCTGACTCTCCATCTCTTTTGCTTCCCTCCTTTCTCTCTCTCTCTCTCTCTCTCTCTCTCTCTCTCTCTCTCCCCCTCAATTTTTCCTGTCTTATGTTCAGTCTGTCTGCCTCCTAACCCAGGTCTGATCCTAAGGTATTGAGTGATTATCCCAGAACAAACATGACATATCAGCCTGTTAGTCCATGTGGGTGAGACCAGGCCTGATATGAATAGCTCAGATCTGGATGGATCGTCGGGACGGCTGGGTCACATCCTGGTTCATTGTCCTGGAACCGGGAGAACGGGTCGGACCATTCAGGCCCCTCAGACGGACCGTCTGTGTGTTTGCGAATAAATAAGCAACAAGATGGAGGAGATATGAGGAGAGGAGGGGCAAGAGAGGTGGAGGAGGGTGACAGGTGAGATGGGCCAGCAAGTCCTCGGGTTAGGGCAGTGGCCCCTGGCCCCTCCCCCTTAGAGCAGCACAGCAAACCAGGAAGTCAGGTCAAGGCTGAATACTAGAAAGAAAAAGAGAGATAGGTAGGAAACAAGACCGAGGTCGAGATTGAAAGAGAAGGAGAGCAAAGGAGCGTTCCACAGGAGAACTGATTGATTAGAAAGGAGGCTGCTGTCATCTTCGTGGTGAGTCATAATTAGTGAAATAGGAAACAGTCCTAGTAGTCATCAAAGTACTTTCTGACGTTGAGTTTACGTTTTCCAACTGTGTAGCAGTTCAAGGTAGCTTTGAAGAAACTATGCTACTTGATGCAACAACATTTAAAAGTAGGCTTCTTTTTATTCTTTTCAGATAGGCTTACGGCTCTCTGTATGGATGGCTAATATGTGCAAAAAAACAGAGTCGAGCTGAGAACTCCATCTCAGAACTCTGGCTGAGACAAAGCTATTCTCCAAGACATAGCCGACCTTGTTTGTATGTTGCCCCTATTTAATAGACTTGCAAAGTATTACATTAAAAACATCTGCTTGGGATGTAAAAAGTAGTCTGACTGTAATAACTGCGGGGCGATGGGGACCTAAAATGATTAGCTAAGAAGCTATTTGCAATTCAAAAAGCAAAGCGGCAAAAAACTTTCAGCTTAATCTTTTTATCCTGACCGCTAACGACGTCACGGGGGGGGGGGAGTCTGATCTCTCTCTT